>CM061046.1:37323534-37923534 GCA_030762985.1 Adelphocoris suturalis
CCCCTCTCACAAACATCGTTCTACACTCGTTGTAAAGCTGTGAATAACACGATTCCACATTTCTATGAGCCAATTTCCCTTTTGAGAATTAAGTATACAAACAAGTTGTTGTGTCTCTCACTGGATCAATCCTCTAATCTACTGGGTTTGCTCCCCAAAGTTCAATATTCTGTTGATTTTTACATGGATATGTCTTTTGGCTGGGGGTCAAGGAATTTTTCGCGACACTTTTTTTTCCCGACCGACCATCATTCACACTTTTTTTTCCCGACCGACACTTTTTTCCCCGACCGGCACATTTTCTATTGATTTTCACGTACAACCAAGGGTTACTAGGGAAGAGTAACTCCCATAGTTTTCATAGTATGAAAATCGTTCGCCACTTTTTGGAATGCTCTCAATTTACCATGACATTTCATGACTCTAAGCCATTGTAGTGTCAAGGAATGCTGATTTATTACTCTAAGTTATAAACTAATATTGTTTTGTAACCATAATGGAATAATCTTGTTAAATGAAGGCACTACATGGTTGATATACAATTGAGTAGTAGGTAACAACTGGTAAGCAGTAGGTACTAGACATATCCATGATCTTTTGTTTTTCCCATCAAGGGAGAAATTTTCTTTTTAGAATAAAAGATTTTCTCACATATGGTTCACTACTACCTAAGTGATATAGTAGTCACCAGGGGAGCCAAAGACATATCCATGACACAATGAATCAGTGTGTAGCGGTGACGGTGATATGAACTCTTTGAACGGCTAAAACATCACTCTTGATATTATTTGTCATGATAATAATAATCATTGTGATTAAGAATGCTGCTGAAATATGATTGTTTAGGAGTTAAAACATAGTACCTACCTAAAAATACTGCAAATTATTACACAAAGTTATGATTTAAAAAATTCCCTTAAGTTACGTGGTTTTCGCAAAATTCCCTGACTCTTCCCGACGCAAAGAATTTCCTGACGTTTCAAGATTTTCCCTAACTTTTCTAGTTAGAGGGCCACCCATCAGAATTCACATACCCGCATACGACATCTTTTTTACTGCGTACCAATCATCAATTAGTTTCAATTTTTAATGGCCCAGATTTAGGCCACTTGACACCATTTCAGCTTTCCTGAAATAGGGCACATCTATTCACCTACACTCAACAACACATGGTAGGTAGATCCCAAGTAAGGAAATCCGAGGAGAGCGTAAACGATTATGTACGTACACGTATCATTTATATACACAATACCTAGGTACGGCCCAAAACCCTTTCGCCGATTAGAAAGATAAATGTGGAAAACTAAAGAAATTAACATCAAGTAGAGTATTTTGGGTAGAATGAATGGTTCTGAAACTTGATATGAATATTTTCCCCGACGATTAGGTAGGGCTACCTACAATCAATTAATTTTAACACGACAAGACATGACATGATATTACTGGGTACATGTAAGTCAAAAGCTGAAAACGAGAATCAGGAGAGCCTATTCTTAGAACCATATATCTGAAGTGCAAAAGCGAAGGGCCAGCGGAATCTATAGGGCGTACGTACGAGCAAGATAAGTATTTATCGAGTGCAATAGTTCCTAAATGTACTTTTGATTTTCACCTTGTTTTCGAACCGGCATCTTCAGTCCGATTTTGCAGAGGTAAAGATTGAAATCCTGGCTGGTGTAAATCGTGGAGGTCGTGATAAGAAACTTGGAGAGAAATGGTAGGTATTCAAAGTGGAAGTAGAAAAACCACTTTCATAAGCTGGGAAGTCAGCCAATCTAATTTCCTTTCTCACTGATTCAGCGCACGGAATCGAACCGCGAATTAATAGAGCACAATTCAATCAGCACGAACGAACGCGAGTTGAAACACGGCAAAGAAGAAAATAAACATGGTAATGGCGTCAGCAACAGCACGAATGTACGGCACCGGGGATCCGAATCGCGACTGATACCATTGGTCAGGAGGAAAAGAGTCATTTTACTTCTCCCAAACATTTTCTATTACAGAAGAATTCAAAATTAGATAAATGAGTTTCATTTAATTTTTGACAACGCTGAATAATCGTTTTGAGTTACCGACTTCGGTTTTTCATTCATAATTTTATCAATAAATGACATTCAGGAGATTTTCTAAGACTAACGACTTCATAGCTACAGATCAATAATTTAAATATTTTTGGCACATATTTTTAAATTAATTGTCCGACGTTTTGAGGAACAAAACATGAACAATGAACCTTACTGAACAGCTGACTGATATTTCCATCTCTTCTCAATGTAAGATACTTCCATGGTAATATCATGTCTGAAATAAAAGTTAGAACAACAACAACAACAGTTCCACAGTGGAACCTTCCTCATAAATATAACCTAGATCCAAGACCTGTTTACTTTTCTGGCCCGGTTAAAATTATACTCAAAGGCGTTTTTGATCCTTGGTGTTTTACTATTATTTCAACTTTTTCAAAAATGCCAATAGTCTGACCTTCAATAGTTTTTTTCTAATTAATGTGAATAACTGGTAAATGTATGTGACGTTCGGTTAATTGTGCCTTAGCTGAAAAAATACAGTACCTAGTAAGCAACAATGTCTATCGTCGTCAAGAAGAAAGATCAACAAGAAGTACCATCAAATTACGTCAAATGTTCCAAAGCTGAGGCACTTGAACACCAGTGGAAGCTAATAAGTGACTGGAGACCCAAAAGTGATATGTGAGTTGTTCTAGGTCCTCACTTTCTTTCCGATAAATAGTTGCTTTTCTACGTATAATTTCTACTCATATGTATCGCATGTGGAAGTTGCTAAAGATAACTTGCATGGATTCCCACGCTTGTCAATAGTAAAAAAAGGCTGTTGTTACAGGCCAAAAATATTTGATACCTCCGACAGAGTTCGAACTTGTGTCCTTACTACTCAGGAGAAATTTTCCTTTAGTTGCAGCACTCCAACGCGTTGAGCTATGAGGGCAATTTAATCAAACCTCTTCGATCGACCATCAGAGTTTTCCTTGAACATAACACTCTTATGCCCCCGCCACCTCAGATTCGGTTTTGCTTTCGCCAAACATATTTTTAAATGTTATTCTGATCTGTTAGTTCGATGAATCTATGTTTTACTGAAAGGATTGGTTTATAGGATTCGTTATTAATTTTTGAGATGCATACATTCAGACCACCAAACTATACACTTGCACATCATTCTGATGCATGTACCTATTCTATCTTGACATCTGTGTAACTAATCGATATTTTACTAAAAGGATTGATTTAAGATACTTTTGATTACTACTGATTGATAAGTACTTTTTTAATTTTTGAGATGCAATCATCCAGACCACCAAACTATACGTATATCATTCTGACGTATTTGTCCAACTAATCTATATTTCACCAATGAAAGTGATTCTTAGGCTGAATTCACACTGCCCGCGATGCGATGCGAAGCGAAGCGAATGGAGGCGCGAACTTCCAAGCGATGCGATGCGATGATGTGTTCACACTGCTAGCGATTACAGGCGAGCGAATTAATTCAAAAACAAGATAATTTACAATGCACAACAAACTGGAGAGCGCGAAATCTATTACTCGCACGAATCGCTCGCTTCAAATCGCAACGTTCCTTGCGATTGCGAGAGGCCACTCGCACGAAATCGCTCGCAACCGCCCTCTACCGCTCGCAGTGTGAACACCCGTCGCCTCCTCCCATTTAAAAACCTTACTCGCGCGGCGTTTTGTCTTTTTCGCGCGTAATCGCATCGCTTCGCTTCGCTCAAATCGCGGGCAGTGTGAAAGCCGCCTTATGCTTGGCAGGCGTAAAACCGAATTTGAGGTGGTGGGCGTGTAACAAAAAAATATTGGAAAGGCACGAGACTTCACTCTACTTTCTCAATTCAACTTGCTTATGTACCTGTTCAACTTTCTATTGGTTATTATTAGATGTAACCAAAAAATGGCTGTTGGCGGATTTTCAAAGAAATTTAAGTTATTGCGGTGACTCCAAATGTTGAAAAATTTCATTTTCGGAACTTTTTTGTCGTTGAAATTCATTTTGGAGCATTCTGACACGATTCCTGAATTGTTTATTGGATTTTTATAATGTCATTGACTGCTCACATTTCTGAAAAAATAATAAAACAGTTACCTACAAGTTACCTTGTTTGATATATTATTAATGAAATTGTAGTTTTCCCAGAACATTCCTCTCAGATTTTGATGATTGGGAAAATAGGATATTTATTTTTCATTCACTTGAAGGGTATGTTGTCGGTATACATACATACTTATAGGTTTGAAGGTTTAAGCTTTTTCAGGTTTTCAGTTACTTTATTTTTCCTCAACCTTTCAGGGAATTGGGAAAGTAAAACATGTGTATATGTATTCAGAGGTCGTAAATCGTTGTTATGATTCACAGATGGCCATTCCGACAAGGTCCTGCCTTCCTTGGCGTGGCAGCAGCAATTTCCGGTGGCGTTATCGCTAGCCGTCTCAGGGTAAAGTTGAATCTGAGGCATTTTGGCAGAACTGCTATGTTACTGCCTGTAATGGGCGTTCCCGGAACTTTTGGTCCTCTCCTCAACCTTACTGTAAGCTAATTTCAAATAAATAGAACTAAACCAAAACAAAATAAAAAATCTACCATTAGCACTTTTAGTTTCAACACCCCCACCTTGTTTCAAGATACTTATATTCCAAAAATGGGGAGGGAAAAACCGTCTGTTCTCAGTACCACTTGGCCCTTTAAAGTTTAACAATCTTGATGAAATGTCATATATGGTTTTGTTGGCCCTTTAGACTCTGCCAGTCAATTCTGATGTCTGGTTTTCATTGCTAGTGAGAACATGCCGAGTCAATCAACAGTGAGAATGCAACCGGATTGGCAAATTCTTCTTGTAATCTTTGAAAATATTATTACAACTAATGGAGTTAGGCAGATGAAGTAGGCTAGTGAAATAATATTTTTGGCGCCAAGATCAAGTTTTGTTGTGTCTAACAGTGGTCAACGTTAAACTGTCATTTTTTATTTTATTATTTTTTAATTGTATATATTTATTTTTTATCAGTAAGGATGACAGATAATCCCTAATACCCTAAAATTCCAATTTTCTTTTCTTTTTTTTTTCCTCAATGTTTACTTGAATTCAGATAGCAGAATAAGTACAGTTGTTGTGTTACAGCTTGAAAATATATGATACCTACTTCGACAGAATTCGAACTCATGCCTGACACCAGAGAGAAGCTCCTTAAATGATAGCACACTGAACCACTGCACTACCGAGGCGAATGCAATCAAATCTCTTCGACTGCGGGAGTGTCCCTGAACACATTTTCTCTGAGTCAAATATCAGCCATTCTATTTAAATTAGGGTTGCACGAATGACGAAGTGAAACTGAAGGCCACTGGCTCAGCAGTTGCATATTGGTAGAAGTGGCAGTCAAGCGAGATCATTGATACGGTGTGTTTTGATTTAGTGAGTGAGGGCCACTTTCACCAACAACTTATGAAGCGGAGATTGGCCAAACCCGATTAAATATAATCTCGAGGATCAAACCTTGGCGTCTTTCACCAACCCAAAATTCGTTTAAACCAAGATTGGAATAATCGAGTTTCCCTAACGGAGATTCCGGAAACTGTCCAATGAAAAATTGGACAATTTGAAACGACAGTTTGAAAACCCGCCATGTGTCCGACATATCAAGACAATAAAGCAGTGAATCACAACCACGACCGATTATTACCCGCGCCGTTTTTATCTAGTTACCTAGTTACTATCTACTCGCAACTTTTCATTGACTTCCAACAAAGAAAGTGTGACACATCATTTGACGGAAGCAGGACGGTTGATCACCTTATTTAAATGTACATAAGTTATTTTATGTGGTATAGGTAGGTAGGTACATACTGTACAAGGGATAGCAATTCAACATCGTATTATAACGTGCAATCATCATCGATTATACTTTATTTTCGTACCATCCTACATCAATTTCGTATTATAATTCATCGATTTGATGGTATAAAAGCCTTTTTCCAACTTATACCTGTTCGAAGGGAAGGTGAGTGTCGATAAGCTCGAGGACTTTCAAAACTGTCGGTTTTGGGAGCCAGAATCTCCGCCGAAATTCGACGTCGTCCAACCCGTCAAAATGTGGAATGCGCCGTCGGATCGTCCTTGGGCGTCTTTGCAGGACATCGTTCTCATCCGAGGAATCAAATTAATCCGAGCGATAAATCGCGTGAATTCATCACCAAAAACTTGAATAACAATAAACTATATATAAACTATAATAATAAACTGTGAACCGAACTGTAGAGGTATGAGGAATCAGCTGTTGGTGCGCGGCCATTTTGCTCGATATCATTTTTATCACTAATCTGAGATTGGCAAGAGTTAACTGGCCGAGATTGGGAGATTAACCTCAATCCACCTCGTTAGGAGTTTAAACTCGTAAAGTGGTTTGGTGAAAGACGATTAGCTGGAATCTCGATTATTTGTTAATCTTTTCTAACTTAAACTCGTTTATGTTGTTGGTGAAAGTGGCCCTGAGGAAGTGAAGATGATGCATCAGGATGAGTTGTTCACAGTTTTGGTCATACTGTCCTGCACGAAATTTAACGACCCAATATTATAAGATACCTTGGCAGGATTTGAACTCATGCCTTTTCCTATGCCAGATGAAAGCTCTGAAAAAGACCATGCTCTCAACTGCTGCACATTGTGGCTTTCCACCTTGGCACTGTAGGACGCTTAGTACAGCTACATAGTACAAGCAGGAAAATTCTACTCCATATCCATAGATAGTATCTACAGGACTTAGGGTGGGTTTCACCCCCTCGAGTTAATGTTCCAGTATTCTGGAGATAGCATCACGAAATGGGTTTCTCCACTCTTGAGACAATCGTAACCCCTGGGTTAGCGACTGCGTTAGCTCCCAGATTTTATTCCCTACTTTATCCAGGTATTAAGTGCTAACTCCAACTGCTACCGCAGCTATTGTAATAAAATGGACGCCATGTTGCTTTATCACTATGAAATTTTCATGGTTTGAGATTGCTGTGTTCGATTATAATTCTTATGTTTATTCTGGTGGTTCATTTGCGCATGAATTGAAATGGCATATACATTTCGTATTCAACACCGATGGTAATGGCGATTGCTTGATTACGAAGCTTCATTATAAACTTGTGGGTTGACTGACCAGAAGCCTCACGCAACTAGTGGGAATATAATAAATTCAAAAATGTAAGTTGGGAGTAAAATACTAGTGTCCCGTAATTCGCATCACATCATTTGTACTGGAATGGATAAGCGCTCATGAAGCAAATGTCTAGTTGTTGTGAAAGCCCGACAGCTGTTAGAAATCCATAAATGAAAGGCCCGAGTGAGTACCTACAGCTACAGCAAATACGATCAAATTCCGTATAGAAAAGCGCAACTTGTTTTTGGGCTTCATTCGATCATTCCCAGTTGATGCATGTGAGTGAAGTAAATAGTTTGGTGGCACGGATGCTCACAAGCTTGTATCTCAAAAATGAAAAACATCCTAAATCAATCCTTTTAGCAAAATGTAACTAGCATACTGAGACATATAGATTAGAATTATGTGTATAGTTTTGTGGTCCGGATACTCATAAGCTTGCATCTAAAAATAAGTTTTAAAAAATCCTAAAATATAATATTAGTAAGACAAATAGATCTGAATGATATTTATTATTCGGTCATACCTACTACCTTAAAATCGTCTTTTTTTTTTTTTTTTTTTTTTTTTTGACAAGTTTTATTGCGCCAAGTAATAACAACTTATAAGCAATATTCATGTGATAAATTATTATACATTTTCTTAAGATCTAATATACTTCACTTTAGACTTATTGTTCTGATTATTGAGTCACTAGTCTTGACGTTCATTTTATTTCACTTAGTTCATGCGGTTTAGTTCTTTTAAGACATCCTCGTTAACATGATCTCTGAGCCTCAAAAGGTGATTGACGTCTTGCTTACGGGTAACCTCATTGACAGATTCAACTTTCAACTCATAGTGTAATCTGTCGTTTCTGAAGTATCTGTATGCATCAACGCAGGTATGCAGAACATTATTCTGAAAGCGCTGAATAATGTTGCGGTTAATTTGTGCAGTGCACCCCCACAGTTGCGCACCATATGTCCAGACAGATTTGAGGACTTGGTTGTACAATATGAGCTTATTGTGGATAGACAGTTTTGAGTGTCTTCCCATAAGCCAGTACATTTTCCTGAATTTGATAACTAGTTCAGACTTTTTCTTTTTAACATGTGATTTCCACCTCAGTTTGGCATCGAGTGTCATCCCAAGATATTTAGCTTCATTGGCATAAGGAATTGCCTTGTTGTCAAGGAAGGCTGGCACGTAGTTGATTCTTGTATTTGTGAAATCAACATGTACAGACTTTGCTTCATTCAATCTAATTCTCCATCTTTTTGTCCATTCATGGATGCGGAGGATGGAGTGGTTTAATTTTGTAACTGATCTGATGTTGGTTTCTCCTGTTGCCAAAATTGTGGTGTCATCTGCAAACGTGGCAGTTGTATTTTCCTCAGTTTCTGGTAGATTGCGAGTGTAAAGCAGGTACAGTAGTGGGCCTAGTACACTGCCTTGTGGCACTCCAGCATGAATCTTCAAAGGCTTCGAGAAAGCGTCGTCTTGTTTGATTCGGAAGTATCGGTCGGTCAGATAAGACTCCAGAATTGCTGCATAGCATGCTGGTTGAATTTTGCGAAGTTTGTGAATAAGCCCTTCATGCCACACTTTATCAAACGCTTGTGACACATCCAGAAATGCTGCAGAGCACACTTTTTTCTCTTCGAATGCTTTTTCAATGAGACTTGTAATTCTGTGGACTTAGTCTATGGTGGAATGCTGTTTTCTGAAGCCAAATTGGTGCTTTGGAATAAGTTTTCGTTCCTCTACAACTACCAGTAGTCTCTTATGAAGAAGTTTTTCGAATAGTTTTGAAAGCAAAGGTAGGAGTGAAATAGGCCTGTAGGACTTTAACTCATTTGCCGGTTTGCCTGGCTTGGGAATCATGATTACTTCTGCTATTTTCCATAACTGAGGGACGTAACGAAATTTAATGGCACTATTTATGATTTTTGTTAATTTGACTATGGTCTTTCGGGGAAGATATTTCAGGATTAAACCAGTGATCAAGTCATATCCCGGTGCTTTTTTTGGGTTAATCTCCTTCTGAATCGTTCTTTGTACTTCTTTGACAGTGACAAATGGAATGGAAATATCTGGTTCACGGCTGGACCACTTCAAGAGGTTCTTCGTCAGGCACTCCAGGGTTTGTTGTGAAAATATCAGCCAGATGATTTGCAAAGACATCTGCTTTTTCTTGATTGCTCCTTATCCACCTACCTGTTAGTTCGTTATTAAGGGGCGGAGCTTGCACAATTTTGGTCTTTTTAAGTGTTTGGTAGCTTTCCAAAGGGAGTAATCTGTATCCCTACAGTTGGTTAGAGATGAAACAAGGTTCTCCATGGTTGCATCATTTATCTCCTTGACCATCTGTCTCAGCTCATTGGCAGCTTTATACCAGGCAGCTTTGTGAGCTCGGCTTCGTGTTTCTTGCCATTTTTTTTTTTTTTTTTCAAATCGTCAAACTTATTGATACATTATGATCAGACATATTGCATTGAGCCTCACTACAATGATCACAGATACTTTATTAACCAGGGTTTTCTATTATTAGTACTTATTGGCTTCACTGATGCAATTTGCTTTCTAGTATGGGTTTCTTCCTCTTAACTCTAACTTCGAACAGCATGTCGGAAAGTATTTGTCCTACAAGAAAAATTAGGGGAGCAGAATTTGTAGGAAATTTGATTCTTTAGATGTTATATCCCGAACACAATCCTTGAAAAACTCAAGTTTAGAAGTTATTGGCAAAAATCTGAAAAATGGCTTGGCATTCGCACCAGGTAAACGGTTCTGGCGCCGCAGTGTCATATCTGATCGGCTCCAAAAACTATACAGCAAATTTTGGGTATATGAGGAGCAGTGGCATAGCAAAGCCGTTTATCATGGAGGGGCAACAACAACAGTAAAAAATTATATATATATATATATATATATATATATATATATATATATATATATATATATATATATATATATATATACCTATATATATATATATATATATGTAACTATCGTATATGTACATATGGTGGGTACTACTAGTCACAAAGAGGGCATTGTAGCACCTATAAAGGGTGTCCCACTTAAAGGTTACAAGGTTAGTCGATTACAAAGGTTCATTATTGAAAAATGAAAACACCAAAACAGTCACTTTAGAATTAATTTGAATTTGAGTCCTATGTACC
Organism: Adelphocoris suturalis; assembly: GCA_030762985.1. NCBI lineage: Eukaryota > Metazoa > Arthropoda > Insecta > Hemiptera > Miridae > Adelphocoris > Adelphocoris suturalis. The sequence continues at coordinate 37,333,898 of CM061046.1, forward strand.
GACCTATCTATCTACTCCTATGTATTATACCTACCTATCTACCGAGAGAAAATGAATGTAATCATGTAGGGAAATAAATAGGGAAGAGCTGGCACACTGTATTATTTTTACAGCATAACCTTAATATCTAAAAATTAAGGTAATTAACCCTTCTCTTGGTGGACACAAAAAAAACATTCTTACCAAACTAAATCTGTCTTGATATATGAAAATGCTCATGAACTTGGGAGCACTAGGCTTATCATTGCATTGACTTACCGCTTCCAATCCAATCGTGTTTGGTGTTTGTATACCTATGAGGATGTATCTCTCCAAGGGGTTCATAACACGTAACTTTAGCACTCACTTTTACACTGATTACGATTTCTTTTATGTTACACATTGTACGCCAATTACCACGAAATAAAATACAGGATACAGGGCATTGAACATCGACGAGAGAATCACAAAAAGTAAACAAACCAAAGCCGCTTGAAGGTTATGGTACAATCATTTATCGGTTGGTTAAGATATCGATTGTTTCAATCGTTTCCATTCGACTATGGATATTTCAATCACCACAGCACAGACATGTTTTAGTCCGTGTAAGATTCTATTAATGTTATTTTACCGTTACTTACTTCTACTGGGACTCATACCAAAAATCAGAGACAATATTGAAGACTTTTATGAGTTAGAAAACTTATTAATGGAAAGAAGGACCAATCGATGCTACTGCATTGAATCGATCAATCGAACGTGAATCGGAGGGCTGTAAAGGTGGAGAAGTTAGGGGCAGTGAGAGAGGGGCAAAATGACTTTTGGCTTCCAGAGGGAAATGAGGATGGGCGAGGCCCCAAAAAGAAGTTGGGGGAACGTAGTTTCACTATAGTTTATAGTGTCCATACTTTATAGTATCCAGCATTCCATTATTTTCGCTGTAGTTATTTCGCTTCTGTTGGATGGGAAATTATATTATCCACGGCGTTTGGCCCTCCCTGGAACCAGCCTTGGAGGAGCGTTCTAAGTTGCTAGGTAACTGGACCCACATAACAGGCGTGCTTTGCGGGTTGCATTCTCGAACTTACCGTAATTGGTACTGATGTTAGTTACGTGAAATTATTAATTATTGTTCACGCATCATCCGTTTCAAGAAGAACTTCTACATCCTCTGTGATTGTGGGGGGGCTCTGCCCACCCTGCCCCTCCTCAAATTACGCCACTGATGTGGAGTATACCCTCAAAATCTTAAGTTGATAGGTCCAAAATTGCGGCCTTCGTCGCATCACAAATAAACGGATAAAAGCACAAATGCAGATCGTCAACTGGGCCGACTTCCGCTCATCTACGTTCCTTGTATTTCCCCATCAGTGCGTATGTCCCTTATTTTCTATCACTTCTTCCCTCTTTACCATAATCTCAATCAAAATTTCCTTCTCCGCCTTTCTGAAATTCAGCTGTTCTCTTTCCATCTTCATCCAAAGAACACCTAACTTGAAATCTAATATCTCAGCGCTGTTCTAAACTGAAACAAATCACCTGAATATTAAAACCTGTTGAGGCTATCAGCTTTATCAGTGGGGAAGCATGTCTGTGCTCACTAGCTCTGTGGCTAAGCATAGACTAACTCCCACCTTGAAGTACACGGTGAAACACAAACTATTTTAACTCTCGGAGATAGTTTATTCTCTTAACTCCGAGAAGCCTTTCTGTCGATAGCCCATCTTGGCAGTCCATGGTGTGTATTCTTCTGAATTTGAAAATTTATCTTTTTTCGCATTGACACTCCCCTAACTTCGGAAAATGTTATTATTTTATTTGGAAAACTAAAATTATTTTATTTGGAAAACTGAGCACTCAAGTGTGTAAGGCAGTATAAGGTGCAATACTCCACTTGGATTACAGAGGTTCGGTTTTGAAAAACAATAAACCAATAAGATGTAGTTCGTGAACTCGGGATCGTGTTCGCTGAAAGAGTGCAGCTATGATGGGGTCACGTGGAAGCTTGGTGTAGAACCACCTTTAACTTTATGTCAGTTCACTGAATCCTCTACCATTTTCATGAGAAGCATTAGACAGGTTTAGTGAAAATTTCAAGACGCTATTGTGGATTTAACAACAAGGGGGCAGTTTTGGTGTTCATGAAAGCGAGATTTCGTTATATGCAAATCAAAATTTCCAAATCAGTTGTTTTGAATACTAGAAATTTTTACGAACAATAAGAAATAATATACAGGGTGCGGCAGCATAACTTCCTTTTTTTAAAACTTAATAAAACGCATTGTATGAATCAGAAAATTTTTATTCGTTTTTCATAATATAGGCACATACATAAAGTTTTGTTTTACCCAGTTTCGAAGATCAAATCAGGTAGGTGACGTCCCCCATTCTCCATACACTGAGTAAACCGATTTCTGGCGTTTGTCATGACTTCACCCAGTATAGCAGGCGTTATGTTGGCAATTTCTTCCCGGATGTTGTTCTTCAAATCTTGTAGGGTCCTTGGATGGTTCACATAAACACGAGATTTCAAAAAACCCCATAGAAAAAAGTCACAAGGGGTCAAATCGGGAGAGCGGGCCCCTCCCCTAATTGAGATAAGGCGCTCTGGGAAGTGTTCCCTCAAAACAGCCATCGATGCTCTTGAAGTGTGTGCCGTTGCACTGTCTTGTTGGAACCAAATGTCCCCTAAGTCCAACTTTTTCTATGGAGTTTTTTGAAATCTCGTGTTTATGTGAACCGTCCAAGGACCCTACAAGATTTGAAGAACAACATCCAGGAAGAAATTGCCAACATAACGCCTGCTATACTGGCTGGAGTCATGACAAACGCCAGAAATCGGTTTACTCAGTGTATGGAGAATGGGGGCCGTCACCTACCTGATTTGATCTTCAAAACTGGGTAAAACAAAACTTTATGTATGTGCCTATATTATAAAAAACGAATAAAAATTTTCTGATTCATACAATGCGTTTTATTAAGTTTTGAAAAAAGGAAGTTATGCTGCCGCACCCTGTAGCTCTAGAATGTCGTGGTACCAACGTTTCTCTTACCATAAATTGGTGGATGTCCTGAAAATTGACGTAAATACTCTAGGGGCTTTCCTCATTAGCCTTGTAAATGTTGAGTCACTCATATATGAGGAATATTAGCACCTTTCTCCATAACCTGGACCTCAGCCTAGAAAGAATGACGATTTCGTGAGACGACTTTAGAAGTACTCTCTTTGTTTGGTATTCTACTAAGAATAACTTGTATACAGAACAAGTGCATATTTTCAGCACACTATTACTATTTAAGTCCCACTCCTGATAAACATGTTTGAATTCCAGTTGGTTGGGGAACCAGTTATGTTACAAAGCGAGTGCCCAGTATGTCTTCAAATGAGAGCTATGCTGCTTCAAAATTTAATTGGTGTTGGGTACCCCATTATAATGGCTTCAGCAACTGGCTTATTCGTGAGTAATTCATTCATTTATTTTCTAATTCTTTCTACTTAGATCATTGTTTCTTATATACTTATTTATATTATAATTACCGGAACATCGTTTAAGATCTATAATATGCATGAGAATAGGTGTGTTTGACGAACACACGACAGATTGGCTGTTGTGAAGTTCGTGACACAAATTGAACTCGTTATTGTTAGATAGATCCCTTGCTTGCGATAGTCGAAAGGGTGAGTTAGGACTGTGTACTACTGCCTGATACCAGAGATGGTCCGAAGGCGAATTCTGCTGGAGAAAAAGGAACTACTCATCTCCTATCATTTAAAAATCGTTTGCGCGTACGATATTTTTTCAATAATTTTTCCCTGTGTTTTTATTTCCCTTCGTTCCTATGAGGTAGTATCTGCCCTCAAACTCAAACTTTTTTGTTTTTATATGAAATGATGCGTCAATTGCATTCCTGCTTCTTTTTTTTCCAATACAGTAGACCGCACGATCTTTCTGGAATGTGAGGAGGGAAAAACGTCACTCTCCTTGTTTGGCGCAGGTACTTTGTGGTGCACGGCCTTCCTGGAAGGTTATGAGAAGGGAAAGAACACCTCTCGCTCCTTCATTCTAAGAATCACTTTACCAGTGAATAAAAAATAAAAGAACTAAAAATGTTCACTTTCTAGGAATGACTTTTGCTTCACACTATTCATGTGTATAGATACGGATAGATTGTTGTTACAACATGCACTGACAAACATTCTCGGAAGTCAAAGCTAAGAAAAAATATACTTGACTTGGCTGTAACAAACGGTGAATACCTTCGTAGTTACGAAATTCTCTCATCACTCGATCAAGCGACAAATATTCAGCTTAGAATACTCTTCAATTTTCTTTCGAGAGAAGTTCTGGGCGACATTGTAAATAGTCTCCTGAACTTGCCACCAAAGTGTTTTTCCGAAGTGAAAGGACGAAGAACGTCCTATTTAGGAGTTTTGTTCGTACAGATCAGATAAAATTAAATAAGATAAATATAACTAGCAAAATAAAATAATGAAAACGTTGAAATAATGAAGGGTGAATTAATCATGGGAAGTAGAAAACTGTTGTCACAAAATTATACAAAATCTCGAAATAGCTGTCACGCATTCATCAAAAGCAGTGCAGCTAACCCTAAAAAGCGAAATTTCTCTTCGTGGTAATTGTACCTAACAGCGTTGTCTTCCAAAAGTTGTTTCAACGAGTTGTTCATTTTTCTACAGAGTAGGGCGGCCCTTGGAACGCAGACCACCTCTGGTTGACCTATAGATATTTAGCATCTTGACGCCTTCTGAGTTGAATCTAAGGGATGAAATTTATATTTTCTCTTGGTGGTATATTATGCTTTTTTTTACCCTACGTCATTTTAGGTCTGCGGCTCTTCTGCTATATGACTCGAGCAGCCCAATGCAGTCTTACCCAGCGGGTGTCGTCCAGTGAAAAAGAATTTCGAATGCCCTCAAGGTGAGGGCAGGGCAGGTGGTCTGTCGTCATTGGGGTAGGGGATTAGCACAGTGTGCATCCTGGGTGGTCCTTTACTTAGATCCTGTAGAGGTGGGCAGTTAGGTAATCATGGCCTGTGATGTGCCTGAATCCTGCCACACCTTCCAAGTGTGATAGGTTGGGCGGAACACTGTGTTTTGGTTCCAACAGACCATCTTTTGCCATTCGCCATCTGTGTCTGGGACTCCACAATCTTCTCCTTCACGGAGCTCTTAATGCACTAATGAATGTTTTTTGAATTGTCTCGTAAATTCAGGACTTTGAGTGAAAAGAAATTTTCAATTACCTACCAATTCTACGGCTAAAGAAGTCGCTTTAAATAATATTCTTCCATACAAGAAAGATTATGGATTTTTAGCTTTTTTCAAATCTTATCTGTTTTTCGGTAAATTTAATGACATTTAAGTACATTTTTCAGCATACATTTGTACATACGTTTTTAAATGTTCTACTTAATTGTTAATCAATTTTATGACTGAAATTCTGCAAAAAATTTAAGATTTTTAGCCATTTTTAGTGACTTGACTTTTCTATCACATTTTTTGAAATTTGACCAATTTAATTTGCTAACAAAAATAAGCTGGCTAATGAACTCATCCTTAAGTTCGGAAAGCTTGACATTTGATGCAAGCATGGAATTTTAATGTCGATCTTCAGGAGAGTTATCTATCGAAGGAACACATGAAAGAGTGGGGAGGACACTCAGGTTTACCCGCCACATGGCTATTATAGGGATGAGGGAAGTTGCAGAAGGAGGAGGAAGAAGAGTGGAATGAAAGGAAGTGCCGCTATAAACGTCCACCAGTTAAGGTAAGAGCCACAAGGATATGGGTGGTGATACCACAGAGCAATCCCGCCAAGAAGCCCAACTTGAGTAACTCTGCGACACTTTTTCCTCGCCACGATATAGATGCGGCCATTGATCGAACCTTACTTCAGCTGGAAGCTTACACAAGGCGGTATCCCCGATCAGGTTGAAGAGGAGTGGCGACAGAGGATCCCCTGACGTACCCTCCGCCCAATGACAACATTCTCTGACATATTTTCTTCTGGCCTGTCTCAAGAATCGATACGTCCTCCTGGTACAGACTGGCAGCATACTCAATTAAACGAGCAGATGCCCCGACTCAACAAAGGCAATCCGGTCAGGGCAAAATGGCTTACAGTGTATCTAACGTGCTTGGCTGCAGGATAATGAGAAGGCATGATAATGTGTCTTTGAGTGGCCTCCTGGCTTCTTTTATACAGGTCGGCCTGGTAGGGTTACTTCCCAATCCGGGCCGACCTAGGAAGTATAGAGTAGATAAGAATCCACGGGTCTGGTGTTTACCACACCTCCCTCTCCTGGAATTTTATTTGCGAATAAGCTGTATTGCATTTCTCTCTGCAGTTAACATTGTGCGAGTATTTTCATTGTTGCCCCGATTTACAAACGTTACAAGTTTTTGTGTCAAAGAGTGCAGTGGAGGAGTGTGATTGACGAGTGCTGTGAAGAGTGTGATCGGAGAGTGTAAGCAGTAGTGGGGAGAGAGTAAGCTGGGTTATACGGTGAAGATGCTGCGTGAGTCCTAGTAGGAGGAGGAGGAGTGACAGGAGCGCCACCTGAAAGTGAAGGAAAATGATTAATGACGAGTATTTGAAGCTTTTAAAGGTTTTGTTGACCCTTCAATTTGCAAAGGGTCGATGACATGTACAAAATATATTTGGTAAATTCATTTTATTTTATTATTATTATTATTTTTCATTTATTTATTATTTTTTTTAATCCCCCGATCAGGGGTAGAAGGGCGGCGTCAGGCCCTGAAACCACAGTTTATTCCAGGAGAGAGGTTCTGGTGGGCTGATTGTGAAGGAAGAGCAGCCTGACAATGTTGGCTTCAGCAGTGGGGGCTCCCAAGAGAATGGTACTGTAACTGTAGTAGTGGGAGTGACCTCTGTTAGTTGAGAGTGGGCATGATGAGAAGGTAGAGACAGCCAGTGGATCATTGTAGGGCCTCATGCACTGCTGCAGAGAGCTGCTGTAGTCCAGGGCAGGAGGCACTTCTCCTGTTTGCGAGCTGATAAAGTCGACATTTTACACATAGGGGGAAGTCAGCATAGAGTGCCTACGAGCAGAGAAAGCTGATGGTTTAGGCACTGTGGAGCGCCAAGGGGCGGAGGCAGCCGAATTTCTGGCTTCTTTAGAGAGTCAAGGAGATGAATGGCGTTGGACCGGTAAAACGTCGATGAAGGGGAGCGGAGCAGCTGTGTATGAAGTTGAAAGCCAAGAGAAATGATGCACGGACAACACTTGGGGGCTGGTCGAGCGAGGTCTCTTAAAGGCTGTGTTTGTGCCCAGACACAGGGTTGGCGACAGTTTCGGGTGGCTGCACCCCAATGAGAATAATACCAACACACTTGTTTGGCCCTACCCAAATTCGTCTGTTACTCTAGGGCAAAGGATGGGCTATCTAGGAAAGTGTAGCTTGGACATTACCATTGGTCGGACCATGCTAGCTCATTTCCCAAAGTCTGGCAGATGATCCAGGCACAAGGCTAGAGGCAGTTGCAAGCCGCAGAGCCCCATCTAGTATGATTCCAACATTGAGTTGGCCTAGAAGTTCAGAGGGGGAGGTTCGTTGTCAAAACCGTTGTCTAGGTCACGTAGGAGAAGGCTGTGGTCTCAAAGTGTACCGAGGTCGTGAGGCTGGAAGTTGAGGTAGGTGACTCCTGGGCTGAAGGTAGTCTAGAAGGTCTTGTCACTGTGGTGATATCCTGCACCAGAGAAGCATGATTATGAGGAGTAGTTGAGGCTACACTGACTAAGGTCGAAACTGGGTCCACAAGAGGCAGAAGTCGTTCCACGGTGAGATCCAGTTTCTTGACATCAGTTTCTGAGGCAGAGTCCACAGTCGGGTAGAACTCGTAGAAACATCTGGCATAGAAAAGAGGACTGGGTGCCGGTTGGCATCCGTCTGCAAAGGCTCCTGGCATAGGCTGAGGGAGTTGTGTCATCTAGGGAGGCAGTAGTGAGAACTTTAGCAAGGTCCGTCCTTGGGTTACTGGGTAGGATGGGCGGCATTTTTGGATGATCTGGTGGGGGGGGGGGGGGGTAGCGAGAAAGAATGTTTCCAAAGGTTAAGCAAAGTACTTTTCAAACTATAGAGAGCTAATATTAAAATTAACCTAAAAAAGTTACTAGGTACCTATTCTTGAAAAATCCCTGTCGTTTTTGGGATTCATTATGTCAAAATCCGGAAAGTCTCCAGATCCCGAGAAAGTGAGTGCTATTTACAACATTCCCACTCCTAGGGATGTCACTCAATTAAAATCCTTTTTTGGTACGCTTAATTTCTTCCATAATTTTTTGAACTATCTGTCCCAAATCTTTGCACCAACTCCTGCGGAAAGGAGAGTTTTGGGGATGGTGTGAGAAGGAAGAATAAGCATTTTTAGCAGCCAAAGACCTATTTTCCTCAAAAACCACGTTAGCAACTCCATAAAGAGGCGTATGGGGTGATTTTTGGTTCAACTAAATTTCACAGATTTCTTTATGGACTGCACATAAAAATTGAGATAGACCATTTACGACTGAAAACACTATTTTTTCAAAACAAAAAAATTTGCCTTCTATTACATCCGCCATATTGGTCCGTTTGGCGGAGATTTTATCAACTTACAACTACGTAATTATACATAAAAGTGGAAAGTTGATACCGCTGCGGATGCGTTGTCCCGTTTCCCCTCTAAGCACAGAACTAGATTCGTTCGAATGTTATTTCCTACAAACCTTGCTTCCACCAATTTCAGTAAAAATAGTAGGAGACGCTATGGCAACAGATAAAATTCTTTGTATGCAATGAGTGGCCCCGGTTCTCTCCAGGTGGGATTTTCAGCCCTTACTTGAACATTTTCGTGGATCTGTTTGGGAACATGATTGCCTGTATTTCCACGAGATACCAGAGTCCCTGCAAATCCTCAAAATAATGCATGATGGGCACCCTGGAGTGGCACGTATGAAGCTATTAGTGAGATCTTACGTTTGGTAGCCCAAATCGGAGGAGGACGTTGTGAATTTTGCTCGTCAATGTAGTCCATGCCAAACTTTTGCTGCTCATAACCCAGAACCCAACATGAAATCCCCCTGGCCACCAGCAACTTTTCCCTTTGAACGGGTGCATATCGATCTATTGCACGTCCAAGGAAAAACAGTGGTACTCTTGATGGACTCATTTTCGAAATGGCCGGAACAGGAATTTTTGGGATTAGCAGATCACCTGTCAGTACAATCATTCTTGTTGAAGATCACATTTGGCTGGTTTACTCTTTTGATCCAATTTGGAGGGCTCAGCACAAATTTTCGAACCTTTGTCATCTAACCTGCTTCATGCTCTCACCACCTACCATGCTACCCCATCGAAAGCAACAGCTCCTATGGCAATAATATTTAGATTCAATATTCAATATCCCCGTACCCCCTTTGTCTCATTATTAAGGTTGCCATCCTCTAGTACCTACCTACTGAACTCAGCATCTCTCAGTTTGATGTCTGAATGGTAACGTGTGGTGAACGAAAAATTGTGTAGCTCCACTTTTACCAGCTGTTATTTACTTTAGGTCTGAGGACAATCATTTGGATATCCCACGGAACATTTAAAGCACTGAATCGCAGTTGTTATCCTGTGTTAAAAGACCGGGGAGTTACCCCCGTTGGAAGAAATGGGCCTTTTAACATGTTGAGAACCTTTTGAAATACGCAGCTTGAATGTAATCCCGAATGAGAATAGGTCCTCTATGCATCCAGAGAGGCTATTCAGTTGTGCAGTAGAACCTGTAAGCGTCAAACAAGCCTCGCACACTTTGTTTTGTTACTTATTCTACAAATATGTTTTCTTAATGTACCTGCTTCTTCTTTATTATTAGGTACCTACTAATAACAAGGCTTGCATGTAGGGTATGCGGCGCTTTCCCAGCAGGCCCAAAGGATATCCCTTGCTCAATATACTATAAATTCCATTTATAGGGGTGAACTTGTGTCTCTGTCTCAGACCATAAAAAAGATTCTTTCAAAAGAGCGTCACTAGGTACCTTCTTATCTCCTATGTGAATTGGTTGTAGCGAGTCCAGAAATGTCAGAAAAGTGAGTGTTTTGTGAAACAAACCCACTTAGTTGAATAGCATCTCATACAGTCACATTTGCTATAAAATCTCACCATAATGCACTCTCTGCTCGAATTTAAACCAGTATTTTTATTGTTTGCTCCTCTGGGAATCGCCTAATCTAGTCATGTTTGTTTACAGTTTCATAATCACTCTGTTCGTTTGAGCTGACTCTGCTGGTTTGTGTTCTTTCAAATTCTTTGTGTTCATTCATTCATGAAATTCTAACAATGAAGACGCCAAATGCTATCTTCTACAAGAAGTAGTTTCTTTCCATGATTTTACAAGGTTTTGGCAACAAACTACGTCATCGCACCCTTCCCACCTGGGCGGTGCCTTCCCCCTAGTGTGACTAGTGTTATCACATTTCGCTGGGAAATTTTGAAAAAGCAAACCATGCATTGCAGAAAACTGCGGTTAGAGTCAAAATATTCGCGATGAAATCTACTTTCACTAAAATGTTAATAAAAAGTTTACAGACCAAAGAGACAGACTCTTCTGCTTTGGGGAATTTCCAAAAAAATAATAAATAAATAAAAATGGACAAATACAGTTGAATACATATACATCAACCTGTCTTCAGTATACATGTATGAATAAATGCTATGAGCTCGTTCCATTGCACGCCATTTATAAACAACATTATGATTTTAACCAAACGCTATGATTATTTGCTTGTTTAAGGGCACATGTACACAGAGGAACTGAAAAGGCGCAAGATATTATTTTATTTCGAGTCGCTCCATTTAATCAAATGGGACGTTACATATGGCGCTACTGGTTGAGCACTTGTCTTTGATTCACAGGAACTCGTTTCTGTATACTGGATTCTCGATATGAGTGACCTACATTCCAACCTGTTGCTGGTGGGGGCCATTCCTCATCTTAATGGACTTCCTCATCTTTGTTTTTTGAACCAATTTCCCAAGGTCCCAATAACTCTCTTTAGTCATTTTGTAGAATAATATAAATTTCGGATATAACGTTCAAGCTATTGAGCAACAACAACTGATTCCGAAAATTGTTTCCAAGATATGTGTGTACTCAAAACCTTCGTACTATTCTTCTCCTCCGCCTGATTATAGTTCAACAGGATGGTTTCATTGTCGCTCGAGTCTTCCAAAGTCATGTCTTGCTCGGTGTCCAGGATGAAATTGAACGAACTAGACATTTTTATCGCTGATGAGTAGCCTTATGGGAGGATTCAAATAACTACTGAGTCAATAACTGGTGAGTAACCTTAGTTACCGACTGGTTTATTTCCTTTCCAGTAGCTCCGTGTACGTAGGCCCTAATACAAAGACCGCTCTTTATAAAATGGAATCAGATAGGTACTTCTTTTTGTTATTATCAGGTACCTCTGTTTTTTATTTGCAGGTAGCTGAAAGGTATGCCACATTCAGACTTCCAGAATTCACTATGCGTGCCATCCCTCAGTTCATAAACATCGCCAAAAATCTACTAATCCCTTCCAAAAACACCTTATATGGTCTAGTCATAATCAACTCCTTGCTCGCTGGTTTCGTCACTGACAGACAAGCCAACACAATATTTACAATTACTCAGAAGCTTGAAGAAGAAGACCCTGATGACCATTTACAACCATAATAATGACAAAACAAAGCATAGGTATTATATTAGCTAATTAAATTATTGAAAACCCATGAGAGGAAAAATTTATTTTTGATATTACTCCTTGGTAAGACCTCGTTAAAGTCAAAATTAGCAGGCAATTTTTTTTTCTGTTAAAGTTAATTTTATTATACAGGGATTATTGCAAGCAGATGGCAACACTCAAGGGGGTTTAACTACAAATGTAGTTCAAAGCCGCCTACCGCACTTCTCTACCTAAATCCGTTCCGGAGATATGTCGTTTTTAAGGTTTTATCAAACCACGTTTTTTATCATAGAAACCCCACTTTCTCCATTTCATTTCACTTAATCTGGACATTCGACCCCGGAATCAGTGTTAAATTTAACATAAAACTAGTGGGGTTTGTTCCTTAAAAGTACCATCTAAGAACCCTCATAACCATTCAAAAGTTTACCGTTTCTAAAAAAACAATTCTGGACGTTGAGTGAAAAGAAACTGCTAATTTTATGGCAAAAAAACTTGTTCAAACCATTATTCTGCTATTCAAACAAAATATTTGGATTTTTTGCAGTTTAGTCAATTTCTGGAATACATTAATGAAATTTAAAAACACTTTTCAGCATAAATTTGTGCACACATTTCTTAATGTTCTTGTTCATTGTTAGTAAACTTCTTTTGACCAAAATTCTGCCAAAAATAAAACCAACAATTTTAGCCGTTTTCAACCATTTTTAGTGATTCTTTAGCCCTTTTTTTAATTTCACCAATTTAATGTGCTCAAAAAAATGCTGACCAACTGAACTCGTCCTTTCGTTTGGAAAGCTTGATTTTTTGGCGCAAGAACGGAATTCATCTCAATCCTAAGGAAAGTTATCGTCTGGAAGGACACACACACTTATATATATATATATATATATAGTTTTGATGAAAAATGAAAACACTCGCGTGTAATGTTATTTTGAGGAGTTACAGAAGGTTGGAAAAAGATAGGAAACACTTAAATAAACTTACAAAATTGAGAGAATATTTCGCTGTGTCAGCGTCGTCAGCTCTAGTTAAACGTTAAACTATATATATATATATATATATATATATATATATATATATATATATATATATATATATATATATATATATATATATAGTTTAACGTTCAACTCTCTAGGATTCGCTTCAGAATGTCTCAAAACATATCAATTGACGAAATTTTCGAAAATTTTAATTTTAAATTTTTTGGAGCATATGGCAAAGCTTTATTTTCTAGGAAATATTCTAAAACGGCCATAAATCCCTTAATTAACCATGTAAATCTAATATGAAGGGTGGTGTTGGAAACAGCGTTAAATTTTCTGTCCTGTTGAATTGTTCTGAAACTTTTTTAGGTGGAATAAAAGGGTGAAAATCAGCCCGAAACGTTAATTTGTTCTAATCAAAGTAATCACCTGATCCTTAGAAGATACTGGTGGTCCTCATGAAAAATCATAAAAACTGTGTCAAAGCTTCAGCTTCCCAACTTACTTATATGACCCCAGGCTCTAGCTCAATCATGTTACATGAGAAAACAGCAATTTTACACACGGCAAAACACTTTATTTTTTTGCGTTTAAACGCCCCCTGAATTTAACAAAATGAATAAATAACTAAAATTAGCTACATCGTTGGAATGTATCTGTTGATAGATATCTGGATGTATCTGTATTGGAATGCATACCTGGGAATCCTCGAGTCCCTTATAAATACGTTTTCTCACAATGAACAGACACAATTACAAGGACGAGCCACAACCTTAGCTACTGAAACTCATTTTCAACATTTTTTAGTTTAATACCGGTTGGCGCAAGGATCTAAAGTGGCGATTATCCCCTATTGCTGTTCAATCAAATACTTTTAGTTTACTCGCGACATGTTCTACTGGTTGAGTTTTCAATAAAGCTGCAATTTTTCATTAGAATGATACCAAAAGCAAAGTCTTTGTAGGCACAAATTTATTTGTTGTTCTTTAAAATCTCTAAGCCCCAAGTCATATTCATCTTTAGAAATCCATGCGACTCGATTAAAAATCCTGGAAACAAATACCTATGATGTTAAACCCATTGAAGACATCTTGTAATATTATAAGAATGAAACTCCGTCTGTTTGTCCATGCTATGCATGGCCCTGCGGATCTACGTCTACGAGTGGTGCGATCTTATTGGGTTTTTGAGAAAGAGTGCGTAAGCAATTTAAAAAAATTTCTACCCTCACCCGAACCATGGGCTGGTGGCGAGAGGGGGGATCAACTTGTCGAGTTTAAGCAATGTCCCGCAAGACAGAGTGGTCTCGACAGTGAGATTGCTTTTTGACCCGTGTTTTTTTATATAAATCACAAAAGGCAGAACGAAAACGAGAATCTCCAAGGATTAACAAGAATTCGTTCAAGCCTATGACAAAGGAGAACCTTGATGATTATTCTGTGCAATAGGAAATTATTATATGTACTGAAATTCTCCAATTAAGAATGAATTCAAGAAAAACAAATCGAAAATATTGATATATAAATTGCTTTTTGTATATGGGTTGGGTATGTTGTATGTTTAGCTTACCACACAGTGATAGTACTTACCGACTGTAAATGTAAAGTGATTGGCTCGAGACTTCTGGTTAAGGTTAATTTTAGCCCTTACAAACAGAATTTGCTGACCTTAGAAGATCATCTCAACTTCCCCCTGAAATACTGCTAGTTACCACTTCTTTTATTCTTTTCTCCACTCTCGATCTCTTGCCATAAGCACCACCGATTTTGCGCTATTTTTCACAAACTTTTGAGAACTACGTTCTCAAAATACCAACCTAATCCATGAAAGTTTTACAATAAAAAATTAGCGACTATAAATTCACCCCCCCCCCCCCCCCCCATTTCCCAACATTATCCTTGACCATGATATTCTGGATGTTAAACCCGCCAATCGAGCTACAATCGCAATTTGGGTAGGCGGGTCCCGCCTAAGCAGGAGGTGCTTTGATGCCGTCAGTGCGTGAAACATTGAAAACTAATCATCGTAGGAGAGTGCGATTGATGTCAAACTTCATTGGATGGAATCTTTTTCCATTCAAAAATAGTTGAATTACCTTTTTCGCAGGTATGGGGCTTTGCAGAAGTTAGGAACTATTCCATCCACCACATTCATGCCAAGGAAATTTGATTGAAATAAGGATATTTTCATCAAATTCATTATTTATGAATTACATCAAAAGACGACAAATTAAAACTACTTATTACTTGTATACTTAGAATTTATACAAATTGGCAGTGAATAGCACAAGTTAATAATTGATGTAAGTAGGCATTTTTCTATTCATCATTCGCCGACTGAAATGTGTAAGTTTAAATATTACAAGTTTCCCAAAGAGGGAGATGTTTCAGCAACAATCAATAGCTCAACCACTATTCACTCCTTAACATTAGTCCTGGATTAACAATCATAGTACTGATATTTTTTTTTAATCATAATTTTACTTTTTTTTTTGCACTATACTAGCATAAAAAACTATACACTCCATTTTTTTATTCATTTTATTTCATTTTTTAGTTTTTTTGTTTTTTGTGAGAAATATTTCTATTATCACCCCACAACAGAAAAATTGCCTCAGCTTTTAGAAAGTTCATCCTCTAAAATCGAAAGCTCAGATAACAAGTTTTGGAACAAGAAACCCCCACGATCATGATTAGTTATGCAGGTTAGTTTCCAATCCCCTTGTGCTACGTGCGGTAGTTCATTAAAACTATATTTTAACCGGCTAAGCGTAGTGGACAATTCATTATCATCAGTTCGATTTATCATGAGGACGAAAAAGCCAGCCCAGTTTAATTTTATTGTTGACAAATATCAACAGATTTAGGTTATGCCTTAGCTCAAATAATTTTAAATGTTCTAAGCGGGTGGGTACCTACACTTGGAAAAAGGTGTAGGTAACAATTTATCGAACTTGTATGTTTTGAATATCGTCATATCTAGTATTAAGGCCCCCTACCACCACAAAATGCCCAAGCCATATTTAAATTATTGCCAAACTTTGGCTTGGGAAGCGTCTAAACATTTTATTTACAAGTTCTTATGACGTAAATAAATTGAAGAGTGGTACAAAAGGAAATATCTAGGACAAAGTTTACAAAGCTTGGTTTTGTTTAATTTTACTCATGGAAAGAGTGGACTTGATTATATATATATATATATATATATATATATATATATATATATATATTATTTACCTATCATGTATGATGAGGTAGGTACCTGATTGGAATAAAAAGTTATAATAGGATAGAAATGGCGTTCTACGTTAGGCCAATAGAAGCTCATGAAGCAACTTAGCCCTATTAGGCGGAACCTACAATCATAGCGGCGGAGGGTAACCACAATGACTGTTATAAAACCAATTCTGATATCCAATGAAGAGTGTTGGCATTTTTTGGGGTGGTATTATTGAAAATGAATCATTTACTGTTATTTGAATATTAACTATGAAGTTAAAAAATAAGTGAACTGGGTTTTAACAAAATATTGTAATTTTAATTTTGGTAAAACATGTTGATGTACTAAGGCTGTGAATAGTAGCTATCGATGCACAAATATTGATTTAGTGATCGTAATCTGATTGGCTCCCTATCTTGGGTGGAGTCTAAGGTTGATACACTCTTTCTATTCTATTATAGTACATGAATGATGAGTGTAATCATAAGGGGAATTCGTAAAAATGAGTATAATCATAAGAAAAACGTGTGATTAGCCGTGAAATCGTTAAAAAGTAACTTCTGATCATGAAATAATCGTAATTATTGTAGTGTTATTTTGAACAACTTTTAGCTATATAACACGTCTCATGAAAAGAGGTAATTAGGTATAACTGAGTTATCTACAAACGGTCTAATGAAGCGTTGGTAGGTGTTGTTTTATTTCATTTTTCTTGAGGTATGTGTCAACGTCTATGTGATTATACTTCCTAACGACAATGATTTATTACAGGCTTAATTTAATAATTATCTATCGTCCAGTGATCCGAGCAGAAGGGGTCTCCAAACATAGAAATTATAAACCTTTGTGCAATAATTCCTATACGTCAGCGCAAAGTTAGCAGTTATCTGTTCACTCTCAATAGCTTGTGGGTTGGAGACTGTTTTTGATGAACTTATTCATTCTTGGTACCTAGTAGAGATTCAAAAACAATTTATAATAGGTACGAAATTGGCTGACAAAACGCATTCTTTTGCATCCATCAGATGAAATTAGGTTTAAAAAACCAGGGACTTCAGTCTAACCAGCAACAGATCTGGGTCTATAATCATAAATATTTCGACAGTCAACATTTGTAGTACTGGATGATAATGTCTCACAAACGGTGAGTGGTGGTGAATGATAACGAATCTGATCTTGTGCACTGAATTTTACAAAATCTAGAATCAGTAAATCTATCATTAATCTACAGGACAAAATTAATAATTGAAAACTCATACCCCAGTCCCTTTACAAGTTTTAAGTTATATCAGTCAGAAATGGTCAGAGCTATGCATAGATGCTGTGGGTATTTGAAGTTATGAGCGCACAACCTGCAATCTAAATACATTAAAATACAAATGAGTCAGTTCCCAAACAAAATCCAAATATCACGAAATCAGATAGTAATTTTGGGAGTCGAATGTTACGGAAATGTTCGAGAGTTTTCCTTGGGTAAATGAATCAGACACGGCCTTACAGAACCTGATTCCCACATTTCTAGAAAAACTATTCGAAACCTGGTGAAAAACTAAGGAACTTACACTCTGTATGTATATCTAAAGACGTACGGTTTCCCCTTGATAGCATTCAAACACAAAATGCAATTGAAAATGTCGACTTTTGGAAGGGTACAATTTCATTGATTCTGTTAAGGTGAAACTCTGAAACAAAAAGAATAATAATAGTAGAGACAATTTTTATCAAGAGATCCCAATCAATTATCTGAGGAGAAGCAACCACTTTTGCCTTAATCCAGTTAGACTTCGGGGGTTTCACGGTTGAGGAATGTGGAATATGGTGTCCTTTCGCTTTGTTCCACGCCCTATTAATTAGTTCTCAAGTATTCGTACCCAAAATAAATTATAAGTATGAATTTAAGTTTACTGGGTTGGATTCACGAGGGGGGGGGGGTCAGTACCATGTTATCAAACTTGACCTCATGTTCCCACCAGACTGCCAAAGCACGAATTCATTATTGTAAAGCTGTCGTAGGTAATGAGCGAATTTGAAATGAAGCTTGCATGAAATATCCAAGATACTCCGATGGTTCTATTTTCCAGGATCAAGTCCAACCTTACCATGGGAAACTGTAAGAGTTAGGGTGCTGAATACTTCTTGCATTACGACAGAAAATAATTATTTTGTCCATACAAAGTATTACTCAGATCCTAAAACTTACACACGACTCCGAATAATGGAACAGGTCAATTCTATAAAGGAAGTTTCGTGGCCTGATTCCAACACAATATTTTGCTTCAAATAGGTAGTATCACAATATATATCAAAATCTGCGCAATGTATTATGACTAGCTAATAACTATCACAGACCACCATACTATAGAAAACATGTATCAGCATGATTCCTGCAGTTGATAAGGTTCCTTTAAAAAAGTGGAATATATTAGTTGGAATCCCGATTAAACAATGATGTGGGCAAAATTATCTTGTATAGGGCTTTAACAATTTTTCTCGTAGCTGATATGACTGGGAGCTGTATGCGTGGGACAGTTTATACTCGAAAAGTTTAACATCTAGGTTCTTACAACTAGTACAATAATATACCAAAGGGTTACCTAATAAATCCATAGCCACCAATAATCTAGCTTGCCTCTCTTACACTTACGAGGTGGAGAAAACTAAAATATATAGCAAAGTTAAAAAAGGACGTGGATTTCGTACGCGAGCAACACATTAGATTGATAAACAGTTTTGAGCCCATCACTTCGCCAAAACAAGGGAAAACATGATTCTGGTACATTTCCTTTTTTTAGTTTTTAAATAACGTTCTTAGCATATTAAAAGTGAATATTGTTAAAATCTAATAACAAAAGCATTGTATAATGTTTTCATTACTGATGTTGTAGTATAAGTAAATAAAGTTTGAACTTTCAAAATCGGAAACATTGTTCTGGTTTGAAATCAATTTGTGACAAATATACACAGGTAAATATTTTGTAAACCATGTACCAATAGTAGGAACATCGACCTTCGCGTTGTGGAGGGTTGTGAGTGACCAACATTATTTCGAGTGCTGTTCCTTAAGTCGAAAATCGGAGTTTTAACTGTAAAAAACGATTTACTGGTAGAAGTAAATTACACTATACAAATGTATTTGATGAATCAAGCTCGTAGGTTGGTGGTTAAACGGTGATACTGGGGTACCTATAAGTTAAATATACCTTTCTGATGATAGTTCCAAAGATCAACATGCTACGTCATGGACCGAGCAGAGCACGTTTTTCCACCGTAGAATTCGTGAAAAAAGCTTAACATACTGAGCAGCAAAATGTCGATGAATCATTCATATCATAGACAGGAGAAAAACGATCAAGCTACGCGCACTTTTCAAGAGAAAATATCTACGCCTAGGCTATAGTCATCATTCTATAAATCGATAGATTTGTTTATTCAATCAATAAAAGAGCACACATATTAACGATCAATTGTTATACTTCTTAAATTTTCTGCGGGTAAGGTAAAATAGGTAGGATGAAGTGAAGTAATTGCGAACCAAAATGTCATTAGTGCAATTTTAACCTCGCTCAGCTTATTTTTATTTTTCAAAATTAAGGCATTTTACTGCAGATTACAGATGCTGGATTGATATTCCATATTTTCAACTTCTTCACTGCCCCAGCTTTTTTTTTAACGACCTCCTTACTACACATTTTCCCACTAAAACGGGGTAAATGTGTAAGCGGCTATGATTTCACACTCTAATCAACTCAGGTTGTTAATGGGGAAATATGTAAAAAGGCCACTATTGAACAAACAAAACGGTATATTGAAAAATTTTATATCACGATTTTTTTCGGTCGAAACAAACTTTTTTCTCCATAAGTGCTAACAAGGGGAAGTGAAAGGAAGGATATATAGATATATATATATATATATATATATATATATATATATATATTTTCCCCCTTTCTTTTTTATGATGTCAAGATTACAATTGTCCTAGGTCACACTGGATCCTGTTGTCACACAAGCTGCTTGGGGTGCTTACACATTTACCCCAACATGGTAAAAAGAAGGGGGAAATTTGTACCACAGAAAATATTGTACAGAATATAGAAGTTTCAAGAGTTGTGTATCATTTCAATCTTTAAAAGTACGAGTATTTACCAGAAGATAAAAACTGGAAGGAACTCCTCGAAAAACTGATTATGAAAGTCCTTTGACGAAAAACTGGCTGATCACCCTGTACTTCACTTGAGACTAAAAAGGGACTGCCCACAATAACATGGCTGCCTCTCATGATGGCGGGATCATAGTTCAACCAACTTTTGTGATAAGACGTATCAATTGTCAATACAGCTAAGGAGAAGACATTCGACAATCCAGTCATCATTTGGCGCCGTTTTGAAAGTATTACGCAGTTGCCCCATTTACACAACTACCCCACTTCACCCTAACATAATTTTGATAGTAGATAATGTTGTTCTAACTCGAGGGGCTCATCTATGGCTCATTCTTTTTGGATTTGGCAAGACTTTTTCTTAGTAGAACTCGTGTTTATCATAAGAAGTACGAAGTCTTCAAAATTATATGTTGGTACCGACTACTAGTAAAATAGTTTGAAATAATTCAAATTGGAAATTGTGATTCGAAAATTAGATTTCCGTTCCCCTGTTACCATTTTCTCGCCAATGTTTACTCCATAACTTATTGTTCTGCCATTGAACAAACAATTTTGATTCGTGAAAATCAAGATGAATTTTCCAACAATGTGCGACACAATTCATCTAACTCCTCCTTCTACAACAAAATGGAATTTGTGAGTTGATGAGGGACTCGCTGTGAATCTCATTGGATAACATGATAAATTTCAAAGTTAGTGGTTCTGCAGGTAGCTTGATTGTAGACAAAAATAATGTCGGCATCCAATAACAAACTGGCAATCATCAGCAAACATCTCGTACATAATCATTAAACAATCTCATGAGAAAATTTTCTAACATTACATCGGTAGGAGTATGTAAGTATAATATTATTTATGTATAAAAGAATGCACAGATAATTATAAATTGCAGCCCACGAAAATGGACAAACGCATCAGTGAACACACTAATTGGTGTTCAGAATTAGAAGCAAACTAACGACAGAGGTTATGGCATTGCTTGCAAGGAGCAAACGAAGAAGTTATCTCTCCAAAACATCCATTACTGGAAAAGTAAATTTATATATTTATATTCCACATCGATCTTCGGAATCCACAAGGCAAATTTGGTTAATAAATTATATTCTACGTTTTGTTTCTCGACTTCCCAATTGAAAGCATGGTGGAATTTCAAAGGATTCTTGTAAAGAAATGCAACCTGCCTGAAATGTTACCCTCTTCTACACGGGTAATTCACTATAACAAACCACGAGTACAATCAGGGCCGACTTTAAGGGTGGTCCTCCACTGGAAGCGACTAAGCGTATTCGTCCGTATATAAGCGACTAATCCCATAAGCTTGAAACGTATTGGAGGTCCTCCACTGCAAGCTACTTCGCGTATTTTGAGGCGACGAGCGACTGATCCCATCCGGATGGGATCGATCGCCTGTCTTCGAGCGATCTGGCTTCCCCCTCCCATGTTTTCTCGGCGCACCCTTCGACTGTGATTCATATATTTTCCTGTTTCTGCCTTCCGGCCATGATTCACATTGACTAGGGTTGTTCTGATATCGAGGATCTTCCGATATTTGATATCGATAACGATATTCAACGTCGATATCGATACAGATTGTCAAATTGGGTTCATCCAGAACATTCATTGTTTCCTTCTCATCCGAAGGGAATTTACGAGAGCACTATCCAGCAAATAATAACTATCTATGTCGTCCATTTTACCAAAAATAAATGCAGTCTACTACACCACCACAGGCTTTGCGCGACTTAGTCGCCTCCAATGGAGGACCTAGTCGAGTCCTAGGAGCGGAAGTCGCCTTGTCGCTTAGTCGCTTGAATACGCTTCCAGTGGAGGACCAGGCTTATACAGGCTGTGGCACGTTCTAAGCAGCAACACCGCAACAAAGCTCGACCAAAGGCATCAAGCTCGCGTTCTTCTTCCAGCTATAACGACGGCACTACAGCTGTTGAAGCTGCGGGCATGTGAATTCGGGTTTCTTTAGGTTTAGTTTATGGTTTGTAGTTTTGTCTTCTAACGAATTTTCGTAGAAAGTGAAGCTATGGCAAGGGCTCAGAAAATTTTAAAATCAAAATTTTTGAAAAATTTGTTCATTGAAATCCGTTTTGAGGCATTCTGAAACGATTCCTGGAGTTTGCGCTTTTTTATATTATATATATATATATATATATATATATATATATATATATATATATATATATATATATATATATATATATATATATATATATATATATATATGTCATTCCAGACGATCTCTCCTTAGGATTGAGATAAAGATTCCATTCTTGCGCCCAAAAATCTAGCTTTTCAAATGAAAGGATGAGTTCGTTGGCCAGCACTTTTTGTGTACATTAAATTGGAAAATTAAAAAAAAAGTGCTGAAAAAATCACTTAAAATGGCAAAAAACTGCTAAAAATCGTTAAACTGATATTTTGTTGTAGAATATTGCTCAAATAAAGTTTACTAACTATAAAATAGAACATTCCAAAATTTATGTACGAAAATATGCTGAAAAATGTACTTAAATTTCATTAAAATTTGCTGAAAAATCGACAAAAATTGCGAAAAAAAACTGAAAATCCAAAATTTTTTTTTGAATGGCAGATTGTTATTTAGAATACGTTTTTGGCCATAAAATTAATATTCAACAATTTCCTTGCACTCAAAAAGCTCAAATTTCAATACAATTTAACATTATACAATACGATAATTTACGAAAATTCGCTCATACGATCATGCAGCATAACTGAAACTTTAGTACATTTTTTGAAACTTGACCAATTTAATGTGTTCAAAAAGTGCTGGCCAACAAACTCATCCTTTCGTTTGGAATGCTTGATTTTTTGGCGAAAGAACAGGATTTTTTTATCTAGTCTTTATACGTAAAATGCCAAAAAGTGCGTTGTTCCTTCTAGTGGTAGAATTCGTCCGCTTTGATTTCCATCTAAATCTGAAAGTTGAAAATAGTGGAGAAGAGCAGATCTTAAAGCCGATTGAACCAAAGATTGTATGCCCCAATATTCTTCAATTGTGTATAAAACATTTTCTGTCAAGCGAGTGATAGTTAGTTAGGTAGAAGCATGCAGTGACCAGAATGGTAAAATGGACCCGACCAAAACCTGTTCACTGTTGTACCAAAAATAATTTCGAATGTTGTGTCAACCTCTTTTGTAACAAGGAAAAAAGAAGGAATGAACTGAATAAAAGGACCAGTCATGCAGCATGATCGTATGAGCAAATTCTCGTAATAATTCATATTATATCTACGTTTGAATTGCTCTAAATTTGTTTTTTTGCAAAGTAAACGATAACTTATACTTCGGGCAAACAACTTTTTTTTTCTAAATAATAGGTTTTCTATAAGATGCTTCAAACATGATTTATCGGATTTCAACTATTTTTCAAAGTGTTAATCGATTTTCAGTTGTTATTCCTATAATTTTGGGAATTTTCACTATTTGTAGAAAGTGTCACACTACTATTCTTGTGATTATTCAACGTAACATTTCCCCCCATGATTTACAATCCTTATTATTAACATTATTTTCTATAGGTAACTGGTTCATTATTTGAGCAATAAGTTTTCTTGCGGTAGGTACCTAATGTAATTTTAAAGATGAAGGGGGTAAGAAGGCTAGAGCAGAAGGCTTGTCAAAGGCCTTCGATCACTGATTGTTGCGATAGTGCCAAGTCGAATGCCGCGGCCTGTATTAAAGTAGGCCCTGGTACAACACAAAGTGCCCTGACATGGCCGTACTGCTGTTTAATTTTTATTTTTTTACTAAAGCACCTATTTAATTTCAGTGTTCAACAGTAATAGGAATATCTATGTACATGTTAATACACAACATAGAGCTATGATTCATGTTTGCGCATGCGCACATCCTACCATCCATCCAATGGCATTTACCATAACTAAGGTAGCCAATTTTAGTTTTGCGCATGTGCAATAGTTATTACTCAACTAGCCGCAATTAATTCATAGAGCACTATCCTGAAGATTGAACAAAATTGGACTGATAGATTGTAAGAGTTAACGTTGTATGAAATTCTCATTTGTGTACGCGCACACGCCACTATTGTTTCGACATCAATGAATTTCATAGGGTACCCATCTAGGATCATGATCCCTGACCATGCCATCATAATGGACAAAAACTTAGGTAGTATAGTTTTGGGCGTGACAAAAAACTGGCGCTGACATCAGATGCGGAACCAAAATTGACCAGCAAACTCTGACACCAAAAAGCAAGTGGAAATTTTGATTTTGAAGGAACATTTTTTCGACTTTTTTCACGAACACAATGCTTCCCAACCTTCGGAAATTAAATTATAACAAAAAGTGAAGTCGCTAAGTAGCTGGGAACAAGAATAGCACGCAAGAATATAGAGGGGGGATGTCAAAAGAGAAAACGGGTGAGAATAGAAGCGAAACTACTAAAACATCTTGAGTGATTCCAGTTTTAAACATAATCCAGCACTGACAGTGAATTCAATCCATGTTGCAGTTGGTTAACAAAACCCCAACTATGGGTGTGTTACCTCCATGGAAGAAGGAAGGAGGTTGAAGTCAAAAAAGATCATGGCATGATAAGGTTTCCACTCCAAGCCCGGTTTCCCACAAAATCTGAATTCTGATTTGGATCTGCATTCACTTTTTAAAAATGCCAGTATGAGTACACACGGTGACGATTTCCTGTTCAGGTCAACCCCTCTGGGCGTGTGAACCAGACTTTTCTTTCAGTTGAGAAGGGCTGTTCAGGCTGCCAGGCCTTTCCAAATTCTGGAAAGGCCGTCTGAACAGTTTACCAGAATGAACCCCTTCTCCCTCTTGTATATTGCTCGTGGTGGGGTTGCTCACAGGATTGCGGGTCTCGTCTGGAGGCCCATCAAACCTCTGAGGATTTCCACAAGTATACGCAGCCAAACATGCAGAATAAAGAAGTGGGAACAAAATTACAATATACCAAAAGAAAATTTGTTAAATTTTTGTTTTCCCCTAAACAACTCGACCATTTTTAGTAAGATATCAAATAATTACTCTTTAAGTGAGGGGGAAAAAAAGAAACCCCATAGAATACCTATCGCGCACTGTTCAAACTCTAAGGGCCTGGGGAAAACAATAAAATTTTTATAAAACTGCAATTTCCATAGTTTAAAAAAATAAGTATTTTTTCTCCCTACATGATTCTAGAACCTTCGCAACTGAAATAGTAAATCACAAAAGGTACAGCCCTATCCACAAGAAGCCATAGACAAATCCCCGTTTCAATCTAGAGTTTAAAGGGCAACCATGTAATTTTGGTCCTACTTGCATTACCTTTAGGATCATGAAACTCGAGTGGTGTAATAATTACAGTGAAGTCAATATCAAAAATAGAAAATGTCAGTGAGATAATGTCTTAACAATCGAAAACTGCAAATACACCTCAATACAATCACTCAACTACAATGACTTGTTTTTTAATCAATGTGCATTTGAAACAAGAAAAAGGTGCCTAAGGAATGGACATAGTTTTGGAGAGTAGAGCTTCTTGCACATGCTTGTTTGTGATCAACATACTGTGGATAAGGATCAGATTGATTTGTTTTCTATTTCTAAGCCATATATCTCGTAGTACGGACGTTATACATTAATTGATATTCTCAGATATCAATACTTTTATAAGGTAGGTACAATATTTATTTATGAAATAAATTGATGAAGGCAGCCACTACATTCGTACATAGAGATGGGCAGTATTGAAAAAACTAGCTCACTAACAATAAACTATGTACCAGTTTGACAAATTACTCCCCATCCTTGAAAGCTTAATCTATTTTTTGTAGTAAACCCTTCATAAATATTATAACTTTCCTTAATTCATTCCTTGGTGGCATTATCACATTTGCAAGTAGCGCTATTTGGCAGGAATTTACCTTCAACTTCCACTTTAGAGATTAATGTTATACTGAAATTGTCTTTAAGTATGCGGCATTTCAAATGAACATGATACTTATGAGATCTTAGCAACAATGAACTGTTGAATAAAAATAAAACATAACTGCCAACTGCTAATTGGGAAAAGTTTGAAAGTAAAAGATGCCAGACAAAATGCTTACTAACCTCGATAAAAGCACAAACGCCCCAAGCAACTTGATGCACGGCAACAACAATAAGCAAGCCATGAAATCTTCCTCAAAATCTTGATTTGAATGCTTTGAGAAGAGGATCCCTTATGAAAAATCCAGAACCCCTTAAGCGTTAATCCATACTCCATGCTACTTGGTAACATATTTGCTATCCAAGGATGACGAGTGGATGGTCCAAACAGTAACCGTACGATCAAAATTCGTTCGCGGGGAATAAATTAATAAAAAGGGAATAAAATGAAAATAATGATAACTCATGTCGATTCCTGGAAAGTGGAATAAAAAATCATAAAGAGAAGATAGCAGGATACACAATGTTCAAACGTCATGATCAGGCCATGTTTGAACCACTTCACTCGTTATAAGCATTTATGCTGCAAGGAACAGTGGTTGGTCCTAATATTACAAAACGATGTTTTTTTCAATAATGTTGGATGTAAACGGTAAGTTTACACGGTCAGCAAGTTTTTATGCATGTTTTGCAGATTACCACACCAAATTTTTGAGGGGGGGAAAAAATGTTCATTTTATTCGATGTTTTGAATGCTGCCAATGTATACCTGACCGTTTTGACAAGATCTCTTCAAGAATAACAGTAAAAGAAGAGTCTTTTCACAACAATGAAAACGTTTTTAAACACTAGCTACACATTATTGTTCAGTATAAACGCGTAAGTACATGATGATGCGCGGATGCACAATGAGCAAAATAGAAATGCGATCATTTCCATTGATTTACAACAGAAAATCGCGGCACTGATGACATTCGAGAAATACTTCTTGTCACTAAACATCCAAGTTTTCTTAATGAAATTATACACAATGTCAAACAAGAATATAAACATCAAACTTCTGAGATGAATATTACCCAAGTGTACTAGCCATGCAAGAATCAGTTCTAACGAAGAAAGAGGACAAAAAGGTAAGTAATCAAAACTGAACATGGCTTACGGACAAGGAGCAATGGAGTAATTATCATGATCGTAATATTTTTTTAAGATTTCAAGCCACTACAAACTGTCGAGGAAGAAATTAATTATTGTAGGATACCTGGAAGTGCACTCCCCATCCACACAGTAAGAAGTCCAACCATTTTCAAGTTTATTGGGCTAGAATAGTTATTTTACTATTACACTAATGACAATGTATTTTGAATGTGATTTTGGCAACAAAATAAGTGAAAAACGAATAGAAATTCATAAGAACTTTTAGATATTCAATATCAACTTATAGGTTAATAAAAATGATTTGGTGTAACTGAGGGATTGGAGCAAATTTGAGAATATTCAATGTTTAAAATATCGAAAGAACTGAAACTTGGTGGGGGGGAAATCCTGCTTTATAACCATAAACTTACGTAAATGAAATAATCCTATAAAACTTAAATGAATTGATCCAAGTGCAGTAAAACAGAAAACAAACCTACAAGATAGAAAATATAAATGAGTTAACTAAGATTTAACTGGATCAAGGATTCTTACTGTCTAGTCCTAACCTTGGATGATATAAGTGACGTGAATGGCAAATATGGCAGCTAAAAGCCATACAGCTGCGAGTCATTGCCTCCGCCTATAGTGTGATGGTGGCGGTGGGAGTGGGCAGCGGGGTGAAAGTGGGGGCATAACCTGATGGCTGCCCCCTCGCCCACGCTAGCACCTCCGCCCATTTTTCCAGCACCTAGCGTACTCTTGATATCCAACAGAAACTTTTTCCGATTGGTAACGGGTCAGCTTAATGCCACGGCGAATTTCGGGAGTGACAATTCCCTTGAAGCCACCTTTACGAAGGAGTGAGTCAATTGTTTGAATCTGGTCCCAACCTGAAAAATTGAACAATATAAATAAAACCAGAGCAAAGGCTAGTATGGAACCACCCACTTTAGTAATGGGGATACGTACAATTTCATTTTTCTAAGAGGTGTATTTTTCTGTGAGAGGTTTCCACATTTGTGGTCGTGGAGGTTCTCGATGTGTGGACAACGGTTTTGATATAGATAATAATAATACTTTTAATCGAAACTCCTCTTGATTGTGGACCTACGACCGTAAATATTAATTGAGACATACAACTCAGATCCATCCATTTAAGGCTCAGAAAGACAATTGGCTACAATTTTTCGTAAGAGTATACGAATTGCGAACCTATATACGTACCCCCTATTTCCATTACGTGTTTCAGGTTAATCCCTATGAAAATTGTACGATGTTTTCCTGTATGGCAATCAGAACCAGAGTAAGCACCCATAGAAAAAATCTGGTGCATGACGTACGCAGAATGCTTAATAGTGTGTCCCTACCTTTAGTAAGAAAAGTTTGCAGTTACTGAGCTTCAACGCCACAGTAAAAGAGTGAACGCCACAAATAACTTTCACCACACACCATCTATAATATTAAGGTAAAAAATCAACAAAAATGGGATTCGTAGTGTCCAATAATGGACTATCTTTGCCTTTAGCATATTTTATACATGTTTAAATCGTGGTAAAAGTCATAACTTTTTTCAGAAATCAGCTAAGGTTGGTGTTCAATTCTTAATGCAAGAGCACCAGTCTGATCATATATTGAACGTAGCTGGATTTGCAAAAGTTGAAAATTTTCCATTTATTGAAATGTCCACGCAGGTATAATGGGTTTCCCAATGCAGATCGGATTGCTGGAGAAATGGAAGAGATCTAATCCCACAATATTTAGGTTGTTGCTCTGGATTAACTGGCGTTCTATTCACTTTCTTTTCATGATTTTCCAAGTTTGATGTGCTAGGGAGGCAAGGAGCTTCCACTGTAATATCATTTCTGTCCTAAACTTGAAAGATATCTACCCAATAGGAAGAGTATAAATTCTGTGATCTCCAGAGACTTGTTTCGACTAAGAAACCGAAAAAATAATGAAAAATCAGCACGAATATTTCAATAGCATTGGAGAGATGTATCTTATTGATGTTCAGCTTGCCGTTGTTCAGCTAACCTTGAAATGATGAAATGAAAAATGCTGCAAATTATTACACAGAGGTTTATTATTTCTGTAATGTACTACATTATTGAATGTATCATTAGTTAGGTATCTAATGTGTCTGCATAGAAGAAATTAAGTTTTAAAAATGTGTAATTAATAATTCACGTCATTGCACGTTTTCTACCCGTAAAAAACTAGTTGTATATGAGTTAAACTAAAGATCTCTAAAAGAAAAACTTCAATAAGACCCTGTGAATAAAAACGGTAAATAAAAATTGCCATCTATCCAAAGATATTGAAATCCGTATCTCAGTTTCTAATAACTTCTATGAAATATAAATTAACATTACATTTAGTCATAATTACTGATCCCTCTGCACAAAGGAAATGTTACAGATTGGGATCATTGTGACGGATCAATGTGCACCCTGCAATTGCTCGTGCGTTCTACTCGTCACCACCTGGTTCAAGGTGCGCTCTACAAACTTTTTGCTTCCAGTTGACCAAATCAGACATGATTTCACGTGTCTACAAAACTAATAGGAGCGTTCCGTCTACATGCAGTGTGAATAAATATACACATAATTTCCCAATTTCTGTGGTATTTCAATGCACAGTCTTGTATGTTTCGCGATGTTGTTAATGGCATTTTAGATTACTGTACTAGCTAGTGAGGAAATTAGGGTGCATTTTTTTACTAAAGCCACGAATAATCAAAATCACGGGGCCCGAGTTGTAAGCCTCAATCAGGGAACTGACTGCCATTATTTTGTGTGCCAAGTGGAAGGGATACGTTGTTGTTGCCCATAATGCAAAGAGAGTGTCAAGTTGGTTCAGAAATCCATTTGGAAGTGGACAGCATAAAGGTGCTATGCGTCAAATGGTTTTATTCACAAAACCGTTAACCACAGGGAAGTATAAGTCGAATATTCAACAGGAACTCATATGCAAGGGGTTGAGCGATCTTGACTGGATGCTAAAATTAAAATCTTACCAAAGGAAATGTGGGAGGTTCCCATCCATCAATTTCAATCCCACCTCGACAACTTCTGCTGGAGGCTTTGTCAAAAAGATAAGCCCGACCTGATCCTGGATTCTTGGAGGACAATAACTACATATAATGGTTAGGGTAAGACAACAATTATTTTATAGTATCATTTTTCATACTTTTTGTTTTTGTGAATGACTGGATCAGTAGAGTGCAAAGTGAACCAAAGTCCGTTCTGTAGAGCGCACATTGAACCAGAGTCTGGTCAGTAGAGCGCACACTGAACTGGCACACTGATGGAGTTCTATTTTGCATATGGATGACACAAAGAGTTAAAACCCATCCTTATTCACGATCGAGAAACAAACAATGCAAGATACCGCACGATTTTTCTTCAATTTTGCCAACAAATACATGCATAATGTTACAACCCCTCTCCACAAACTCGTTAAAGCAGTATGTAGGTATAAAAGTGGTACTTATCTACAAGACCCTTTTGTCAATAAGCTGAGGGCTTCAAAAAACAGCATTGGAAATCAGTATAGCTGATCCTGATGAACGTAGGTAATAGAATAATGAAAGAAGGATCACCGGACAACATATACCTCGAATTGGTATCATCAGGAAGAATCCAATATTATCTCGAAATTGAGTGATCTCCAATATGGTAAGAGATGGTGGGGGATGGTAAGAGAATTTATATACATGAATGTAAGATAGCTGGCTGGCTGAGATGTAGGAACCGAAAAAACATATGTTACCATTGTATATGTTTGACATAATACCAAAAAATCACCCTAGAAACTAACCATTGTATATGTTTGACATAATACCGAAAAGTCACCCGGGAATTTACATTACTTAAATATTGGAAGCTGTTCTGGACAGTAAAGAAATTCTAGCAATGGTTAGCATCCAAACAAGTAAACTGACTTGAGAAATGATTTTGATTCCAACCCAGACCCTGAGTTCACTGGAACCTTTGGCTGGACCCTCCAATAACCACAGATAGCAATCAATATCAAACTGAAGGATCCAAAATTATTCACTTGATCGTATAGCTTTAAAAAATATTTGCCGACTCAAACACATTATCATAAATATAAATTAATCCGATGTAAAGTAACTGATAGGAAATGACGAACCTTGTTCTGTGGCGACCTCCGGTAGATAAGTTGCAGTACGTTTGTTGCCTTTTTCATTGTGGAACTCAATACGAATTCCATGAACTCCAACTTCCCAGTCGGTGTAGTCAGTTCCATCCTCAAAATGGCGGAGGATGGACACAGAAACAAATAGTTTGGAGAGCTCTTCACGTGAAATTGGACTAAAGCGTGAGTCCTTGATAGCACTGAAACAGCATTTTTTTCAATAATAGTAAGTTTCGTATACAAATGCTGGGGGAACAAATTGAAATGTAACCAAGCAATTTTCACCAAAAAGCTCTGCCGAAAACGAGTGATCACCCCCACTGGCCACACTCTTACTGAGTCCGCCTCATTTTTCCCGCTTCCTCACATTACTTGTAATTTGGATTTCTGTTCCTTCCTCACTACCGAAGGTAGGGAAGCTTTGTGTTCGTGATTGAAGTTAAAAAAAAAAAAACACCAAAATCAAAATTTTTACTTTGTTTTGCGCTTTTCAGAGCTTGCTGATCAATTTTGGCTCTGCGTCTGTCAGTATGTGGTAGGGCGACCAGGGATTTCATTCCCTTTTTCACAAAGGTAGACCGGAGGCAGTCCATCATAGCCTTTGCCGTTTTCTTCTCCCAAATCATAAGTACATTATCCGCCAAACCCTGAACTATAATGCTTCACTTCAGGCCTTCACATCTTTTTTCAGGAAAATGTCACGCTCCTCCTCATCTGTTGGCACTGTACTTGTGAGCACATACTCAACTGAATTTTGATCTAATAACAATTTGATTTGGAAGTCCCAATTTGAGAAGTTACCTCCGTCGAATGGTTTTACCAACAAACCTGACTGCGAACCGGACGCCATTGATCCCAACAAACGTAGACGATGACGACGCATGCAACACCATTCAACCAACAACAATTTCACCAACTTCACTCACAATCACGAACTTTCCTTTACTATCAGCGTAACACTGGGCACATGTAGTTATAAGAGGAAAACAACGGATGCAAAACGAAGTACTGAGCAAAACAACTTTATATTTTAGAAACGGTATAAGCGGAACTGAAGGTTGAACATGGAGAGAATGAGAGAGGGAGACCAACAGGTACGATCGTAGGTAGATCAAAGAGGGGGGAGATAACACTTTAGAGGCTGACTAGAGAAAACTAGAATTGCTAACATCATATACATGCATAATAGTAATCATGAATTGCATAGTGCCTTATTGAAGAACGAAGTTACCTTGTTACAGCATACTCGCGGATCCCATTATGAAGATTTATGGCGTTGAAGGTTCCGATGCACCCGCGTAGTCTCCGGTCACGGCCAATTTCCCAAGTGACGAAAAGAGGACTGCGAATACGACATGTCAATGACCATAAATAGCATAATTCAGAATTATTGCCTAAGTGCATAAAAACAATATTTCAGACTAAGTGATAATGAGTTAAAGCCACTGAGACCTGCATTTTCTAACGAATAACTACTTATATTTCATTCATTCTCTTCTGAATAAAAAGGAAAACGCATTGTCTATTCTTTAAAGGAAAGGACATTTTTAAACACTTCATTACGTGGGAACACATCATTGAACCATTAATCGATTATACTTTCTTATAGCTGTACTTTCTCATGGGAAAAATAGCGCCAATTGTCACTTCTTCAAATTTAGACGTCTAAAGGAGAATGCTTCCAAAAAATCCTCCTGAACGGCATTCAAATCTGGTTTACCCAAACACTTCTAGGTTTGAGGAGAAAGTGGGGAAGTGGAAGATTTCTTAAGTTAAGAAAGAGCAACGTAAATATATTAGTATAGCCTGGCGACGGAATTAATATAGGTACATTACAGATCGAAATATCTGTTTAGGAGGACGAGCTGTTGCGAAAAAATTTACCAGCCAAAAAAGAAACTGTTTGTGCCATATGACGATTCTGATTCATGAAATATTTCTGAGTAATCAGAAGGACGGCTTATCCTAATCTAATGAGAAGCATTATTATGAACAGATAAGTTACCATTCAATTGCCAAAGACACATAGATTATACATAAACAAAATATAAGCAGATTTATCAGAATAAAATGTATAAATAAAAACAAAATGATAATAATCAAATAAATTTAAAAAAAAATAATAATAATACCTAATAGAAAAAAAAATTAAAATTAAAAAAAAATTAATCATTTCAATTGGGTGAGTGTGGGGATTGCTAAAGGAAAAAAATGTGTGATGCCATTGTGCCGCTCAATAAGATTCCAAAAGGTAGAAAGCTCTGAAGCAGACCTGCAAATCAGGGGTAAGAAATTCCACTCTCCAGCCCGAAATTCTCATAGAAATTGGGAGATGGGGCACCAATTTAAAGTGTGAAGCCGCACCAAGCGCCCAAGGTAAAGAAACCTGCAAGGTACTCGGGACTGGGTCAAATTTGAAAATAAACACACATAACCTAATGATGAAACGATTCGCCAAAAAACATTCAACCAGAGCCTCAGCAAATGAAGATACATGATCAAAGCGACTTACATTGTATGCATATCTTGCAAATGAATTCTAAGCTATTTGTAGATGGTGGAATTGAGTAGCATTAGGACTGGTAGAAAATTTTCAGAGCAATAATCAAAGAATGGAGCTAACAAAGATTTAGCAAGGATTAGTTTATGAGATGGTGGCGTGAAATTTCGAAATCGCCACGATGTTGGTAAAGATCCATCTAGATCCTCTAAACAATCCGGGAAACATGCAGTGCCCAGTTGAGCTAGGGATCAAGGAAGACACCCAGGTCACGAGCAGAATCACAAGGAGCAACTCGAAAACCATCAACCAACAGAGGGGGGAGGTCATGATAGTTATCACAAGGGCGTTTAGAAAATATGGCAAATTGTGTGTTTTGTGGGTTAATGACAATAGCATTATTCCTAGCCCACTCTACAACACTATCCATATCATTGTTACGCTCCAGGAAAATAACTCTCACAGTTGAAGAGATAGGGCGTTGGCAGCACGTCAGCATTGCATTGGTTTGGCGTCGCTGCACCTTTAGATGCCGCTCGCATGCAGCGAACCTACTTTTGACTGAGCCAGATGCAGTACAGAGATGAAAATGGGCTAATGTGAGTTCTCAGTTATGAGAGCGAATTTGTACATGCGTGTGTATTCGAATCTGAGTGGAACAGCACTACTCTCCTGAACGTATCAAATGTTTCTAGGGACCTATGTATGTACGTATAGCTCTCACAGGGTTTAGAAGTGCAAAAGGAGAGAGACGGCGCTGCAGTGGGTTGATGCAAGACTGGGTCGTTCGCGGCCCCCTCCCCTCCTCTTCCCCATTTCATAGGTGAATTCGTGGATCCTGATTCAAGCCGTTTTCATATGGAGTGGAACGAGCGGAAAGATGGAAGGATGGAAAACTAGTGGAGGGGCGGTGGAGTGGGAAAGATGAAACCTCTACTTGCGGTTATCAACATTCCTGTCCAATGAGCTTGCGCCCCACTCAACGGAACGCGGAAACGGTATAAAAATCATTCCAACAACATGGCAGCCACCATCCTCAACTGTTGTCCCAACAGCCAATCAGATTGCGTTCCGTCCTTCCGCTTTTCACTCGTTGTACTCCATGTGAAACCGGCTTCACAGTTCCCTCTTCACCGCAGGCTCCCGCAAATCATGATCCGTGAATTCACCTATGAGAGGGAAGAAGAAGAGGGAAGGGGTCCGCGAACGGCCCAGTATCGCATCAGCCCACCACTGCCCTGTGCCCGGTCCTTTTGCACATCTAAATCCAAAGAGAGCTATTACCTATATACCTATTTTGAGAAAATGGTACAAGTGCATTATAGGGCCGGAAGGTTCGATTATTGAGATAATCGAAATATGCGATTATGTATCGATTGTGCTCAGTTCGAGGTTTCGTCCTTTTCCCGGACGCTGGCCATATTTGCTTGAGCGACAGTCGTTTTTCTGGTTGTCGTGTTGTTTTCTCGTCGAATCATGGATTTTATATCTTTCAAATCTCTCGTGCGCGATGTCAATAGTGAATCCACTGCAGCTCAGTTTTTGCAAAAAGTCCGCTTCATACCTACTGAAGTGTTGTGCACGAGCAACCACAAAATGCGGTTTGTTTACGCAACCACAAAAATGTAGATTAGTCGGAAATATAGATCAGAATGAAGTGTATAGTTTGGTGGTCTGGGTGCTCGCAAGCTCGCATCTCAAAAATACATAACATCAAGTAGTCAATCCCTAATTAACCCTAAAGTAGAAATGAAAAAAACACTGGAAACAGTAGAAATTAGAAATGATTGATTCCTACCAGTTAAAATGAAAACAGTAGAAATTATAAAACCGCTGGTAAACGGCGGAATATCGAATGTGTACCTACTGATCGATACATAATCGCATATTTCGATTATATCAATAATCGAACCTCCCGGCCCTATAATGCACTAGTACCGAGAAAATTTTGTATTACTTAAGTATAATTTTCTATTTAATTTTTAAAATAAAAATATTAATATAAATATAACTATTATTTAAATAATATGCAGATACAGGACTACAGATAGATACAGTTAAAGTTACATTTTGGATCACACCCCTTTTAAATTATCTAGAAACTTGTGAAACTATTGTCAATTCAATTTATATTGCTACAGGAAGACATCATGTCTAAAAATTTGATTCCATAAGAAGAAAAGTAGGTAAATAGCCTAACAAGCTGGGTACCTGCTAATGGCTAAATCGAGTCTAAATGAAAATTAACAAGTTGGTTTATCCTCCTCTAGAATAGGACATAAATATATCGTTCCTTGAGCGAATACTATACCCAAATATTTCTATATGGAAAAACAGAAATTCCTAAAAAGAAAATAATCCTCCAGATTAGATTTAGGGAGTACATTCCAAATAACATTCAAGGGCAAATGTATTCATGGGACAAAGACAAAATTGTACCTATCCACCAACGACTCACCAACCATGGAAATGCTCTGTATTAATTTATGTAGATCTATATAATTAGCGGGTTTCAAATCATAAAATTATAATTCTATAGTGGAAGTAGGATAATTGAACAATAATGAAATTATTATTATCATCATCTGAGTGTAGGTAGAGTGTACAGATATGATGTACTTATATTGATATTCTATTTAAATACACACAGAAAATAATTACAATTATTTTTAACTTACTAAGGATCGTTACAAAAATCAGGAGACTTGGGAGGCTCCAAACTGTGAAGGTGGCAGTACAGAACGTCAAAACAATAATAGCACATATCAGGATGAGCTACCATTCCATTCCGAATCCCATTGGGGATGAGGGATGTCGTCCCGTTGCAGGGCACACTCGAATTGTTGTTGAGCTTTTGCTTTTTAGTTCCACAGCAACCCGAGGCCATTTTATCATGCCGTGCACCGGATACGCCTAATTGAAGTTATTCTAAACAAACGAAAAATAAAAATGAGTATTTACAAAATAAAATAAATGAAAACGAAAACTAAGTCTACTGGCCACTTCGAAACCTCAAAACGATCAGCTGATGCGATATACACAAAGAAGTAGGCCATTGCGCATGCTTTGCAGCGCCCTCTGTAACTGGACGTAAGCACTGCAGCCAACTAATATACAGAAGAGTAATTTACATTTACTTTGAGTAAGACACTGCTAATTATTACATTGGTGTAGTAATTGATTTTCGTATATCATCAAATGTTAAAATGTATAGATGAGCACATGGATATTAGTGATCTATCTCTTGGATCATGTCTCTGGATGGTATAAACATGGACCTCGTAAGTCCTTGGGTTTATATGACAGGTCAGGTCAATGTAGGAAGTTATTACAATCTGTGATACGTGCCGCTGGCATCGCCTTCTGAACTGCCAGAAGTAAAAGTAGGTAGAGTTCTACCTATGGGTTTAATAATTCCCACCAGTCCCCCCCCCCCCCCCCATTCTAAAATCCTTATTTGTGGGGTTATTTGTAAAACAATTTTTTTGATTTTTCCCAAGTAGGTATCTCAAATATGACCATGTTGCGCACTGCTCAATGAGGCTTCAAACTAACAAGGTCCATCGCTAAGAGCGCTAAAAAGAATGGTTTCAGGTTGGAGAATGGTGGCAGTGCGCTAAAGAAAATGGTTTTTAACGTGATTTTCCCCTTGTCGGTACCTTACATCACCCCTTTTTGCCTAAACTTTTTTCCCCTCACCACCAACCTCATCAATCCTTTAAAAAAAATTAAAATAAATAAATTATTATAATAAAGAATCACACCATCCAACAAAACACCGACAAAACTGTAAAATGTAAACTGTATCCACTTGTATTTACGCGGGAACCCTTAGGACGCCATTCAAACATGTCAGCTAGGTACTCTAGCGGATTCAATCTGTACTACTTACTTAGTTTTCATCTTTTCATGTGAAATCCATGTCTCTTTGAAAATGCGTGGTAAGTACTTGTGTCTGCCGTGAATAAACCGTTTTACGAAGATACCTAAGGTATGTAAGTATTTAATTTATTTACTAATTAGTGAATAACCCATTTCCCTGTCAAAAACCACAAAAACAACTTCTCCTCACAGAACCTGTGAGCTAGCTAAGATAGCAAGTCACTACCATTGTTTTTGACCGCGGCTTTCGCTTTCTCTTCCAAGTACATAAGTGATCCCGACTTTTGCTTGTGCTGTCTTTTTAATTTGCGGTACGCTCTTCATTTTATTTCACAATTTTTATTTCTCTTCTGTTATTTATTATGTTAAAAAACATTAGCCTCCCATTGAAAGTTTCCGAGTTACAGATTTTTGAAAATTTCAGTCCTTAAATAGCACCTCTAAGAATTGAGCAATTGTGACAAAAAGTTTCAAGGATCATCCTCGGGTGATGCGCGATTTTTAAGGTGAATTTTGGTCCGGTAGTTTGGGAGAAAAGGCGCGGACGAACGGATATTTTATTTTATTTTTTTATTCGATTTTCGGAATCTGCGTGTCTTGAAACGTGAACCATCAAATGTTGACGGGGTTAAAAAAAATTTTGCACCATAAATGTAAAAACCAAAAACTTCCTGCACAAATTGGCTAGAAGGGTTCAATTTTGCACCACAAATATGAAGACATAAGAAAATTTGTTCTATCGGGACTCACCATTGGCAAGATCATGACACAAATGCTCAAAATAACCAATTTTTCACATCAAACCAAAATTTCAATTCACAGATAAAAAGAAAAAAATCAATTAATTTGATAATGGTGTCATGCTACATGATGGGGACTCATTATTGGCAATTTTAGACACAAATGCTCTAGAAAACTTATATTCCACGCCAAACCTTATCAAAAAATAAAAACGAATAAAAAAGAACATGTATTGACAGGGATTCGGACGCGGTCCACTTCCCCTCCTAGGTTCATGATTATGAAGAAAGAAGAAACTTGCACTTTTTCTTCTTCAATTGATTCCCTCCAATGAAATTAGTAAATAATTGCTTGTGTTTACATGATGCTAGTGGTTTTGTAAATATATCTGCTGGCATATCCGCAGTACCCATATATTTGAATTCACCAATTTCATCATTAACAC
The DNA here is from genome assembly GCA_030762985.1 of Adelphocoris suturalis. Classification (NCBI taxonomy): domain Eukaryota; kingdom Metazoa; phylum Arthropoda; class Insecta; order Hemiptera; family Miridae; genus Adelphocoris; species Adelphocoris suturalis. The sequence goes on from CM061046.1 coordinate 37,372,770, forward strand.
AATCTCTTAAAAAATGATGCCGAATGTTTAGATATGGTGAGCCGTATTCTTCACGAGTTGTTGAGAGCCTTGGTTTTCATTGTAAATAACAGTTGGTTCTTGATATCTTCTGAATCCCTACTTACTCAAAAACTGACGGAGAAATATCGCCTCTTTTGTGGCTAGGTATTCCGTCTCAACACTGGAAAGAGCCACCGTGCGTTGTTTTCTTGCCTCCCACGAGATCGCTGCTCTTCCAAATACGAACGTGTTCCCTGAGTAGGATTGTCGATCGTCGAAGCGATTTCACCAATCCGCATTTGCGTATCCTTGTAGTGGTTGTCCCGTCTTCTTGAAGGTGATGCTGTAATCGGCTGTTCCCTTCAAATACCACAGTAGATACCTATTCTTTTTGCTGTCATCCTATGTTCTTGTGCATAGCAATTATTGAACTGGCTCAAATAATTAACAGCATAGGTGATGTCGGTTTGAGTGCTGACTGACAAATACATCAATGAGCCTATCAACCGTTGGTATGGGTATTTCATCAGTTCTTGTTGATTCACAACTCCAAGTTTTTGGAGTTTTAACCCAGACTCTAGAGGGGTTTTAACAGATTTTGAGTTTTCCATACCAAAACGTTTTAAGAAGTCCAACGTGTATATGTGTTGTGTCATGTAAATCTTCCCCTTGTCAAGGTGTTGGCAAACTCAATCCCTAGCCCAAAGCTGATCTTCCCTAGGTACTTCATCTTGAAGCAGTTCATTAATTTTTTTTTTTTTTTTTTCGTGTCTTCTGTCTACTTTGGGTTAGTTAATTACAAGCCATAGGTCATCAATATATATAGCAAGCATCAACAAGTCTTTAGGCAATATTCCTTCCCATTATCTGATTGGATACATTTTATCTTCTTCCCCTCTGATTTTCAACCAAATTTTTGAACTTCTTCAATTCAGTGAGGACTTCAGATTTTTTTAGATGAATCTGACCTCACACCATCGAGAATAATCGTTAAGAGTTAAGAAGTACTTAAGTACCTAGTTAAGAAGTACTTAGCACCGCCTTTTGACTGGACTCTCATAGGTCTACATAGGCCACTATGAATAATGTCCAAGAGTTCCGACGAGCGATTTGATTGTTTTGGGAAGGGTTTTTGTGACAAAAAGAAAAGGGTTTTTCCTTGAGCAAAAACTATACAACTTGCCAGCGACTTATTTCGATTTAAATCCATGCCTAATACACGTTTCTGGGCGTGAACGATCTTTAAATCAATAATTCATTCAAATGTCCATAACGTTGGTGCCACAGTTCAATTTTTGATCGGGTACTGGGTTCAGCAGCTCTTGCATTTTCTAGAACTTTCTCCTCAACATAGTACAACCCATTTACCCTTTTGGCTACCATTATTATTTTCCCTGCTCTATTCTGTACTTCTGCTGACGTATTGGTAAACGTTACTGAATGTCCATTGCCAGTAATTTTTCAAAAGGAAATCAAATTTGAGCGTAAGTCTGGAACGTGGAGGGTGTAATTCAACTTCAAGATTTGTGTTGAATTCCCAACAGGTACGCTCATCTGAACCATTCCTTTACACCAACCGATGATTGGTTTGCAAGGTTCACTTTACTACATTTCATAGGTATTAGTGACATGAATGGCTCTTTGCCGCTACACATATGTGAGCTACAGCCACAATCTAGACACCACTTTGCCATGCCTAAGATGTTCATGGCCGCTTCACATGTAGTGAGCAAACTTTCCTCCGTCTTTTGGACTGTTTGTTTCATTTTCTTCTGATTACAGTCGGATGCTTTAGGTATGCCCTTTTTTCCTACAAAGGTTGCATTTAAACGGAAAACGAGGTTTCTCTTTCAGATGGACGTTGATTTCGAGCATTCTTGTTCCACATCCTCTTCTTTGTCAATAGACCCGATGCCGCAGAAACACCATGCATATCCTTACGAGAGTCACTTTGCTCTATAATCTTGATTTTAAGAGCTTCAGGAGTTGGAAGATCGTCACGATCTTCAATCGCTCACCTAAAATTTTCAAAGCTTTCCAGTAAGCTGTACAACAACATGATTGTGAGAAGATCTTGATTGATGTCTACACCCATGTCATGAAGCTTGTCTACAGCATCGAGAAATTCCCCAAGATGCTCTCGCACGTCATCATCCTCTCCCATTCTGTGAAGCATAAGCTGCTTCAGCAAGGTTGTTTTCCTAGCAGGCCCCTTTAACTGATATAGTGACTCAAGTTTCAGCCACATTTCCCAGGAAGTCTTGCAGTCCTTCAACTGGATCGATTCCGAGGGTGAAATTGAAATAACTAACTCAGCCTTCGCTTTCTTGTCAGCTTGGTTCCATGCTGCCTTCTCTGATTCCGAAGTTGGGCAAGGGATACTTCTGTCTACTAATCCTACAGCATAATTCTTCACGAGAATAGCATCCATTTGCAGCTTCCAAGTGTCATAATTCTCTTTATTGAGGCACTCGATTCTTGACACATTCGTTCTTAACAATTTTACTCGAAAGTCGCGGAAACACTAAATTCAAATCTTACTAATATGAATTCACCGCCAGAAAATTCCGATTCTCGTTAAATTCACTTCCAAATTTCGACCCATCCCGCGTCAGACCTATAACATATAATAGATTAGTTCGTAAAAAGCAGAGACTACGCAGTTAATCGGATTCCGAATGTAAGTGTATTTTTCAATTCTAATAGAAACACATTAAAAAATACCAAGCATCTGGCAAATCAAACAATATTGAAGTATAATGAACAAGTTTCAACTTAAATTTCCACAGAAAGAAAAAAAAATAGTTCGCTGGAAAGCTTTGAATTTATTAAACATGAGTCCACATTTCAATGGGCCAATTTCCCCCTTTTAACCTTCCTGAGAAGTCCTAGGTTATGTACCTAACAACTTTTTTACGTGTTTCTTTGTTGGGCCGTTGATCTGCAAAACTACAAAAATGGCCCAAGTCAATTCCAACCTAAAAGCAATTGTGGCCTAAAACGAGGTTTGAAGATTTTTTTTTTGACATTTTATATCTTTAATTTGGCACATAAACGAAAAAAGCGTTAAAAAAAGCGTTACGGTTGGTTTTCTGATGATTTCCGCTTACAACCGAGTCGTTGCTAGGGAAATGGATACTTCGTCGTTTTTCATCCCACAAAATTCGTTGACCATTCGTTCGAAAGCTCTCGATTTATCCAATCATATGATGTTAACAACTGCGAAGTGCGTGGCCAACAAGCTGAGTTTGTGGTGAACCCACCACCTCACTGGCCTTTTCAGGGCCACCAAAAATAAGTTCACACAGTAGAACTATACAAAAAGACGTTAGGCTACGTCTAGACGAAACAAAACAAATAGCCGAAAAGATTATGCGAAATTCAGAATCACGAGATAAATTAACTCGTCGAAAGTTAAAAACACAACAAGCTAAACGCTCACTGCACGAGCAAAGCTTGACGAGCCGGCAAACAGGCCTTGAATCAAATGACTTTCAAATCCGATCAAGGGCAAACAAGGCCAGACGCGCTCTACGGAGAAAAGGCGGAAGGAGATGATTCAACTTCCACCCACCGGGCGCAATCAATCAAATCGGAAGCGATTTCTACTTCCGCACACGCAAGCGCTAGAGATCAACTGATCCAGCCAATCAAATGCAGAATCCGACTTCCGGACGGATATAAATATAGCATTTGATATACCACTCCGATATACCATTCTCAAGTCTCAACCTTCTGATCTGACGTTCCTTCTATCTACGACGAAGCTTTCTACACGATCCAGAGACGAGATACCCAACCTTCTTCATCAAGACTTCTGGTAGCTCGAGCCTAATACATCCAGTATTACTCACTACCATCGATCTTCAATAAAACTTGTCGCCCGTCAGAGAAGTAATTCACTGAACGTCCGCTGGGGCAGGTGGAGACTAGTCGCCCGGGCTTTCGAAATAATTCGTCAGCCGTCCGCAGGGGCTAGCCAGTTGATCATCAAGCAAAACCGCATTCGGTTTGATCAACTGAAAAGGCTTTTCAGCCCGGAGGACCCTCTGACAATTAATTGTTGGAAGCGAGTCCCCGTTATAATTGTTCTTCTCAGAACAGACAGAGGACCCTCTAGCACCTGCTGGAAGCGAGTCCCTGCCAAGCCTCGTTCTTTTATAGAATTTAGAAGGCAAAACTTCCTAGATGGAGCGAACCCCTTCATTTTGCCTTCTAGACGAGTCCGTGCAGTCGGAAACGACTGCCAGACGGGGAGACGCCGCTGATCAAGGTGACAGCGTGCACGAGACTCCTAACCGCATTCCTCGGCCGGCACGTGCCATGGCCTACGGAAGCTCAAGGCCTAGCGCCGACGAGTTATTGGGCGCAGCGAAGGCCGCCTCCGTGCGAGATGCTAGCCCTTCTCATCTCCCTGAGAAACGGCGAGATCGAGCTTTGGAAATGACACATTCACATATATCTTTCGCAGATGTCAAATACACTGTCGATCATATTCAGACCCCTCCAAGGGGAAACTACGGAGATTTCACTGCTAAAACAGAAATTCCTCCACCGCTACCCACCGGGTACGCGACTGACATGAGTATGGAAATGACACATTCACATACATCTTTCGCAGATGTCACATACACTGTCGATCATATTCAGACCCCTCCAAGGGGAAACTACGGAGATTTCACTGCTAAAACAGAAATTCCTCCACCGCTACCCACCGGGTACGCGACTGACATGAGTGCTTATCAAACTCAACAAGTGTATGACCTGCACGGAAATAAAGGTACTTTTCAGTACCCCAAAAAAACTACCTCATATTATCATGAGAACTCTCGGTTAGAGCCAGAATACCAATATTCACCAGCGAGGGAGTCACATTTAGACTCACGCAGCGAAGCTCGACCTGTCACAGATTCATTACAAGATTCATATATTTCCTACCAAGCGAAATATAACGATACTCGAGAAAACACCATCTCAATAACACGGCTCGCAATATTCCGCTAGGTATTCCGACTCCTAGCCAAATGTATATAAATCCACTACATTACCTATCAGCATTGTTATATGAATAATTGTTTACACACAGGTTATCATTCTCAATAATTGATATTGTGATGACATCCAACTGGACACGCACCGAACAACGTGAATATAATGTGAAGCTAAATACTCTACACTCTCCCCCCCTTAATGAATTCGTTCTACTTCTGAATGAAACTGGTTTTGAAAAATTCACGATATGCGCACAACATAGTCTTTTAAACGTTCTGGTTGACGGCGATGTCTTGCAGATCGTCGAACTAGATCTTGTGACTGTTCTGGTGACGGTTGAAGCTCTGGTGATAGTTGAGAAGATAAAGACTCGGAAGTAGGAGATGGAGCTGATGGGATAAGAATTGGTGGCAATGGATGAGGCTGAGTGTGTGGTGGTCGAGGCGCTAACGTTCCAAACTCTTGAGTGCCAGAAGGATTCTCTCGGGGTTCATCATTCAGAACCATTTCGGTTTTTCGTAGTTGATTTGCATGACGTTTGAGGCAGTAGCCATTGTCAAGTCTAACCATATAGTGCAACCTTCCCAATTTTTGAATAATTTTGCCGAGCTTCCAACTGTCTTTGTTGTTTGTATACCAACGAGCCATAACATTGTCATCTATTTCAAAAATGCGAGCTGGGGGCAGGTTGAATGTCACCTTCTTCCTAAGTTTTGGTGTTGATGGTTTGAAGACGTCAAGTTGACATCGAATGTTGCGGTTCAGGTAAAGTTCTGCCGGAGTTTTGCCGTTCTGAAGTGGCGTTGCTCTATATCTGAATAGAATTTCTCTTACTTTATGGTGGAGGCTTCCAGGTTCTGTCATACAACTCAACTTAGATTTGAGAGTTTGAATGTAGCGTTCAGCTAACCCATTAGTTGCTGGATAGCCAGGGGCTGAGAACTTCTGCATGATTCCATTGTTTTGACAAAACCTCCTGAATATTTCACTGCGGAAAATGGTCGCATTATCAGAAACCATGACTTCTGGGAACCCATGTACGCAAAATATGTCAAGAAGTATATCTATGGTTACTGCTGTAGTAGGGGCATCTCGGGTGATGCGGACTTCTGCCCATTTGGATTTTGAGTCCACTAGCACAAGGAAATGATGGTTAAGGAATGGTCCGGCATAATCAATGTGAACTCTCTCGAAATTGTGTTGAGGCTCGTCCCAAAGGTGAAGTGGGACTTTTGCAGGACTTTTTTGGACTAATGCGCACTCACGGCAAGTTCTTACCATCTTTTCAATATCCTTGTCGATGTTATTCCAAAAACAGTGTCGCCTAGCCAGTTGCTTCATTTTCACGATCCCTACGTGAGTACGGTGGAGTTCTTGTAAGACATTCTCCTTGAGTGATTCAGGAATGTAGACACGCTCGTTCTTGAAGATAATGCCATTAGACGTGGTAAATTGAGGGTCTCGAAGTAATTCTGAAAGGCAGCTGTCTTTAGCAGTTTCCTCAGCAATAGTACTGCTGGTGATGGTGGTTGTAGAGATGTCATTAATGGCTTGGTCTTCAATCATCTGGACTTCAAGATTCAGGACAGAATCAATCGAGGTTACAGAGGAAAAAGTGGGGTCAGTAGCACGAGAGATACAGTCAACATGAGTATGGTCGACGGCTTTCCGATGTTCCACAGTGTAATCGAACTCTTGGAGGAATGTGGCATACCGAAGCAGTCGAGATGAGGTGAAGGAGGGAAGTTTTGAATCAGGATGAAAAATTCTTGTCAAGGGTTGGTTGTCTGTAATTAGTGTGAAATGTCGACCGAATAAGTACATGTACAGCCTAGAAACGCAGAAAACTATGGCCAGAGCTTCTCGGTCAAGTTGTGAGTAGTTCCGCTCGGCTTTGGTTAAAGACCGTGGTATGAATGTCACTGGTCTTTCGACATTATTAACCACGTGCGAAAGTACTCCTGCGATACCTGTGGGGCTTGCGTCACAAGCCAAAGTAACTGGAAGAGATGGGTCAAAAGGCATAAGCACCCTATCACTTATTAGGTTGCTTCTTTGATCCGTAGAAAAGCAGAGCGACATTGAGCTGACCATACCCACTCAGTCCCTTCCTGGAGTAGCTGACGAAGCGGGTATGTGATAGTGGACAAGTTGGGTATAAATCTAGAATAATATGTGGCCATACCAAGAAATCTGTGAAGCTCATCTTGATTTTCTGGTTCTGGAATTTTAACAATTGCCTCAACTTTTTTTTGGAGATTTTGAAATTTTATTGTAGCTCACACAATACCCTAGATATTGTACTTCTTTTTGGAAGAAAACACACTTAGATTTGTTCAGGTGCAAATCATATTGCTTAAGGCGCTCAAGGCAAGCAATCAGTCGGCATTTACATTCATCGAAGGTAGACCCATGGACAACTATGTCATCAAAATAAGACATGACTCCTTCTAGGTTTGAAAGAATTTGGTCCAAGATTCTGTTGAATTCGCTGGGAGCTGTTTTAATTCCAAACGATAATCTGTTAACAAGATAAGTCCCCCGATGCGTTGACATGGTTTGGATGACTTTACTTTGGTTGCAGACATTTATGTGTAGATAGGCTTTGAAAATATCAAGATGGCAAAAATATTTCGAATTCCGAAGGTTATTTAGGATGTCGTCAACTTTCCTAATAGGGTAATGAGCTGATTTTAGTTGTTTGTTTACAGCAATTTTATAGTCCACGCATAAACGCAAGGATCCATCTGGTTTTGGAATTATTACCAGGGGTGACCCCCAATCACTAGTCTCGATTTTTGAAATAATTCCAGATTTTTCAAGGGTGTCGAGTTCAACATTCACTTTGTCCAATAGGGCATAGGGGACTGGCCGTTCCTTGACGAAAACGGGTCTAGCATTGGGGCGTAGTTCGAGAGAGCAAGTGAACCCAGGTACACAACCTATTTTTGGCTCAAATAAATCTGCAAATTGAAAAAGTATACCTGAAACAACGTCGTCAACTGAATTGATGTTTGAAAAATCTTGTTCCTTTTGATCTATGTCTTCCAAGCGGATGTTGAGATGGCGAATCCAAGTTCTCCCTAGAAGTGGAGAGAAACGGTCGGGTACCACAAACAAAATCTCAGTGGAGGTCTGACCTTTGTATTGGACAGAAACTTCAGCCGCTCCTAATGGTTTGAAAAGCCCTGAAGTGTAAGAACGAAACTGAATGTGTGTAGGTTTAAGCTGGTTGTTATTGAGATTCAGTTTTTTGAATTCATTTTCAGGAAGAAGAGTCAACCCTGCTCCAGAGTCAACTTCAAATGTCTGAGGCTGGCCTTCAAGCAGAACGTCAACAAAATACTTATCAGAGTCAGACCGATCAGATTCAACAACATCGATGATTTGATTAATTGAGTTCAATTCTCCTAGCGAAGTTATGTCAATGCAGTTTGCAGGATGGGAAGCAGGACGAAATTTCTCTTGTCTCGAAAGGGTAGTGATGCAGACAGAATCGACATGTCCAGATTTTTTGCACGAGCCACAGTGGAGTTTGGAAAAATCAGAACGACAATTGCGAGTGGTATGGTTTGTACGAGAGCAACGAAGGCAGCAGTTTTCGATTCCCAGTTGTCGAAAAAATCGATGTCTATTGTTCGATCGTGAATCTTGAAACTGCTCTGGGCTAGAAGAACGGGTCGAGGCCCGCGAGTTCCGATAATCTGGAGAGCGATTAAATGGGCTAGAGTTAGGAGAACGGGAGAACTTGTCTACTGAACGAGAAGACGAACGTGAGTGTCGCCCAGATATTTTGTTGATTTCCCTCTCCGGGTCTGATGAAGATCCGAGGGATAGGGACGGAAACTGAGACGATATTTCTTTGCTATCAATTTTGGACGACTCTAAAGCAAGAGCTTTCTCTAAAATTGCATCAAATGTTTGGTTTTCAGACTGAAGAAGTTGTTCCCGGATCGAACTGTCGTATAGGCCACGGATGAATTGAGCGCGCAAAAATATGTCAGCAATGTTCGCTTTGCAAGTTTGTTTTGGGCAGACAAAATCACAATCTACTAGGTCCCGGCGTAAACAAGCAACGTATTCAGCGATCGACTGCCCATTTTGCTGGTATAGAGAGAGGAACCTATGTTGAGTGACAAGGACATTACGTTTGGGACATAGATGTTTCTCGAGCACGTCCATGAGATTTTGGTATGACTTGTCTGAAGGATTGTCTGGTGAAACCAAAGAAACAATAAGTTGGTAATATTTTGGGCCGACAGAATTTAGAAGCATTTGAGCGCAAAATGTCTTATCTTCAAACATGCCCTTTAACGTCAAATAGTTCTCAAAGCGTGCCTTATAATTTCTGAAATTTTCTTTCGTCGGATCAAAATTTTCAAATGGCATTATGAATGCCTGGGCATTTCGTGCTTGAACGTTCCCCTTTGGGATAGTCCCCAAAGAAGAGCTTCCTTCAACATTCAATCTTTCAATAAATTTTTCCTGTTGCTTACTGAATGCATCTAAAAGTGCTTGGCATTGTGCTTGATCCATTGTGGGTGAGTTAACACAAGTTAGCAAATCGTAGAAATGATATTAGGTACCTGGTTTATGATGGAAAAGACTACATGATTGCAACCGCTTGTTAATATCTGATGATTTCATTAAGCTGGTGTTTCGATGATTTGATTCATAGCAGGTGATCCGAATATTGCGAGAATGGTTTATGAAGCGGTGGTTACCTATATCATTTTAATAGGTCATTTCTATTTTTTACACTCTAGGAAGCTGTAATTTCGCATGTAGCCTCTTTAGGACATTTACTTGACGATGCCCAGGGTCCGGATCAGATGAGAGGCTCTTAAAGCTAATTTCTATGCTTTACACTCTAGGAAGCTGTAATTTCGTATGTAGCCTCTTTAGGACATTTACTTGATGATGCCCAGAGTCCGGATCAGATTAGTGGCTCTTAAAGCTAATTTCTATGCTTTACACTCTAGGAAGCTGTAATTTCGTATGTAGCCTCTTTAGGACATTTACTTGACGATGCCCAGGGTCCGGATCAGCTGAGTGGCTCTTAGAGCTTGCATACGAGTCTGCAACTAAAGAAATAAAATGTCCCAATGTGTTCAGAATCGTATGCAAGCGTTTCTGATGATTATCGAATACAACCTTATCCTTTTCAAGATTATTGTGCTAAAAATTCAAGACTTTGTGTTAAAATTCTGATGATTTCCGCTTACATTTAATTTTATTTCATAGGTGGATTTACAAATTACGAATTTTTTTTCTTTTCAAGATGATTGTGCTAAAAATTCAAGACTTTGTGTTAAAATTCTGATGATTTCCGCTTACATTTAATTTTATTTCATAGGTGGATTTACAAATTACGAATTTTTTTTCTTGGTCGATTACAATGATTCATTATTGAGAATATTAAGCCAAAATGTATAGGAAAATGACAAACACTGCTAGAAATCGTTTAATCTATATTTTATAACGAATATTACTTACTTACTCAAGTTAATATTACTTACTTTTACAGCAGAATAGTAGCTAGGGTACCTACTTCCTTTTACAAAAAATAATTTGCTTAAGATGAATATTCCTCACTCATAAAAAAAATAACCTCTGAGTAAAACTAACATCGTCTTCGCTTTCTATGATTGGTTGAAGGAACTTTAAAACTGATACCTATTCTATTTCAGTCGATGAAGCTGAAATTTGAAATGAAGCTCCTAGGGACTGATGGGTTACAATGAAAATGCTCTCTGACCAGCTGATTACAATACATAATATTTGATACGATCAGTGGGTTTTGATTTTTTTACACGTAGGTAATATTTATTCACACCTAACTTTTAAGCCAGATATACAACTTATTGGGATTCAAAATATTTATACGTTAGCATTTTAAACTCTTACTTAAAATACTTGAGTTATTTTCGTTGAACAAAATTGTATAGGTACCTACTCAATTGAACACTTCTACTCTGCCCTCTAATAACTGCTTCATGCAGATTCGCTATTCGATATGTATAATGGACGTAGGGTTTCGACCTTCCATTCTCCATCACAAACATTTTGATCGAACAAAGAAGGTACCTATGTACTATTTGTGTAACACATTACCTACGTAAAAAGGGTATACCTAGGTACTCTAGTTTTTTCTTTTAAATTTCATTTATCACTTAAGTAATTGTATCCATGAATTTGATTGGTGTGACTATTGGCAATGATACAGGCTCCATGCTGATTACAGGCTGTGACACTGGTTTCTGATTGTTGGCTATGAGAATTTGGCTTGCCAATGATGGTTGCCCTCTGGATGTTTTACAAGAATAACCCACAGGACCAGGGACATATGCCCCAACGTTAGGTTTGAGCTGTTCTGTTGGAATGCAGGTATACACCAAAGATGGGTTGATAGGGCCATAGCTTACTGTGGCTAAGTATACACCTGCAGGACGGTTTGTGTTTTTTTCAGGTTTTGTGGGGATTGATGGCTGGAATGAAGGTGAATTTGGTTCCTTTTGAGATATGGATGGTTGATTTGAAGGTAGTATTGACAATGGGCTTGGAGGTGTTGAGGGATGGTTTGGACGGAAAGGAGAGTGAATAGGTTCTATTTGGAATTTATTTGGAATCATTGAAGGCTCATTCAAAACTGCTTGAGCTGTGGGCACATTGGATGGCTTGTTGAACGGTGTTGGTGAAAGCTGTGTAGGAAGAGTCGTAGATTGGGAGATCATGTTATTGGCAGTGCTCCCATCCACCATATTAGATTGACCCTCTGACAGCAGACCTCCTGGTGGGGCCGAAAACGATACTTCTGCTTCTTCCCCTATTATATGAACAGAAATGACCTTCAGCATGGTAAAACTCGTTTCAGTGACTTCAATTAATGTGACATGAATTACCTACAGATTAGTAGATCTTGCGCCTAATAATACCTACATCTATTCTATTATTTGGGATTAAGATGCAAATGAGCAAAGTTTTGCAAGAGGCACATAAAGAGAGGGATTAACAGGAAACTCTTCAAAACCCAATACATTAGGAAAAGTAGATGTGCGATGTGCCCAAGTACTTTTTTTGTGTGTTCAACTGACTTTGTTTGGCATGTAATCTACCTCCCTATTTGGCCCTCAATGAAAGTGCTGGGGATGTGGTACCCACCTGTTGGATTCAAAGTACATACCATCAATCTCAATGTTGATTGCAAACTCGAATGCCATAATTTTAATCCTACCTAAGGTAAGATAACCTACTCTTGCTTTTTAAGAAACACACATAACTATGAAGAAGAAAAAATCCATCATATTTTATTTATTGTAAAAATTTCAATTTTAAAGAACAATATATACCAGCAGTAGGTATAAAATATTAAAAAATAAATATTAATAAATAAACTACCTACCGAAAGGTGCTGGTTAAGTAGGTTTATAGTTGAAATATTTAGATTGTGGGCGTCTCATAAAAGAGCACGGTGAAGTAGTATTTCCTGATTGTTGATCTGGCATACAAAGTACCTTCCAATGAAATGGTGAGGCTGTGAAAGTTAATTTTATGAGAGAATCTTCGAAAACGAAAAATAGTTCTAGATTCGTAGGACATTGAAATAAAGAAAAGTCTGGTATTTAAATTATTGTTGTTCCTGAAAGTGTTCGAAGGAATCGGTACATTTTTGACCTGCAATAATATTTTTTTCTCGTCAAATTTTTTTCAGTTTCCAAGTTTTTTTCTTCTGCCTTCCTATAGGATTCACGTATTTTGGTTAATTATTTTAAATAAGTAACCATTGTTTTTTGTGATTCCATTTTATATTGAAATATTTTTATAACGGTTCTGTTTTATTCTAGGTTTTTGCTTCCTCATTACCGAAGGTTGGGAAGTGTTGTGTTCGTGATTGAACTTGAAAACATTTTTGTCCTCCAAAATCAAAATTTTCACTTGCTTTTTGCGTTTCAGAGCATACTAATCAATTTTTGGTTCCGTGTCCGTCTGTCTGTCTATGGTAAATCCTTGTCATGCCCAAAACTATGCCAAGATTCAGTCCGAATCCGATGACATTTTCAGGGATTGTGCGGGTTATCTCCCAAACGGTCCCCTATGAATTTCAAAGGCATCGAATTATAATTAGCCTGTACGCATGCGCAAATGTGAATTTCTTATAACATCGATTACTGATCATCTGTTGGTCCGATTTCGTTCAAACTCGGTACGTAATTGGGTAATATGTTCTAGAAAAATACCCTATAAATTATATCACGATTGGTTGAGTAATAACCATTGTGCATGCGCAAAACTAGTATCGATTGAAACAGGCAAAACTCCGAGTCTAACGGAACGATTTTGATGAAATTTCCAGGGATTGTGCGGGATTGTGCTAGTCGTTCCCTCATAGCTTTCATTGCCGTAACATGAATAGTAGTCTGTGCGCATGTGCAAACGTTAATTAATTATAACGTCGATTTCATATCATCTATTAGTCCGGTTTCGTTCACCCTCGTGGAGCAGATAGATATATGTTCTACGAAAGTTCCCTATGAAATATATCGCGATCGGTAGAGTAGGTAATATATGTAGCGCATGCGCAAAACTAAGATTGATCGACTTAGACAAAACTCCGAGACTAATGGACCAATTCTTATGAAATTTTCAAGGGTTGTGCGGTTAAGCTCGTAGACTTTCCCCTATAAATTTCATTGCCGTTTGAGTAATAGTAGCGCATGCGCTAATCTCTTGTAACGTCGACATATCAATCATTTCGACTCATTCTTTGTTCTTCAACTAATTCTATACGTCCTTGTTACAACGTGTGAGGAAGCTGTACTATCCACCCAACTTGGTAGACTTTTTCACTGTGAAGAAGTTAGTCGAAAGAATTTTTCCCAGCACTTGAAATGAGTTTTACTATGATTACAGCAGAATGTTTCGTCCTTTCATACTTTGTATATTTTATAGGTATTTAAATAATAGTATTATAAAATGATAGTATTTATAATATCGATAACTATTATTAGGAACGTCATGTATAGGTACCAGTTTTTAGCGAATAACATGTTATTTGTGATGAATATTACGTACTATTTATAATTAATTTACTCATTTAAAATGTGAAGACTTTTCTATCTATCCTCATTAAGGATCATAACTCGCTTAAAACATGTTTTATTTCGAATTTCTTGCACTGTTTTGATTGGTGACTCGAGGTCTATTATGAGAGAATTTTAAATTGCCAACTTATGTGATGGATTGCCTTGCTAGGTGTGCTATGTTATGGATTTTTGCTTCCTCACTACCGAAGGTAGGGAAGCATTGTGTTCGCGATTGAAGTTGAAAACATTTTTGTCCTCCAAAATCAAAATTTCCACTTGCTTTTTGCGTAGTTGCTTGCACGCATGCGCAAGCGTTAATTTCTTATCTTAACCTCGGGGAGTTGATAGACGTGTATGTTCCAGGAAAATTCCCTATGAATTATATCGTGATCGGTGGAGTAATAACTATAGTGCATGCGCAAAACTAAAATTGATCGACACAGACAACTCCGAGACTCATGGTCCCCTATAAAACTTATTGCCGATGGAAAATAGTAGTCTTTGCGCATGAGCAAACGTTAGTTTCTTATAACGTTGATTTCTAATCATCTATTTTTCCGATTTCGTTCTAACTCGAGAGGTTGTTGGGTCCAGCATGATGCCCGTTGTATTTTATCGTATTCGCTTGAATCATCGGTAACTATTGCGCACACACAAAACAAATATTGGTTGATACTAAGTGAATAATGAATCGATTTCGATGAAATTTTAATTATTGTGTGGGTTATTTCTGCACATGCAAAATTATACCCCTGATATGCATTCTATCTTGTATAGATATGTATTAGATACCTACTGTTATATTTTGCATTCAGTAATTTCGATTCGTTTTTTGTTCTTTAACTAACTTTGTTTTTGTTCGCGTTGTTTTTGTTCTTCAACGACCATGTTACAATGTGTGAGGAAGCTACACTGCTCACCCAACTTTGCAGACGTTTTAAAACATTTCCACTGATTCTCATTCAGAAAAGCTTTTTATATTTCCACCCTTGTTCAAAATTGAAAAGATGACAGTTCATGAGAATAAATGTTATACATTTCTTGTTCCATCACCTTGCGGGGTAACTTGGAACAACACTTAGAAACACGTCTGCCAAATTGGGTGAGGCACATAGTTTCCTCGTTTACGTATCATGAATATATAGATCATTGGGAAGTCTTAAATGGAACTAGATCATGAAAAAATTGGTTTACATTTGCGCATGCGTAGAGTGAAGTATTGATTTGGTAACAATGAAACTGATAGAGGACGGTCTACACCCTATAGCTTGCGCATTCGCTGACAATTTCATCCAAATATGATGATAACTGTGAAAAAGTAAGCTAGTTACAAGGATTTCACATTGGCGCATGCCAATTTGAGCAAGATCGGACGACTAGGGCGTGAGAAAATCATGCTTGGTGGAATTTACATTTGCGCATGCGCAGAGTGAAGTATTGAGTCGGGAACAATGAAACTGATAGGGGACCTTCAACACCCTAAAATCAGATGAAAACTGTGGAAAATAAGCTTGTTTGAAGGATTTGCAGACACACGACAGACACGCACACAAACACACACAGACACGGAACCAAAGTAGTTCAGGGTGGTCTAAGACGTGAAATGCGAGTGGAAATTTTGATTTTGGAGACCAAAACTTGTTTTCCCCCGAAAGAGAAAACAATGCTTCTGCTACCTATAGGTGGACTCGTACGCAATATATGTAAGCATATAATAATACCTGGGATGCTAAAATCATGGGTGAGTGGTTTAATCTCTTCTGCTAGATGTCACCCAGGATACATATGTTTAAAAATGGATTTTATGAATTTGGAAGATCTTAACACCTGTTCAAAGTTAAAAAGTGTTCCTACTAACACTACCTTACTGTACTTACTGTTGGTAGGTAGGTACCTTCGTATTTCAGTCCTGCATTTCACCTCGTTTATTAATATATTTTTTACTGACATTTTTTGACGAGGTGTAGCCTTTTTAAACAGAAGTGACCCAAAAAGTTAGTTTAAAAAAAATGTATCCTCTGCTCCGTAATATCTTGGTGGCATCTTTAATTTTTCCACCCATTTAAAGAATGACTTTCATTGCCATCCCTTAGCAATTACAAAACCACAAATTATTAATAATAAACTGTACTACACTACAGTCCTCAAGATGGGAAACATTATTCATAGTCAGTGAAAATTGTAGGAGGCTTATGAAAACCCGATTTTTTCTTTAATTTCAAGCCATTGGGTACATACCTAGGTACCACCTCTGTTCCCGATTTGAACCAGCTGGAATTTTGAAGGAGCACAGGGGGTTCCATTATTTTCGCCCCATCACCGTTCGGTAATTTGTCCCTACCATTTGAAATGTGTTAGATAGAGTGTATCATTGAATTTTGTTGAGTTATTTTTGGCTGAGAGTAAATTGGGTACCTATTAAACGGAAGTTTAGTACCTAATGCGGGTAAAGCGTCTTTTCAGGTTATTGAAAGTGTGCGGGGAAATTTCAGGGGAAATTTCAATTATACTTTAATATAATTTTGTTGGTTCGACTTAAATTTCTGGTTGATGAAGAATCAAAAGTATCGAATATGAAACACGACTGAAGTTGAATTTACCTATGCACCTACCTATTAACACAATGCAACAAAACATTATTGTTTTGTCTGTTGAGTTGTTGGTTAACCATATACAGGGTGTTCCAACTTAAGTTCATCAAACTCTGAACTTTTTTTTTTACGCTGAATCGAATGGTAACACTTGCAGATCTCCTCGACTCAGTTATTTAACCGAGTTTTACTTTTTAACTCACGAAATTTTAGTTTGTTTGTTATGCTCAATTTTATTTGTTTTTAAGGGTAAAAGTTGTCTGTTAGTTCAAGTATAAAACTCAAATATAACGGTATATACGGATGAAAAACCGCAAATTTTAGGAAACCTTTCAGAACGCCTCAAACCGGATTTCAATAAACAAATATTCAAAAATTTTGATTTTAAAAATTTTCGAGCCATTGCAATAGCTTCATTTTTACGAAAATTCGTTAAAAACGACTGGAGGGAATGACTAATAGAAACTTGAAAACAAAAATTTCGTCGAAAAACTAAATTTTTATGGTTTTAAACAGAAAATATTTATGGTAGGCACCCATGAAAGTTGGCTTCATATTGGGAAATCATTGTGAAATCTGATAGCAAACTAAGTAAGTACCAACCTATTATTACATTCTATTCAGGTATTTATTTGTTATTATTATAATTATTTATTTACAAGCCTAGTAAGTTTTCTCCCTCGCTTCGCTCGCACGATATGGCTGTATAGATGGGATAGTCTTTAACTGTTGAGAGGGACCTGTAGAATGATTGGAAACGGTAGATTACTAAGGGTGGGTAAATCGAGTGATTTGAAATGGGATGGGGATATTGCTCGCATCTCTCGCTCACTTCGCTTGCTCATTGTAGGAAATGTTGTGTAGGGGATGTTGCTCGCTTCGCTCGCCAGATCGTGACCTACAGCCCATGGTTCGGGTGGGGGTGGAAAATTTGAAAATTGCTTACGATCCCAAGGTTTTGGCAAATAAATGAATCTTATAAAAGGGGCAAAACGAAAATGATAAATTAATGTGTAATGATTTGCTGCGTTTTCTATTTGGGACTACGAAAAGATTGTTAGGTTTAATAAAGATAGGCCATTTATCTGCGTTGAAGGGCTATCCAATAAAGATTATGTGGTACCTACCACAAAAAGTTTAGTTTTAAGAACATTTCAATTCTTCAACAAATTCTATACGTCAATGTTACAATATGTGAGGAAGTTATGTGCTCACCCATCTTAGCAGACGTTTTTTCTGTTGGAACTGACTATCAAACGCGCACCTTATGTGGAACCACGAAAAGTTTAGTGTTAGAAACATTACAAAACTGTTAGGTCTTAAATGTTAAAGTACCTACGTACATGTTTTCCCCGTCTATTTTTGAAAAGGTAGGCCATTATTTTATCTGCGTAGAAGGGCTATCCTTTTCTCCGACTTTCAGATGGGAGACCTTCCGCGATCAAGAGGTTTGAAGGCAAAGTTCAGAGTAAGTGTGTACCTACCTACATAAGTTTCGACGGAATAGGAAGAGTGCTGGCTCGTAAACCACCATCGCTCATGTCCCCTTAAGTAGACTCCCCCACTCAGCCGTTTGGCCGTTCATAGCATAGACAGACAATCACAACTCAGTCAGATAGGTATCTACTAAGTACGCATGTAGGAAAATCCCATTTCTATACCTTCCAATACAGTCGTTTCATGTTCCGTATTTATTTCCTGATGTAGGAATTGTACTGGTTGCCCGTACATGTAGAGCTCTTCGTCCGTGTGATGAGGAAACGCTGGAGGTGATTCGTTGTAATTCAAAGGCGGGGGTCTGGTATCCACTTGTACTGTGCCGTACTGCGGTCGATAAGGCCTCTGTTCTAAATTTCCTGGATAAAATCATAAGTTTACCATTATGCGCCGGAACTAATAATGCTGCAATGGACGTTTTGCGTAGGTAAATAAAAAAAAAAATCATCAATTACCAGGTAAACAATCTGAAGTTTACACATAGTAAGCTCCATATCAACTAAGATGAAAACTGAATCAATTGGGTGGTAGATACTTACCGGAAGAATAAACGCTACATATTGTTACACAATGGTTTGTTATTTCTCTATTAGATAGCCCTGTACGCAGATTATGTACTGGCCCCTGGATAGTTAATAATAATAAGAAATAATCTACGGCAAATTATCCAAGTATAAAACTACACAAACGACGGGTATCTACTTAGCTACCAAAAGAAAATTAATGAAATAAAATACCTAAAATATCTACCTTCTCTTCAGTAGCTAGTTCTTTATATACATGTAACAAAAATTATATAATTACATAGGTTCGT
This sequence comes from Adelphocoris suturalis, assembly GCA_030762985.1. Lineage (NCBI taxonomy): Eukaryota > Metazoa > Arthropoda > Insecta > Hemiptera > Miridae > Adelphocoris > Adelphocoris suturalis. Next base: position 37,391,747 of record CM061046.1, read on the forward strand.
CCGCTAACCAGATTCCTCACGATGTTTGAAAAACAGGTTATCTAGTATAATACACCTACTCGACTTTGCTTCTTATTCACGATTCTATAGGTATGTGACGGTAAGCATATTGAAAACGATACCAAACTCGATTTTCGGTTGATTTGACGACGATCGTCATCGAGGACAACTTAGAAAGCTTTTATAGTGGTTTCAGTTGATAATGTACGGCGTAAACTGTTGAAAACAATTCCAAAATAGATTTTTGATGATTTGACAATGATTGACGACAGAGACGAAAAACGTGAGTTACCTATTTTTCACCTTTACACCTTTTCATCTGTTTACAAGGGGGTAACATGTGAAGGCGTGTTTGAGCAAGTGTTTTGGTTTTCACGACGAAATAGTTATTTCACTCAGTCGTTGTCTGCCGATGTTCAGATGGCAGTGAAGCATCCACAATGGACGTCATGGCAACAAGTCAGTACTTACCTACTGTATCTTATTGAATGACAAGATAGTTCACTCGGCTGACTATTGAAAAGTACCTCCGAGGTTGGACTATCGAAACCTTTGCGTGAGGATGATTGTCCTATAACCCTTTTTACATCCTTCGGCGAAAAGAGTACGGGAGACAAAGGAAAGCTATTATTGTCATTAATTAAGGTATCCGATATAGGGCTGGGATGAGGTTTATATCTGTTTTCATGCAAATCCGTAAAATGATTAGCTTTACCAGGGAGAGAAATCCATCTAGTACCATCTTTTAAATGTGGTAAAGTGTGTCCTTTCTTCGTTATAATTTTTGTTGCTCTATAACGGAAACAGATTTTGGCATCCAATGACAGGAGTTTTTGTATATTCTCTTCATCGCGTATATTTTTCACTATAACTCGAAGGGCGTTACATAACATAATGGCTAGTCTATTTCCGCTTTTTGGTTTGTAACGTTGCTTTCTGACTCCGGGTTGCTTTCTTGGATAACCAAATATCATGCGCGTGATGTGGGAATTGAATATTGGTTCTTGGTCGGGAGATATTATAAAAGGCAGAAAGTGTAGCACCTGTCGTGATCAATGATGTCACTTGACTGCAATATCAATGTCCCTCTCCCTTTGTATGGCTAGTAGACTAGACAGGTTATCACTCAGGAATTTTCTTCATTTGTGCCAGTACATGTAGTGTTTTATCAATGTGGGTCTGCGGATGAAGATCAGCATGACCTGGCAAATTGTTAAAGCTCAGATCGTTGTATACCCTGGTGTTGCACACCCTTGCCTGCAATCCCTTGGTAATGAAGAAATCAATATGATTTGGGGAAACATTGGGAAGACTGTAGTACCTTGTTGGGGCTCCTGGTGTTTCAAAATGGAAACCATAAGTAGTATTCTCTATCTATCTAGTAATATTCAATAGGTAATAGTTCTATTATTATCATTCGAAGCAGTACTTTTGGCGTTAAAATGTCCTCCAGTGAGGAAAGTGGGTCCCGACTCATGAGATATTGATGGACAATTTACGGGTGTAATATACCGGAGAGGGGGGGGGGGGGGTTTGGATATTTTGCGGGGTGTACCCATGGACAATTTACGTTGTAGGGTAAAACTATTTCTTCCAGTTAAGTAGTTAGTTTCAGTAAAATTAAAAAAAAAGTGATTACCAAATCAGCCCTTAGAGTTGAGACTTAATGAGATTCTATGGCTATAAATGACAGCGGTTATAGTATTTCCCTTCACCTTGCTGATTAATGAAGTAATGAATGTCCGTGCCATAGCTCTGCGGATTATGATGGGTATTGGAGTGATGTGCTCCGCCGGGTCTCATCACTGGCTGCAGTATGTAATTGTGCGGTGCGGCGGGAGATTCGTGAACCTCGTACTCGGGTCCCAAATAATCAGGAACTGGGGGTGACGGCAGCCCTACCTCCACTTCAGGCGGAACGGGTGACAGTTTGAACTGTAACATGTACAAAATCATTACTTTGTTTACGGTAAAAAATGTCCTACTCATACTATATAGAACTATGAGCGAATTGTTTTTCCTTTGGTTTCCGGGTCCTAATTCCGTCCTGCAAAATGTTGGCATGTTTGAATCTAGCCTTCTACCTTTCCGACGCAATGTTTTGGTAGCAATTTTGGACATTAGCACTTACGAAATTTCATCGAAATATTTGTCATCTTTTCCTGTTCCATCAACTATTTGGTTTTCACACAGATAATTTAGAGTTATTTTGAGGTTTATATAATTTAATTGTTTTTCAATCTTTATCTCTTCATATACATTGGGCTGTAATGCCCGTTGAATTCCAATAAATAAATAAATGAATATCAGTTTAATTGTGTCATGAACAGGTGCTGCGCATGCGCGAATGTAATATCCTTGTAACGACCCTAATTTCCATATCTGATTTCAGGGAATGTGCGGGCAGGCTGTAGACAGTGAGTATAAGAAATAATAAGTTATTTCTATACTCACTGGCTGTAGATGGTTCCATTCCAGTTTCATTGTTCTCAAATCAATAGGCGCTTTGCTCTGCGCAAGCACAAACGTAAATTACTTCAAACATTATTTTCTCGTAATCTGATTGATTTCGTTACGCTACGTCTTGATTTAATATTTCCTCCAACCGTAGAACCTGCTACTTTCAAGATTATCACAATTTCGGCGTTCATGTTACGAATTCTAGAAAGCTCTGTGCCACACCTAACCTAACAGGCTTTTAAAAAAAAAAATTTATTTTAATTTTTTTTTAAATCTTAACACAATATTGTGAGCAATCTGATTGACAATGATTCTAAGGTTCACTCAAACTTGGAGTAAAAATATTGTAACACACATTTTAGGATCGCTGTTGTGCACACATATTGTGTACATGTATGATTTCTGTGATGTATGTTTTTTTGAAGAAGTAGCGATTTTTTTAGCTCGATTCTGAAGCCAGAAAAAATGAAGAATCTTCTGAAAAAAGTCCCTCCCTCACACATTGCACTAGGGCAATGAAATGCATATTCAAAGAACATTTCTTATATATATATATATATATATATATACAGGGTGTCTCAACTTAAGTAGGCAAGACTTCAGGGATCAATTCTACAAGTAATTTGCAACAAAAAGTGTCTCCTAAAGTGTTATTTTTTGGAGGCTTCGTTTTCGAGTTATTGACGATCTAAGATTTTTTTCGTGTTTTCGACCTTATCTCCTAAAAATGGCTGTGACCCCATCATTCTTTGAGTATTCTCAAACCTGAGGATACCGTTGGAAAGAACGTTAAATTTCCTATCTTTTTAATGCCAAATCATAATTATTCAAGGGAGTTATAATACCGAAAAAAGAGATCAAAGTACAAACTTTGTAAAATTCTAAAAATTTGGGTTTTTTCAATCTGATTCCTCCCTCCATAAAAAAAAAGAACAGTCGTTTGCAAGTACAATAAAAACTTCAAAATCTTATCAGCTTTCTAACGGTATAGCCAAAAAATTGATGAAAGTAACAACAAGGAGAAAAAACGGCTTTTGAATGCGAAAAAACGTGGAATTTTTAACGAAAATCGATGGATTTCAGGAAAAAACGATCTCCCACAACTTTATGATTTAAATGTCGAATTCTACGTAATTTTTCACGCTGAATCGAATGGTGACACTTGCAGACCTCTACGACTAACGAATAAGGGCGAAAGTGCCCTTTGACCCTCGAACCTCAGAGAAGGGTCCTTTAAAAACAATTTTCGCCCTTATTCGTTAGTCGTAGAGATCTGCAAGTGTCACCATTCGATTCAGCGTGAAAAATTACGTAGAATTCGACATTTAAATCATAAAGTTGTGGGAGATCGTTTTTTCCTGAAATCCATCGATTTTCGTTAAAAATACCACCTTTCTTCGCATTCAAAAGCCGTTTTTTCTCCTTGTTGTTACTTTTATCAATTTTTTAGCTATACCGTTAGAAAGCTGATAAAATTTTGAAGTTTTTACTGTACTTGCGAACGACTGTTCATTTTTTTTATGGAGGGAGGAATCAGATTGAAAAAACCCAAATTTTTAGAATTTTACAAAGTTTGTACTTTGACCTCTTTTTTCGGTATTTTAACTCTCTTGAATAATTATGATTTGGCATCAAAAAGATAGGAAATTTAACGTTCTTTCCAACGGTATCCTCAGGTTTGAGAATACTCAAAGAATGATGGGGTCACAGCCATTTTTAGGAGATAAGGTCGAAAACACGAAAAAAATCTTAGATCGTCAATAACTCGAAAACGAAGCCTCTAAAAAATAACACTTTAGGAGACACTTTTTGTTGCAAATCACTTGTAGAATTGATCCCTGAAGTCTTGCCTACTTAAGTTGAGACACCCTGTATATATATATATATATATATATATATAATTTGTGTGTGTGAGAGAGAGAGAGAGAGAGAGAGAGAGAGAGAGAGAGAGAGAGAGAGAGAGAGAGAGAGAGAGAGAGAGAGAGAGAGAGAGAGAGAGAGAGAGAGAGAGAGAGAGAGAGAGAGAGAGAGAGAGAGAGAGAGAGAGAGAGAGAGAGAGAGAGAGAGAGAGAGAGAGAGAGAGAGAGAGAGAGAGAGAGAGAGAGAGAGAGAGAGAGAGAGAGAGAGAGAGAGAGAGAGAGAGAGAGAGAGAGAGAGAGAGAGAGAGAGAGAGAGAGAGAGAGAGAGAGAGAGAGAGAGAGAGAGAGAGAGAGAGAGAGAGAGAGAGAGAGAGAGAGAGAGAGAGAGAGAGAGAGAGAGTATTTAATACTATAAGCATATAATGTAGTTACAATAGAGAAAAAAACCACTGACTTTTCCCTCCGTGTCATTTGTTCTGCCACTGGTTAGGAGCAGGAATTTAAAATCATTTTCTTCTGGCTGAGAAAAACAACCTACAAACATGATATAACTATTTATTAATCATAATTATATAGGTGATAGATTTTTATATTATGCTATGTACTAGTATTAGTAAAATTTATTATTATTATTTTTGTTTATTATTATAATATCACTTTTATTTGTTTTACGAAAATTAAAACCCCAACTTGTAATTGTGGTACGAATTCAATTCTGTCTACTTCACATCTTCGCAACATGAGTTTTAATATTAAACGCAGACACCTACTAATACATAATACATTTGGCTTATATTAAGATTTTCGAAATCAAAGTTGATTTCGAATCACAAAAGATAGGTACTGCAATGAATACTTCACTTTAGTGACAAAAACCATTAGATATACTACCTATATGATCGTGTTGAGAGTTATTGAATATAGAAACATAATTTCATCTAGAATGAATTTCACGCCTGTAAGTTATTGTAATTATATTTGGATGTCGTGACAAAGAAAATGCGGGTGATTCGTAACGTGCATGTGCGAATGTGTAATCCTCGTGTACATAAGATTACTTCTACAGTTTCCGTTCAATTTTGATGAAATTGTCTGGGAATGTGTTGGAGAACAGCAATGGTGTTTTACAATCTGGGAACAGTAGGGGTAACAGCAATGGTGTTTCACTCCCAAGCGCAGTCAAAAAGATTGTGAGGATTCAACTACTGGATTGGCCCGAATCGGATCATATCCTGCATTTTGTGGCTTGGCATCTTTTGTATGCGAAGCGTCATTTTTTAGGGATATCAGACATTTTTGGTGGGCTTAGAGGAAAAGAACAGGTTGGAATGCACGGGCTGCCCAGGATCGAGTCAGTCATTTCATTAGACTTTTGTTGTCCGAGAGAAGCCCCTGTCAAATTTAAATTTCCTAGGGTGAACAGGTGGGAATTTAGCTCACATAGCTGATCAGGATAAAACTCGTGATGCTCAAATTTCACGCTCCTAGGGTGAATAAGAGATAATTTAGATAACTCAGCTATCAGATAGAGCCCGTCGATCCGTTCATTTCATGATGTCCTAGAGGATCTCCCTACCAAATTTCAACTTCTTGGAGTAAACAGGAGAGAATTTAGCTCACTCAAATGACTTGGTCGTAGCGGCTCCGAAACCCTAAAAGGCATTTTGTCAGGTCAACTGTAGACTATATTCCAAAGTCTATCGAAATTGGCAGAGGAGAACTGGTAGAAGTGGCTGGTAAAAAAAAGAAAAAAAGTTCCAGTCATGCAGCATGATCGTATGAGCGAATTTTCTTAGGCTATCTATCATATTACAATAATGTCAAATTGCATTGGAACTTGAATAATTTCAGTAAAAAGAAATTGTTAAACACCAATTCTATGGCAAGAAAAATTGATGCTAAATAAAATCCGGCTATTCAAAAGAGATTTTGCAGTTTTTAAGATTTTTTGCAAATATTAATTAAATTTAAGTGAGTTTTTCAGCATTGTTTTGAGCAACAATTTTTAAATGTCCTACTTAATCGCTGACAATTTAGTTTCAATAAATTCTGCTAAAACTTATAAATCTAACGATTTTCGGTCGTTTTTAGCAATTTTTAGTGATTTTACTGCCACTATAAACCAATTACAACTCCTTCACCTTCCAATACAACATCCTATAATTTTTTATTCAAATGAAAAATAGGATAATGGTTCATGCCTACAAAATTCCAGCTTCACTGGTTGAATAGCAGAGAAATTCGCTCCGGAGCTCACTCAGATGATAATAGAAACTGTAATAATTTAAAATTAGGTAATTATTTGATAGCCTCTCTTCCACAATTAAATGACGTTCAGTCTACTGTGGCGTGCGAAAATCACTGTGCAATTCACACTCGTGTTGACTATTTTTTCGCTCTTCCGACCCTTGAACTTTTCTGGAGCGCGAACGGTTGGTCGTATAATGTTCCAGGTGGTCCCATTCGATTCATTGAACTGAGTTCTATCTTTATCGAACGATAAAACTACCCTTTTACTTTAAAAGTTTACAATGGAATAAATAAAAAAATACGTATGTATTTATTATAACTTATGTACCTTTCGGAGGAGGTACATAACTGTTTCGACAGCCTGATGATGATGTCTTTACATCGAAAGCGCTCTCCCTCGGTACTCGACTTGCTAGTGACGACGGACTCCTCCGAAAGGTACGTAAATTGTTTTACTATTACTACTAGCGGAAATAACCCTTTTTGACTAATTACATATATATATATATAGTGTTGTCGTCTAGTGAATAATACGTGCGAGGGTTTTCTTCAAGTGACCAAACTAGACTTGTTGTCTAGTGAATAAATAATACGTGCGAGGGTTTTCTTTAAGTGACCAAACTAGACTACCTACCTACTATGAAGTGAATACTATGAAGAGTATACCTACCAACTATGAAATGTAACTAAACATACTTTGTTAGCCATATACTGTTCACCCATTTTTCACATTCATGTTTTGTATTTTGTAGATCCCATGATTAGGACCCAGACCCTGGGTCGAAACGTCGGGAAATAAAACGAACACAACAAGTCTAGTTTGGTCACTTAAAGAAAACCCTCGCATATATATATATATATATATATATATATATATATATATATATATATATATATATATATATATATAATTTTTAATATTTCAACCCATAAATTTCACCCCTTGGGGTAGGTTGAAGATACGTTAAACTTTGATTCAGTAGTTCCATTTGAAGTTTAGAGAAAAAAAAGAACGATTTTTTTTTTTTTTTTTTTTTTTTTTTTTGGTTTTTTGAATTTGCGTATCTTGAAACGTAAATCAACAAATTAAGGGGTTACTTTTTCGTGGTCATTTACAAAGGTTCATTATTCAAAATAATGAACCAAAAGTCAACTCACCGCCGTATATGAAGAAAGCTATTGACAGGTATCGTACCGGTGGTGTACTCATCATGCGAAAAACTCCATTCCTTCCTGCGATTGTTTTTCCCTTTTATAAGGCCGTCAGGTACCACATTTAGATAATATTAGCGGACATTGGTTGATTGGTTTACGACTAACTAATCTTATTGAGGTGTTTGAGAGGAATCTCGTATCCAATCTTAAATAATGGTCATGTTAGAAGAAAACGATAAGGTACCTAACGTTCTAACGAAGCAAAGAATAGAAAAACTTTGATAGAAATACCTAATCATTTTGGAAACTGTCATTAGCCTGGGCGGAATTCGAGCATCAAGAAAAATAAATGGGTTGCTAACGTGCTGGATGTATCGACAATGTTCATGAAACTGTTACACTGAAGTAAAAATGTATTATACTTTTTTTTATTTTACTATAGATACTGACTTTGGCATATTATAATCAATATAGATTTATCAGATCTTATTAAGTCAACACCTGATGGAGTGCAGGGGTACTTCCTCCCAATTTTAATTAACTACAATTTTTGACGAACAAAGTGAGTCTCTACTTTAACTTGGCTGGAATTTGTCAGCGTGCGCGTGTGTGTGTGCGCGCGTTATGTTCCGCGCAACAGCCACAATTTTGGTGCTATCAACCTGAATTTTGGAAGGTATACTCTTTAGACATCCGGGATTGGCTTTGTAGTTTTTAGTGGCGATCCGAGCATAGAAAGTTGGCGACGGTAACGACGATCGCCGTCAAATCAACCAAAAATCTAGTTTGGTATCATTTTCAACAGTTTTCGTCACATAGAATCGAGAATAAGAAGCACAATCGTATACATTGTACCAGACAACCAGTTTTTCAAACTTTGTGAGGAATCTGGCCAGCGGACCAACTATAGTTCTCCTTGCATAATAGTATCCCAAGTAGTACATATAACTTTTACCTCATGCTGCATTATTCTAACCTCCATAAAATAAAAAGTACTTTCTGTGCACTATTATGAAATACTTGCTGTCCCCAGTCACACTTCGCTGTGGCACTGTAGTCCAATTGTTTACAGATTTACAGATACCATACCCAGAGGGACCTTGTTCAAAAGCAGCAACTTGGATTGAATAGTAACAAAATTAAATACAGGGCTCCCTCAGCTGCTTATAATAGAGGTTCACCATTTATAGTGGTAACCAGTGAACTGTCCCGTTACACCGTGGTTCGTCCCTTTACCGGTGGTTCGTCGTGCCAGTCAGGAACCATTAAAATGTAAAAACGCTGAAAATTATTACAGAAAGGTTTATTATTTCTATATTAGATAGCCCTCCTACCCAAATCATTGGTCTATAATTATTATTAAGCCCCGTATATATCTAGTAAATGATCAAAACTTGGCGCGTCGTGCCTCCCAAAAGGGTTCACACCTTTACAGCTCAGGACCCCACAACTTTACGGTTTATAGAAGGTGAATGTTGAAAAATTTCCTGAAATGTCAAAACAACAAAACAAAAAACTTAGTAAAACGGCAGGTTAAAAAGGAAAGAAATGAGCCTCAGAGGCCTCATCAGCTATTCAGTGATCCTCCGAACCTCGACATTGTTTTGGGGTTTCCCGAACGAGCTCCTTTAAATTTCAGCAACATGAGTCGATTAGGAAAGAAATTAGCCTCGATAATTTAATAAATTAATATAATTGAAGTAGGTGATCACCTACCTACGCTTCACCGGCCCAACAGGATAAGTTATAATAAACTCGATTTCGAAAGTTTCTAAGCTGATCAGAATAACACGAAAACTAAGAATGTTGCAGCAATATGTATAAAATAACCAGGTGACTCAGAAAGAATAACGCTTAGACCACCGAGAAGTTTCAACAACCCTCAGTTTGCACGCAAATTGAAAAGAACCAGAACTTTTTTATCAAACTCTGCATACACATTATCAAAAATCGTTAAACTCAAGGAGTTTCAAAACGTATTTCAAAGAAGGAAATTTTGGAATCATTTCAATAGCTTAATTTTCATAAAAATTGGCTAAGACGTTCCGACCTAGGTAGACTTGGAAGTAATTAACCTTCAGTTGTTGGAATAGAAATACTAATTTAATTAAGAGTAATTCCTAAGAATTTACTAATCAATAATTTAATAAATTAATATAATTGAAGTAGGTGATCACCTACCTACGCTTCACCAGCCCAATAGGATAAGTTATAGTAAACTCGATTTCGGGAAGTTAGAATTCCATTGGAATTATATTATAAGCTGATACAATTGTCAAAGTTTTCAGGGCAATTTTTGATATGTTTTACTGGTTACGATTCACTCCCGTGTTGATGTTTTTTTCTTGTCGATGGTTTAGCTCTTAGGGAAATCAAACGAATAAACGCATACCTACCGGGGTGGTTTCGTTTTATTCTTTGGGCGGATACCTATAAATGAAACTCAAAAAATCATTACTGTTACAGAGAAATATTTTAAGATCTCGACTTTTGAATATTTCAGCCCTTTATTGTTGATCGAAAGCGATGCCGATGTTACTGGCACATCCCCGGCCGATAATAATGATTTTTAAGCCATATTTCTTAAAGTTTGGTCCAATAATTTTTGACGGACTGATTTTTTTTTTTAATTCGATTTTTGGATTCTACGCATCTTGAAACGTAAACCAATAAATGAGGGGGGGTTTCTTGGTCGATTACAAAGGTTCATTATTGAAAGTTATAAACATAACTGGTGGTAGCTGCTATTGTCGGTCCCTCGTCAACACGTGCACGAATTTCGCTCCATTACTCGCTTTTCGCCCGTTCCCATGATTTGTCTCGCGACCAGTGGTTTGTCCTGTTACCTATGATTTATCCCGTTACCCACAGTTTATCTAGTTAGCCGTGGTTGTCTGGTCATTCGGAAACCTGCTGTTATGTTTACGCTAACGTACCTATAAAGTTGCAGTATGTATCAATTTTCCTACCTACAATAAATAGGTTTCAATTTCAATTAATCTTCATAAGTTTCTTAACTCATCAATGCATATTGCTCGATGGGTGTCTAGTACATGTGAATTCCGAGATTGGGAGACCACTCTAAGCCACAGGTCATAGATAACCTTTTTGCTAAATGTTAACCCTTAAATTTTACCCGTAGGGATTGGCTGAATGCAATGCCGATATTTCAGGAACGCGCTGTAATTTTTGAGACAAATGCCAACTTTGGACCAGTGGTTTCGGAAAAATAGCATCGGATAACGAAAAGCGTACGGTAAACAGATGGATTATTTATTTAATTATTTTTATTGGAGTTTAGCAATCGTGTCTTGAAACGTAAACTAACAAATTACGGGAGGGGGGTTATGGATTGCGTATTTTCTCTATTAAATTTTACTCATTTCATTGATATTGTTTAATGGATCGGGATAGATGTATTCCATTGATGAAGATCGATGTGTCGTTATCTATTCGGACAGAAGTATTGACATGATGAGAGTATATTGATGCATAGGTATACAGAGTGTATTGATATATACTGAGAGTTCTCGAATCTTCACTTGGGAGTTGGATATCAACTTTTTCCCTTTCAATTTCGAGACAAGAACCGTTCGTTCCAATTCTGGGGGATCTCTTGGAAGAGAACGGTACCACTTCCTAAATATAGACCTTCCAGGCAGCGAATAGCGTCCTGCCACCGCTGTTGATCCGCCCGTTCTTGGGGTCAAACCAGATCCACAAGGGTCCAGCGCTGATTTGTGAGCAGGTTTCTCATCACAGGAGGGCGTCGGAATTTTGTGGTTCATTGCAAAAGTTACCTATCGCTTGTATAATGGGAGAAACTTTTTAATTTCCCATTTAATTCTAATTTGTTATTTGCTAGCTTTTATTATATCTATTAACAGTAACGGTGGTGTGTGGGAAAAAATATAATTACACGTTTAAACGATCTCTCAATAGAAAATCTTGGATAATTCAGACGGTTCTTTTTTTTCTATAACATCATGTTAATTATTAACCTGAAATGTCGAACTGTCCGCACTACCGAAGAAAGGATTTAAGTAGTTATTTTTCTCTATATGAGTCGTGATCAAAATGTTTAGAGGAACTAGAAATTGGCATCATATGGGGTTTCCAGGTGTGCTAAATCCGAATTTGATGTAAGCAATGCAAAATTTTAACCTATGTTATTACCCCACCGTCCAATCCGATCAATGCAATAGTGTTGTGACGCAAACGTCCGAAGTTTTCTTTGTTTGATGCCAAACGCTTGGGAGATAGTAGTCTATAGTCATTCGTAGTAATGTTTCCAATATATATATATATATATATATATATATATATATATATATATATATATATATATATATATATATATATATATATCTATATATACATATATATTTAGTCAAAGAACGAAGTGAGTCCTCGGCCTGCTTTGTCTGTATTTTTGTGTGTCTACCTGTATATTCCACGCTCCAAGCTGCAAAGAGTTATCGACTTGAAATTAGTTGATTCCACCCCCAGAATTGGCTGTATAGTGTTAAGAGTCGACCACGAGTGGCGGATTATCGAAAACGACGTCGAATAACATTTTTGACGTGTGAATGGGTTAGGACGACTTTCAGAGCAATCCGATTCAATGCAATCGATAAAGTCGACAAATGCGATTCGAACGACGAATCAGAAAGTTCATTGTAGTTTTCGATGTTTTTTGGGATGATGAATCTAATTAATCAACCCTGTTAAAATATCATCCTTACCAAAAATATCATCAATGATTAAGTATCAATTTTTGGGTTGCAAAATTTGTCACTCACTTATTCGGTTCCAACAACATCAGAATGTAAAACGTTAATTCAACGTTTTTCAAACTTCGTGATGAACAGCGGATTTATTAATCTAACAGGCATTTACTCATGTACCGGCGTACCGTGTCATGAATAAAACTCCTAACTTACTGTTTTGTTGATAACTGTACGTCAATGCATTCCTATTGTTATTCCAGTTAAAAACTGTTTGGCGGGTCCTTGGAATGTAGATGTATAAAGCACGCCGCTAAAAGCAAAAAATAAAAACGAAAAATAAACAGAAACCAATGCTAAAGGAAAGGTGCTAAAAGCATGCGCGTGGAGTCACGAGTTAACCGTCTGGCATCCAATCCTTGATATTATCTACATAGTCCTTAAGGGTGATGCATCCCATAATTCTACACAACATACAAGGTTGGTTTGTTAGTGGTCGCTTGCATATTTGATTTGCAATAACATGATGAAATGGGCAAAATAAGACCTTCGGCTTTGTTCTCTTGCCCAGCCTTGAGCATAGACATGGGCGTTATAATGGATTGACGGGGGGTCGAATATACTATAGGTAAATACAAATCACCTTTCTCGCCTCTACATATAGGTATATATATTTATCATTTGGCATGTGCAACCCTTACAGCTATAGAGCAAAAAGTAGTAAAATATAAACATAATAAAATCAATTAATTACATTTCTTTGAAGTTTTATCAACTATAAATTTACTTCACTTTCTATAATAAATGATACAAAACTTAAGAAACTTCTACGGAAGACTGCAGCATGTGCTGCAAATTCGATGGTTGTTGAATCAAATGCTCAGCTTTTCAAACATCTGATTCATGTAAGGCAGGGGATTTGAGACGAGCGGTCCACCTTTTAGAGCGTGATGTGTACGCAAACAAACACATACTAACACGTACACATCGGCAATATAAATTATATATATATATATATATATATATATATATATATTATATTTATATATTTATTTATATACATTTATTTATTTATTTATTTATTTTAAGTTTTGTTCATATAACATAACGTAAACAAATTTAGTATTGGCTGAAAGCAGGTTTCACGTATAACCGGAAAATTTGATGTGAATACGCCGTCTGCAATATAATTATAATAAACTTTTTGAGGTGTTTAAATTAGCTAACTAACTAACTTGAGCAAAAGTACAAGAAAAGGGCCATAATTCAGCTTTAAATTAACCTTTCCTTTGGCTAAAGACTTGAGAGCCACAAGTGTTGATGATGCAGCTATGTCTCTGTGATGATGAGCTTATTATTGGGTGGGGGGTATAAAATATGCATTTTTTAAGTGAGGGCTCAAATAAAAACTTATGACGACGAGGTTTCAAATATGGCGCTGGTGATAAATAAAACAACTTGACATAGTAGTGATAAGATACACCGCAAAATCTGAGTCATTCTTATATGCGGGTTTCACGGGTTTATGTGAAACGCATGAGCTGAAAGACATTCTGTGTTTCAATAATTTCATTCGAAGTATGTAAATAGAGGTAACTAGGGGTCCAGGGGGCTTGCCCCCTGACGAGGCGCGGAGCGCCGAGTTTGTTTTATAAATTACAATAATTTTGTAGCATTTTTTACTTTTAGGTGCCGGTAAAAGAGTGTTCCACGCTCAAATATAACCACGTCTCCTCATGTGTAGGCTTATATTTAAGATACGTAAATGCAATAATAATAATGCCAGTAACGATCTGCGAGAAAGGAAGTTCTGGAAGCAACAACAAGCTAACTACCTGGTAGAGCCTACTATTCGTATTTAATTATATTTTGCGTGTTGTAAAAACATCTTATCGCATAAAAAATAAAAACTTCAAGCTCCGTGGCGTCAAAAATAAGAAATAAAAATACGCAAAAATATTATAGTTGAAGAGTGACATCATGAGGAAGAGAAGGTGAAGGCCAGTCGTGACCCACGGTCGCAGGCAAGTAATGAGAAGAAGCCTTCTCCGCGATGTCTGCTTTTGATCTGAAGCTCACAAAGGAGATTTGTGATGGCACCTGAGGTTGACCACGACATGGTGGTAGGCTAATTTGCTCGTTCACTTTTGCTGAGGTTGTAAAAATATTGATGGACTCAAGTGCTTGGTGAAGTGGGCTCAATATGCGCACTAAGTTCTTGTTCCTGGAAGTCCTTTATTACCTGGTGATGCTGATACAACGTCCAAGTTGACCGTGAAACTACACCGCTCGTTCATGAATGAAGCGTTGCAATGAAGTTGTCAAGCTTATTAATTGAGGATAGCTGTAAGTTATTGTAACGTATTTATCTAGGCGATTCTTCAGAACTAGTTAAAATATTGATGATGAACGAGAGGCTAGGTAGGTCGGGGGCGTTGTCACAGTTGTGGGGCTATACGTTATTGAGCTACTATCTTACGTCGCCACCAACATCAGAACATTTCATCGTTCGGCGGATGAGCACGACTCTCGCTCTCGGGATCATCTCGGTTTGACCAGAGTTTGTACTGTAACGGCTCAGAGGAACAACTTATCTTTTTTGGGTGCCAAGCTCTATAATAAGTTGAAGAATGGGTTAGCGAGCCAATTTAAGGGGGAGATCGCAACGGGAAATCCCATTAACTCGATTGATGAGTTTTTAGACATTCATTTTTAGAACTTTAATGTGCATATTTATTTATAGTTTATTATATATAGTTGTATTTACGTTTTGACAATGTATTATCCCTCAAGGATGGCGTACAATAAAAATCTATCTATCTATCTATTGCAGAAAGAACTTGGCACACGTACAATCCACGAAATCTTCATGAATGATGATCTTCATCATTGATCGGGGACTCTCATCAAAATAAATAACCTATCACTTAATTTTCCATCCAAGATTTGCAATTCATAATATGGTATTAATGCAAGCTTAAGTTACTCCCAAATACATAAAAATACTTAAATTTGTGTTGAATGTAATAGGTAGTTTGTTACAAAAGACAGATTCAACTAACAGATACATTAACTGAAATATTTCCGTTCCAAACCCTAGAAGATGTAGGTACGCGCCAAAATGTATAAGTTTCAGCAGTCTGAAATACTTTAGACAAATCTGGAAATATTTTTAAAATTTTGGAGCAAGTTTTCGAAGTCTTTGAGAGATTAGAAAAGTTGGTAAATTATATGTGTATCACTTATCTTCAATGTTGTTGATGCCGCCATCATGTGATTGTATGAAATATGTAATGCAGGAACTTATACGGCATTCATTAGTTTAAACATTCCACTTACGCGCCGAATAGTTGAGAGAGAGTGGGAAAATAGGCCTTAATAACATATTCTTGAACTCCGTCTGAAATATGCGTCTGGACGACCTGGTATCATAATTTTGCTCATGAGAGAGATGTTTTGTGTTTGCAACTGGTGAAGAGCATTAAGGCCGCTCCACACATGCGGCATTCGCACAGAGTCGTTGGTCGCCTATTTCCTAGTGGTGTGGAGGGCCGCTCGGTGTTTGCCGAATGCCGAATATCCGTGCTCGGGGATGCTCCGGCCAGAGTCGGTTTTTCCCCCGCTTCAAAGGAGACAAATACTCGCCAAGTAGCGAGCATCTGCCTCGCTCCACACATGCGGGTCGCATGGGGCAGATCGTCGGGGTATTTTCCTGTGAACGGGTGTCACCGGGGTCGTGACACCGACACAACTACTCCCACTCAAAATCCCTGGGACTTCTCAATTTCAGTTCGATTTTGACGACATTTTCAGGGATGGTGTGGGTTGGCCCTAAATAAATTACATGCTAATGGAATTAATAATGACGAGTGAGCAAGTGCAAACGTGAATTCCTTATAACGCTGATTCCTTAAGATCTATGGGTCCGATTTTGTTCAAACTCGGAAAGTAGTAGGTTATTTATACGTATCAGGAAGATGGCTATCAGTTTTATTGCGATTGAATAAGTAATGACCATTTTGCATGCGCAAAACAAAAATTGGTTGACATAATAGGTAAAACTCCAAGACTTATGGACCGTTTTTGATGGAATTTTCAGGTTTTATTGGATTAGCTTCTAGATGATCCCCTATAAATTTCTATGGTGTCGGATCAATAATAGGTTGCGCATTCGCTAACATCAGATTCTACAACGTTGATTTCTAACGATCTATCGGTCCGATTTTGATCAAATTAGGAGGGTTGTTGGGTGAAGGTTTCATATGTATTTTATCGCATTTGCAAAACAAAATTTTTTTGAAACTCGTGAAACACATGAAACTCTGTAGCTAATCGATCGATTACTTTCAGGAATTGAGGGGGCAAGATCCTAGATGATCTCCTATGTTTTATTTGGAGAAGTAAATTATTTTATTATGCTAATATCACTCACTTTGGAGAATTTTGGGGCCTTTCGGAAATCTGGAATGAAATAGAAAGTTCCAGCCAAGCAGAAAAAGTAAAACAAAATTCAAGATCATCACTACCCAAGTATGTATTTCAAGAAGATACATACGTAATATAAAAGTAGATAACATTTTCTATGTGCACAGGTTACAAAAAAGAAAAACGCAGATTGAATATAAATATACCTAATACGAAAATTTGCTGATATGGTCATGCTGCATTATTCATTTATTATTTGGTCGTCCATCTCGAGCAACTTCGAGTAGCTCGTCTCTCTCCGGCAAGCACTGCGCGGGACGAACTCCGAATGTGTGGAGCGATGAGCTCGCGACTCGCCGAGTACCTAGGCGAGTAGCCCAGTTGCTCGGTGCGCGGTGAATGCCGTATGTGAGGAGCAGCCTTTATAGTAAATATTTAGCTATGACGTAGAAAGGTAAGGTGGAAAAGCAATGTACTGTGGAGAGGGGGGGGGGGGATAGAAAACGCTGCAAATTATTACATAAAGGAGTATTATTTTTGTTTTGGATAATCCTTTTATATGCAAAACACTTGTCTACAAGCATTCAACAAAATCTATTATACATTAACTAAACGTAACTATTATAACCGAAATCTATTATACATACATGAACTAAACGTAACTGCATAGGCGTAGAAGCTGAGGAAATATTAATTAAATTAAATACCTACACTTTAACAGTCCTTCTGTAATGTCTAACAAGAGCTGACCTGGCAGCTGAAAATTAATGAGGTAAAAAAACCATCTACCTGCGTGCCTGCCACCCAAATAGCGCTGGTTCGTTGTTCAAATACTTCCCAAAAGCACCAGTTAATCCACGCCAAAAGTGCCGGTGGTTTGAACTAAAGAATGATAGAAAAACAACCAAGAGCGTAGGTGGTTATAATGCTGTACCTCAGAGGTCGATTATCGTAAGTGACATTTTGGCGATTTTACAGGAGAGCCAAAAGAAGTTGTGGGCACACCTATTTTGATCCCTACGGCCCATTCTGATGACTTTATCATGCTCAAATTAATAATTTGAGCATGATAAAGTCATCAGAATGGGCCATAGGGATCAAAATAGGTGTGCCCACAACTTCTTTTGGCTCTCCTGTAAAATCGCCAAAATGTCACTTACGATAATCGACCTCTGAGGTACAGAATGGTAGTTAACGTCGATAAATGAAGAAGGCGAAACAAGTATAAGGACAAATAGTCCAGAATGATGCGTTTAGATTGGTAGTCTTGATGCTCGCTATAAGCATTGGCGCTTCTGTCAGACAAGCACTGGCACATTTGTCCCTTCTCAGCCATAAATCCAACGCACCTACCTATGCTTCACTAGCGTTCTATTGGTGACAGAAGTTATAATAAACTAGATTTCGTGAATAAGAATACCATTGAGATTTATCAGCTTCGTACATGGTTTTCAAGACTATTTTTACTGTTTCACCAGTTGCGATTCCTAGTCTTGATGTTTTTTTTCCCCCTTTTCTTTTTCTTCTGGTGATGTTCTAGCCCTTAGGGAGACCAAACGGATAAACGTACAGCGGCTAGGGTGGTTTCATTCGCCGACTATTTGAAATGATATCTATACATTACCCTTCCCCCCCCCCCCCCCCCCCAAAAATAGGTAGGTGTTGTTGTAGGTAACCTTGATCTCAGTTTTTTAATATTTCAGCCCTCAAATTCTTTCCTTTATGATTGATCAAAAGTGGTGCCGCTAAGAATGATGATGGTGATGGTGATACAGTGATGTCGGCTAAGCACGATTTTTGATCCTCATTTCATAAAATTTGGTCCAGTAGTTTCAAGAAAAGCTTCGAACGTCGTACGACGAATGGAGGACGGACGGCATTTTTTATTTTATTTGATATTTGAATTCTACGCATCTTGAAACGTAAACCAACAAAATTTCAAGGGTTGGTTAAAAAATGTTTTTCTTGGTCGATTACAAAGGATCTTTATTGGAAACAATAAACCGAAAACGACTCATTTATGATTATTGTTTAATGGGTGGTAAAATCAAAAAATATTAAACACGTCATTTATCAACTTTACATTCAAGGGTATCTACGATTTGGATGAAATTGTTACGAAATGTGAGAAAATATTATTTGAAAACCTCCCTCCTTGCCGTCATCAAATTCGGAGCGGCTTCAGAACTGCTCATCCTTTAAAACAGCAAATTTGGTAGTTTCATACAGAAAAAACATCAATTAATAGCTCATAATGAATAATTGAGTTGGATTTGTTGTGTGTCGCCTCTTACCTGGTGTGTTTGCAATATGATGGAAAGATTTCTACGGTTTTCTCTTTCGAGATCTTTGAAAGCTTTGATTTTTCATTTTTTTTATTTTTATGATACGCACAATGACAGCTGCATCCCCCAGGAAGATTAACACGATTCCGAAAAAAAGTGTTGTTCCGATATTCACTTTAATAATTGAATATGGAACAGGTCACTGTCCAATCTATAAATATTTAAGTTTCGAGGGAGTGTCAAATACCGAACTTAATCTGTTAACTGAACTAAAGAAAAAGGTGAACGGCCGCTAAGCTCCGCGACATTTTGACAAGAATCCTCTAACGAGAGGGTCAACTTTGGTTGAGAAACCATAAATTTTCGAGGTCATCAAACCCTCAGACCTCCCCTTGAAAACTTGCAACGCGTCTTTGGCTGGGAAGAAACAAAGTTAAGCGTGCGACCAGTTTTAAGAAATTTATGCATATTTCCCTCCCACGTGCATACTTGCTGGTCTAGCTGTTTACGCATGAAGGTCACTCACCGTGTTAAGAAACCAGGTACTGGAAACAGAGTGGACGAAGGCATTACGAATGAATCGTCAATATAGGCATTTAAACGAAGGTAATGTGCTCTGTTTTATTTTGTCACAAATTTATATAGGTAGTTTGATTAAAACTAAAGACAAGTCGGTTTCAAACGATGAATTAAAAATAATCATTAGTTTTATTCTTGTTTTCTCTTTAAGATGGTTGATATCTTTAAGAATGATTGAGATTTCTCGATCACCTATGCTAAAATTAGAATCTGAGAAATAGATACTGCCCAATTTTTGTACAATAACTCATTTACGAGGTTTGTACGAATTAAAATATTATACTCCGGCGGCAGAGTTCTCCTACCAATCAACCAATAATAATAAAACTATGTTTCCGACCGAATTTATTGAGAACACCAATTGCTAATGTCTGCGTGTTTTGTAAGGTTGCTTTTTTGTTCAGTATGATCCGGCAGAGCAAAAATGAGATAGAATCTAGTCAGTTCGTCAGCAGGGGGATGTATTTACTCTGCGTTGGGAGAGAGCTAAAAGAAATCCCAGAAATCCGTGATGGATGTGGCAAGACCATGCATACAACACATGTCCCCAATTGTAAGAATGGCTTCAGGCTTCAGTGTTTCCTCCTCACTTCCATGGCAGAGGAAGAGGTATCCATAGAGACATCAAATAGTAATTTCCTAGCACTGATAGCGGAATTGAAGGTCCAGAGTGGATGGGAAAGTGATTGGGTTACTTTATATATTTTTATTTTATTATTTTAAATTTTTGGTTGCAGAACATGTGGTTTTTCTTGGACGGCGGACTTCAGTACTTTCAGAAAAGTGGTCCCGTTCTTTTTCCTACGTCTTCGTCAACGACTCGATACATATTTCCCAATTTGCGCACTTTTGTGAGCATGATTATTCCCATTTTAGCTCACTGAAAAACTCAATGGGTCATTTTAGTGAATCTTCGTAAAAATGAAGCTATTGCAATGGCTCTACGAATTTTAAAATACTTTTTGGTATATTATTTCCAATAATAAGCCTATGTGATCGTGTAGCAAACAATTTTTATAACCCCCCCTGAAACTTTGTCACTTTACGTTTCAAGGTGCGTAGAATCCAAATTTGAAATGTCCGTCCGCCGTTTGCCGTCCGCCGTTCGGGCCATAAAAGGCCTAAGAATTTACTTTAAAAACCCGTTCTTTCGCATATAGACTCAATTTGGGGTCTAGTTGGTCCGAACGTTTAACCATCCCGATCGCTTTACTCGCATAGATGCTATGGGCCAAAAACGGGCGAAAAATTGTCTTTTTCGAGGGTTTGAGTGTTAGACGCACGCCTGGCACGCTTGGCAGGGGGTCACGGTGGGAGGTGAGGGGGGTGAGCGGGGGGTGGAGTGAGAGGAGGCGCCGCGGCACCTTGTGGTGGCTGGAGTGACCAGGGACGTAGCAGAGGGGTGTAGGAGTGGATATTTATCACTTTTACGTGTTATACCCATATAATACACCGCGGCACCATGAGGTGGGTACAGCGTTCCTTCGAGGCATGAATATATGTTTTTTTCTAGGTCATATTTGTGTGTTAATACCAATGCTTTTCCTACGCATTTTTAATAACATATCCTCTCGACTTTTCGTACGTACTTAGATAATGATATTATTAAGGCAATAACTATTTGAATAGATAGGAGCTCTAATCGAGAAATATAAACATGCGTATAATAATTATAGAAGTATAGGTTCTGGCAACTCGAAATAGGACACGCCGAGGAGTCTGGACGGGCCTTATGACGTACGCAAGCCAACTAAAACTACGATCAAACTCAATTGAAAAAATAATAAACCTTTGTGAAATAATTTGCAGCGTTTTTCTCGAGATTTTCTTCATAGAAATCCGTTTGATGCATTCTGAAACTATTCCTTGTGTCGTTTTTCATTATATATACATATATAGGGTACGAAAGGGGCTCTTTCTTTTCGGATAATACCAAGCACCTGTCCCACACTTGACGAGTAATAATGACTTGGAATAATGAACGCTAATACTTCACTCTCACAATATGTACTGAAAATATGGTGACTAGACGTGTGAACACACTCTGATCAGTCCTCCGCTATACCCTTCAGACAGTAGCAAACGAGTACCTAGTATCCAGCCTATAACTGGATCCGCAGAGAGCGGTGTACATCATCTCGAAGCATCATGGGAAATGGTCTGGCCAATCAGAGTGGCTCGATTTAGCCTAGTCGGGATTTTCAATGTGAATTCTTTTAATATTAGGCATTGACAAGACATCGACACGGCATTCCTGACATCGGAGAGAGATTGGTCTTAGCCTGACAAATAGATTCGGCCAGAAAAAGCATGCACGCAACATAAAATAAGAGACGGTATCCACAACAAAAATTACTCCATCTTTTGCCCTCACTGGGAAAAGAGAAGGATATGACAGTTCAAACTAGGGACCAAGCACGTCAATACCTGTAAGTATCGCATTCGCTTTCATTTGGTTCATTCTTATTTTTATAAAGAACCTTTGTTATCTGCCAAGGAAAAATAATTTTTTATCCCTCAATTGAAATATTAAAAAATCGAGATTTCGAAAATTTTTAGGTGGGTAACAGTTATCATTTTTTGATTGTCATTCATGAACATTATCCCAAATAATCGAATGAAACGATCCAGAGCAACGTTAATCTGTTCGCTCTCAATAAAGGTAAGAACTAGGAAAAAAAGGCCCTTGGATTTCTAGGCACGAGAATATAGAGAAAGCCTGCGTTTCTAGCGAATCTTTGAATTAGAATTTTAGTGAGGTCGCTAAATTCCATTAACTGTGGGATCGGAAAATATAAGAACATAACTTGCATTGTTAACTCCTATTGACCGTACGGATGAGCTGTCGAAGCATTGGTAGATTCTTCATTTTATCTCATAAATTTTCAGTTGATAGATACCTACCTATTTCAATGCCATTATACTTAGGTCTCTCTGCATGTGCCTATTTCTACGCAGGCATATCGATGACAACCTACAGATCTGCAATTTGAAATGGAGGTTCCTTGCACACTGATTACGCACTGATCAGCTGAGGGGCCTCTGAGCTTTTAATTTGATTCTTAATTGGATTAAAACGCTGAAACCTGGAATGGAGCTCTTTTTGGACATCTAGAATACAATTACAAAGTACGGAGGGGCTCTGATCAGCTTCGGAACCTTTGAGTCTAATTTCTTTCCTTATCGACTCCGTTGCTGACATTTAAATGTAGCTTATTTTGGACATCGGAAATAATTACGATGGAGGCGCACTGATCAGCTGAGGGGCCTCTGAGGCTAATTTATTTCCTTTCCGATCTGCCGTTTAAGTTATTATTTTTATGATGAAATGATATTGGGAGGCAAAAGGCCTTATTGGGAGGCACAATGCGCCAAGTTTTGATCATTTACTAAATATGGGGTTTAATTATAATTGTAAACCAATGATCTGCGCAGAAGAGCGATCTAAAACAGAAATAGTAAACCTTTGAGTAATAATTTGCAGCGTTTTTCTCCCGGTCAGAAGAAACTTGTTCTGAATTTCTTCTGTACCATCGGAAGAAAACAAACATTAAACATTTAAATTTGCTTCAAATGCAAGATATATGCATTTACCTAAACAATATTGGAATGAAATAATTTCGGCCACATCCGAATCGATGTACTCTATACTTGGAGAGAGATTTCGGTTACTAGAATCTAGCGATAGTGAGCATTCTCTTTTTTCTGCAAGGACACATCTTTTTGTTCTGCTTTTTCTGGAATAGAGTGTCGCATCACACAGGGGGGGGGGGGGGTTCAGCAAACATTAGTTGAATCATCGGTCAAAGCCTATCAAAAGGACGGTCGAGTATCTCTGTTTCAAACCCAATTCCGACAGAAGGTTTTTAGGAAGGGGTTCGCAGTGTGACCCTCTCTTTGTCGGAAATCGTCGGAAGGAAGGTTACGGACGTCCAACCAAGGTCTATGCCATTATGTTGTTCGTCAAACTACTTCTTGTGTGCACTAGAACGGCTTTGTCAATAGCCGGGAAGCGCTAATCAAGGGAGCCCAGCTCTGGGTCCAGGCCAGTTTGAGTGCTAGTCGCTTGGGATGTCAAGGTGGCTGCAACTTCATCTTCAAGGGGAAAGCGATTCTGCGTCACAGAGTTATTTCATATATTGTTCTTATGTGCGGAAATTAAATACCATAAGGTAGAGAGCTGCATGATAACTGGAAGGAAGAAAATTTGCCCAGCGCACATTTGCCCAGAGCTTCCTCATTTATTGTAACAAGGTATTTCATACACAATTGGTTTGCAGAAAGATTACTTGACCAAACTTTATGAAACTTGGATTAAAAATCACATTTAGGGTCTAGGTGTTTCTCAGCATAAATTTTCATCTACCCTAAAGGATTGTATAAATGGCAAAACATTCATAAACCGAGATCTCGAAAACTTTCAAGGTAAAAGTAATGATTTTTTGCTTGTCACTGATAATTATAATCCTAAAGAATCGATTAAAACCATCTGTAACGAAAGGTTCGCTTTCCAAAAGGGCAAGAACTTTGATAAAACACCTCCCGATTTCTAAGTGCGAGACTATAGAAAGCTCTGCTAGCGAATCTATTGTTTAGTCAATCAATCTCCAAATTCCGTAGATGATTGCTGGATAGTAGGTCCGGAAGAAATAGAAATTGCCTTGTAAATATCAGTTGATATAATTCCAATGGAATTATCAGTTGATGCAGTTCCAACGGAATTTATTCTAACTTAGCAAATCGAGTTAATCAACTATTTTCCGCGCGGATGAAATAGAGAAGCATTGGTAGATACTTATTTCATCTCATAAATTG
Source organism: Adelphocoris suturalis (assembly GCA_030762985.1). NCBI lineage: Eukaryota > Metazoa > Arthropoda > Insecta > Hemiptera > Miridae > Adelphocoris > Adelphocoris suturalis. Next base: position 37,416,302 of record CM061046.1, read on the forward strand.
CTTCCGAGTCTTCATATACCTACGTAACTGCGGAACATTGTTTTCACTTTTGAGGGACGTAAAAGTTTTAGTCTTAAAAAAAAAAAAAAAAGGTTGTTATTGTTATTATTAGGTTTTTATTATTTTCAAAAATTAACCTGTGAAATAGACTAAGAAAAAAAAATATTTTTTTTACACCCCCTGAAAAGTCTTTGGTTTACGATTCAGGTGCGTAGGATCCAAAAAACTAATTTTAAAAAAATCCGTCCGTCCGAGCTCCACCATCCGCGACTTTATTCCAAAAATACGAGACCAAACTATATGAAACTGGTGATAAAAATCACATTTGGGGTCTAGATGGTCCTAGACGCTCGGCATCAATTTTTATCAACCCCAAAGGGTTGCATTAAAAGGCTAAACATTTTAAAAAATAGAGATATCGAAAACTTTCTAAGTAGCAGTAATAATTTTTTGCTTGTCAATGATAAATTTAATCCCAAAAAATCGATTAAAACCACCCAAAATGCTGTACGTTGAATAGTTCGCTTTCCCTGAGGGCTTGAACATCGAGGAAAAAAACCTTCGAATTTCTTAACGTGAGAAGATAGAGAAATCATGCGCTGCTAGCGGATCTATTGAATAGACGATCATGCTCGAAATTCCATTAAAAATCGCTAGATAGTAATACTGGAATACATAAAAATTGCCTTGTGAATATCAGCTGATATAATGCCAATATTGGAATTATCAGAAGATAATATATAAGGCTTGTTCGAATAGACAGTCCTGGACCGTTCTACTCAAGCCACGCCCCTTTTTGTGTTCGGACAGCGTTGGAACTGGTCCTCGACCAACAGTTTGCTGTTCACTTCGACGGTCCGGGACTAGTCCAAACAGTTCTGGTTTTTTTCGAAACTGTTGGTCCCGCACATGCGCACTCAATGTGACCGGTCCCCCTCTTTCTGCTTCTCCAATATCTTTTCTTATCTGTTCTTTCGAGCTCTGCGTGTGTATCTGTGTATGTCCGTAAATCCTTGTAACAAGCTTAATTACCATTTCATGGTATGTGCGGGTTAGGGTGAAGATGGACTCCTATGAGTTTCGTTGTTCCCAAATCAATACTTCACTCGGCGCATGCGCAAACATAAATTCCATCAACCATCATTTTCTCACGCCCCGTTGTCCGATTCCGGTTAATTTGAGCATTCCCTCGCAATTTCAACATAATCTTATCATTAGTAGCTATTGCGTATGCGCGAATATGTACCTATTCATTTTTAAACGAGCCTAATTTCAACAGTTTTCATCTGATTTTGAAGAAATTTTCAGGGAATGTGCGGGTTAGGTTGTAAATGGTCCACTCTTAATTCCATACCTACTTCTCAAATCATTACTCCATTTTGCGCATGCGCGAACGCAAATTCCGTTCCAGCATAATTTTTTTACGCCTGTCGTCCAATACCCCTCAAATTCGGTGCATAGTTCAATGGTTTAATTATTCCATGTTGATTTCAACATGATTGCATCATTATTAGCTCCTGAGTATACGCGAAAGTGTACTCCGAGAACAAAGTCTATTTTTCATCAGATTTTGATTACATTTTCTGGGAATTTGCGGGTAAGGCTGTTGATTGTACCCTACCAATTTAATTTTTCTCAAACCATTACTCCATTCTGCGCATGCGCTAACGTAAATTACTCCAAGCATCATTTTCCCGTTTTTTTAATATCTTTACTGTGAGGCGTAAAATTACGGGGTCTTGGAACTGTAAAAGTGTGAACCCTTTTCAGAAGCACGATGCGCCATGTTCTGATCATATATTACATACAGGGTTTAGTAATTATAGACCAACGATCTGCGTAGAAGGACTTTCTAACACAGAAATAATAATCGATTGTGTAATAATTGGCAGCGTTTTATATATTGGTAAAATTTCCACTTGCATTTTACGTTTTAGACTATTCTGAACAACTTTTGTTCGTAACTTTCCCTGTGTGTGTCCATTCGCAAATCTATGTAACAAGCTTACTTTCCACAATATTCAACCAATTTTTATGATATGTCCATGGGGTTAGAGTGCAGATGTTCCCCTATCAGTTTCGTTGTTCCCATATCAATACTTCACTCAGAGCATGGGGGCAAACGTAAATTCCATCATGAATCATTTTCTCGCGCCCCCGTCGTCCTATCTCGTTCGAATTCGGAGAATAGGTGGAAGAGGTTAATATGAGCATTCCATAGCACTTTCAACATAATCCTATCATTGATAGGTACTGCGCTTGTGCGAATGTGTATTTATTTCAACGAGCCTGTTTTCAACAGTTTTCATCCAATTTTGATGTTATTTTCAAGGAATGTATGGGTTAGGGTGTAAATGGTCTACTATTAATTCCATACTTCATTCTGTGCATGCGCAAACGTAAATTCCTTCATGCATCTTTTTTTTTAATCCCGCTCAAATTCGGTGCATAGTTGGGGGACGATGGTTTAATTATTCCATGTTGATTTCTATATAATTGCATCACTATTAGCTCCAGCGCATGCGCAAAAGTGTACTCTCAGGAACAAGGTTAATATCTAGTTTCCATCAGATTTTGATGTCATTTACTGGTAGTGTGCAGGTTAGGCTGTAGATTGTTCCCTACCAATTTCATTTTTCTTTGATGATTAATCCGTCTGCGCACGCGTTAACGTAAATATACTCCATGCATCATTTTCCCGTTACCTAAATGAACGATTTCAACGTGTTATGTTACCTATATCTTGATTGATTATACTCCGCTATGGAGTTTTTAATGATTATTAAAACCATTTCAATGATCTATATATTTATGTCATTTTCAGTTGGTAGGTAGTACCTACTTACTTATATATTGTTATGCTGAGCTCAGGGGGACTAGTAAAATGTAGATGTTATAATTATATGCATTAATTTTCCCTCGGCAGGTGGCTCTATCTACGCAGGCATATTGATGTCAACCTACGGATCTGCAATTTGAAATTTATCTCTTTTGTAATATCAAGAATTCAGTATCAGTGCACACTGATCAGCTGCGAGGCCTCAGAGCCTAATTAGTTTCTTAATTGAATTATGATGCTGAAACCTGAAATGTACCTCCTTTTTGGAGATCTGGAATACAAATACATGGTATGGAATACAAATATTATAATATTTATTATAATATTATATAATTATTTAGATGGAGCTCCTTTGGTACACCTCGGAAATAATAACGAGGTGTGGCGGCGCACTGATCAGCTGAGGGGCCTCTGGACCTATATTCTTTCCTTACCTATCGATCAGTTTTTTTTTTTTTTTTTTTAATCTTTTTCTTTTTTATTTACTGTAAAGCGTAAAATTGCGGGGTCCTCGAACTGTAAAGGTGTGAAGCCTTTTAGGAGGCGAGATACGCCATGTTCTGATCATATATTATATGCGGGGTTTGACAATTATAGATCAATGATTTGGGCATAACACTTTACGTTCTCTGAGAGAAAAGTCAAAGAATGAGGATTGATCAAATTGAATTATATTGAATTGGTTACAAGCACTGCACAGCCATAAGGGATCATCCGTTACCAGTTTATTTGGTTTAATTTAACAAACTAACTACTATGAATTTTCCAAAACGAGCAAGAGAGAGTTACAACATTGTCACAAATATTCCAGTGCATAATCATCAACTTTTGTAATTAGTTTTGAATCTAAAAAAGTCACCCTGCTTGTTCTTAATTCACGGGACATTTACTCTATCTTTGAGTGATACATTTTTTGACAATGCGTGTTGAATTGAAATGATTTCCTGGAAATGCTTCTAAGCTGTTTATCTCACGTTTTGCCCCGGTTACCTCACGCGAAAGTGCTATATTACGAGTTGTTTGGAAATTTGGGACGATGTGAAGAAAAGCAGTGATTTTGATTAAGTAGGTACTATTTGTTTGATAGTCGTAAATAGCCGTACAATACTTACTAATTTATATAGGATGCCCCTCTACGGCTCTTGTTATTGAATCGTGGACAATGGCGGCTGGTTGAATGCTGATAGGCCGAGGCCATTAGTCGAAGATTAGACAGGGACACGAGCTTTTGGTTCGTCAGAACGGTTTTCTGGTCCTCTCGCAGTTTCCTCACAACCGAACCCCGTCAAGATGTGGAAGTCGGGCAAGGACAAGATTCATTCGAAGAGCGTGTAGTGAAGCAATTGCGCGTCTAGACCCCAAAGTAATAGCTTATTGTCATGGGATCTTACAGCTGAAGAAATAGTGGCAAGAACGTGGTTGTTCGATCCGTATGTGAATTGGCAGTAAAACGAATGTTTTCGCACCTAAGGATAGAGATTTTTTAAGATAAAGTCACGTAAGGATTTATATAATTCAAACAACAATACTTACATGCAAACAAAACCAACAGCCAAACTAGGTGGGACGCAGCTATTTCGAATTTTAGTAATATTAGATTTCTTGAAACTGCTATAACTTTTTAGAGTTTTTCTGAAGATATTACCTAGAAAATCCGAGAGATGTCATGAGTGGTAGCCTGAAGGTCTCAAAAGCTCTTCGGAATCTGTATGGAAAACTTCCATTTTTATCTATGATATGATCATTTCCAAAGAAAAACTCTGTTCCGAACGCCACTAAATAAGGACTATGGGATCATTACAAAACCCAAAGACTGACACAGTGATTTCGTCTCTTGATTTAGTTCTAAGTTCCTGGAGCTTTCTGATGTTTTCATTGAAAATTAAAAACTCGAAAAAAATGAAAACACTAATTCAAACTCTCGCGCTCCATACGAATAGTCGGCAACTTCGGACATATTTGTAGGTACTCCTAATTACAAGGAGATTGCGACCCAGCTGGAACCTCTACGCACCCACCGTGGTTCGAAACCAGACAGTTGGGAACCACTGGGCTAACATGTATTTTGCAAATATTGGTAGAAAGCATTGAGCGTTGTACTACCCTCGCATATTCTTACTATTATCCAAACAAACATGAATGTTTAAATTCGGTCCAAAAACGGTGACGATTTCACCAAAATCTGGACTTGCCGTATTGCTTGTGGGTTAAAAAAAAAAAAAAAAATCCGCAACAGTTGAAACTCGTTTAGTGGTTATATTAAGTGTCGACTAAGAAATTAAAAAAATAATTGTCCACAGAAAATGGTACATGAAAAAGAGTTAAATTATTATAGGGACTCATGAACCCTCTTTATTTTTAAAAGAAAGAAAATTCCATCCTAAAAATGTTTGCATCAACCTCACTCTCGTACTATGAGTAGTTTTCTGTACATGATTTTTCAAAGTTTCGCACACTGGTGACGTCAAAGCAACCCTCCCGCCTGGGCAGGTACCCCCTTGCCCGGTGGGGCGTCACGAGTGCAACAAACTTTGAAATATCAAGAAAAGAAAACTACTCATCGCAGGAGAGTGCGGATTGTGACAAATTTCATAGACTTGAATCTATTTATGTTTAAAAATATTAAATGATTACGTGGGTAACGCTCATTCTTTTAGTTCTCGTTTGATTGGAACCCATAATCTTTCAATTTACTGTTTTTAGGGATTTTCAACTCAATTCCATCAACCACATCCATTATTCCAAACTCGCAGAAAAACATTGAATTCTTTATGATGCAACTTTTTTTCTCGATTAAGTATATTTTCCCATTAAAAATGTAAGACGACCCGCTGTGACCGTGCGACCACATCGTCGACCGCGATGAGCGTTGGCAGCTGTTTTCTCCGCTCCGAATCCTTCGTTCCCTTTGACCTTCGCTGGCGAAAAAGTTACCGATCCGGTTCACGGGCGTACAAACCTTTCTTGTTAGTTTGGTGACCAGTTGAACCGATTGTGGACCTCGTCTGAATGAAGAAAGGCGAGATTTCCCTTTTATATTTTATCTCTTGGCATTCTGGGTTTGGCAAACTTTCAACCGATTTCTGTTCACAGAGTTTCGAATTAACTACGCAAAGAAATCGCTGGTTCAGATACTACATTCCAGGTGTAACTTGTAGGTGCTCATTGAGATGTTGATAGCAAATTTTGCTTCGAAGCATTGTGATCCCATTAGGAAGGCAAAAAAATGTACGTAATTTAGACAGAACTTAACTATTATGGCTTCGTGTGTGCCTGTCCGCCAGTATGTACCAACGACCGCTAATTAATGTAATTCATCATTACATTTTCAAAGACCTAATACAGATCTTATTTGAAGAGTTTCTCAAGTTAAGATCTTGCATAAGCGAATGCAAGCAAACTTGCTTTCTAGTTTCAACTCTGTAGGATCAGGTGAAATGTAGTATCCTGCAATATACAAAGTAAGTAGCCGAAACTTCGGCCAATTTTTATTAATTTAGTGGGCTGGACCCTAAAAGGATAGCTTTAGATTTCATTACTGCCGCACCATTCGTGCTACTATAGAGTACCTAAGCAATGATTATGGTATTGATATGGCTGCATCAAAAAATGTGTTCTTAACGAAATGTGTTACCGTCTATCTAGCATGATTTCCTCTTACAACTGAGCCGTTCGAAGGGAAACGTAACTCTGTCAGTTTTTATCCAAAAGATTGGAAAGATCGCAATCTATCAAAAAACCTTATCTACTGAGCTACACGCAAAATGCTTAATGAACCATAAACAATCCTCGTGGTAGATATAATAACGCGGTTGTATCGTCTGTTAGATGATTGACGTAGTACCTACTACGTACTTGGAGAAAAAAAACTTGGCACCTGGAAGGGAGCTCCGCCTCCCATGACCAGTGCCGTCCTTAGAAAATGCGAGGCCTGGAGCAAAACATTTTTGCGAGGCCTTTTTTAACTATGGATTACGGGGGGGGGGGGGTTCCGGAAAATATTTGTCAAGCTATACAAGCTATACTTGCAAAGTCGTAATTGTAAGCTTTTTGATAAGCAAAACGTTTATCTCTTACACTCTAAAAGGGGGAGGGGTGGTGCAAAACACCCATTTCAGGTTGGTATGTTTCGAGTAATTTCGTTTCAGGTTTCAGGTTAAAAAAAAGCAATAGGAATCTCAGAAAAATAAGCTAGAAAAATCAAAACAAAGTTTATTCTTTAAGTAATGCTTAAACAGTGCTAGTTAATGTTAAACATAGTTATTTTTGTCTAACAAACAATAAATTCATTAGAAAAAACGAAATGTCTTCTTTCTTGCTTTTTATTAAATCAAATAGTAATCGAGCGCGAGGCAAGGGTTCGGTCATTTTGCCGCTGCGCCGCTATCAAACAATGTTTTGCATTGCTTTCTTTAAGTCACTAACATCTTGTTCGTTTTTGTTTTATCTATCCAATAATTGAAAATATTGCGCGTATAATCAGACTTTACATTTTAGGCATGTATATCTTCACTCTGCACACTATTTCCATTCAACCAAAACTTTTACTTTTTGCGTTTTAGCGAGAGTAAGGCCTCGCAGCGCGAGGCCTTCCTCAGCGCGAGGCCTCTCAGCGCGAGGCCCGGAGCGGCCGCTCCACTCGCTCCACCCTAAGGACGGCACTGCCCATGACCCCCCAAATGAAGGGTAAATAAAGCCAGTCGGCTTAAAATTATTGAAACATGCGCAAGCTTTAACCAGCTGGGAATGAATTGCCCAATACTGATTCTCCAAATGCTGTTTTTATAAATGATGGTTTCCTCCATATAAGCTAAAATGTATCTAAAGTGCGAGTTAACGTGTTAAGCTTCCCACAGAACCTGGTTATTGATTTGCTGTTGCCCTAGCTGGAAGTATTTGATGAAGATCTCCACAGTAGGTATATTATTGAACTAATTTGTTGAAGCCGTGAATTGGGAATTTCCAGGATGAAGCCCAAAGTCTAACCAAATCTTGATGTCTCAGAGAGGCCCCTATCAAATTTTGACTTTCTATAGTGAACAGGAATGAATTAAACAAACTCAGGTGACCAAGATGAATGCCGTAATTTAAATGGTTTCTTGATGCCTCAGAGAGGTTCCCTATCAAATTTCAACTCCGTGCAGTAGAGGCTACTGATGCAAATGTATAATCCGAAACCAGCTTCTCACTTCACAGCATCACTGTATATCCATGATACTATAAGTAAGGAAATTATACTGCCACCTAATTTGGCAGCCGTTTTCTTTCCATCTGTGAATCAATCCCATCCGATTCGGTCGTGCAGTTTCGAGGGAGTAGTGCAGAAGACGGAATCAGTATTTAATTTTAATTTATGATCAACTTTATTTTCAAAGCTCCTTTTCTGACCAGGTCATGCGGTGGCAAAAAAGGACCAGTTCCTGTAACTTCCTGCAAGAAGCTGTCGTCAAGTGGCCTCGAATGAGGTTACGATCCCCGGGAGACGCGGCTCCCACCTTGCCTTGAGGTCACGGAGTCACCAAAACCACTTCGTGATCGAATTTCGAGTGTTTACGCCGCACTTAACGATCCGAAAAATTGGTCGGCAATCTGTATCCTAAATGCTCTTCGTCCAAACTCGTGTACCGTTTGAAACGTCACGACTCGGTGAATTTTGTAGAAATTTATGCTGTTTCAATGAATCAACACATTTTAGTAGTAGCATTTTAGTGGCTAATTTTTCTAAACGAATATCCGCGTTGAGGTATTCAGAATAAACCCTCTGGAATACAAATATATATCATCAGTAAGGAAGCATGTATGTTACTAACATCATTATAGACAAAATCTAAATGATGGAAAAATGTTTTCCCATAAATTGAATGATTAAATAATAGTTATTAATAAATAATAAAATGTGATAATTTACAACACACATATTCTAAACACTGGAGTACTTACTATTTACCCCTGTAGTATTATGATCTGGTGAACACTGGTATGCTACTAAACTACTGAAACTAATTACGATTTCGATTCAAAAATGCTGCAAATTATCACACAAAGCTTATTAATTGTGTATTAGATAGCCCTTGTACGCGGATCACTGATCTATAATTATTACACGTATGTAGTTATTTATTAATATAATATTATTAAACGTATGTAGGTAGACACTTACCATGAAGAAATTAATGAAATTAGATAAAACACTAGTCCTTTTGTATTTAACACGAGCTGACCAACCAGCTGAGAATTAATTATATAAAATATATAACCTAGCTAGGCTTTACTAGTCCATCTATAACGACGAGTGACGAGAGTTATAATAAACTTCATGAAGGGAGGAATAATAGCCATTGAAATAACATTAGCTAATACGACCGTCGGAGCGCATTTGGCAATTTTACTATGTTCACTCCAGTTTTTTTTAAATCTTCTTTAGATTTTTTCGGTCACTCGATTCTTTGGAATGATATCTATAAATGACCCTCCCCCCCCTCCCCCCAATAATAATAATAAATTTAAAAAACTCATGTTTAACGTTGGTACTGTAATTTTTCGGAGAAAAGCTCTTGACGGCGTATGGCAGAAAGCGGACGGATGAATTTTTTCGGCTTTGGAGCTCTCTCAGCTAATAGATGACCTCTCATACGTCTTAAATATTCTTCCTCGAGCCACCCTCTTAAATTTCAGCTTCTTGCTGAGTCAGCTTCTGCTGTTAGGTCGAGAACTTTAATGATGAAGAAAGTAACGTTTTGGTGCTTCAGTATTTTCCCTTGAGCCTCCCTCTCAAATTCCAGCTTCCGGCGTTGAATAGGGGACAAAATGGCTTTGGAAATCACTCAGCTGATCAATGACCTCTCAGTCAACTTCAGCATTCTCCCTTGAGCCTCTCTCTCAAATTTCAGCTTCCTGCTTCGAATAGGAGACAAAATGGCTTTGGAGCTCACTCAGTTAATCATGCGTCAGCGGCCCCTGATACATCTTTATCCTCGCCTTGTTACAGATTACGTCAATACCAAGTTTCATCAAAATCGAACACCGGGAAGTGGCATTTAAAAACTATTTTAAAAGGACATACATACTTACATACCAGGTCGATTACTTTGTGTAATGATTACTTTTGATTTATTATTTCCAATAATAAGCCTTTGTAATTGTATAGGAAAAAAAAAAAAAAAAAAATCTCTCAAACTGTGTCACTTTACGTTTCAAGGTGCGTAGATTTGAATCACCATTACAGGCGTTTGAATTACCATTACATGTAATCAGAAAAAGTAATTGCAATTTCAATTACCATGGCAGGAATTGGAATGGGAATTGCAATTACATTTCTTCAAAAGGAATGGGAATTAGCACCTAATGGGAATGGGGACTCCTTTTTTAACAACCCATACGTACATTTTAACATACATACATACGAGTATATCGACGGACAAAGTGAACACACCAGCTTGTTTTTCCTTTTTTAAAGAAAATGCGCTAAAAATTTTAAGGGGGGGGGTTAAAAATAGTTTCTTTACGTCGATTACAAAGGTTCATAATTGAAAATAATACTACAAAACACTGATCTACAAAACAAACAATGATACCCACACCATCATAAAGCTTTCTTCTTCGTATTTTTTCCATTAATTTACGGTCTTAACAGCCAGTACAGTAGCGTAGCTAAGTCATTTCTTAAGGAGGGGCCGCAAGGATTTAATTTGATTTGTACTTATGTGTAAATTAATCATACCTATTTGTAGTTGTACAGATAAAGACGTATACCAAACTGTCAAACATTCACAAAGTTATTTAATAATTTTTTGTCATGATTTTAAATCGTTCAACTGTTCGTATTTGTACAATTAACTAATCAGACGTTGAAAAACTTCCATAAATACGACAAGGCATAGATAAACTGGAGAGCAGTAGGCTTATTATACACTGTTTACTATTATACTACACTAAGTGAGGATAAACTTGAGGATAAACCTGTTTGAGAGAAACGTCCACAGATATGATTTTGGAGGCACTAAGTTTTACTGCCTCCAAAATCATATCTGTGAACGTTTCTCTCAAACAGGCTTATCCTCAATTTATTGCTACTTCAGCGCGAAAAACACTTTTTCTGGTAAACAGAAATTCTTTCATATCGCACAATTTTATTATATAAATTCACGATATGAAATTATGGGGCTTGAAACCACCGTCGAGATCGAGGGACATGAAATGTAAACAAACTCAAATCAGCCAGGTTACAATGGAAACATTGCTACATTAGATTATTTTAATCGTTTTATTCAACTATTTCAATCACCACTCTAGGCTCCCATTTATTTTACTGGATTAATTAACTAATTAAACTGTATTGGATCGAACCAAGGGTGATCATGTGAGCAGTGAAAAGTAGGGGAAGTTCGTTGGGAAATATTGGTGGCTACAAAACTATGGGGCTACGAACTACTTTTTTAGGGAAAATCCGCATATGGGCTAGCCCCAGGAGGTAGTGGGGAACGACTTGTTCTCACTTTACAGTATCCACATATCCGTCTTGTTGACTAGGTGAGTTTACTACTCCCCGCCATTTTGCCCAGACAAAAACGGACCTAATGAGAATTTCTTTGTTATTGAAAATAATAAGCCAGAAGTTATTAAAATACCTTCTACTAAAAATGTCAAAAATGGATAAAGACGAAGTTCATAATTTTTTCGGAATGTTATTCAGAAAAGTGGGTCGAAGTTACGAATTTTTGAATATACTGTGTGGGTCTTTCAACAGAATAGGTTGAAGTTTAATCACGAATTGGAGGACTTTTAAATCGCGTTGAATCATTGAATGTGCCCTGGACGTGAAATAATAATTTTGATCTTGCATGGATCCGAGTTGTTAAGATAAGAATGATGCAGTTAATAGTGGCCACTAGGAAACAATCTAGACGTTGAGATCATAGATCCCAGGGACTACTTCACTCGAGTTTTCCCGAGCCTGATCTTTCGAGCTCGGATGGTGCGGCGACCCCTCCCCGAAGGAAACCGCGAGAGGTCAACCGAATGACGGTACACGATGCTGAAAAGGTCTCCCGATGCCAAGGTCCTCGTCTCAACTTTGTTGGGGATTATGTCACTTTTTCCCCTCGATCACTTCCAGAATACCTAGTTACAACGACAAAAACGGGTTCCATTATATCGACGTGTAGCGGCACAAGGTGAGGCGGGTTTCTGGCTTTTGGATCGATGTTAGCAAGAAGGTGCTTACAAGGTAAGATCCGCAAGAGGATTAACCTACATGCTGTGTAGTAGGGCTGGAGGTTCTTCTCAAGGAACCTTCAGAAGGTCACCTGGACGAATTTACTATGAAGTTTCTTAAGATTCCCTATACCTTTTCAAGGCCCGAAAATCAAAAGATGTTTCCATCAAGTAGGTCAAATCTTATCTAGTAGTTATTATAGTTCATCTTATGACATGTCACGTTTGTACTTATAACTTGTCTGAAGTGGCAGTACTCCGTTACCGCAACTCACAGTTTTTTTACAGTACATACACTAGCCCACCGCATGAGTGTGCTGCACGGACTAGCAACTTATGCTAAGGTGCTACGGTGCATGTCCCCATCGTAGGTCAGAAATAACCCTCTGAGTTCCCTCAGCTAATCAGTTCGTCTCCCCATACCTTGTTAACTTGTTGTTGGTACTCCTTTTTCAGCCAAGACTTGTCCCCGGTTCGGGAAAGTCTGAAAACTGGCTTCATCATCATTCCGTGAAACTTCAGATAAAATCAAATTGTATTCTTCCACTACAGCTTCCTCCACATGTTTGAACCAGTTCCTTACCTATGTCTCTTTCGCTAACATATGCACATCCGCATATGCTGCATTATGGCTTTGGTAACAGCCTCTGGGGTCACCACACTTATTTCTGAGTCCTGTTTCATGAACTGCTTGACGCAGCTTTCCCCAGGCAGGTAGTCTTTCAGTTTGACTTCTCTCCCAGAATCTTTCAACATTTTTGGGCACTCAACCTCAGGTCAAGTTTTCTGCGTGGAAATCTTTTTTTCTTTCTTTGTTATTAATAACTGTACGAGGATCTTTCCTTCACATACTGTTAGGAAAGGATTTGGTCCAAAAGTTGATTTTTTATAAGTACGTTTCATTTTTGTGATCAGTGTGGTCCGGGGGATACCGTATTTCTTCAAAGCAGCTTTCTTAGAAATGGTTTTCGTTTTTTATGGCTTTCAGAACTTCATCCAGCTGCTCAGATGTATAGGACTTCCGCTTCGATGCAGCCTTCTTCTTCGGTGGGCTTTTCTTTACCCTCTTCTTTCCATCCTGTAACCACACAAAAACATAGTGAGCAGATTGTAAACCAAGTCTCTTTTGAAGATAATGAGCACCTACACGTTGCAAAGTGCCATAAAGAAAAGTTCCAGTCATGCAGCATGCTAGTATGAGCGAATTTTCTTAAATTATCTATAGTATTACAATATGGTTAATTGTATCAAAATTCGAGCTATTTGAGTACTATGATATTGTTAAAAACCAATTATATGGCAAACAACTTAAACTAAATAAAATTTGGCGATTCAAACAAGATTTTGGATTTTTAGATTCTTTTACAGTTTTAACAGATTTTTCAGAAAATATTAATACAATTCAAGTACAATTTTCAGCATGATTTTGTGCAAAAATTTGTAAAATGATTTTGAGATACCTAATCTACATTTGAATGTTTGAAATTTTTAATTTAATTTTTTTTTTTTAATTCAGAGTTTTTTGAACGTAGTTTTTGAGTGATTTTCTTCTAAAATAAGAGTCTTTAGAAACCTTTTTTAATAGGAGTCTTTAAGTATCTTTTTAAATAATATCACAAATTTCCGGTCATTATGAAGTTAAAAGACTGATTGGTTTGGCAATCAGAACTTACCTACAAGGTGGTAGACCTAACCTATACGATAGATGTCCGTCATTAAATTGTTTTTTGTCACAAAGACGGACACTCATATGTCAGCCATTTTTGCGATTTGCCGTGTTGAATGACGAACACCCTGTCCGTAATTAAAAACCAACACAATAAAATGCATATTGACTGACACCCTATTTTTTAACATCCAAAAGTGTTTTTTCGTCCATTTTTTAGAGTGAAATGGGAGAACGCGGATCATATATCAACGGAAAAATAGTTTGAATGATTGGAACATGCAATAGATTAGTGAAACAAGAAGAAATGTATGGCAGTTTTGGCCACTTTTCTGGTGAAACTACTGACGAAATCGGTCGATCGGAAGGCAGCTCAGTTACGGCTTGTTTAAAAGTTGTACCTAATGGCGTCGTAGAATCTTGGTAAAGCTAGAGAATCACTCTTTAGGGTTTTCAAACCATTGCAGTCACTAGGAGACATCGCGAATACGAATCAGGTGGTAATTATCGATGATCTGCAGGCCATGAGTGAGGGGGTGTCCGTCACTGTTCGAGCGTACGCCATTGAACGCTTACCCTGCGCCAATTGTGAAATATCGAGTTTTTGAAGATATTTAATTGCTAAATATGATACATGACTTCAGGGTATATTTTTAAGCTGAATGGCTTTAGTGATGTTCTTCTATTGATATTCGCAATACCAACTTGGAAAAACACTGAAAAATTTCAATTTAGTAAGTACGTTTTGCGCTAAGTGAAAACAAGTAGGGAATTGTGCTATCGTGGTCGTTTTTTAAATTTAGTTATTTATTTATTTTTATTTTATTTTTTTAATTTTATTTATTTATATTTTTCTCGACCCATTGCAATAGCTTCATTTTCTACGATAATTCGCTCAAGGCCTAAAATTGTAATGCAGCTGTAATGTTGTGAATCAGTTTGGGAGGCGCAATGCGCCAAGTTTTGGTAATAGGTATACTATATTAGGGGGTTAAATAATTGTAGACCAATGATCAGCGGAGAAGGGTTATCTAATACCGAAATAATGAACCTTAGCGTAAGAATTTGCGTATACTATTTGGTTCGAGTAGTATGTCAAACCATTATCACCAGTATTTGTTCGAAAATTGGATTAATTAGGTACTTATGCGGAAGTTTGAAATGGCAGTGTGCAATATCACTATCTACACGATAGTTGCATTCTTAATTGACCATAAGAAAGAAAAAGGATTAGTGTGATCGATGACGAGAATTTGTCTTGGACACAGCTATTCCAGGATATTTATGACCTCGAATATGTCTCTAATTTTGCTTGTTACGTAAAACACTGTTCGTCAGTATTATCAAATATTCTTACACAATTATTGATACCTTCATAAGCATTCGGAATATTCCAAATCGACCTCTTGAACTAGGTATTTAATCTTCAATTGACCTATCCTCTCGTTCAACACAGATTGATTCTCGCTAATCTACTAAGATTAGTGTTGATTAACTACGGTGGAAGGGTTGAGGACCGACTGACGAGTTATCTATGGTGAACACGAGCTGTTGATTGAGGGCATAGTGGAGCACAGAGTGCGGTCTAGTCGGTATCTACGTTTCTAGTAACACGGGTTTTTAAAATGAGGATGGTGACGATTTTGGTTTTGTCTACCACGGTATTTTTTACTTATGTAGCAGATGGAATTGAGATTCAATCCACTAGAAACCAGTTGAACGGTCGGTTGGACGTTCTCAACGCGATCTTGAATGCGTCTGATTTCAATCTTGGTAAGGATTTAACGGAGGAAGTTCAAAATCACGTCAGAAAATTCAGTGCACCAGATGATGCAATTGGAGTGTTGCTCGATCAGAAGCTAGGCGGTCCTGGGAACGAGACGTACAACGCTTTACCTATGAACCCAACAACGCGAGAAATGTGGAAAACGAAGGTAATTAACCCAACTCAGAACTTCTTGATGGCAAATAAAAGTCGAGCCGTCTATTTCTTAGTCACGCCGTTTTATGAAAATGAGAACTCTATGCGCCCTTATGGATTCGGCATTTTCATCTCAGAATTCAATACCAATACAAATGCTCAAATTGTCAAAGGTTATATACCGAATCCACCGAAATCGATCTCTCAAAGTATAGTTCCATATGTGTACAGCACTGGTCGGGTGTGGACAGAGAATAGGAGAAACGCCACTTACGATTTCGTAAGAATCGAAACAGATCAACCACTCAGAGAAAGGGTCGAGATGGTCTTGAAATTTGTGCGCCTCAGCGATTTGAGCACCGGCACGGATTTGGACGAAACAACAAGAAATCGCACTCGAATGATGGGTGGTACAGAATCTGACGTCCCCGGCTTGTTGATAAATCAGAAAATCGGTGGCAAAGGAGATGATCCTTACAACGCGGTTCCCATGAGCTTCAAAGCAGTACAAGAACTGAAAACGCGAGTAGAGGATCCAACTCTCGAATTTTTTGCCAATCCATCGAACAAGGATAAATCTGTGGTAATTGCTATGATGCTGGTATATCCCGACAACACTTCTAGTCGTCCTGCTGGCTTTTGTGTATTTTCCAGGCAATTTTCCATGTACAGATTGTTCATCTCTAATCAATGAAACCTAAAACCTTCAAGTACAAGTACATAATATATAGTATATATAATAATAGATATCTTACCTGTACTTGTATTGGTTACAGTAAATTGAATAGACTGCCAAACAGTATTTTTCAGTTTATGTGGTTTATTCATTCTGACGATGTTACCTAAGCACACAAGTAAAATCTTGAAAAACCCTAATTTTAGCAGCTTTTGTAGGAAAAATGATAATAATAATGTATACAAATTGGTAATTTAAAAAATATATATATATATATATATATATATATATATATATATATATATATATATATATATATATATATATGCAGCATAATCGCTTGAGCGAATTTTCGTAAGTTTTTTCCATATTACTCGTACATTTATGTTCTATGTTGTCAACTCTCGGACAGACGGATTTTTTAAATATTTATTTATTCGATTTTTGGATATCACGCATCATGAAACCTAAACCAACATATTTTCGGAAGGGATGGTTAGGGATTTTTTTTTTTTTTTTTTTTTTTTTTTTTTTTTTAGTTAAAAAGATTTATTATTGAAAATTATAAACCAAAACCTGTTCTTTGGCCAAAAAATCAAGCGTTGCAAATGAAGATTTTGTTGGGCAGCACTTTTCGAGCATTGGAAAAATTCTTTTTGTCGATTCCAAAGGTTCATTATAATAAACCAAAAGGATCATGC
Source organism: Adelphocoris suturalis (assembly GCA_030762985.1). NCBI lineage: Eukaryota > Metazoa > Arthropoda > Insecta > Hemiptera > Miridae > Adelphocoris > Adelphocoris suturalis. The sequence goes on from CM061046.1 coordinate 37,433,318, forward strand.
AAGTTGTTAAGGATTCTGTGCACAGTATCTAAGAATATTAGTGTATTATTTCCATTAATAAACCTTTTTAGCATACCAAGAAAAACCAGTTTTTTAAATCTCTTGGTGTTATTTTTCATTTCAAGATAAGGTGGGTACGTAGATTCACGAACGAACAAAAAAGCTATCACCCCGCCGGCGATCTACGCCGCGCCGGCCGTTCGCCACTTTTTGTATTGTCCTTTAACGTTGATTAAAAGTTAATTGAATTTGGCATGAAGATAGCCTTTCGGGATCTACATGCTTTTATACAATCGGGCTTATTCCGGGTGATGACGTAACCGTCGAAATTGAACTAACATTTTAACTCTTTGTTTCATGAAAATGGACGACATCTTAATAACCTCCCTTTACTCCATCATTTATAGTACGTCAACTGTAAATAATGTTTCGTCTTCAGGGTTGTAATTAAGGCGTGTAGATGCAATTGTAATCAGGGTTGAGCTTCTCAAAATGCCCAAGTTCAAACAGTTTCAATTGTTCGGTGTGAAGCTTTATACGTATTTTATTAGAAATTGATATCTGATCTCACTTGGCCTTGAACAAGTAGGTACAAGTGTTGAACGGAATTAATGTTGGTCACACGATTGTGAGTCTCAAAACGATTTTCAGACTCATAAAATATGGTTAACATTAGTTTATTGCTGATTTGGCACGATAATCTTTCGATTCCATATTTGTGATGGTTTTTCTTGGTTTCGTAGGTTGCTGCTTTAGCTTAGAAAGAACCGTTACAGGGGTCGAAATCCTAAGCCCATTAGTAAAAAATAACCTACTGAATAGATGACAAATCGCTGCACAGGTACTACGTGGATAAAAGCACTTATCCAAGTATTTATCAGCTCTACACAGAAACAAAAAAGTTCCAGTCATGCAACATGATCGTATGAGCGAATTTTCGCAAATTATCGTATAGTATAATGTTAAATTGTTTTCAAAATTAGGGGTTTTTGAATGCAACGAAATTGTTAAGTATTAATTTTATGGAACAAAAACGTATTCCAAATAATAACCTGCTATTCAAAAAGAGGTTTTGGATGTTTAGATTTTTGTTGTTGCAGTTTTTGCCGATTTTTGTAAGCACGTTTTAATGAAAATTAATTACATTCTTCAGCATAATTTCGTACATAAATTTCTTAATGTCCCAGTTTTATAGTCAATAAACATTAGATGAGCAATATTCTGCTAAAAAATATAAATTAAACAATTTTTAGCCGTTTATTGCTAATTTTAGTGATTTTCTTCAGCGCTTTTTGAAATTTGACCAATTTAATGTGTTGAGAGTTATCGTCTGGAAGGATACACACACACACACTTGCTTTTTCTACTCTGAAGAAAAGACGGTCACCTATTTTTCATAATTTTAAATATTTCTAGTACTTGCAATGAGCGTTACTCACGTATTCATTTTATATTTTTAAATAAAAATAGATTCCAATCTAAGAAATTTAATACCATACCTCTCCTACGTTGAATAGTTTTTTTCTATGGTTTTACAATGGAGACGTCGCAATGATAGGGGTGCTTTGACGACACCAGTGTGCGAAACTTTAAAAAGTTATAGAAAGAAAACTTACTCATCGTAGGAGAGTGCAGTTTATGCCAAGCTTCTTAGGATGGAATATTCTTCCACTTAAAAAAAGTTTGCCAAGTTGGGTGTGGCACATAGCTTCCTCGTTACCGTATCATGAACGTATAGATCATTGAAAAGTTTTGAATAATCTTGAAAAATTCTTCAGCGGATGGGAGTAAATCAAGAAGTAGCAGGAAACGTCATAACTGGTCAATTAAGAAACAAACAAAAAACTTAATGTAATTTATGTTTGCGCATGCGTAGAATGAATTGGTGAGTTGAGAACAATTGAATAGGTACGGGACTATTTACAACCTAACCCGCGCATTCACTGAAAATTTCAACAAAATCGGATGAAAACTGTGAAAGTCAAGGTCGTTACGAGGATTTCAAATTGGCGCATGCCCAGTAGCTATTAATGATACAATCATGTTGAAATTGATATGGGGTAGTCAAATCGCCTTCTCCCAACTATCATCCAAATTTGAGCGAAATCGAACGACTAGAGTGTGAAAGAATAGAGCATAAGGGAATTTACGTTTGCGCTTGCGCAGAGTGAAGTATTGATTTTGCAACAATGCAACTGGAATGGGACCATTTACAACCTAACCCACGCATTCCATGACAATTTCATCAAAATCGGATGAAAACTGTGGAAATTATGGTAGCTACAAGGATTTCACATAGGCGCATTTGCAGTAGCTATTATAGAGACAATCATGTTGAAATTGATATGGGGTCATCAAATCGTCATCCCCCGAATTTGAGCGAGATCGGACGATTATGGCGTGAGAAAATAGAGCATAATAGAATTTACGTTTGCGCATATGCAGAGTGAAGTAGAAAACTGTGGAAATTGAGGTTGTTTCAAGGATTTCACATTGATGCATGCGCAGTAGCTATTTATGATACAATCGTGTTGAAATTAATGTGGGATGATAAAATCGTCATTCCCAACTATCATCCAAATTTGAGCAAGATCAAACTTAGAGGGCGTGAGAAAATCATGCTCAATAGAAATTATGTTTGCGCATGCGCAGAGTGAAGTATTGAGTCAGGAACGATGAAACTGATAGGGGACCATCTACACCCTAGTGTAGACCCCCCGCACATTCCCTGAAAATTTTATCCAAATCGGATGAAAATAAGCTTGATACAAGGATTTGCAGACACACGACCAAGGAACTATATTAGCCCCGCGTAATCACGTCAACAACGATTGCGCAGCCCCAAAAAACCCGCCATCCGCCGTTCCGTTTCCTGCCATCGTCGCCCATCTCGCCACATCGGTGACGTCACGGATTTCTCCCACCCTTCGCCACTTCTTAAGGTAAACTTAAACAGCGGATGAATCCTCCATCATCGACCCACGTTTGGAGCTGGGTCGGCGCGGTCGTTGTGATAAGATGGGAAATAAGATAACAGATAACGCAAATTTTTGTTTACAAACAGTATTGTTTTTAGTTTACAAATGGTTTTTTACCCTGTGTAATGGTTTGAATCGATATATGTAAGCTACGGAGGTACGTACATTAATATACGTGACAGAAGTAATTGGAGCCGTCTGTTGAGTAGGTACCTGTAGCAAATAATGTTGGTATAAAACCCTTCATGGTAAACCGTTTTGGGACATATGTATTTTGTATGTATAGTATTACAGAAAAGCAAATTATCTACCTACTTAGATCTTCATAATCATAAATTGCTAGCTATTCCCAAAAATCAAGAACTCAGAAAATAGGATGATATCCAGGAACACGTTTCGTGATCACCAATGGAGATGTACCTAGGGGCGGCCTGACCTCACACTCCTATAATTTCATCGTAATTTAATTTGAGTTCTTTAATATTCCTTCAGAATTATTTCTCCTAAGTAGTTCACTAGTGCAATACAATCGAAGCATTGATAATAATTAATACTTTTAATAATAATACAGTCCATTCTAAACATTTTAGATACTACTTAGTAAGTAGGTACCTATAAGATAGTATTTTTATTTAATTAATTAATTTATATTTAATTTACTAAGAATATTTAGTTGTTATGATTTATTATTACTTGGTAGTTAATCATATTCTTTCATAACGGTTGCCCATGGCATTTGACTGACCTAGGTGGGATCTATTTTACATCTTACATGTGTTTATTTCAAAATTAATTCACACTGAAAGCAAAACAAATGGAAGAAAAACCTCAATGGTCTTCATTACTATCAAATTGGTAAATATTTTTGTGCCCCACTCCTTTTGCAGACCACCGGATGAACCTATCCAAAATGTGCTTAAAAAAAATCGTTAAATTCGCATAGTTTAATATATCATTGTTTAGTTATATATGGACCAAATTCCATAAATTAAATTTTATATATTAAAGCTCAACACTTTGCATGAAAAAAGAAATTAAGTACTAAGACTAGTACTAAGTAGGCAGGTTCTAAAAACTCTTTAAAAAAACTAAAAGATCACCGTCACGTCATCGTTGTGAGAAGAAGTGCCTCAACTGGCTTTTTAACTTGAGTGGCATCGCAATCGTGATTCGGAACTCACCCTAGTAGTATAGTTCGTTGCACACGGAACCAAAGTTGTTCAGGATGGTGTAAAACGTAAAATGCGAGTGGAAATTTTGGAGACCAAAAAATTGTTTTCTCCCTTAGGTGAAAACAATGCTTCCGGTACCTATAGGTAGGACTCGGAAGCAATAGTTTAAATACATTTTTCCCACCCATGGGCAGCAATGCTCATTCGAGGAACCCTTAAAAAAAAGGTTTAGTATCAATCGCACCTACTAATTACTATCGAGATTAAAATGTATCCGTAATTTATTACTTCCGTCCTTTTTCATTCTAATGCATAAGAAACTGTGGTACGTCCGTTGACGCGTAGACTTTCAAAGAAAACAAGATGTGGTCTTTACTCTTTAGATGATAGGAAATAAGCTATGCTGATTTGAGTGTTGTAACTTGTAACCTAAATATACTGATATGATTTTAGTCATATACAATCTCACTTACCAACTGTAACTATGATTACTACTCATAATAAATGAAGTTTACTGTTATCTAGAATAATAGATCATCGTCAAGCGATTTTAACCGATGATCTGCCAAAAAAAATGTCATGCTGTCATGACTGGAACAATTATAACAAAGGCCCAAGAGGTCCGGAGCGACAACCGTCAGCCCAGTGTTGCGGGAACGGCCACCTCGCCTGTCCTGACTGCTTGCCACCCCGAAAGTCGTTACGAGATAAAACTGTAGGGGCGCTAGTTTAGCATCCGAACCTTTTAGCAAGAGTCATACACTCATAGAGTAAAATAGAACCACAGAGTTCCCTTCGTCTCAGTGGTCTGAGAGCAGCAAAAATCTTTGATGCACGCGAATTTACAACGCCTGCTTACGTCTAGGCCACATTCCCTAAAAATGGAAACATGCGATCGTCATAATGATCAAGAAACCCACTAATGATCTCCGCAGCTCAGTTAGTTTCTTCGATCTTCTCTAAGATCTTTGGGAACCTCCCAATCCAAATTCTGGATTCCTATGAACAAAAAGACACGTGTGTAGGGTGATTGTCGACAAATTGAAACAGGCACCACCAGACTCAGATTTCCGCATCCTTCGCTCCTATTTTACAGGAAGAATGTTCACGGTTCACCATGGTTATACGTCTTCGGTTTCACAATGTTTTGAAGCAGGAGTACCACAGCGCAGTGTCCTGGGTCCAATCCTGTAGGTACCTCGTATATTGCAGTGATACACCGTTCTCTCCTAATGTTACTTGCGCAATGGGGCTCCGAACTAACAAGGTCCACCGCTAGGAGCTGTAGGGGGCGAAGGACCTAAGGAACGTGGTTGACATGACCTCCCCCTTGTTGATACCTTGCATCACCCCTTTTCGCTCTACAATTCGTTCCCCTCACCATCAATCTCATCAATAATAGTCAAAAATAAGAATTATATTAGGTATTAATAAATAAATTATTAGGTATAATTAAGAAACTCACAAACAAACAAAAAACCGACAAAACAACGTGTGTCCGTCACGTCTGCCCTTATAGACAGCAGAAGAATAGCAAATCGGTAAGGTCATTGTTTACGTGCTGCTCTCTACCTCGAGCTTCTCGTGTTCGGAGCCCCATTCGCTGATGGCACAGAAATATTGAGCCGGTCGCCTTGAGGATTTGTAGCTGAAAGCAACCTTCAAGACAGTCTCTCTCCAGTTAGAAGTTGAAGATAAAATTCAACCCTCAAACGTCAGAGGCTGTCATCGTCACAATACTTCTAAACTACCATGAACCACAGCTAGTCCTGAATGATGAGCTAGGTAGTGTCAATATCTGAGCACAGGTGTCCACCTCGATAATCGTCTGACCTTCCGCAAACATCACTATTCGATGGTAACCTACTCGGCCAACATTCACCACTTCAACTGGCCATAAAGCGCCTAATTTACATGGCTCTGGTCGTATCAATTTGGAAGTACGGAACTCATGTATAGGGAGGGACATCCGATTCAAAAATCCGCCAGATTCAGACTTTTCAAAATAGCCACCCATACACGAGCAGATATCTGCGACAGATATCGCGTTTTTAAACGATATCTGTGGGAAAGATCTGTGCGTTAGTGGGCGTTAGAAAATGATGAAAGATGTGAAAATCGACCAGAGGTATCTGCGAGAGTTCAAATCTAGCAGATGGTAGTCGGGCGTCCCCCTTAACCTGCAGACTTCTCGGAAGCGATGTCTGTGGTACACAGAACTGTTCTATTGGATCGGGCAGCGTCCCTTAACGTTAAGATGTTCAGTTTTCCACGTGTGTTTTCCCCTGTGAGATCTCTCCTCTAAAGAAATCAGTTTCTATTGGTGGTTTTTTGTGCGGTATCAAAAAATGGGTAAAAAAGAGTGGCCAAACGAGTTAATTGAAATGATGATCGACATGTATAGAGACAGACCTTGTCTGTGGCAGTTGAAGCATGTTGACTACATGAACAAAAACGTCAAAAACATTGCTTACGACGAAACCCATGACTTCTCCCAAACTTGTATTTTTTTGGCTTAGCCGTTTTATGGGCAATTAAAAAAAATACCCGCCGCAGAAGCCGCTAATTTACGCTTTTTACTACGGACAGTCACTAACCCCATGGCATCAACTTACGGAATCTGTGACCGATCTGGAAAAAATTTCGGATTTGACCGATAACTCGAGTCTGCCAGACGAACGTCGGTGACAGACCTGAATCTGTCAGATTTCATCCCACGAACGAACAGATGACATCGGGCATTGGTCAGGTGACAGATCTCGGGCATGAAAGATCGGCCGATAAGTTTTTCGTGTTAAGGGGCAACGACCGATCTCATCGGTCACTCCAGATCGTTAGCGATATCTGTCAGATGAGATCGGGCGACCAAATCTGTCGCAGATATCTGCTCGTGTATGGCGGGCTAATCGAGCACTTCGTCTGACCACCAACGCACCATGGTAGGTATATTTGAAATACTGCCCTCCAAACTGATCTGAACATACAGTGCAAGAAACCATTACAGTAACCTATAACCGTCACCACCAACAACTTATTGGCCACTGGCCGAACGGAAAACCTTCCTCCCGACCGAATGCTACGACATCTGAGACGCGAACGGCATGCTACCAAAAAGAGGTAGACACAACACAAAAATATTTACAAGACGTCGAGTTATAACTCCGTCAAACAAAATATTTCACCAGAGAGAAAATACTAAATTCTCTCCCAAAAGTGAAATATTCAATAATAACACACAAGGCGACCTCCCTAAACATTTACTGGGCGAGAGAGATGCGACAAGCATCTCGAAACAAGTCGCCTTGAATGAGAAATCTCAAACAGGAAAACTCAAGGTCGTCCAGCCACCCCCGGGGACCCCGTCGCGGCGACGGACGTGGGGAAGCCACCTCGACAGACCAGCTCAGCTATCATACGCACAGATACTGAGAAAACAATGTGCGAACCAATGAGATTGCACAGTCGAATTTATGAAATTAAGCGGACCAACCAGGAGACGGCAGGAGGCGGCCACCTCCCTATAAATACCCCGCTGGGAGCCCTCCGAATGTCATTCCACTCTCCGCTCTCGACGACGACACTTCTGAAGTACGAAGAATTCTACACGCTCTACGCTGACGAACCTTCTGCATTACGAGTTCATCTCAAGAACGGCTTCCTACTGCTTTCTACAAGGCATACCTTCTCTCCACACAGATCTCGCATTGGCATCTACGAGTCCAGTGATTATTCATCCTGCTCATTGCCCAACGTAGTTCATCTGTCAGGACGCCACCCGGTACAGCTATCGATATTCTCTTTAGCTCGTACGCCCGAGGGACGTTCCGAGCCGTGTCGCCCGGGTTTCGTAGCATTAAGCTCGTAACCGACCGCTGTGGGCACGCCGGTAAATTACTCTGCTCATCCGCTCTAATTTACCGTCTAAGGAAGCCTTTTTCAAGGCTACGAGGTAGGACCCTGACATACGAGCATTGGAAAGACGCTCTGTCAAGCGAGTCCACCTCCCAAACCCTCTATTTTTCACACATAGAGGCATCGAAACGAGCTAAAACTCAGATATTTCGATGGAACGTCGGCCGTCCTACTTCCCCTTGCAAGGGGAGGCAGACGACGGCGAAGCCGGGCCGAGTAGCCCCCGTAGTGCTCCCTACCGGCTACCCGACGAATCCGCTGAACCCAGTGACAATGCAAGGCGCGAGCCTCACGTCCGGATCGCCTTCTCGCCCGACGTATTCGTTCAAGAAACGTTCGATCAAGCCTCGCCTATACAAAAGATCGAGGATACCTTTCAGACTCGCTCTGAAACCGGTCATTACGATTCGACCAAGCTGTCCGAATACCCACGCTATTCGACGCAGGCCTACCCGGCCGATCCGAGTGTCAAATACACTCCAAATGCACAAAAAGCGAAGGATACTTTTCAGTACCTCAACCAAGCTCAACATATTCCCCTTTCAGATATAAATCTAAGGCCGGAATATTACAAAACGGCTCAGTACCAAACTGATCGAACCCAGCACTTGCTACGCGAGCCCAGCGCTCCACGCGGCTGCGACACGAACTATTTCCCATTTCAGTCCGACAAGCCAGTTGACCTTGGCGGATCCGCCCACATTCCTCACGGGAATGACCCGGGGACTAACCCGCATAACCGGAATATAAATGTCCGACTTGGCCTACCTACGCCAAGTAAAACATATCTAAATCCACTACAAATGGTGACCCCGCCTTTGAACAGGCTCAACACGGAGCATTTCGTTCCCTCTTATGAAGCTAGTGGATTTCAGGGAACCACTGCGGGCGTGCGACCCCCGCCGGGCCTCTACGCCCCACATCTCACGCAACATCCCTCTACACAAAGTGGCTTTCAAACACTTTTAGAGGAGATGGGAGATTATCAAAAACCTATCTTCCAAAAGAAGAATATCGATCGTGCACTCGCCGAGTTCGATCAATACTGCGTGCGAAAACACCTGAGAACGCAGAACGAATGCTTCTCAGCTATATACAAGTGGGTACCAGAAGAAATGAGGGAAGCTATCGACTCAGCTTACCTCACGGCACCCCACGCACCCTACGAAGAGGCCAAACAGCGCCTCCAGCGAGAATATGGGTTGTCCTTACAGGACAGGCTCCTCGCACTCGAGGACCCCGCATCTCTCGCCAAAAAACCCAGCACCAAGTACCACGAGATGTACTCGAAAGCTGTTGGGTACTTTTCAGAAGCTCTGATCACTCACAAGTGGATCGAGACTCTCCCCATCGAAGCACGAGGTATGGTCGCAGCTCAGCCTACCACGACCTCCCGGCTCGACCTAGCTGATACGCTACACGCGTACAGAACAGAGAATACTTCTCTGAACATACGAGGAGTAGAATCTACTCCGAAACCCATAAATACTGGTTTCAAAAAGGCCCTCTCGAAACAAGCTGAGTTCAAACCCCAACCAGTGGAGAGTAAGCCTCACAAACCGACGGCCTATGTCTGTCGAAACCACGCACGTTTCGGTAACGAAACTCGCAAATGTGCAGACCCAAAACACTGCACTTGGAAGACGAACACTGCTTCCAAAACTAGCAGAAAGGCAGCGACTATAAGCCAGCCTAAAACCCGGGTTTCTACCGAAAATACTCAGAGGCCGGTACAAGAAAGTACCGTTCCAACCTCCGACGCAGAGAGATCGGAAAACGAATAACTGCCAGTGTATCTGAGCCTATACGCCGGCAGTCTACTGAGTATAAAAGGCTCTTTTTCAAGTGCAAACTAAATGGCACTGAATTTCTCATTGACACGGGTGCAGAAGTGAACATTCTGCCCCACAATGTCACAAAAAAATTGGGCTTGAAAATTCTTAAGTCCAACGTTAAGCTCACAGCAGCTAACGGAGCCCCTATAGACACACTAGGGCGAGCTGACACAACAATTAACATCGGCCTCGGAGACATGACCACCGATTTTATGATCACGAAAGTTGATCTAGCGATCCTAGGTATTCCATTCCTCGAGTCTTGGGATATCGGAATACGGGTCAAACACAAGTACATTTATAAAGATAAAATAAAGAGCTATGCCGATCAAAAAATAGCTGCAGTCATGAACAACAAGTTCACTGACGAGCAAATAGCAGCTACTATCCCTCATCGTGACAATACCCCTCAACCAGAGGACGTGCAAATCACGGAGGACGAAAACATTCGCTCTATCATTGACAAATACAATGATAAAATGAGCAAACTTCAAGGTAAATGGAAAAACAACGGGGTTTACCACCGTATAACCACGGAAGGAACACCAGTACACTTCCGAGCAAGACCCATGGCGGGCGAAAAACGGGCTCAAGTCAAAAGTACTTTTGACAAAATGCTTTCAGAAGGCATAATTGCACCATCAGATTCCGAATGGGCATCCCCGTTACACTGTGTGCCAAAAAAAGACGGGTCATGGAGAATCACCGGCGACTACCGTTTCCTCAACGCGAAAACAAAGAAAGACGCCTACCCTCCTCCTCACATTCGCTCTTTCCAAGCGAATTTACATGATACGCAAATCTATTCGACAATAGATTTAAAATCGGCGTATTATCATATTCCGATGCACCCAGATGACGCTCATAAAACTGCAATTATTACACCTTTCGGTCTTTATGAGTTTAAGAAAATGAGCATGGGTTTGGCCGGAGCGGCTCAAACATGGCAAAGATACATGGACAGTATCATGCGAAAATTTGATTTCGCATTTGTATACCTAGATGACATCCTGGTGGCTTCTAAAAATTATAAAGAACGCATGAACCACCTCAAACAAATTTTTGACAAACTAGGGGAACACGGACTTCGAGTAGGTTTTGATAAATGCATTTTTTCAAAACCTACCGTCGATTTCCTAGGTTTCACTATCTCGAAAGAAGGGATAATTCCTAAACGAGATAAAATAGAAGCCATAGAACAATTTCCTAGGCCAATAGACGTACGAAGTCTACGCAGATTCCTAGGTATGTGTGGTTTCTACCGAGCATGCTCAAGCAAATTCGCTCACACGGCACAACCTCTGTATGACTCCATTCAGTCAAACAAAAAAAATGACAGAACACCTATCGAATGGACATCAGAGAGAGAAAAAGCTTTCAACAGCTTAAAACAAGCAATGATCAAAGCAACATTGCATAACATTGCTCACCCACACCCTACAGCAGAGTGGAGATTAGTCTGTGACGCATCCGACACACACATCGGAGCGGCACTAGAACAGGAAATTACAGACAAACATGGCTCGAAATCTTACCAACCATTGGGATTTTTCAGTAAAGAAATTCCAGAACAATGGAAGAACAAAGCATCGTTCGACAAAGAAATGTTCGCCGTTTACCAAGCTTGCATTCACTGGCACAATGACTTGGACGGCAGATCTTTCCATATTTGTTCAGATCACAAGCCTCTGCTAGGCACGATGCTCAAGAAAAATGCACATTTTTCTAAAATGAGATTAAGATGGCTAACATACATCTCTCAAATGACGAGTGACATTCGTCATATTTCCGGAGAGAGCAACGTCGTCGCTGACGCACTCTCCAGACCCTTCGATCCGGTTGAAATTCAAACAAAATCGATTTCAACCCAGACGGACGAGGGTCCACCCATTGCCGAAATTTCGAAAATTACGGCTGCAATAGAATGCAATCTTCTACTGCACATTTCAAATTCACAAATTCGTTCTCCCCCTAACGCGGAGGACAAATTGAAACTCACACGAGTTGAATTCTCTCAGGGAGAGATTTGGTGTAACCTAGACCTAGGACACCCTAGACCTTATATTCCAAACGAAATAAGGGAAGAAATAATAAGCCAAATTCACAATTTGGGGCACCCAGGTATACACTCTACAGTGTATAAAGTTAAACAAAGATATTTTTGGCACGGACTCCGTGCAGATGTCTCAAACTGGGTCCGAGCTTGCGAAACTTGCCAACGAGCAAAAATCACGCGCTCCGTTAAGCTCCCTTACTCCGAATTTGAAACGGCAAACAAATTTTCACACGTACACGTTGATATTACTGGACCCTTACCTTTAGCTAAAGGAGGGAAACGTTACATTTTGATGATGGTTGATAGAGCAACGGGTTGGCTAGAGGCAGTCCCTCTTAACAACATCGAAACAACCACAATCACAAACGCCTTTATCAATATTTGGGTAGCTTCAAAGGGCGTACCTAAATACATCACAAGTGATCAAGGCACTCAATTTGAATCAGATCTGTTCAATTCCATTATGGAACGTCTCGGAGTAAAACATACTCACACGTTACCATACAAACCATCAACAAACGGAATGGTAGAACGCAGAAATAGATCTTTGAAAGAGGCTCTCAAAGCACAAAACGAAAATTGGCTCGACGCACTTCCAAAAGTTCTACTCGCCATGCGTACGGCAGTAGACCCAGCGACCGAAACTACGCCTTTCCAAAAAGTTTACGGAATTGACGTACCACTCCCAGGAGACATTTTCGTAACTTCTACGAACCTTTCGGAACCTCTTTTCTTCCGGCCTACACATATTAAACATAATAATACGAAATATGCCGTAAACATGCCCAAAAATTTGGATACATGTACTCATGTCTATATCAGAGTGCCCACACAGCTCACCTCTCTGCAATGTCCTTACACGGGACCATTCAAAGTGGTTAAAAGAGATAAGTTTTCGGTTACAGTGCAAATTGGCGAACATACTAAAAAAGTTCCCAAACAGCAAATAAAACCAGCTTATACTCTACACTCGGACGAAGCTGTATCACAAGGACAATCTGTATCACAAAATCAGGCAGAAAGTGAGGAGAAAACTCCCCGAAAATCTGCCAGAAGGCACGTCCCCTCTACCAAATTCGACGAGAGGTGGGTAACGGCGCTCGAAACACCCCAGCCGGCGTCGTCGTTATTAACACGACGTCTTGGGGGGGCCCCTGTGGTGAAATCCACCCCCTCTTGTCAACAGCCCTTTTCAGGGCTACCAAAAAGAGGTAGACACAACACAAAAATATTTACAAGACGTCGAGTTATAACTCCGTCAAAAAAAATATTTCACCAGAGAGAAAATACGAAATTCTCTCTCAAAAGTGAAATATTAACTAATAACATACAAGGCGACCTCCCTACACATTTACCGGGCGAGAGAGATGCGACAAGCATCTCGAAACAAGTCGCCTTGAATGAGAAATCTCAAACAGGAAAACTCAAGGTCGTCCAGCCACCCCCGGGGACCCCGTCGCGGCGACGGACGTGGGGAAGCCACCTCGACAGACCAGCTCAGCTATCATACGCACAGATACTGAGAAAACAATGTGCGAACCAATGAGATTGCACAGTCGAATTTATGAAATTAAGCGGACCAACCAGGAGACGGCAGGAGGCGGCCACCTCCCTATAAATACCCCGCTGGGAGCCCTCCGAATGTCATTCCACTCTCCGCTCTCGACGACGACACTTCTGAAGTACGAAGAATTCTACACGCTCTACGCTGACGAACCTTCTGCATTACGAGTTCATCTCAAGAACGGCTTCCTACTGCTTTCTACAAGGCATACCTTCTCTCCACACAGATCTCGCATTGGCATCTACGAGTCCAGTGATTATTCATCCTGCTCATTGCCCAACGTAGTTCATCTGTCAGGACGCCACCCGGTACAGCTATCGATATTCTCTTTAGCTCGTACGCCCGAGGGACGTTCCGAGCCGTGTCGCCCGGGTTTCGTAGCATTAAGCTCGTAACCGACCGCTGTGGGCACGCCGGTAAATTACTCTGCTCATCCGCTCTAATTTACCGTCTAAGGAAGCCTTTTTCAAGGCTACGAGGTAGGACCCTGACATACGAGCATTGGAAAGACGCTCTGTCAAGCGAGTCCACCTCCCAAACCCTCTATTTTTCACACATAGAGGCATCGAAACGAGCTAAAACTCGGATATTTCGATGGAACGTCGGCCGTCCTACTTCCCCTTGCAAGGGGAGGCAGACGACGGCGAAGCCGGGCCGAGTAGCCCCCGTAGTGCTCCCTACCGGCTACCCGACGAATCCGCTGAACCCAGTGACAATGCAAGGCGCGAGCCTCACGTCCGGATCGCCTTCTCGCCCGACGTATTCGTTCAAGAAACGTTCGATCAAGCCTCGCCTATACAAAAGATCGAGGATACCTTTCAGACTCGCTCTGAAACCGGTCATTACGATTCGACCAAGCTGTCCGAATACCCACGCTATTCGACGCAGGCCTACCCGGCCGATCCGAGTGTCAAATACACTCCAAATGCACAAAAAGCGAAGGATACTTTTCAGTACCTCAACCAAGCTCAACATATTCCCCTTTCAGATATAAATCTAAGGCCGGAATATTACAAAACGGCTCAGTACCAAACTGATCGAACCCAGCACTTGCTACGCGAGCCCAGCGCTCCACGCGGCTGCGACACGAACTATTTCCCAGTTCAGTCCGACAAGCCAGTTGACCTTGGCGGATCCGCCCACATTCCTCACGGGAATGACCCGGGGACTAACCCGCATAACCGGAATATAAATGTCCGACTTGGCCTACCTACGCCAAGTAAAACATATCTAAATCCACTACAGGCATACAGACCACCACATCCAAAATGAAGATTGACAGTGCCTTGTGACTGTGCTGGAGAAAGTCATTGGACTTCCTCTCACCCCATGTTTGAAGTGAATGTTATCTTATAACTTCATTCTGCAAAACTGTAATGCATATTATTTTGCAACAAAGTTCTACTGTTAAAAAATAAAAAACAAAAATAAAATCTCAAAAAATCAAGTTAATTTTACCTTTCGGGGTATACCTAAAGATGGACTAGTGAAGAGTAGATACCTAGGTGTTTTGATGTAGCCATTAATTTTCTTTCGCTAGGTGCCTGCGTCTATGCACTTATACTCGTAGGTAGATATATATATGAAGATTATGATGTACATAGTACGTACGTAGATAATGAAGTAGGTATAGCTCTTGTTTCCTACAGACGGACTGGTGAAGAGTGTGTAGGTAGATGTTTTATTTATTATCATTTATTTTATTTCCAGTAGGTGCCAACGCCTTTATATTATGTGGTTATATTTTGATAATGTGCCTTAGATTTCGTTTCATAATTATCTATAGACCTCTGATCTGCGAAGAAGGCTACCTAATGCAGAAATAATACATCGCTGGGTAATGATTTGAATCGTTTTAAAGAAATGAGTGTAATGTAATTATAAAATGAACAATTAGTGCCTACCTATTCCCCGAAAATCAGCGGTCCGATTTCCAAAGTGGCTTACAAACGGACCATCGAATCTTTAACGAAGTACCAAGAGAACCAGTCGGCGTCTGCCAGTCTTCAGTCTCCGATGACAAATAGTCTCATCCTCTGCTAGTGTCCCTTTCACATACGAATTTCGATGTCTAATTGACTCCAGTGGCTGGTTTAACCCACATTTTCACTCTCGGCGCCAGTCTTCAAAAGAAAAGAGAGTTCAGACCATGGAAACACCTCAAAATAGAAAGTATTTCAGAGTTTGTACGGAACATTCGGAAACGAGTTTGACAACATCTCCCCCCCCCCCCCCCCCCCCCCCCCCCTCCAACGTTCACCCTTATTTTTGCAACCTGGAATTGGTAGCTACATCACGCAGTGCTAAAATTAGCTTTTAACAACTCGCACAAAACGGACAAGTTCTCTCTCTCTCTCTCTCTCTCTCTCTCTCGCTCTCTCTCTCTCTCTCTCTCTCTCTCTCGCTCTCTCTCTCATGTTTCTTAAGCGATTTTACTAGAAATGTCAAAAATACATTTAATCAGGCCCCGCGAAAGAATTGAAAAATAAAGGTATTGTGAAACAAATATAGTAATATAAGAGCTGCTACCAAACTCTACATTATAGATCCTCTCGGAAATTTTTGTTGTGTTTTTAAGACGTCCCTCTAAAGCTAGGCTTCGTCAATAGAGGGACAACCAATTGGGATTGATACAGGGGGGGGGGGGGGGGACAACCCAAGCATGGAAAAAAATAACAACCGTATACAAATCCGATTCAAACCTTTCTAAGACCAAATCCGTAAAAAAAAAAACATATTGGTAAGTAATGCATGCATTACAGGGACGTACCCATGAATGGATTTTATATAATATTGGTGAGTTAAAATAAGAGGAAAAACAAAAATATCATGACGTATTGGAATTACCCCCCCCCCCCTCCATTTAACTCCCTCCACTCCACCGACAGCGAATTCCTATCATAAGTATGAAATTTGATACTCCTGACATCTTTTCCAAAACTAGACCAAATTGATAATTGAATTAAAAAAATGATCACGAAAATCTGACAAGAATAGGTAAAACATCAAGATTTATTATTGATACCCCCCTCCATTCACCCTCTTCCATAATGAAGTTTGAAACTCTTTGTATACCTTCCAAAACTAGAACGAATTCCTAGTTGAACAAAAAAAGAATCATGAAAATCTGACGACATTAATTAAAACATCATGATTTATTACTATTACCCCTTGCATTCACCCCTTTCGTAATGAAATTTGAAACTCTTGATATACCTTCCAAAACTAAAACAAGTTACTAATTGAACAAAAAAAAAAAAAAAAGAATCACGTAAATCAGACTAGGAATGTTAAAATAACGATTTATCAGTTTTACCCCCTCCCATGATGAAATTTAAAGCAGGCACACACACACACGCACGCACACCTATGGTTTTTTCTCGAATTTGGTCTTAGAATTGTCTAAAACGGATTTGTATGTTTTTTTTTTTTTTTTTTTTTTTTTTTTTTTTTTTGCTCATGCTTTGGTTGTCCCACCCCCCCATACTCCCCCTGAATCAATTCCAATAGGTCGTCCCTCTTTAAAAAAAGTCTTGTCTGTATGACCTAGCCTCTGAGGGACGTCCTAAAAACAATAGGTTTTTGGGTCTATGTGTGACACATTTTGTTGACGCTTCCCAGGTCGCAATTCTCAACCGATTTTCGAGATTCTATCTTTCTTCGATCCCTGTTTTAGTCTCAGATATTATTTATTTATTTTACTGTTATTTTTTTTTTAATTTTATTTACTTATTTTTTTTATTTTTATTGCGAAGTAATTATTTTTGTGGGTCTAATACTAAAAACCTGGCCACTTGTTGGAACAAGAACGACGAACTGAACTCGTTCATTAGCCACGTCCATAATATTGTACATCTTTATATATAATTCCGATTGGTCTTTGAAATTGTGAAGAACTTCGCGGTCCGATTTTAGTGTTAGACTGCTCATTCGAATCAGCACGGCCCCAAGTTTGTTGCAAAAGTGTCGGTAAGTAAGAAACGTAGTGATGGGGTCTTTTCTGATCAGCTGAGTGAGCTAAATTCTTTCCTGTTCACTGTAGGAAGTTGAACTTTGATAGGGAGACTCTCTGGGACATTAAGAGACGAGTGAAGTGATGGGGTCTTTTCTGATCAGCTGAGTGGCGAGGACCACCTCAACTGGTGGTATTTATTTTATTACATTACTTACATTTTGATCGTTATTTCCTATTTTTTAATCATTTTTAACATCGCCTTAGCTTTGCACCAGGTCACATAACGTCGCAAATAGGTAGGACTTATATCGTTACTATAATGTGCTGGGTTCCTGTTAGGTAATACTGTTATACGGACTAGATTAGAGCTTTCCAAGCCCTAAAGGCCTCTAGTATGTTATAATATTGTACGCGTTACCCAATTTATTCTGTAACTGTGGGACGAGTTATGTGTTGCTGGCATGTGGCCTGGATGATCCGGCCGCTTGGGCTACCTGCTCAGGAATGGTTGGTGCCCTGGGAGCCTGCATGGTGGGTGGGTCCGGGCCGGTCGGTGAGCTACAATGGGAGTTTTCTACTTCCCTTCTCTTCCCCTGTGTCTTCTACGTTTGCTGTATAATTTATTCATGATGTTTACGGCAATAAAGAATTTATTATTATATTATAATTCACTAAAACCCCCATAAGATCTAACAGGCCTTTAAACAAAATATTTAATATCGAAATTTTAAAATTAAATATCTAAAATTAATATCGAATCGCAGTCTTGAGATGTTTAGGCTTTCAAAAATCAAGGAGAGAGATCAATATATTTAGTTTTAACCTCAATGCAGTTTGGTACTATAGGGTGCTTCCTTAAGTGACCAATAACAGGCGCTCTTACCCTAACAGCTTCCATTTGAACTCATATAAAGAATACACTACTTTACAGAATTTACAGATGGTCTTGAATACGGCCGGAGCTTGTCGGTTTCTTACATCACTAGCCGCTCCGGCTCGCTACGCTCGCCTCCACGTCCAGCCGGGGGGCAAGCCCCCCGGACCCCCCATTAAGTTGCTCGCTTCGCTCGCAACGTGTGGCGTGTAGGGAATATTGCTCGCTTCGCTCGCAAAGTCTGGCATGTAGGATATGTTGCTCGCTTCGCTCGCAAAGTCTGGCATGTAGAAAGGAGGTTACTTACAAATTAAATCTTATAAAACTACGTGGAACCACGAAAAGTTTATTAGGGGATGTTGCTCGCTTCGCTCGCAAGTCCGTATTTATTCTGTAGGGGATGCTGCTCGCTACGCTCGCTTGAAGAAGTTATACTGCCCACCCAACTTGGCAGACGTTTTTTCTGTTGGAAATTCTTACAAACAAATTAATTCTTATAAAACTACGTGGAACCACGAAAAGTTTATTAGGGAATGTTGTACTGCCCACCCAACTTGGCAGACGTTTTTTTCAGTTGGGAATTATTACAAACAAATTAAATCTGATAAAACTACGTGGAACCACGAAAAGTTTATTCGGGGATGTTGCTCGCTTCGCTCGCAAGGTATACCTGTATATGTGTAGGACAAAGTCCGTATTTATTATTTGAAATGGCTCTCGCTTCGCTCGCAAGGTAGGTACCTATGTAGGCATACCTGCTCGCCTCGCAATGTTGTGACATCGAACCCTTCACGTCAATTCTTGAGCCTTCTCTCGTCCACGGCAGAATCATTTTAATCGCTTTGCTCGCTTCTGCTCGTGATTTGACCGAGTTCTCGTCACTTTTTTCGATATCCGATTTCGGATTCAGATTCGGCGGACCCAAAGCTGTATTTCGCCCGCGAAAACCGTTCCGAAAAACGTACCTTTATGGGGTATATTTTAATCGGAAAAAACCAAGTTTTTCGGCGGACTTTTCGAGAAAACGGGTCCGTACTCTCGCATTTTTTTTAACGCATTTCCCGATACTTTTTTCGCGATCCGATCGCGCCGTCGTCTTCCTCGTAGGAAAACCCATTTGTTGTGCTGAATCTAAATCCGAGGTTTTTTTTAGCTCTTTTTTCCATGATATAGCTTGTTTTATGCACTTTTTTTAATGCACAAACTCTTCAGGATTTTTCATTAAACACATTTCCTCATTTAATGCTTCTCAAAGGTGCCTAAATTATGGAAAATTTATCGCTGATCCCAAATACTTAACACCTTAATTTTTCTGTTGCACCGCTTCCGATCCCCCGTTTTCAGAAAAAACTTGCGAAAAGTGGGAAAATCAGTTTTTTGTCATTTTTTCTGCACATTTCGTGAGCTAATAATGGAAGATTAAGCCTGGACAACCTTTTTTGGGGTCTGCATCTTGTAGACGACATTTCTCTGCATCGAATGAGACCAAGCGCGTTTTTAGGTCTGAAAACAACAGAGGTACCTACGGTAAATAAAAGATAAATAAAAAAATAAAATTGTAAAAAAGGACCTCGGATTCGGGACAAGTTGAACCGAAAATTCTAAAAACCACTCTCACACTTTTCGATTGTGGCACACATTAATTTGTGGAACTCCATAGTGATCTCAGGCGAAAGGTGAGACTTAACTTGAACTTGAACTTAACTTGAACGTTAAATGGTTTAATTTAAATTGCACTGTAGGTTTAGTTGATGGACTACACTCAACTAGCTGACAACACAATAACCTTTTCTTTATTTTGGGTTCTTTGTAATAATAAACTTTTAATAGAATACCTCTTCATGATAGATCATATTGTCAGCAATTTTTTTTTTTTTTTTTTTTTTTCGTGATTTATTTATTGCAACTGAAACATATACATCTCATCTAGCAATATTACATTTCATGTTAGGCTCACTAAGGGGGGAGGTTACAGCAAAACCTGGCCCATACTTGTATCAAGTACAGTTAAAAAAACACTGGATTACACTTGCACTATATTTGCACAGCACAGTTAGGTCCAGAGGTTTATTTCTCTTGAGTCGCCGAAGTTCTCCTTCGTTGTTTAAAACGTTGAGCATCTCCAGGTTCTCGATATTGTCAGCAATGTTAAACACAATACAGGATCTTTTAATGTTTTTTCTGGAGCGAAGGGATTAGATATATTTTCAATTTTAGTTTTGACCCATCTTTGGATGCTCAGGACAAACCGTTCAGGCCTGTATGGCATAACTTCACATAGCCCTCTGGAATGTTGGGAATGTACAATGCCTCGTTTCTTATTAAGTTGATCAACTAGACACGAACTTGACTCGTTTTACCTTTACATAAAGTTTAGGTTGTTTGCTAACATTCAGACTCCAGGATTGTTGGTTGAACCCAAAAACGGCTTGGTCGCGACCAGATGGGAAAATTATTATCGTCCGCAGGGAGGCCGCTGGTAAGCTTGTTCAATGGACGTCCCTCACCAGAGTTCAATGTCCCTTACCACCCGTAAAAAAGAGGTTTTTACTCGTTTTAGCCTCAGCGACTTCTTGAAGCACAATCCTTCTTGAGATGAGGTGCGAGCCCAGAACGATTTACGACCTTCCAGGTTTCCGCTGTAATAGGCAATACACCAAGGGTAGGACAGGCTGTGCTACCGAACCGCTAACTTATGCAAAGCGTACTACCTGGTCCTGAAACACAGGAACTCCTAAAAGATTCCACGACGAGGAACGGATTTTATCCACTTTACAATATACCCAAACACTGTAATCATGTCGTCAAAAAAGAAGAAAAAACAATATTTTCTTTAGCTTGCGTAATTTCATCTCTCATCTTTCGCCCGCTTGCCAATCCCAAAAATCTTCCAATTAAATCCAAATTACTGATCGACAAAATTGAAAGTGAACGGTTGTCTGGAAAGTTGGTCTTGGAAGATTCAAGATCGGTAGAATCTTATTGAGTTCGATGAACTTGGCGATCGTATTTAACGGCGAATGAATCACGGTTTGCGGCACGTCAGAGGGCGGTTCGCGAATAAATTTACAATCAATTTTCACTTTTAACGTTTATTACTCGCGCGGTAGGTTGGCACGTTGTTCATCAGATTGAGCGCTTCGGTAATTGGATACCACCGGTGATTAATTCGGTTCCTTATTTTGTTTGATGTGAGGTGAGAAAAAGCTCATAGTATAGATTCATACAGAAAAAGTTCGTAGTAAGTTAAAATCGTATTTTAAAATTTCGCCAGAATTCCCGGGAGTTTTCTGCTTATCAATAAATGGACACAATTACGTGATTCAGCTTTAAAAATACCAGAAAATCTCAGTACCTATCACCATATTCGCACTTTTAGAGCGGAAATACGCCCGTTTTACGCACTAAAAAATAAAGTGATGGGTAATTTATTCATGAAATTACAAGTGCGATCCGAATCTGCAATAAAAAATAGGGGTTCGCGTTTAAAATAACAAAGTTGGTGCGCACGTGCTCAAAAATTGCATATTTGAGATCTACGGAGAAAATAAGGAAGTTACCGTCTGAAATTTATTCTAACCCACGGAATAAGTGGTTGGGGGGAGGGGGGGGGGGGTCGTCTTCGTTATCTTGGGCACCCTGTATAAGACAATGAAATTGGTTGGAACAATATTCTCTAGATGTTACTCCAACACAATCCTTGAAAATCTCATCAAAATCGGTCTATTAGTCTCAGAGCTTGAACGGAATCGGGCTGGTAGATCATGAAAAATCGACGTGATAAGAAATTTAAGTTTGTGCATGCGCACACGCTAGTAATCCAACTGCAATACATACACAGGACAGGACGGTAATACATACAGGACATCATTTAGGAGCTAATCCGCACATCCCCTCAAAATTTCATGAGAATTGGTCCTTTAGTCTCGGTGTTTTGCCTGTGTCAATCAATTTAGTATGACGCATGCGC
Organism: Adelphocoris suturalis; assembly: GCA_030762985.1. Lineage (NCBI taxonomy): Eukaryota > Metazoa > Arthropoda > Insecta > Hemiptera > Miridae > Adelphocoris > Adelphocoris suturalis. The sequence goes on from CM061046.1 coordinate 37,455,634, forward strand.
AGTAGTTATTAGTCTAGCTAATAGTTGTTTTTTTCCTGGGACATATACCCAACTACCCGCCGAGTTTGGACAATCGGACAACTAGATAACAAGAAATCGACATTGTATAAAATTCACGTTTGCTCATGCGCACAGGTTTTGATCCGCCGGCAAGAAAGTTATAGGGAACCGTCTAGGATCTAACACGCACGATTCCTGAGGTTCTCATCAAAATCGGACTAAAACTTTGTATATTTTGGGCGAGACAAGAATTTAGCACAGACATAGGTACCAAAGTTGGGTTGTAGAGCATCATGAAATTGATTGAAAGAATGTGCTAATCAACTTTTCGATCCCTTCAATATGTCGCCAAAAAGTGTCCCAATGTTTTGGGATATTACCATGGCTGGAACTGAAAACTCCAATTCTGACCCCAACCAACCGAAATTTTGGTTTGAATCTCATTCTGTTGGGAAGCTTGGGATCTGTTGGGGTGGGGATAGGACCCTTTCCCCTCACCCAACGCTGTTGCTGGTGGACCGCCACGTCGAAAGGAGTGCAATCAGGAGCGTACCTTTTCATTTGCTATTACCATGTGTGTGAAATTGATGACTAGGGAATATTTTTAGCATATCTTTTTTTCCTCCATCCTCTTCCTTTCGTTCTCCTCTTTCAAAATACGTCTAAGTTTTTGTCACTGAAGTTATTTATTGGGTTGAAAATCGATCTCAAACAACGATTTTCAATTACCATGTCTGAAATTGAGCTATTACCATGGGTTTATTAAAATCCACGGTAATTGCATTAGCTACATGGTAATATAATTCCACTGCATTTTCAAACTTTCCAGCAATAATTATACCTTTCAGTGTTTTTATCCACACCATCAAGTGCATATGTATGGGGGGGAAATGTAAAACAAAACATTTTGCATAACCATCAACTTGGGGAAGCATTTTAATACTAATTCGCCATCAGATGGGAGGGTTCTTTCCACATGTGGCAATTTGCTTGTTGGTAGTTTTCTATCGACTAAATCGCAAGTAAAAAATAAATTCGACATTGTTTCCACTGGAAAAACATGGCTTGTGGTAGAAGGAAGTCAGGCATTTGGCGTGAAGAGGTACTTAAAAAAAAAAAAAAAAAGAGAGAGAGAGAAAGAGATGCAGAACGCGAGAGAAGAGAGAGGCGAAGAAATGAACCCGAACTGAGGGAGGAAGATTAGGTGAAAGAACATTCAAGGTACCAGCAACGGAAAAAGGATATAAAGCTTTTATGTGACATGAATGAAAGGGATAGGAGGGCCAAAAGTTGAAATCTGAGGAAAAATGGTTTGGCAACAATGAAACTGATGTGGGACCATCTACAACCTAACCCGCACCGCGCACTGCCAGACAATTTCATCAAAATAAGATGATGAAAACTGTGGAAATTAGGGTGGTTACAAGGATTTTGCATTGGCGCAGGCGCAGTAGCTATTAATGATACCATAATGTAATTTATATGGGATGATCAAATCGTTGTCTCCCAACTATGATCCAAATTTGAGCGAGATCAAACGACTAGGGAGTGATAAAATGGTGCTTGGTAGAATTTACATTTGCGCATGCGCAAAGTGAAGTATTGAGTCAAGAATGGTGAAACTGATAGGGGGACCACCTATACTACATACACCCTGTCTACGCCCACATAATCCCTTAAAATTTCATCCAAATTGGATGAAAACTGTGGAAAATAAGGTTGTTACAAGGATTTGCGGACACAAGATAGACACGGAACCAAAGTTATTCAGAATGGTCTATAACGTAAAATGCAAGTGGAAATTTTGGTTTTCGAGACCAACAATTTTTTTTCTCCTGAAAGTGAAACAACAATGCTTCCGCCACCTTTAGGTAGACTCGGAATTTTTCATTTTTTTCGAATTTTCAAGTCACGTTGGTTCTTGAAGTACCTACCAACCTTTTTTTTACTAGGTACTGAATGTTAGGAGTATTAGTTTACTTACTATTGCTTCTTAATTTTGTATATTTATTATAATAGTTTATTACTTTTATTTAGTGTTGCTTGAATATGTTTTCAAATAATGATTAAATTAATGAGAAATATCTTTCAAAATCCCCTTGTTGTTTGCCTTTCAAGCTTTATTCTACGAGTATAACTTTGGTTCTACTCATCAGGTTTCCCAGTCAATATTTTTGCTTCAGAGTCTCCCTGGGTGATGTCATAAATGTACCTACCTACTTCTTTTAAATCTAGTACATAATTGCACAATTTAAGCATAGCTAGACTGATAATTTAGTTTCGGTGTTGGGTTCCTGTCCAACGATGGTGGACCATACCTTATTACTAGTTAGCCTTTACTTTAAAGGAGATTTTTCCGTAGTTACCATCTTTTTCCATTGACACAACATGTCGTTAAATTTGGTGAATTTATAATTTCAATTCCAGCCTTCATAAAAGTACGTACTTCATACCTACTTACTTTGTTAAACTTGCCTACCTTATTTACATAGTTAGCTATTAAACAGCACGTACCTAGGTACCGTTCTACATTGTAAAAATAGTTTTTGTTGACTAGGTAAGCTTATTCATTCGAAAAATTTATTTATATAGGTATCTATATACCTTCCTATATATACTGAACTTACCATCTCATTAACACTTTGCAACATTTTGTCTGATTTGCCTGGTATAGTGCAACGCCACTTGGGTGCTCTTTAGTCAATTACTTTTTTAATTTTGTTGGTTTTTTGTTCAGGTTTTGCTAATATGAACCCCTATGTGATCCTATACATCAGACAAACAGACAAGGAACCAAAATATCGACAATCAAGCACTGAAAAACAAAAAGCAAGTAAAAATTTTGATTTTGGAAGACACAAATTTTTTCGACTTTTCGCAAGAACACAAAGCTTTTCAAGAGCATAGCCATTGGGCTATTAACTCTACAAACTGTTTTTATAGCATGAAAGGACATTAACTTGATGAGCTCACGCTCAGTTGTTATGATTTTTTTTTTCTCTAAATAAATATCAATTGAAAAAAAAAAAAAAAAGAAGAAGAAGCTTTCCTACCTGCGGTACTGAGGAAACAATGAAACAATAAAGCATCCTATTTATCATTAGTCTAGTAGAAGGGGTACTCTAAAGATATGAAAATCTCTGTCTTTAATCCCAATCTTAAACGTTTGCGTGAGAAGTTTCAGATCAATTGAGAGCTCTGCTACAACTGACTATTTACATGAAATTCAAACTAACGAAGTTGTATTTGTCAAGATTTATTGTGTGCGCTATCACAGCTCTGTTCAGGGAAAAATAAGTGAAAACAAACTAATAAACGTAACGAATACAAAAACAATTTTCTGGATTATTTATCATATCGTGGAATATTGCATTTATCTTTTAAGATCGCCTCCAACCTGTAACACCGTTCCCCAGTAGGCACGAAGAGAATCTTGTTCAAATTTCATCCAAAAGAAATTGACTAATAGGTAGGTCGTACCCTTAACATATCTTTCTACCTCTCCCGCCACGCTCCTCTCTGTATTTTAAGTTACACATTGAATCGGACTAACCTTCACCCAATATCACAGGCACAATCAGTTCATAACAACACATCCCAATTCTATTGAAATAAAATCTATTTTATTATACTTCGAAATACTACTGTACTCATTAACGAAATCGGGCAAGGGTTGTAAAAGAAAAAAAATTTTTTAGAATAAATACCTATACTCTAAAATCAAAATTTCTATAAATACTTGGCTTTTTACAACTTTCTAAACAAAGTCTCTTGCGAATATTTTGGTTGAAAATCCTTGCAACTGAAATGAACTCCTGAATTTTCATTTGGTTTTAATATTAAGGCTATACTACATGAATCGAATTAGTATCATTTGATGTGCACATGGAAACGTGAAATGATTCCGTTTATGTATAGCTAGAGATAAGCGCTCTGGAGCTATGGTGAAAGTTTGATTGAGGTTATTTCGGATAAGTATTTTGGTTGAGTCAGGTTCGGTGGGTCAATAATTGATCCTAGGTTGAACTTGGACTGCATCATGATACGCTAACCTACATCACCAAAGGGTGCCAAATGTCAAAGCTTTCCGCAGGTATTGTTCAATGAAATGAGTATTCATTTAATTGCACTTCATTCTCCGTTGATTTAATATACTTATTGGTGGTTCCCGAGTTTTATTAGAGATTCATTATGCCAAGGAGTATTGATAATTAATTACGAGTATATTTCTAGCTATAAACAATTCCATACCTGAACAGACGACCAGCAGTCTCGGTATTGTTTTAGTTGTCGTCAGAACAACGAGATCTGGTGAACTATCACCTAACGTGACGTTAGAAGCAACTCCAGGAGGGTTTTTCGCCAGATCACCACGCGGTTCCGAGTTGATCGCTAAGCGATCATAAAAATTCATTTCCAATAGGTTTTGTGTTGAATATTGCCAGGTATTGTTTTTCAAGACAATTCTCCGATGACCACATCATTACTCTGAGGTGATATTTTTCCAATTTCATCAGTGGTTACCTACCCAGGAGGTTGCTTGGCCCATCTTGGTTAGGATTACTAACCCAATACAAAATCAATTTACCTACTTTGATTATTTTGTTCTTACTAATTGGACTTGTTAATTGTTCCCCAAAACACCTATTCAAAGGAACGTTAATTTTAGCCTTCCCATAAAAACACAACAAAAGTATTACTGAACAACATATTTTTCTACATGAACTTCATCCGATACTTGTCCATTTGGCACTTATCGTGAGGAAAGAAGTTATTAATATATTCTCATAAAAAATTCGATGGATAATCCATGTTTTTCTGTCTTTCCAGGATGCCACAATGCCCTTCACTAGATAGATCGTGGTTTGGTGAAAACTCACCAAACGAATCCAGCCAATTACCACACATTTGCACAGCTTCACGTCATAGAGCAGTAAATTAAAAAGAAGAGAAGTATAATTGCTGCTCCAATTAGATAACTTTTGTGTACCTACATGATAAGTGCCCATTTCCGCTTCCAACGTTAAGGCCGCTGCTGATTTTGCCGTCCGCTCAGCCAGTTCACTGCCCTTTCTAAAGTCATACTACTCCAGACGTTGATCTTCGTATTTCTCCATATCTTCCACAGAAAGCACTTCTACAGCATTCGAGTAATTTACTGTCATTGTGAGTTGGGTTTTCTTGAGTCCGGGCCAATATGTCTAACGCGTATTCCTCCATCTGGCAACAGTAACTATATAGATCAATGTCCCCACAACTTTTAGCAAACTTCACTTTCATAGAAATCGTTACAAAGACTGTATTTTATTTTCAAATTGTGTTCAAATAAATAAGTTGGTTAAAATAACAAAAGTTTCGTTATCGATCGCGCACACTTTAAATTGCCTATGACATGAGTTACACATTCAGTGAAGAAAACTGGCAAGAAAGTCACTAAAAAGCGTCCAGCATCTCTCACATTTTAAACATCGCTATGTCGTGGAAGTGCAAATTATAATGACCTAGCACTCCGCACCTCATTGCTCCTCTTTGGAGTAAGAAATATTCCCGTTACCCATCTAATTGCTTACCCTCTTGTACTATATATAGACAAGTATTTAATAAAACTTTCATGATGGGTTCGTCAAAACAGCCAGTGACTCACGTTCATCTCGTCTCCGCGAAATTTTCAAATTATAGTGATCACCTGTGTAAAAGTTCCTCCACTACCCCCCCTATACCCATTTCTCCCTTCAAAATTGTTTAGCGGTGGAAGAATATTCTAAAACCTGCCGTCGCGCCGGACGCGTAATAAGTTTGTTTACATCTTCGCAACCGGCTCCACGGGATCCCCCTCCCACGAAACGTTATTCATCAGAGCGGTATTCTCGTATTTTTTCTCTGTGGTGAGCCTTCCAAGGTTGTTAGAATGGTGAATCTGCTCAGCTCGTTCTCAGAAACATTGCTTGACTCATCTTGCGGCTACTAGAGGTGGAATTAGCTTTAAGGAATGGGTGGGGAAGGGGTTTTTGGGGCTGAACTTAAATCCAATTTGGCAGTGTTGTCAATTTTGGACGAATGAATTATTGTAATTACCATGTTCAATAAACGCGTTAAAAAAAATCTAGACAACTGTTATACTTTACTGCTCCCGTATACTTTATTTATTCTTCCTCGCAAACTTTAATGAAAGTTCCAGTCATGCAGCATGACCATATGAGCGAATTTTCGTAAATTATCGTATTTTGTAATGTTACAATGTTTTGAAATTTGAGCAAAGAAGTCGTTGGCCACTATTTGGGTTCAGAGCTATGTCTGTGTTCTTTTACCATCTACTGAGTCATGGAGGGCAGTGAATTCAGCAGATGTGCTAGGTTTTGGAGCTATTGGTGTTGCTCGGTCACACCTCAACTACTGCTGCCTGACGAAGTGAGCGACCTCTGAGTTCTTGCCCTCAAGGGCGAGAAGGTGCCAGCAGCGTAAGGATGGGATGTTGGCGGAAAGAAACTCACTGCCAAGCCCCCGACCTTGACCAGTAAGTGGGTATAGGCCCTTGGGATGCAAGGTAGGAAGCCTAGCCAAGAGCGTGCAGCAGAGCGAACTTCACGATCTAACTCAAGTCGTCTCCCCTCTTTAACCCTGCCAAAGACTAACCCATAGGCTAGCTTTCACATTAAGTACGTGCAAACGAGGCGCAGCTTCTGCTGTGGCTCCAATGGAGCCTTGGTGACACTAGCTAGTGCTACACCAAGGTCCACCCAGCTTGCAGCAATGGTGGCCACACCCATGAAATCAACTCCAAGGACCACCAAACCTCCAGTATTGATTGGGCGGGTGTGGGCGACTGCCTCATGACAAAGCACTCCTAATCCACCTTCACTTTATGAATGCGTCCTGAAGGGACCATGGAAACTGACCCACACTTACCTCGGTTGATCATCAAACCACACTCACTCAGCATATGCATTGAGGGCGCTAATGGGTTTCTGCGAGTAGGATGACATCATTAGCGAAAGCCAATGCTCCTTCTCGCACCCCGGGGTGAGGTCAAACCCTTTTACATAAATACATGCGTACACACACACACACACACTCATCAACCTATGGGTTTTCAAAGGATTCGGTCTTTGAATGGTCTGAAACTGATTTGAGTACGGTTATTTGTTTCTCTGCATGGGTTGCCCCACACCCCCTTGGATCAATTCTAATAGGTCGTCCCTCTATTGACAAAGTTAGCTTCTGAGGGGCAACCTAAAAAAAGTGAGGAGGTTATGATGTTGATATAGGTTTACCTACATATTAGGTGAATTTGGACATACACTAGTTTTTCAACTCCACACTACTCAGATTCTCTAGAACTTAGTGGAACTTTATAATAAATAAGTTGCTTTCATACATGAGTTGAGTAGATAAAACGAAACCGGTTTTGCGAATAATAAATATCACCCCCAATTATCCACAATTAATCGAGACGATTAAACCTCGACAATTTAGCGTTTCAACAAAATTGACTGTTACGAATGCCACAATTCTCAAAAAATAAATACCTATTTACATTTAGAAGATAGCCTACATTATGCTAAGTAAAATGGTGGTTATGTCGAAAAAAGTGTAAATCAATTCATGTATTAGGGTGTAATGATGACACCTAAAATACCGATAGAATATTACTACATTTTCATACAATACTATTAGGGTATAAGCAGCACTTCAATGCATCCATGAGTGTTACAGTGAATTGTATGTTACACATTTTCCTGGAATTTATTCTTCTTAATGTTAATAACATATACCGTTCTATTTCTGAAGCCTCGCTATTCATTTATCAAGTCGCGTGATCTAGTCACGTTTAGTCAAAAACTGGTCTATCAATGAGATAAAGTGAGTAAAATTAAGTCGGCAACCTGAATCAAGGTTATTGGACTACGCCTCCCTAATTTTAACGTTTCAGGCAAAATACAGTCTTCATCCAACAATCAGGAACTTGTCTGAGCCACATTCCAGATTTTGAAGTAAACGTTAAATCATTTTGAGGGGAAGTTGATGAAGGACCTAGGCTGGTCTAGGAATCCATCTTCCGTTCTGACCCATATCACTAAATACTCGTTCCTGAGCCGGAAGGAATTATTTTTATTTAATGATAGCCCTAGCTCAAATTTTATGGGGCACAATTTGAGCTTTTTCGGGAGTCGTTAACTGTAAACATTTACCGGCATTAATTCACTGTTGGGAAGAACAGCGTGTAAGTTAGATATTTTAATATGATAAAAAATACACAAAAAGTTCTTTATACTTTATGGACCACCAGTATTTTACTTTTATTTCCAATTTTACTGAACGTTCTGGATTGAATTTACAGAGTTTTACATGAATCTGCAACTTTGAAATACTGTACAAGTCCTTTTTATTCCGATTTTCGTTTCTGTTTCTTAACTAGAGTAGTTAAGTGAGATTTTGAGTAGGTATCTATGTGGCTATAATATCATTCGTGAATATATTATTAATTTACGAGATGGATGAGTGCTGACGATAGGTTGTAAAAGTAGATGTCAATATGTCTTTTTTTTTTTTTTTTTTTTTTACAAAATTTTCTTTAGAAAGAACGAAAAAACAAAACAAATTTGTGGGAAGGAAGCCCACGTTTATCCGACAGATCAAGGAAGTTGAAGGAGGTGGAGGTGGGAGAGGGGTTCACAGAAATTGCCCCGATAAAATTACTACCAGTTAATGTTTGAGCTTGGGTGCCCTAGATGAATTCTGTCATACTTATTAATATTACCCCTTCAGGCCCGTTGTTCCATGCCCATGCTGCCACTGAGAACCAGGACATCTAGGATTATGGCAGATCCCTCGGGCTTGATGGCAATTGTTTGGGTTTCTTGCGAACTTTTGCTAAGTGAGTCAGGCGATTTCGAACTTTTGAAAATGATCGCGTTGACCTGAACTTGGTTCCAAATTGCGAAACACCGTTGGCTAAATTCAGAGATGAGAGAAGATGGTGGCCGGAGTAACGAGACACCTTCGCATACGTGGGATAAGGTCGGAGAGCAAGACACTATTGCCTTCAAAGGATAAAGCCGCAAGCCACGGCTGGATAGGCTTAGGCTATGGTCGTTAGACACCGTCACAATAGTTGCTGGTTAGGAAGAGGCTGGAGTGTAAAACATCGATGCCTCAGGTTTTAGGTTGCACCTAGGTGTGCAGTGAACTAGTCAATTTTTGGTGATATAGCAATAGTGTAGGGCCAGTTTGCTCAGTACCTTTCTTTACCAGTAAGGAGGACTACCCTCCGTGAGTGGTATTTTACTTAGGTGGCGCTATAACGTTTTTTCTGTCAGATCGGGCCAGCTCGGGTGCGTATCCATATTTATTCGTAAAAACTATTTGAAATACAAGTCGGGCTACAGCAGCAATGATATTTGGTTTCTGGCCCCATTCACATAGGTAATTGGCAAGTTTGTGTGTTCCATCCCACAGGCCGCATTTTTGGAGCTATCAACTTGAAATTTGGTAGGTTGACTCTTTAAAAATTTGGAATTAGCTGTCTAGTTTTTGATGACGATCCATCGACAGAAACTTGTCGTCAGCGACAACAATCGTCTTTAAATCAACTGAAAATCAATTCGGTATCGTTTTCTATAGTTTTCGCGCCATAGAACAGATTGAACCCATAGTATAGACAACCAGTTTTTCAAACTTAATGAGGAACCTGGTTAGCAAACCAACTAGTGTAATACAGTCTCTCTCTTTCCACACCTTAGCCACTGGATGTTCTGGGAATGGGCAATATTGTATCATCAGTCATTAAAATTATCGATTTAAAGTGGTTTACTATATTTCCCATGTCTTTGATGAGTAAGTGTTGCCAATTACCTTAACAGTAACTGAATAGCATAACAGGTACCTAGCTAAATAAAAAAAGCCTCCGAAACGTGACTCAGTTGGCTACTGAGAAACACTTATGCTTGCTGGCAAATACTGAAGAAACCACGATTTTTCTGTAATTCATTTTTTGGCTCATCGCAAGGTAACAATTTGCCAAGTTGATTGACCCATCTTAGTTTCGTATGTTTTCCTTTATGTACAGTTCAGAAATGATGCGATTAACTTCTTTATTCGACGGAACCAGTCCGCAACCCATGCAATGCTATTATTCTATCCGTTCCCCTCAATAACCGGCTAGAAGATGATGATGACCTCTGGGCGGATGATTCCTGAGGATGGGAGCTTTAAAAAGAGAAGTCATCAAAGAAAGTGGCGATATAAACAGAGGAAAAGGGTGGTGCAGGAGGGACGTGGAGAGCTTCTTCTATTCCCGACCTTTTTTTAGCCGCTAATCCGGAGCGACCGGTCGTCCTGTCCGCTTGGCGCCGTCTACGGGGTCCGTTCATTGGCCATTATGTCGGGAAAACGGCGCCTGGTGGTACAGAAAAAAATACAAAAACTGAAGAAGAAGAAAAAAATTGCCAAGTATAGGAGGACGCATTTGACTCGGAAGGGTTCTTTCGGATCCCGCTAATTGCATCGATATACCAGTTATTATGATGCACCTACTTCTTCTTGTTGGTCGCACCTTGCGGTACATCCCATTCTGCCAGGGATTTCCCCCCAGAGGAAGCACGAGAAAGGATTCTTGGAGGAAAGCAGTTCTGAAAGAATTCCTTCTTGAGCGTGTCCTATTATTAGAACGGCCTGAATAGCGAGGGATGCCGGCACTCATCAACTCTTACTGTTTGAATTGCAGCTCCGGATAGAACGAAGAACTGAGGAACGTGTAATTTGAAAATTAGTTAAACGCTTTCAACATGAATACCATATTCTGTATGCATCTTTTTTTGCGCCATATCTAGTTGTGTACCGACTTCATATATGGTCTTTTAATCAAAGACCATATATGTATTTTAAGTAAAACCAAATTCGTATTTCATTATGAATTACGATCGAACCATGTGATATTAGGCTCCATTTCCATGATTCATATCACATGAGATATTGACATAGTTTCGAATGGACAAGTGAAGCCTGCCTTGAAAGATTATGCCTTGCGCAATAATATTGTTAAACCACTACTTTACACACAAAGCCCAATAGTTATTGATAACAACAAATCTTGCTTTAAAAGACCAGACACACAAGGACTAATGCAAAAACTATCTTAACCGGAAATTCCTACAATAGGGTGCAGACCAGTAGATGACTTCCCCGTGTCGATCTGGTCCTTAAAAGAAAGAAGAAAAAAAGAGACCTTTTCCTCTTTGTTGGTTTATAAAACCACACGAGGTCTCCTGTCTGGTACCTATTCCGTTTGACCTGCACGGTAAATCGCTTCAACATTCTTCGCTCGTGATTCTCTCAATCTTCTTGGCTAGAGCAGCGTTTGAGTTGCTGGGTGCACCAGGCTTTTCACATCAGTGGCACACTGAACCTTTAGGCTTTGGTGGGCCAATAGGATCACAACACTTTTTGAACGTCTCTCGAGGTCGTGTCGGTCGTCTTCCATACATCGAACAGCTGTGGTCTTTTTCGACCTTTTACCTTCTTCCAACTTCGCTAATTGCCGCTTTGCAAGTTCTTCCTCATGCTCAAACTTCTCACCCTCCTGATGAGATCTTTCCCATTCTCTCCGCTGATGAACTATAAAACCTCATTGCTGCAACTCAATGTGGCGTTGTCTGTCCATTTTCTTCCTCCGAGCTCTTTATTTTTTCACCATGTTCTCTCTCTCTCTCTCCTCTCTCTCTGCTCTCTTCGCTCAAATTCCCGCTTTGAATTTGTGTGATTTTAGACCAATAATCTTGATAAGCATATTTGCCAAAATTTTTGATGAAGTGTATTATAAATTCTCAATTTTTATAGAAAATAATTCTATATTAAATTAATATCAATCTGGCTATAAAAAACATTTCAGCACACAAACCGCCATAGTTAACATAACTGATGATATCGGGAAGAATATGGATATTAGTGAGCTTACCATATTTGAAGCCTAGATCTAAGTCACGCCTTCAATAGTCTAGAACAATAAATTTTCCGTCAATTTTAAATTCTATAGGCTGTAGTACCTCAGTTATATCAAGGTTTAAGTCGTATTTGTCAAATCGTAAGCAATGTATTCAAACTACCAAAGGCAACATGCCATCATGGTCTACTCTAAACAGAGGTACGCCTCAAGGCACTACATAGTCAAGTATGTTTAACTATGCTAATTATGCCTGTACTGATATGCCCGATGTGGCTTTATTCCATATGAGACTTGCAGGTAACACCCAAATCGAAAGAATACAAGTCTAGCAAAACTGAGCCAAACATTTAATTATTAACGTACCATGCAGTAGAATGTATGTGTGTAATTGGGTTCGTTGAGGGTCAAACCCATAAATAGTAAGCTAACGGTGAAACTGCAATAATGTCAGATTTGAATTTTCCTCTTATTTCCAATCAACTGCTTACATCTTTAGTACCTATCTACCTAGATAGGTACGAGACCGACCTTGACCTATCATGAGCTGTTAATACTTGTGCAAAGTATGCTGACCTTTCCAACTAATCAACGGTAAATAGTAGAGTTTGATCATTCCACCAAGACCGGTCAAAGAACGTAGTAGGTACATCTTGGCATTCATTTCGTACCTACATATAAAATTATGTTGTGCTAATTTTGTTAGACCTTAGTAGCCTATGTTAGAGCATAGACGAAGGCCGTAATAGGTATGATGTATGGTCTCATACATGATTCAGTATATTTTTCCTTCACTCTAAAAACGACATTTGAATGTACTTAATGCATTTCTTTTAAATTGCGCCCTTAAAACTACCTACCTACATCCGTGATCTTCCACCTCTACCTACCACTAAGTAGTAGGTACCTAATATAAGAATACTAGCTGACCCGTTGGACTTTGTCCCGCCTGATATATTATTCGTACAGTCATGTTTACAAATAACAATAATTTATTTATTATTCATTTGAAGCGAAGATAACGTTGAAAATAAATAATAATGTAAGACGTATAAAGGGTTAATACGGGTTTGTAAGGGATTATAATTTTAACTCATAATGGTGCAATTAATTTTGTAAACGATACCTCTTAATCCTAAACTGTTCCTCTTGCTTTTCAGTTTCTTCCAATTCCCTTTTAACAGACGCTATTTGGTCACTTATAGGAGGCGTACATTTGAATTAGTTTCTTTTGATGTATTGTTCAACTTTTTGGAGACGTTGAAAGATACGTCGGACGCTGTAAGTGATGATTCATGAAAAGAGACCATAATTTTATTCGTTTCTCGATGTCCAAGAGAGGTTTCTTATCAAATTACAAATTCCTAGAGTGAATAAGAGAGATTTTAGGTGAGTCATCTGATCTGAACCCCACATTGCATTCGTCTCTACCTCCCTGTCGAAATGTACGTTCCTGGGTGAAAAGGAGAGAACTTGTCTCATTCATCTGATCAGAGAAGACCCCATCATTTTATTCGTCTCTTGATGTCCTAGGTTGGCTCCCAATCAAATTTCAAATTCCCAGGGTGTGTGAGTAGGAGAGAATTTAGATGAGTCAGCTGATCTCGTTGGAACCCCTCATTGCTTTTGTCTCATGATGTCCAGGAGAGGCACCCTGTTAAATTATACATTCCAAGGTAAAAAATGAGAGAATTTGACTCACACAGCTGACCAGGAAAGAACCTATCATTTTATTAGTTTCTCGATGTCCTAGAGAGTCTCCCTGTCACATTTCATATTCCTTGGGTGAAAAAGAGATGTTAGGTCACTACAAGTACATGTAAATAGGCATCCTCACCATAGGTTCCTTAATAATTTCACAAATGGGAACAAATCTCCCCCTGGGCATCAATCGATAAGACTCAGTATTTTTCAACCCCCCTCCCCCCACCCCAGTATCGAAGGACATCATAATATTCTAAAACCCTCATTATTAATTATTTATCAACTAAAACCTAAGGTGTATGCTTGTCGAACGTATATTTGGAATCAACTTAGGTTAATACCGCCGGAAAGCTAATGACGCAGATAAGGGCTTCATCCCTTCTCTCTCTCCGACATTCCTGAGCCCCTGAACCCAAAGGCACCACGAGAAGTCCAGCAAGCTTCAGTTCATTTCAAACAGTCTCCGTAGCTCTCCTAATAAAATATCTTTCTATTTGCTTTTAAACAGTGTTATTCAATCAAAGAAACTACTTCCTGGTATTATTGAAATTATTGAAATTTTATGTCTTTACTTTGGCACATAAACGAAAACCCGAGTAACGCATTTTTGTCACCTTATTTCTTCACCCAATTATGTAACTCGAACTAATATACTTTTTAGCGCGTTTTATTCAAAATTCAAGCATTTTAATTTCTCCCTTGATGGGAAAAACAAAAATCATGGATATGTCTAGTACCTTCTGCTTACCAGTAGGTACCTACTACTCAATTGTATACCAACAATCTTCTTTTCACAAGATTATTCTATTATGGTTACAAAACAATATTAGCTTATAACTTAGAGTTATAAATCAGCATTCCTTAACACTACAATGGCCTAGAGGTCATGAGATGTTGTGATAAAATGAGAGCATTCCAAAAAGTGGCGAACGATTTTCCTACTATGAAAACTATGGGAGTTACTCTTCCCTAGTTGTACGTTGTACGTGAAAAACCAATAGAAATTCTACCTAGCCTTCACTTTTCAAGTTAATAATAATCTAAAGTGCCGGAGCGTTGCATTTTGTGTGGAGAAAAAAAAGTGTCGCGAAAAATTCATTGACCCCCAGCCAAAAGACATTTCCATGTCAAAAGCGTTTAAAAAGCGTTAAGAATAAGCGTTACGGTTGGTTTTCTGATGATTTTCGCTTACAACCGAGTCGTTGCTAGGGAAATGGTACTTCGTCGTTTTTCATCCCACAAAATTCGTTGACAATTCGTTCGAAAGCTCTCGATTTATCCAATCATATTATGTTAACTACTGCGAAGTGCGTGGCCAACAAGCTGAGTAATGAGCATGGTTATTTGAATAATATTGTTTACACACAGGTGATCATTTTCAATAATTGGTATTGTGAACATGATTGCAACCGCTTGATAATTTCTGATGATTTCATTGACCTGGTGTTTCAATGATTTGATTCATATCAGGTGATTCGAATATTGCCAGTACGGTTTGATTTGTGAAGCGGTGGTTAAATCATTTTAATAGGAAGAAAAAGTTGCACGAGAAGCTGTTATGAAACAACGGAGGGAAGAGATGATTCAAGGGTTGGCGCCGAACCAGCAGAGAGTCCTTCGGCGAGTGAGTGAAGCATCGCAGTGGCTTTCCATGCTCCCAACAGAGGCAGATGGATTTGACTTGTCCGCAACCCAATTCAGAGACGCAATCTCTCAATGTTATGGTGAATGGTGTCTGGGAGAGTGGGAGACCAGCGTTTTTTGATAATCGCATAGTTAATGCTGACGCTACCTCCTACCTCTCCCAAGACTTGAATCAAACATCAAGAGCAGCAGCAAATGCAAAACACATGAAATATGATCGAGCTGCAGAAGACCACCGAGGGTCTTTCACACCCTTAGTGTGCTCATGTGACGATGCCCTTCACAAAGAATTTGCTGTTTTTCTGAAACGGGCAACATACGTCCTAGCCGAAAAATGGAACCGTCCCTATTCACAACTCTCGGGATGGGTGAAAGTGAAGGTTCAGTTCGCCATAATTCGAGCTGTTTCACTTCGTATAAGAGGGTCTCGAAGGAAGGTTCGACCGTTGGGGCTGGAAGATGGAGCAGCTGTACCTCAGATGGTCAACGATTAATTGAAATACTTATTCCTCCCCCCTCCACAGTCACTACCTACCTTCCATTTATCAAATTTATACATCCTCGGTTACCGTCTAGTTAAAATAAAAAATTTGAGTATATTTAAAAAAAAAAAAAATTGCCACACCAAAAAAAATTGTAATTGGTAATTTCTATACTTTACACTCTAGGAAGCTGTAATTTCGTATATAGCCTCTTTAGGACATTTACTTGACGATGCCCAGCGTCCGGATCAGCTGCGTGGCTCTTGGAGCTTGCATACGAGTCTGCAACACATACGAGTCTGCAACTAAAGAAAGACTAAAAAATGTCCCAATGTGTTGCAGACTCGTATGCAAGCCTTTCTCTGAGAAAATTTAAAAGAGCTTTTGTCTATACTTCAACGTTTTCACAATAGAATGCCCAGCTTCATTATACTGTCAAGTTTTTAATTATGTCAATTAATAGGTAATATTCGCTGATATATATATATAAATACCTATATATATTAATTGCTATGCAATTCTCAGGCCGACCCCCAATAATTTTTTAAATGTCCACTTTTTGTGTAACGTTTTTTGTCCCGAGATGGGAAGCGAGAGGTCGTGGGTTCGAATCCCGGCCAGGCCTGAAAAAAATTTTTTTTTTCTCGTGAGACGAATGTGGGTTTGAATCCCGGCCAGGCCTGAAAATTTTTTTTTTTTTTCTCGTGAGACGAAGGTTGTGGGTTCAAATCCCGGCCAGGCCTGAATTTTTTTTTTTTTTTTTTTCTCGTGAGACGAATTGCATAGCAAATTATCCTCGTTTTCTACACAGTAGAAAAGAGAAAAGATCCGGCGAGGCGCGAAGCGCCGAGTATAGATTAGGGGGGTCCAGGGGGGCGAAGGCCTGGCCGGAATTCGAACCCACAACCTTCGTCTCCCGAGAAAAAAAAAAAAAAAAAAAAAAAAATTTTCAGGCCTGGCCGGGATTCGAACCCACATTCGTCTCACGAGAAAAAAAAAAAAAAAATTTCAGGCCTGGCCGGGATTCGAACCCACGACCTCTCGCTTCCCATCTCGGGACAAAAAACGTTACACAAAAAGTGGACATTTAAAAAATTATTGGGGGTCGGCCTAAGAATTGCATAGCAATTAATATATATAGGTATTTATAACAGTTATAGTTAGAAAACAGAATAAGAACGAGCCGAAATACGAGGAATTCAGCTTACTTCTGCATGCCTAAGCTCGCTTGCGATTCACAGTCGTTTTGTCAATTTTTCCCTTCCAATGTCATGAACCCTTTTGAAGCACGTACGGTTTGAAATACACTGCTTTGGCTGGCATCTTTGATTCATTGATTCTATTGCTCATTATTTAAACCAAACGAAAAATTATGTTTTTATTTGATTGATTTCTAGATCTTCAGTGTTAAGTATTTCAATGTTTGAAGTTTACTTAATCGATGCCGAAGTTTTAAGGCCAACTTTTGGTATGTATCTACGCATCTTGAAACGTAAACCAAACACTGTTGAGGGGCCTAAATAAATTTTTTCGATCGATTAGAACAGTTTATTACTCAAAATACCTAATGAACGAAAATTATCTATTTTTCTCACTTAGAACCTATTTTCGTTATTATAGTCACGACTTTCTAAGTGGACTTCATGGAGCTTTATCTCAACTGATCATTCTTTTGATATTCCAAACTTAAGTGGTTTGTACGGAACCATCATGAGGATAGTGCATCGCGGGACCAGGCCTTCGCAGGTATAATTGGGTCGAGTTCATTCTAGGTGAGCGAACTCCACGTGTCCCCCACGTAGCTAATGATGATGACTATCTTGGTCCCAGCTGTGTGATGAGTGGGAAAATCAGCCTACCTCCCTCTGACGAGCGTCAAAAGTCAAAGGTATCCACGAGAAAAAAATATGCCTACACGCTTTTGTCCTACATTTACGTCGGGGGGCCTCGTTCATAGATGAGAGTCTAAAAATACGCATCTATTAATTCGGTCCTATGACTGTAAGAGCCCGTTCCACTTTCCGTGATTGATCGGTTGTTTCCTTCCCATGGATCCCACATCAATCAACCTCCACTATTCCTTCAGGATGCATCTCTTCTTCGTGCCGGTGATCCGCGGAAGAAAACCGATTGGCCCTCTCAGAGGTCCGCTATTCTGGCTGCTAACAGTATTTCCACCGATATCGACGATAAAGGTGGCCTCACTCCACCGCGCGGGTGCATAATGATACCTGAGTGCCTTATCTGTCAAGATGACTAATCGATTAGGGTTTCCGCGTGGTCGAGATGCAATTTATTATGGTCGTAGGATCAATACCGTTTTGCTCGTGGCCCTTCAATTCAATTTAAATGTGGGAGCCCGCTTCACCGTCGGTGCCTACTTTCTTTATGTAGGTACCTTCATGCTCATATACGTGGAGCTAGGCAATAAAACTGGTACCTAGTTAATGGTAGACAATGGCAAAAGCCTGGGAGAGCGATGGTTCATGAATATCGGATATAAGACAAGATTAATAAGATAACGGAGATGATGGTCTCGGTTATCGTTCTCTAAAAACGAATGTGTTCATTTGATCTTTATTAGGGACAAGGTGCACGTAATTTGAGAGTCCTTCACTGAAAGCGAGATGTGGTCTGCAATACTCATAATTGTTGGTGTTTCGTAAGAAGCGGTCAAACAATCGCACATTGAACTTATCCAAGGCTGATCAACCACATATTTTTGGTTTATTATTTTCAATTGCGAATCTTTGTAATTGGTCAAGAAAAATCGTCCCCAAAATTTGTTGGATAACGAATGGTGGTCAAAAAATCCTTCCTTTGCTTGTTACGATACTTTTTTTAAAAAACTAATGGACAAAAATTCTATAAATTTCGCTCAAAGTTCACAAATTGGTCTATGTTGGGCCTGGAATCTTAATATCACTTATAATCAACCTCAAAGAGTAATTAATATTTAAAAGATGAAATTAATGATTTGAATAATAAATAAACCAACAAATTTTGAGGGGGTTAAAAAAAAAAATTTTTCTTGGTTGATTACAAAGGTTACTTATTGAAAATAATAAACCAAAACCTGAAGGCGATTGTGAATTGCAAATTGATTGTATTACTGAATTACCTTAAAAAGTACTGATATGAAACAAAGGTAGCTAGCTATTGTACTAGGCAGAACTCTGAACAATGCAGAAGTGTATTCTCTCGGTAAACACTACAAATCTTTGCAAATATTTAAAGTGATTTTTTTTTTTTTTTTTTTTTTTTTTTTTTTAGTAAGTAACTTTTAAAACCTAAATTATTTTAATATAATTAAACAGAAATAAACCTTGGATGCGTGTCAGGTAACTATTTATTGTTCTGAGATGTAATTATTAATTATTTGTTATGTCTGGCATTCTGAATCAATTTTTTCTTTAATGAATCCTTTTTTGTACTTTATGCCTAACCTCTAAAATCAGAAAAGTAGAGAAAATCAACCGAGGCAATGAATCAATCTTACCGATTTTGAAAACCAATTGTTAGTACCTAATGAATATTATTATTATATATTTGTTAATGAAAAATCCGTTAGTACGGAGCAAGAAATGTCCTCCCAACAATCCAATTGGTACGAACGAAAAAATTTGTATTTAACGTTGTCGTCATTATTCCCCACTTTTGAAGTGACTTTTGACATTTCTATAATGTTCACCTGATTCACAACTTATCGCCTGAAGTGAAAATTCGAAATTCCAACACTTTTTACTGGCTGTTCTAAATCTTGAGTCTTTTAACATGGAACATGTTTTTGCCATCATAACCCGGCCGAAAATGAGAAAAAATTACCGTTACGTGACATTCAGTGCGTTGCGCTCCTATTTTCTGATGATATCCGCTTACAACCAAATCGTGCTAACGAACTGTATCTTAGGCATTTATCATTGCACAAAAATCGTTCGCCAGTCATGGGAAAGCTATCGATTGACCTAACCGTATTACATTAACCATTGAGCAGTGCGTGGCCAACAATCTGGGGTTTGAGCGTGGTAGTCTGAATAATTGCTTACGTACAGGAGATCCTACTCAGTTAATTTTGTAAACATGATTGCGACCACTATTAGTCCGGAAAGAAACTTGGAAGTTGAAATTTGATAGGGTAACCTCTGGAACATAAAGAAACGATTAAAATTATGGCTCTCTCCTAATCAGCTGAGTGACATAAATTATCTCCAAATAAATAAATATCTCCATAAATTATCTCTGTTAAGGAATGTAGTGGATTTAGATATGTTTTACTTGGCGTAGGTAGGCCAAGTCGGACATTTATATCCCGGTTATGCGGGTTGGTCCCCGGGTCATTCCCGCGAGGAATGTGAGCGGATCCGCCAAGGTCAACTGGTTTGGCGGACTGAAAGGGGAGATAGTTCGTGTCGCAGCCGCGTGGAGCGCTGGGCTCGCGTAGCAAGTGCTGGGTTCGATCAGTTTGGTACTGAGCCGTTTTGTAATATTCCGGCCTTAGATTTATATCTGAAAGGGGAATATGTTGAGCTTGGTTGAGGTACTGAAAAGTATCCTTCGCTTTTTGTGCATTTGGAACAATTTGACACTCGGATCGGCCGGGTAAGCCTGCGTCGAATATCGTGGGTATTCGGACAGCTTGGTCGAATCGTAATGATCGGCTTCAGAGCGAGTCTGAAATATAGGCGAGGCTTGCTCGAACGTTTCTTGAACGAAGACGTCGGGCGAGAAGGCGATCCTGACGTGAGGGTCGCGCCTTGAGCTGTCGCTGGGTTCAGCGGATTCGCCGTGTAGCCGGTAGGGAGCACTAACTCGGCCCGGCTTCGCCGTCGTCCGCCTCCCCTTGCAAGGAGAAGTAGGACGGCCGACGTTCCATCGAAATGACCGAGTTTTTAGCTCGTTTTAATTTACCGGCGTGCCCACAGCGGTCGGTTACGAGCTTAATGCTACGAAACCCGGGCGACACGGCTCGGAACGTGCCTCGGGCGTACGAGCTAAAGAGAATATCGATAGCTGTACCGGGTGGCGTCCTGACAGATGAACTACGTTGGGCAATGAGCAGGATGAATAATCACTGGACTCGTAGATGCCAATGCGAAATCTGTGTGGAGAGAAGGTCTGGCTTGTAGAAAGCAGTAGGAAGCCGTTCTTGAGATGAACTCGTAAGGCAGAAGGTTCGTCAGCGTAGAGCGTGTAGAATTCTTCGTACTTCAGAGTGTGTCGTCGTCGAGAGCGGAGAGTGGAATGAAATTCGGAGGGCTCCCAGCGGGGTATTTATAGGGAGGTGGCCGCCTCCTGCCGCCTCCTGGTTGGTCCGCTTAATTTCATAAATTCGACTGTGCAATCTCATTGGTTCGCACAGTGTTTTCTCAGTATCTGTGCATATGATAGCTGAGTTGGTCTTTCGAGGTGGTTTCCCTGCGTCCGTCGCTGTGACGGGGTCCCCGGGGGTGGCTGAACGACCTTGAGTTTTCCTGTTTGAGGTTTCTCATTCAAGGCGACTTGTTTCGAGATGTTTGTCGCATCTCTCTCGCCCAGTAAATGTTTGGGGAGGTCGCCTTGTGTGTTATTCTTTAATATTTCACTTTTGAGAGAGAATTTAGTATTTTCTCTCTGGTGAAATATTTTGTTTGACGGAGTTGTAACTCGACGTCTTATAAATATTTTTGTGTTGTGCCTACCTCTTTTTGGTAGCCCTGAAAAGGGCTGTTGAAAAGAGGTGGTGGATTTCACCACAGGGGCCCCCCCAAGACGTCGTGTTATCAACGACGACGCCGATGGGGGAGAACTGGGAGGTCTACCCGGAATTCTCCGTAGGAGAACCTCGCCAGTTGGGGCGGAGGCGGAGGTGCAGGCCTCGCGTCCCGCTCCTGTGGTGCGCCCCGGCCTCGTCGGTTTCGACGAGCGCCGCGGGGCGGCCGTGGCCGGCCCGAGCTTTGCCGACGGGAGCCAAACCCGCGAGGGTTTGGCCCGCGGCCGCGGCTGGGCTGTTGCGGAGGTGCTCGAGATGTGCTCGGCTCCGACCACCCCGCAGTGCTCATCTCCTCCCAGCGAGGCACGGGCACGTCGCCCGAGCTGATCCACTTTCGAGGTATCGCTGGGAGCTGGTGAGCGGGTGGAGGTGTAGGTAGTGGCTGGGCGGGTGGAGCTGGTGGCTGGAAAGGCCGGGGCCTCGTCCACACTACCTCTGTGGGAGCGCTGTTCGTCTTCTCTGCCTCTCTCTTCGGCGAAGGCGGGAGCGGGCCGAGCGGAGCTGGGAGGGTTGACTCTGCGAGGAGGAACTCCTCGACTTCCTCTGTGAGAATGTCGGTAGGACTGGAGGCTGCCATGGTTGAGATTGGTATGATCTCTGGCTGTGGGGTGTTCCATATTTATACCTCCCACTGCTCCTACCCGAGAAAAATGGGCGTGGCTTGTTTTGAGTGCAGTCACCCACTTTTCGTCAAATTTGGTAGAGGGGACGCGCCCTCTGGCGGATTTTCGGGGAGTTTTCTCCTTACTTTCTGTCTGATTTCGTGACACAGATTGTCCTTGCGATACAGCTTCTTCCGAGTGTAGAGTGTAAGCTGGCTTGATTTGCTGTTTGGGAACTTTCTTAGTATGTTCGCCAATTTGCACTGTAACCGAAAACTTATCTCTTTTAACCACTTTGAATGGTCCCGTGTAAGGACATTGCAGAGAGGTGAGCTGTGTGGGCACTCTGATATAGACATGAGTACATGTATCCAAATTTTTGGGCATGTTTACGGCATATTTCGTATTATTATGTTTAATATGCGTAGGCCGGAAGAAAAGAGGTTCCGAAAGGTTCGTAGAAGTTACGAAAATGTCTCCTGGGAGTGGTACGTCAATTCCGTAAACTTTTTGGAAAGGCGTAGTTTCGGTCGCCGGGTCTACTGCCGTACGCATGGCGAGTAGAACTTTGGGAAGTGCGTCGAGCCAATTTTCGTTTTGAGCTTTGAGAGCCTCTTTCAAAGATCTATTTCTGCGTTCTACCATTCCATTTGTTGATGGTTTGTATGGTAACGTGTGAGTATGTTTTACTCCGAGACGTTCCATAATGGAATTGAACAGATCTGATTCAAATTGAGTGCCCTGATCACTTGTGATGTATTTAGGTACGCCCTTTGAAGCTACCCAAATATTGATAAAGGCATTTGTGATTGTGGTTGTTTCGATGTTGTTAAGAGGGACTGCCTCTAGCCAACCCGTTGCTCTATCAACCATCATCAAAATGTAACGTTTCCCTCCTTTAGCTAAAGGTAAGGGTCCGGTAATATCAACGTGTACGTGTGAAAATTTGTTTGCCGTTTCAAATTCGGAGTAAGGGAGCTTCACGGAGCGCGTGATTTTTGCTCGTTGGCAAGTTTCGCACGCTCGGACCCAGTTTGAGACATCTGCACGGAGTCCGTGCCAAAAATATCGTTGTTTAACTTTATACACTGTAGAGTGTATACCTGGGTGTCCCAAATTGTGAATTTGGCTTATTATTTCTTCCCTTATTTCGTTTGGAATATAAGGTCTAGGGTGTCCTAGGTCTAGGTTACACCAAATTTCTCCTTGAGAGAATTCAACTCGTGTGAGTTTCAATTTGTCCTCCGCGGTAGGGGGAGAACGAATTTGTGAATTTGAAATGTGCAGTAGAAGATTGCATTCTATTGCAGCCGTAATTTTCGAAATTTCGGCTATGGGTGGACCCTCGTCCGTCTGGGTTGAAATCGATTTCGTTTGAATTTCAACCGGATCGAAGGGTCTGGAGAGTGCGTCGGCGACGACGTTGCTCTCTCCGGAAATATGACGAATGTCACTCGTCATTTGAGAGATGTATGTTAGCCATCTTAATCTCATTTTAGAAAAATGTGCATTCTTCTTAAGCATCGTGCCTAGCAGAGGCTTGTGATCCGAACAAATATGGAAAGATCTGCCGTCCAAGTCGTTGTGCCAGTGAATGCACGCTTGGTAAACGGCGAACATTTCCTTGTCGAACGATGTTTTGTTCTTCCATTGTTCTGGAATTTCTTTACTGAAAAATCCCAATGGTTGGTACGATTTCGAGCCATGTTTGTCTGTAATTTCTTGTTCTAGTGCCGCTCCGATGTGTGTGTCGGATGCGTCACAGACTAATCTCCACTCCGCCGTAGGGTGTGGGTGAGCAATGTTATGCAATGTTGCTTTGATCATTGCTTGCTTTAAGCTGTTGAAAGCTTTTTCTCTCTCTGATGTCCATTCGATAGGTGTTCTGTCATTTTTTTTGTTTGACTGAATGGAGTCATACAGAGGTTGTGCCGTGTGAGCGAATTTGCTTGAGCATGCTCGGTAGAAACCACACATACCTAGGAATCTGCGTAGACTTCGTACGTCTACTGGCCTAGGAAATTGTTCTATGGCTTCTATTTTATCTCGTTTAGGAATTATCCCTTCCTTCGAGATAGTGAAACCTAGGAAATCGACGGTAGGTTTTGAAAAAATGCATTTATCAAAACCTACTCGAAGTCCGTGTTCCCCTAGTTTGTCAAAAATTTGTCTGAGGTGGTTCATGTGTTCGTTATAATTTTTAGAAGCCACCAGGATGTCATCTAGGTATACAAATGCGAAATCAAATTTTCGCATGATGCTGTCCATGTATCTTTGCCATGTTTGAGCCGCTCCGGCCAAACCCATGCTCATTTTCTTAAACTCATAAAGACCGAAAGGTGTAATAATCGCAGTTTTATGAGCGTCATCTGGGTGCATCGGAATATGATAATACGCTGATTTTAAATCTATTGTCGAATAGATTTGCGTATCATGTAAATTCGCTTGGAAAGAGCGAATGTGAGGAGGAGGGTAGGCGTCTTTCTTCGTTTTCGCGTTGAGGAAACGGTAGTCGCCGGTGATTCTCCATGACCCGTCTTTTTTTGGCACACAGTGTAACGGGGATGCCCATTCGGAATCCGATGGTGCAATTATGCCTTCTGAAAGCATTTTGTCAAAAGTACTTTTGACTTGAGCCCGTTTTTCGCCCGCCATGGGTCTTGCTCGGAAGTGTACTGGTGTTCCTTCCGTGGTTATACGGTGGTAAACCCCGTTGTTTTTCCATTTACCTTGGATTTTGCTCATTTTATCATTGTATTTGTCAATGATAGAGCGAATGTTTTCGTCCTCCGTGATTTGCACGTCCTCTGGTTGAGGGGTATTGTCACGATGAGGGATAGTAGCTGCTATTTGTTCGTCAGTGAACTTTTTGTTCATGACTGCAGCTATTTTTTGATCGGCATAGCACTTTATTTTATCTTTATAAATGTACTTGTGTTTGACCCGTATTCCGATATCCCAAGACTCGAGGAATGGAATACCTAGGATCGCTAGATCAACTTTCGTGATCATAAACTCGGTGGTCATGTCCCCGAGGCCGATGTTAATTGTTGTGTCAGCTCGCCCTAGTGTGTCTATAGGGGCTCCGTTAGCTGCTGTGAGCTTAACGTTGGACTTAAGAATTTTCAAGCCCAATTTTTTTGTGACATTGTGGGGTAGAATGTTCACTTCTGCTCCCGTGTCAATGAGAAATTCAGTGCCATTTAGTTTGCACTTGAAAAAGAGCCTTTTATACTCAGTAGACTGCCGGCGTATAGGCTCAGATACACTGGCAGTTATTCGTTTTCCGAACTCTCTGTGTCGGAGGTCGGAACGGTACTTTCTTGTACCGATCGCTGAGTATTTTCGGTAGAAATCCGGGTTTTAGGCTGGCTTATAGTCGCAGCCTTTCTGCTAGTTTTGGAAGCAGTGTTCGTCTTCCAAGTGCAGTGTTCTGGGTCCGCACATTTGCGAGTTTCGTTACCGAAACGTGCGTGGTTTCGACAGACATAGGCCGTCGGTTTGTGAGGCTTGCTCTCCACTGGTTGGGGTTTGAACTCAGCTTGTTTCGAGAGGGCCTTTTTGAAACCAGTATTTATGGGTTTCGGAGTAGATTCTACTCCTCGTATGTTCAGAGAAGTATTCTCTGTTCTGTACGCGTGTAGCGTATCAGCTAGGTCGAGCCGGGAGGTCGTGGTAGGCTGAGCTGCGACCACACCTCGTGCTTCGATGGGAAGAGTCTCGATCCACTTTTGAGTGATCAGAGCCTCCGAAAAGTACCCAACAGCTTTCGAGTACATCTCGTGGTACTTGGTGCTGGGTTTTTTGGCGAGAGAGGCGGGGTCCTCGAGTGCGAGGAGCCTGTCCTGTAAGGACAACCCGTATTCTCGCTGGAGGCGCTGTTTGGCCTCTTCGTAGGGTGCGTGGGGTGCCGTGAGGTAAGCTGAGTCGATAGCTTCCCTCATTTCTTCTGGTACCCACTTGTATATAGCTGAGAAGCATTCGTTTTGCGTTCTCAGGTGTTTACGCACGCAGTATTGATCGAACTCGGCGAGTGCACGATCGATATTCTTCTTTTGGAAGATTGGTTTTTGATAATCTCCCATCTCCTCTAAAAGTGCTTGAAAACCACCTTGTGTAGAGGGATGTTGCGTGAGATGTGGGGCGTAGAGGCCCGGCGGGGGTCGCACGCCCGCAGTGGTTCCCTGAAATCCACTAGCTTCATAAGAGGGAACGAAATGCTCCGTGTTGAGCCTGTTCAAAGGCGGGGTCACCATTTGTAGTGGATTTAGATATGTTTTACTTGGCGTAGGTAGGCCAAGTCGGACATTTATATCCCGGTTATGCGGGTTGGTCCCCGGGTCATTCCCGCGAGGAATGTGAGCGGATCCGCCAAGGTCAACTGGTTTGGCGGACTGAAAGGGGAGATAGTTCGTGTCGCAGCCGCGTGGAGCGCTGGGCTCGCGTAGCAAGTGCTGGGTTCGATCAGTTTGGTACTGAGCCGTTTTGTAATATTCCGGCCTTAGATTTATATCTGAAAGGGGAATATGTTGAGCTTGGTTGAGGTACTGAAAAGTATCCTTCGCTTTTTGTGCATTTGGAGTGTATTTGACACTCGGATCGGCCGGGTAAGCCTGCGTCGAATATCGTGGGTATTCGGACAGCTTGGTCGAATCGTAATGATCGGCTTCAGAGCGAGTCTGAAAGGTTTCCTCGATCTTTTGTATAGGCGAGGCTTGCTCGAACGTTTCTTGAACGAAGACGTCGGGCGAGAAGGCGATCCTGACGTGAGGGTCGCGCCTTGAGCTGTCGCTGGGTTCAGCGGATTCGCCGTGTAGCCGGTAGGGAGCACTACGTGGGCTACTCGGCCCGGCTTCGCCGTCGTCCGCCTCCCCTTGCAAGGGGAAGTAGGACGGCCGACGTTCCATCGAAATGACCGAGTTTTTAGCTCGTTTCGATGCCTCTATGTGTGAAAAATAGAGGGTTTGGGAGGTGGACTCGCTTGACAGAGCGTCTTTCCAATGCTCGTATGTCAGGGTCCTACCTCGTAGCCTTGAAAAAGGCTTCCTTAGACGGTAAATTAGAGCGGAGGAGCTGAGTAATTTACCGGCGTACCCACAGCGGTCAGTTACGAGCTTAATGCTACGAAACCCGGGCGACACGGCTCGGAACGTCCCTCGGGCGTACGAGCTAAAGAGAATATCGATAGCTGTACCGGGTGGCGTCCTGACAGATGAACTACGTTGGGCAATGAGCAGGATGAATAATCACTGGACTCGTAGATGCCAATGCGAAATCTGTGTGGAGAGAAGGTCTGGCTTGTAGAAAGCA
The DNA here is from genome assembly GCA_030762985.1 of Adelphocoris suturalis. Taxonomy (NCBI): domain Eukaryota; kingdom Metazoa; phylum Arthropoda; class Insecta; order Hemiptera; family Miridae; genus Adelphocoris; species Adelphocoris suturalis. Next base: position 37,483,063 of record CM061046.1, read on the forward strand.
GTAGGAAGCCGTTCTTGAGATGAACTCGTAAGGCAGAAGGTTCGTCAGCGTAGAGCGTGTAGAATTCTTCGTACTTCAGAGTGTGTCGTCGTCGAGAGCGGAGAGTGGAATGAAATTCGGAGGGCTCCCAGCGGGGTATTTATAGGGAGGTGGCCGCCTCCTGCCGCCTCCTGGTTGGTCCGCTTAATTTCATAAATTCGACTGTGCAATCTCATTGGTTCGCACAGTGTTTTCTCAGTATCTGTGCATATGATAGCTGAGTTGGTCTTTCGAGGTGGTTTCCCTGCGTCCGTCGCTGTGACGGGGTCCCCGGGGGTGGCTGAACGACCTTGAGTTTTCCTGTTTGAGGTTTCTCATTCAAGGCGACTTGTTTCGAGATGTTTGTCGCATCTCTCTCGCCCAGTAAATGTTTGGGGAGGTCGCCTTGTGTGTTATTCTTTAATATTTCACTTTTGAGAGAGAATTTAGTATTTTCTCTCTGGTGAAATATTTTGTTTGACGGAGTTGTAACTCGACGTCTTATAAATATTTTTGTGTTGTGCCTACCTCTTTTTGGTAGCCCTGAAAAGGGCTGTTGAAAAGAGGTGGTGGATTTCACCACAAGGAACATGTTCCATGTTTAGTCGAGATTTAGTCCTTAGGGCTAAATTTGTAGCATTTTCGCCACTCTAACAGAAAGTAGACTTTCAATAGATTTATCACATAAAAAGTTTATGAATTTAATTTCATAAAATAGAGTACTTCAGTATATCATTTGTTTATAGCCTCAACAATTTTATACTATCCCGATAAACAACGCACGTACTCATTAATTTCCCACGAAGAAGACGATATAAACTCTTTTTCAAGGAGAACATGGATAATTCGATCCATCCAATTGAAACAAACCGGATATAAATATGAAATTTAGCAATTTACATCTAACATCATGTGGGAGTTTTCCGTCACTAACGTGAGAGTTGTGCGTTGAGAGTTGAGAGAGCTAAAAGTGCTTTCTAGATGCAGTTTGAACGGAAATGTCGCACACCTCTACCTTATATTAATGTCGGATTTGATGTATTGGGCCCTGCCTGTTTTTCGAAGTCCGTCATAGATTCCATAAGTAATTTCGGAAGATAACTTTTGGATGGAAGGCATGGTGAGGACGGGTGGACAAATTTACTTTCGCCTACCGTTAAACATTAATAAACAAATGTTTAGATGACTTACATTTTTGCCATAGTGAATGAATAATGAATTAGAATAACGGGTATTTTTGTGTTTCTCACGAAACCCTAATAATAAAATGTTTACTCCACGTTTTTCTTTCTCACAAACCTCTTAGACCTGTTTTAGCGGAGGTTCCAAATACAAGAAAAAGTACCGGACGGAATTCCGCGGATCTCGAAAAATGACCGGCTTGGCGGGGAGAAATCGCCGTCTCCTGACCTCCCACGACAACAGAGTTCGGTGGCGGTAATAAAAAACTGGAAGACGCGTCGAGTGGGTGAAGAGTCGGCTGGCGTAGTAAAGCTTCCCTCACCTCAGGACTCGAAGTAGTAAAAGGCTCTTGTGGGCTCCTGCGACCCATTTGGAAGGCATCCAAATGAAGGTGTCCCATCGCCCAGAATTGGACGGCGTTTGCCCGTCTTAGCGGAACTTGGATTTCACACGGCAAGCAAGGCCGTTGCCAGATGTGCCTGAATCAATCCTTGTACTTCTTGCTCTGCAATAAATTCAAAATGAGTTCGACCGCTGTTCTGCTCACTGAATAAGTAGAATGTTATAATTATGAAGTATACAAGCAATTCCTTACACAATTAAGTTAAAAAAAAGATAATATCAATGCTTTTCCCAACTCGCTGATATAAATTTTCATCCGTGCTTCACTGACAGAATTTTGATTTTCAAAACCGGTCGACCGGTTTTCAAATATTCAAAAAATAAATTTATCATCTGAAAGGAAGAGGACAGCCCAACTACATGCTCCTTACAGTATATCGTAGGCTCCAGTTCCTTCAACCTCTACAGATTGACCAGAGAATAAAAACTTCCATATTCGGTTTCGCACTATCTATAGAAAAAATCGAATTAAGTTTGATGTTCTAACATGGACGTTTGATTACTTACTGAGAGGTACGTAAAATTCGGTGATCATTCATAATTCTAGTAATCTCATGATTGTGAGAAGTTCATGTTGCTACCATAATAACTAGGTATACTCCGTTTTCCGAAAAGGCGAGCCCATATGAAGTGCTAACCTGAAATACATTAAGTTCGAAATGAAGGCACCAAGTAACACATTTTGCGTGAAATACCAATAAATTTTTGTGCTCCAGACTTAGTGAATAAGTAACTTATCAGTAGGTACTCTTGGTGAAAACATTGCCATCAAGGTCACATGTTAGAACAATACAAATGAAATGAGAATTATAAAAGTGCACAAGCCAATGATGGGTTTGACAAAGACATACCTTATCCTTGATTTACATCTGCGGAGTTAAAAGGTAAGATAAAAGAAGGTAGATTTGCTCATTTTGTTTAACTTTTCAGACATTCAACGATCGAAGTCTTGGTATTAGCATTGTCAACTCGACGTAAAGAATAACATCCAGACGACTGATCTCCAACGAAATGTGGTCTGCACACTTGACTAATTTATATTTTACTGAACGGTTTTAATGTACGAGTACATCCTGACGTGTTTCTTTTGCAGAGGTTTCCGAGGGTTCTTCTTCCATCCCTCTATTGTGAATGTGTCTCCTTTGTGTCCAGCTGGTACTTGTCAAGGTCCATTTGTGCTGCTGACGTCCAAGTTTTGACCATCTGTCTGCTCTGAGTATTGAAGTGAAATTAATGTAATAGTCATATGGTTTTCTCGGCTGTCATTTCAAGATTAAAATAAAATAATAATTTTAAAAAATGCGTATAGTAAACTGAGGATTATTAAGAAATTTCGAATGGAGTGACAATTTTCTACTTCTGTTCAAAAAAGCAGCTGGAGTGAAATAATAAAACCATTCCTATCACAATAGATTGGAGTATATCGTTGGCCTTTTTTACTCTTGTGGTGCTTGTGTCATGCACGGATGGTAGGTATATATAATAGAATTAGAGACCTGATAATACTCTGCACCCATTTTCATTATGATTAGGTAGGTTTTCAAAATCAAAATGTTACATTTTCTTCGAGTACGCATAACAATTTATAAATCGATGTATTGTGAATTCCCCTATAAGATATATTTATGGTGTATAGAATCATGTTATAGATACGAAGTATATATGTTTCTCCCCAACTTTGTATTTACATACTAATTTTTTCAGTTTTTGACTGCTAAAGATGCAGAGAATCCTATTGTAAATAACAGTCACTTGTTCAAGAAATAAAATTGAGGGGGATCAATTCGTGGAAGACACAGACAGTGTGTTGGTTTTTAACAGACGATCTTATTGATACATTGATACTCGGAGGTTGTGACATACCCATTACAGTAAGCTATTTCCATAAAATCAATTTTTATATTTCCCACAGGGAAAACCGATAGAAAACGTAGATAATGTAGAGAACATTCTTTATCTAATGCCTTTCTTCCGTATCGTCCCAGTATGAAAACATAAATGAAGCATGTTGATGTCTAGGAGATGTAAAAAGCAGAAATTTATTGAATGTACTGACTAGGTACGGTTACGGAACAAAACAACGACGGTTCCCATATCAAACAAGAAAGCGAATAGTAGATTATTATTGGTCGATAATATTCTATTTTCACCCCTCTCAAATTTCAATTTATTCCTGATTGATGCCAAACACCTCAGTCTTACTATTTAATTTGTAAACCCTAGGTCCTTCTTCCCATTTATATATTTCTTAGACTCCTCCGAGTGCAAATTAAAAGTCCCAGAAGCGGGTGAGCTATTACACAAAAACCCCAATGGGGATAAATCTTTGCAAGTCTACAATAAGTTAAGCAAAAATTATGTTCCTGCTTTTTCAAATCTTTGGTTCGTTAATCTTAGGCCAGCAGCCTCAATTACTGTTTCAGTGGCCACGTTTCGTACTAATCATTGACAATCCATCTTATTTTTAATTTATATTTGTTGTTTATTATTATTATTATTGACCTTACTAAGGCTCTTAAATTCTCCATTTGTGGAAGTACTAATCCACTTAGTATACAAGTATTGCTCCTTCACGAATGAAGGGTTTTCGAGATGAAGTTCCCTGGATTGGAGCCAATATTACTTCCTATCCACATTCAACGTTCTCGGAAGTATGTTCTAAGTAGAGAAGTTTGACAGTTATCGTCTCGAACAAGAGAGTGCGTCTACCTCACGACTTATCTCGAGCTTTCTAGATGCAGTATTTACGTAGTTTGGGACATCTCAACTTTGAATTCGGGGTAGGGATCTCCTAATAGCTGCTTCAAATTATATACTATGAAGGTTTTGATGGAGCTTTTCCACTCCTCTACCTTTAAATGTTGTCTTATTTAGAGTCAGATTATTTTATAATATTATATTTCAACAATAAGCAACGGTATTCGGAGCAAGATGAAGAGCCCACACGAGAAGAACGTTAGAATCACTCGATCGGGGCCAATCAAGTCATATATGAGAGGGGGCCTTGCCAAAGTCTACATCAGCATCACTTTCGATCAACCCTTAAGGGTACAATTGAAGGGATGAAATATTAAGAAATCAGATATAGAACACTTTGGGAATGAGGGTACATTTTTTGGTTGACATTAATAGATATCATCCCAAAGAATCGAATGAAATCACCCGGATCGCTTTAATTCAAACCGTTCGCCTCGTCATAAGTGGATGCCACGAAAAGTAGCTACTGACAATGGTATGTGGTAAATAAGTCCAGCTAATCTGAATTTTTACTAAGGGAGTGACTACTTGATGTTATGCATATTTGAGATGCGAGCTTGGGAGCATCCAGGCCACCAAACTATACACATCATTCTGACCTATATTTCCAAGTAATCTGAATTTTTATTAAGGGATTGACTACTTGCTCTCAAGTATTTTTGAGTTGCAAGCCAGACCGAAAAAAAAAAAAAAAAAAAAAAAAAAAAAAGTTTTGCATAGCTCACCATCTGTCAAAACTTGACCCCGTACGCATCTTTAGCAAGATTTCTGGTGTGCGCTCATTTCGCTGTACTCATCTTTCGTGGATTCGTTGCTGAGGTAACACCCCAGGTAGATGTTGAGTGTGGTCGTTCACCGATGAAATCTTTCGGCTTTCTGTACAACGCTGTCAAATTTGAAAAGCTTTTGTCGAGAGCTTTCAGCTGATGGAATAAAATTAAATACGTAAAATTGGCCATCCCCACACTCCATCGGATTATGTCAGACGTCAGAACGGACAAAAAGTCGTGGTAAGAGAAACTTACTTCATAATCGGAAATTCAGAGTGTGTAGAGACGGGGAAGTCTTGGATCGAAAAAGGGAGAAGGCGAAATGAAAAGAAAAAGAAGGAGCTTCGATCCATACACATTTCTCCAAGCATTTCTTATTACGTCGGACGGATGAACTTGACATCTGCGGCCGATCGCTGGAATGGCAGCAGGAAGGAGACGGAGCGTCTTGCGTGCCGCGGAGCCGGACGGGTTGTCCCGGTATAGCAATGTCAAGTTCTAGCTAAGGATCTGGGAGGTGCGGATGATGACCTCTCCGAGCTCCTGTTGATGCTACCGCGGTCCACAACATAGTCCTCGTCATACAACAATAAGGGGATTTGTGATTTCTCGAGCTGTATAGTGGAAATGATTGAGTGCAAACAGAATGGACCCGAACGTTTTGTCATCTTAGTTCTGATAGTGACACAAATATTGTAATACACTCAATACACATTGCTACACGCAAACCCTTATCGGGATAGGTTAGGCCAGGTTCGCGGACGTTTAATGTATTTTTGGATTTGTTAGACATTGCCCAAACATAACCAAACATACCCACAAAAAGTTCATGCAGCATGCATTTTTGTGATAATATATGAAAATTTTGTACGATTGAATTTTTTTTTTTTTTTTAAATCTATCTTTTCTCTATCTATCTAATCTTGATGAAACTCATATGAGGTAATAAAATCGTCATTTCCCAACTTCTCTTCAAATTCAAATCTAATCGGACGAATAGGACAAGAGAAAACTACACTTGATGGATTTTACGTTGCGCATGAACAGTTGAAATAATCAATATCTGACTGATGAAATCTAAAGGAGACCATTCTTAGCCTAACTCACATATTCCCAGAAAATTATATCAAAATCAAATTGAAACTGTTCAATTTATGCGTGTTACAAGAGTTTCACATTTGCGCAGTCGCAGCAGCTACTAATGATACGATTTTGATGAAATTGATATGAAATTATTAATCGTAATTTCTTAACTACTATTCGTATTTGATCCAGATCGGATGTATGCATGACGGAAATTTATTACGCTTGTGCATGCACGGAGAGGAGTATTGATTTTTGAGTAATGAAATTGATAGGGAAGCACCTTATAGCCTAAATCTCAGATTCTCTAAAAATTTAATCAAAATTGGATGAAAATTTTAGAGTTTATGCGTGCTGCAATGATTTGCGACACACACACACGCACACCATACCCTCATACACACACGAAATAAAAGTTGTTCATAATGGTCTAAAACATAAAATGCGAGAGGAAATTTTGATTTTGGATTTTAAAAAAATTGTTCATCTCTCGAATGTGAAAACATTGCTTCCGTTACTATAGGTAGACTCGGAAGCAAAAATATAATAAAGAGCTAAATAGTGGCGAAAAGTTGTAGAATTTAATAATTATGTAGCATATCATGATTTATAAAATGTTTGTTTATTATAAATTTGATTGTTAACATTTTTGGGAATTGTGCTCAAAAGTTCAAACAAATTCACAACAAGAAGATGCGCATTCTGTATAGGAACTTGACATACTCATTATTTGGGTTGTGAGATGACCATGGAATGATTAAAAAAACAATTTAACTCGACGTCGATACATATTGCAGAAGCATATCAGGAGGCGCGTGAGAAATTGACAGAAAATGTGGGAGAAAACGCGATGGTGTGAGGCAAAAACAGGACGAAGATCTTAATAAAGGATCGAGCTAAAGAAGGGACTGCTAAGGTAAGACTTCTTACAGCGATTCGCAAACAATGAACCGGAATCACAGGTGGCTGGACAATGAAGGAAGCTGATAGGTACCGTGCGAGGATCCAAAAAAAGACGATGACCGACATGGGAGGCGACGGAGTGATAGCGATGTCCTTACATTGATGACCTCGACGATTTTGGATGTCGGTACGATAGAATTATTTATATTACAACGAAATGAAAAGGAATTGGGTCGAATAGATTAATAAAATTCAAAAATGCATTATCTAAAGGCTACTTGTATTACTCACCTAGTTACTACCAAGCATCAGACATCAACATCGCTTCAGTTATGCAAATTTAATGATAAATTTTCATTAAAATGGTTCTCTAAAATCTAATTTTTGATATTTTCAACGCTCAAACATCGTTCCTTGTGATCGCTGATCGGAAGAGCGATCTCAACGTGCCTATCTGCATCCCCGTTATTTGTCTAATAACGTGTAAAAACTCTACAAATTATTGCACAATAGTTTATTATTTCTGTTTGAGGGAACCATTCTGCTCAGATAATGGAAAAACGTGGTCAGTTTAAGCAAAAAAGTTCCAGTCATGCAGTATGATAGTATGAGCGAATTTTCGTAAATTATTGTGTTATATTTAGGTTGAATTGTTTTGACATTTGTGCACCTGGAGTGCAATAAAATTGATAACCATCAATTTTATATTTAACAAAATGTTCTGAATAATATACTGCTACTGAAACAAAAATGTGGATTTTTTTACAGGTTTTATAGATTTCTAGCTCACATTAATGAAATGTAATTACGTTTTTCAACAAAATGTTGTGCATCTTTTTAAATGTTTTAGCTCTAAGTTGATGATCTTTTTATGAGTATTATTCCACTCAAATAATAATTTAAACACTTTTATAAGTTTTTTGCCATTTTTAGTGATTTTTTAGTACTTATATTAGACACATTATTGTGCTCAAAAGTGCTTTCCAACGAACTCATCCTTTACTTGGGGTTTTTTCCCCCAAGGACTGTTATTATCTGGAATGATACACACACACAATATACATCCATTTATATAAATATATGCATATATAGTTAACAATTTCACTTCACTCAAAGTCCTAAATTTCCAAAACAATTTAACATAAGACAGCACGGAATCGATAGTATACGAAAATTTGCACATACGATCATGCTGCATTACCTGAACATTTGTTGTTATTTTCAGCCCTTGTGAAGCATGAACATTTGCTCATACAGTGCCCGTTTGGTCTCATTCGGTTAATTCAAATTAATTGTATTTTTTCTTTAATTGCCAACCATTAATTCTTTCACTTTGAGTTGATTGAAAGTGATGCTTATATATGATTCTTGAAACGAATTTAGAGTACTTTTTTTTATTACGAATTTTGAAACATGAGGTACTTAACAAATTCACCGGGAAGGCTAATTTGATGATTGACAATTGATTGACAATGAAGGCCATGATTGATTACGAAAATGCATTATCGAAAATAAACAAAAAGCAACGGACGGATGGATTTTGTTTTAAATTTAATGTTAGGGATATTATTTATCTTCAATTTAATTTTACATTTATTGTTAATACGTAAACCAACGACACCCATGGTGTAAAACATTTTCTTCTTCTCATTCAATCACAAAGATCCATCATTGAATTCGACAAAAAAATGTGTTTAGGCCTATGATGCTATGATATACAGGGTGTCCCGCATAAGGTGGTCAGTACTTCAGGGGTCAATTCTAGAGCTCATTTTTGATCGATAGTTCCTCATAGAGACTTTTTTTAACGCTTAGTTTTCGAGTAATTTCATTTTAAAGATTATTTTTCGTATTTTCGACCTTTTGTCACTAAAACGATCATAACTTTCTTGATTTTCCAATTCAAATTTTAGGATACCGCTGGAAAGATCATTGAATTTCCTATTGGTTAGATGCCTGAGCTTTCATAAGAATTAAGGTTCTAGACATGAAAAAGCCTTCTGAAAAGCAAATTTCACCTAATTCGGAAAACTTGAGTTTTTTCAATCGGGAAATGAACTATGAGAACCAATACTTTTTTCTAGACACAAGAACGGTAAAAACTGCTCCAAAATCTCACCTTTTCAACGGTGTAGTCAATTTTACTTTGCTAGTTAGGGGAGGAAACTATGTTTTAATGTCGAAAAACATCGTTATTCTCACTGAAATCGAGGGTTTTGTTGAAAAATGATCTTCCGTGTGAATACGAGTTTTGGGTCGGTTCCTACGTATTTTTTTACGCTGAATGGAAATGTAAAACTTGCATATCCCTCCAACCCCCATTAAAACCTAGGTAGTTTTGCACTTTAGCTTACAATTTTCACCCCTAGAAACAAAATTTATCATACCAAATGAACTCAAATATTTGAGTTAAAGTGTATAATTTGGTTATAACGGGTTCGGGTTGTGGTAAATGGTATAATGGTGTAATAACTACAAACCATTCGATTCAGCGTAAAACAAACGTAAAAACGGACCAAAAGTAAAATTGACTACTCCGTTGAAAAGGTAAAATTTTGGCGCAGTTTTTACGTTCTTGTGTCTAGAAAAAATATTGGTTTTCATAGTTCAATTTCCGATTAAAAAAACTCAAGGTTTCCCGAATTAGGTTTAAAAAAAATTTTAGAGTGCTTTTTCATGTCTAAAACCTTAATTCTTAAGAAAGCTCAGGCATCTATCCGATTGGAAATTCAATGTTCTTTCCAGCGGTATCCTAAAATTTGAATTGGCACAGCAAATTAAGAGAGTTATGACCATTTTAGGGACAAAAGATTATGTTATGTAATTTTGAGATGCGAGCATCCAGACCACCAACCTATACACAGCATTCCGATCTACCTATTTGTGCGAATTCGTGTGCATTCTACTTGTTAATTCATGTGGAGGCAATCAAACCACGACCACGCCAATTTGTTTCAACAAATCCTCACTGACATCGGCAACGGAAAAGTACTCTTTTTTAAAACATTTTTACTGTGAAGCGAAAAATTGTGAAGTCTGGGAACTGTAAAAATAATAACTCTTCTCGGATTCATGATGCGCCATGTTCTGATCACACATTACATACGGGGTTTAATAATAAAGTAGGCCAATGATCTGCGTAGAAGGGCTATCTAACACAGAAATAATAAACCATTGTGTAATAACTTGCAGCGTGTTTGGAATGCTCTCATTTTATCACAACATCTCATGATCCCCAAGGCATTTTGGTGTCAAGGAAAGCTGATTCATTACGCTAAGTTATAATGTAATATTGCTAAGTAACCATAATGAACTAATAATGTAAAAGGAAGTTACTAGGTAGGTACATGGTAGGTATACTAGTGAGTAGTAGGTACTTGTAAGCTGTAGGTACCTACTAGACGATGCATAGACCTCTGATCATCTGATGATTTCTATCGTAGTTAATCTCTGAAGCTGAAATTTAAGAGATGATGGAAATGATTGGCTCAGTCCTACTCAGCTGAGTAAGCTAAATTCTCTCCTGTTCATCCTGTACCGATGAATCTGCATGTAGTGTAGATACTCAACATCAGTTTACTGATTTTAAATTGAATTTTGAGGCATTGTTCAATTAGCCCCACAAGAATCTCCAGAAAGTTTCCTTTATATGTCGGTACAACTGCAAAAGTTATCAATCGTCCTTTGCGAGAGCATAACATCTTAGTATTTGATTCTATTTATTTTCAATTTTTGTTTTGATTATATTATAATAAAACTGGAAATTAATGTACAATATTAATATACAACCGGAATGACTATGGATCGATTTTTTAGGTTGTAGCAACGTAAAAATAAGGTTTTTCAGTTTCCTTTCTAGTGCAGTGAGTTGTGAGAAAGAGAAACGGTTATTACTTAGTCGCTAATATTTCAGAAACATACAGCACGTGATCTACCAACTCACTCAAGAAACGCGCAATATTTTGGAGTTTCGTGATTGGAATTCCTTGCCCTCGTTATTTTATTATTTCTACAACATTGTTATTGCCCCCAGTTTTTTCTTCTTCTCACTTTATAATGATTGCACTGTTTCACATCAGCTTATAGCTTTCCCACGGAGTGAATGATCCCAACGTGTTGAACACGATAACGGTTCTCTTACTAGCTGAACTTCCACGGATGTGATTATGTTTTTATGATTTCCAGATACATTAACGTTCAATTGATCGGACACTATAACTGGTGTGCCAGTAACTGTTAATTAAATAATTAAAACATATTATTTGTCGTCAGTTCTCCGCATTTTCCGGACTAGAATTGTAGGGAGTTTTACAAGTAAAGGATTAATTGGTGCTGTATGGTTTTACTCATCAAATTACAGGATGTGCACATAACATTCGAGGTGTTACTTATCAACTTGGAGGTTTTAATCATCAAATCACAAGTTTTAACAATCGAATTCGAAGTTATCCTAATCAAATTAGATCCTAATTGTTTAATTGAAGGTTTTACTCATCGAATTTTATGTTTGTACCCTCTAATTTGTTGGTTTGAGACTCAAACATTTGATGTGTGAGCGTGTAAATACACAAAAAATTGGTATACCTTTGTGTAATAGTTTATACTTTTGTTTTGATGTTACAGAATCTGCCGAACTACTAGGAAGTCAAAGAAGGTGAAGAATGAATTTGAGATATGAACTTCTACAGTCTGTCGAATATATATATATATATATATATATATATATATATATATATATATATAGAGAGAGAGAGAGAGAGAGAGAGAGAGAGAGAGAGAGAGAGAGAGAGAGATCAGAGTTGGGAAGTACTTTCTTCAAGTTCTTGAGAAAATCAACTGATATTTTACAGCAGTCGAGGAATATCAGTAATGAGTATGAAGAGGTATAGCTGCACAAGACGGAAGTACGTACTTCGAAAGTACTTGCTAAGTACAATTACATGTACTTGCAATTCCACTGTTTAGTGAGTACAAGTAATTGCGATCCCAAGTACAAGTACATGTACACTTACTTGTACTTGTACTGGTACTTGTACTTCAAGTACAAAATGCACATTTTCTATATTTTAACCTAGAATACTATGGAGAATAATGGGGAGGAATTTCGGACACCCGTCCGCCCCACGTTATTCGTAATGAGAGGAAGAGGTGGTAGAAGGGGATCCGTAATTCCTCCCTATCATTATCCACAGTATTCTAGGTTAAAATAGAGAATGTGCTTGTTGTACTTGAAGTACAAGTACTTGCCACCTGGACAGGTACAAATCCTGATGTACTTGTACTAAGATTGATAAGTACAAATACTTGTGTACTTGTACTTAGAACTTCAATTACAAGTACTTGTACTTACTAATTTTATTTCAAGTACTTGTACTTACTCATTTTATTTCAAGTACAAGTACAGCAAGTACTAGTAATTGTACTCGCAATTTTTCGAGTATTGTACCTGTACTTTATACTTGTAAGTTCATTTTTCCCAACTGAGATTGATTGATTCTTTTTATTTAGAAACCAGGGAAGATTAGGGTCATAAGGCCCTCTCTTCCTCCTTCCCCGAACATGTTTTGTCAACATCTCACAATCGTGCATCGTAACATGCAATAGTAAATGATAAATTCAAAAAATAGGGGGAGAGAGAGATTGCGGGGGGACAGGGAGATAAAGAGAGAGGAAGTAGAGGAGAGAGAGAAAGAGATAGAGGGTCGAGGTGGGGGTGAGAGAGAAATGGAGAGATATAGAGAGGGAGAGAGATATGTGTACGAGTTGCTCAGGGTGATAATGACCGGTGCACACAGCACACATCACCGGCGCACAATGGACTGAGTCCACGTTGGTAGGCGATCTCGAAGGCCGAACACGCGCGGCGGCAGCTCACGTCGCCTGTAATTCATCGCAGGGGATGAGGCCTTGAACCCCGGCCGCCTCCGCGTCTACCGCCAACTTCTCGATACAAATCCGCCGTCAGCTCGCCGTTCCGTGACGGCTGGTTCGCCTTTCCGTTAAAATTACTCGGCGCAAAAAACGCACTCGCGGTATTTCCGTAAACAATCCCCGAGGGTAATCGCACCTTCTGTGAGAAAAATTTGAACGGACAATGTCCCTCTGATGACTGTTTTACATTCTTTATAATACCACCAGGGACAAGGTATAGTATTACGACCGGCCTAAAAAAAAATCTATTCTAACTGGATTACTGTTTCCGGTAGGTATTTGAAATGGCAAATACAGACTTGAAGCAAAAATACAAAATCAAAGACCGTTGGAGCGGCGGAAGCCGATTAAGCGAACAAAATCATGAAAATCAAGTCAGGATCAATTCTGGATAGGTAGGTAAGTAACCGTTCCCCCGTTGGTTACAGACAAACTAACCAGTCTAAAAAAAGGGTCGGTCAAGGTGTGGTATATTTTTATGCGTAACGTAAACGTATATAATACTAGAGGCCTGTTAGGGCTTGGAAAGCCCTAATCTATTCCGTATAACAGTAGTACCTAACAGGAACTCAGCACATTATAGTAACAATATAAGTCCTACCTATTTGCGGCGTTATGTGACCTGGTGCAAAGCTAAGGCGATGTTATTAAATGATTAAAAAAGAGGAAATACCGATCAAAATGTAAGTAATGTAATAAAATAAATATCACCAATTGAGGTGGTTGAAATGCAACCGCTCTCCTTCTACTTTAACGTAACAATCGACCACGTACTGTTGAAATAAATTCTTTGCCTTGTGGGTATGTGAGAATGTTGAACGAACAGCTAGCCTGTAGCAGGTGAATTGCAGCAAGGTGATTCGTGTTCTGCACTTCTGCTTACGTGGACCATTGTGAGTTTCAGGGCGCCAACTTGGTTCACCATGAGGAAACAACAATGGGTATACCTTTGGGTCACAATGAGGGCTCATTACAGAGAAAAGTTTTGGACCACTTTGTCTGTGATGAATAACAACATGCCTGAAGCCAGGTGGCTCACCATCATTCGAACCAAAAACTCCGGCTATTTCATCCGCAGAAGGTTTGTTGAATCAAATCTTCTTATCCATAGGTACTTGATCAACAAAACGCAAGTTCAAATCGCTGCTTGAGGAGGCATTTTCGAACGCTTGAGCTGCTCTTCCATATGCTACAGCGTAAGGATTCTGAGCCATGATGGCCGAGAGTTCACCCAGTATCTGGCGATCCAACTTGGTGTTTTCTGCACGATTCAACCTCTCTCGAGTGGCCAATGTAGTATCGATGAAATACAACTGCCCGTATCTCATCTGGGTTTCTCTACTCAACGGTTGAAAATCAGAAATTTGCCATGTATTTTAAAGCAGTAAGGTCCTATACCTGGAATTTCTTTTCTTGTGGCCCAAAACGAAGCGAATGCAATTGCGCTATTGTAATTCCTAATATAATTGGAAAATCTTTCTGAATTCTGAGTGAGACATGCTAAAGTCTCGTTGATGGCTGGTTCGGGAAAAACGGAAGACCGTTGTGACAGCACGTGTTGAAATGGTCTTTTGTCGATTCGACAGCGAAATGCAACGCTTTACAATTGCTACACTTCATTTCCATTCAGCCAAGGACGTGCTCTTCGATGATCGATTCATTCGCCAAATATCTACAAAATAACCACTCCAGTGAATTACTTGCAACGCATTTCTTACTTACCGTGAATTGATGGCAACTGTTGTTACCGCCACAGCCTAATAAACAACTCTCGTTGTAAAGGACCGTCTAGAACACGATCAAGGCGGGTATAGAGACGAACGGAGACACTTTTGCAACAAACTTGGGGCCGTGCTGATTCGAATGAGCAGTCTAACACTAAAATCGGACCACGAAGTTCTTCACAATTTCAAAGACCGTTCGGAATTATATATAAAGAAAAATTATTGAAATGTTATGAACAATCTTATAAGAATCCATAATAAGTTCCTATTCTTGGGGAAATCAAACAGAGCGTAAAATATCATAGTCGGTGTGCAAACATACCATTTGTTGGACAGCTCCAAATTCATTACACGTTACAGCACCTACAAGGCTACAATGCTGCATACTTCTTCTCCTTCAACTTCCTTCTGAAAACTACTCTTACTTAAACAAAGTAAGTTAGTGAGAGATTTCTGTTCAATTGCCTAGTGTGATGCAAGGATTCGAGAGCTAAATTCTGTTCTGATGAGTTCTGGGAAGTTGAAATTTGATAGGGAGTATTACCCTATCATAACATTCACGAATCAAATGAAGGGCTCTATCTTCATCAGATGAATGAGGCAAATTCTTTCCCTTTCACCCTAATAAGGTGAAATTTAATTGTGGGCCTCTCCGGGATATCTAGAGACGAATGAGATACCTAACGTATTCCGTCCTGATCAGCTGAATGAGCTAAATTCCCTCCTGTTCACCCTTTAAAGCTGAAATTGTATAGAGAGCCTCTTCGTGATATCTGAAGAGAAATGAAATGAAGGATCCGTCCTAATCAGTTTATTTGAAAAATTTTCGTAAAATGGGCCTTACTGTCCTTTAGTTTCGCTCTCCCTATCTCTCCCTCAGGAACTGGGGTTTCATCAGGGAGTTGAGGAATCCCAGTTCAATCTTTGTAAATCCCTTAAATTTTCAACTCGCCAAGATTACAATTTCCGGACTTTATGAAATGTGCTGGCATTCATTTGTGATTATCTTATGTGAAGTTACTTAAATTTTGAATTATTCTTCTGAATTATGCTTAGTTGTTTCTGTTACTGATGATGACATAATCGTCGAAAGTGATCTGCTATTGTAACTCTTTATTTTGTGGGAGTATACATTTTCCATTAGCTTCCGTTTTCTTCATTCCTATAATTAATTGACTATTATATCACTACATGAACGTTGGGGTCTTAAATTATGCTATATGATTCAATATAATTGCAGGGAACATCATGTATACATACCACGTTCAAAACGGGATGGCAGTTCTAGTTCACTGCTACACTTGACACATCTACGAGGCAACGAGGGAAGCCCTCAATCAGCGACCTCAGGTTGGTAGGTATCATTCCGCATGAGTCAGCTCCGAACGTACGAAATTATTTGAAGTTGCTGCACCCTGAAAGTGTCTATATTTTCGTTATCTTCATCATTTGCTGATAAGTATGAGTGTAATCGAGTCCTACATCGGCCAATTTAAATAAGAGAGGAAGAGGCTGTACTTTGTGATAGGTATGTACTTTCGGAAAGTCAAACTCATCCTATTGACCTCGTGTTTGAACTCGATTTCGTCAGAAGTTCAAGTACGGTTCAAATTGTATTTATCGCCGGTATAAAATAAAACATATTGGTAAGTAAAGCATGCAGTACTGGGACGGGTCTATGAATTTATTGTATGTATATAATTTTGGTGAAATAAAATTTAAAAAAATATATAAAAAAATATGTATATCATGATTTCTCGGAATTACCCTTCCTCCTCTCCTATTTAAATTTGAAACTTATAAGATTGCAAAATGGGACTTAAATAATGATCGAACAAATGATAAAAACTGTCATAGAAATCAGATTAATATGGTAAAAATGTCACAATTTACCTATTACCCCTAATACCCCTTCCATAATGAAATTTGAAATTCTTGATAAGCATTCTAAGATTATACCAAATTCATAATTGAATAAAACAATAATCACGAAAATAGGACGAAATATGTAGCTTGGGCAGCGCTTAAAAGAATCGGAAATTATCCCCTCCACCCCCTACCTCGATAGCAAATAAGTAATTTTCACGGTTTGCACAACTAGACAACAATTTGGATAGAACGAAATAAGAATCACTAAAATCAGTTAAGAATAATAGCCTGGGTATTGTATACCAAATTTGTCAAAAGACCACGTTTGTTCGGTTTTACCCCCTCTTTTCCCAATATTCCATCATGATATTCAAAATTACCGATTTTTTCCCACAACTAGACTAAAATTAGGATCGAACAAAAAAAAAAAAATCTTCACATAGACACACAATTTTTTTAATTGTTATTTTGGCGGAGAGGACACACCATTAACTTGAAAAAATTTATAAAAGAAGACACACACACACACAAGACACAACACACACACACACACACACAAATACATCTTTGGATTCTTCAAGGATTCGGTCTCAGAATGTCTGAAATGGGTTTGCATGCGGTTCTTTTGCTTCCTCACTACTGAAGCTAATTTTGCCCGTATCGGAGGTTTTTAAAAATAACTAGATACATCCTAAATTTTTTTAAATGGAGGCTACCTACTTTATGTTACTTATTTCTAAAAGCTCATCCCGTGTTATTCCCGCAATTTGTTAGTGTTCTATTTGGTTTTTAATTGACCTTTCACGAATACACGTCCGTTTCTGTTGTATGTGCGAGGAGTACCTATTACATTTTTTATATACTTACTGTACAACAAAATACTGCTGTGATGGGTGGGGGACAATCGTATTGTGCGCGACTAAGAAGTTTACACATAAGCTCACTGAGCACACTACCATGGAGTCTCCACACCTGCCAGTACTCAATGTGATGAAGAACGCCATTACTTATGTAAAAAATGTACTGTGTACTGTTTGTGTAATTGTGTCTAATGTACTTGATACTTTGTTTGTTTGTTATTACTTTGTTAACAGTTCGATCTCGCCTTCTTCCAGAAAGTAGGTATTGAATGCATAAGAACCACTTTAGTTTTTATGGCCTAAAACGGTTAGAGATTAGATACGAAATTCGTTGACACTTATAATTCTGACAGCACGTTTCAAAGATATGTGTCCTTATGGGTCCAAGCCTACGTGTCCGGGAGTGCGGAAGTTTAATCACTATTCCCAAAACGATTAACCTAATTTCGGATTCATACCGTTTACGAACTAAATCACTCGCGACGAAGTTGTGGGAACCCATTTCAAAACGGAAGTTAGTGAAAAACGTTGTCTATTTCCACGAAAAATAAAGAGTTACAATGTTAAATCGATTTCGACGGTTAGGATCATCATTAACAAACAATATAGTTATTGTTTGTTACTGATGATGGCCTAACCGTCGAAATCGATTTAACATTGTAACTCTTTGTTTTTCGTGGAAATAGACAACGTTTTTCACTAACTTCCGTTTTTCATACCGTGTACCTATCCGAGTCATCGTACACAGTATAAACTGGTTTTTTCGTTTTCTCTATTACACTTTTCCATATACTAGCTATAATTACTAAAATTACTTAGCTCTAATATTTACAAAATAAAACTCAGCAACTCTCTCTGCATCCCTTGGAATAATGGAATTTCGGGTTTCTTTTCTGTTTGATACTAATTTATTAAAGACGATCCCCTAATTAAGAAACATATCAATTCTGTCTGTATGTATATTTGTCTGCTTCCATGACCCTGGCTTTCACCCAATATCTGATGAAATTGTTTGAATAGACTCATATTTGAATTAAACTAATATCAGTGCGAGGTGTTTGGATTTTTTACAATCCAAGCCGATCTCGGCGTTTTGGCGATGTTGACATAAGTTGGAAACATGATCGCGAGAACACGTTTGGATTGATCCAACAATTCTTTCAATTTAGATTATTTCCTGAAGTAGTTTGAATAGCTGGGAGAGGGGGGGGGGGGGGGGGTTGACCATGGATGGGTAAAATAATGAGAAATCCTTCTAACAAGCATTACTTATACAGTTTTCATTCAGTACATTTTTCTGGGAATGTAATGTAATGCTGGGGATGGTTCCTTATCAACCCCATCACTTAAAAACTACTAGTTTCCACTGCGCATGCCCAAACGTAAAATACATCAAGCGTCATATTATACTTTCATCTCATGTATAATAATCGATACATTATAATATATACCTACATCGATCTCATACTGCGCAAGAGCACATTATGAGGACATTAAGTCCTTGAAACAAGCATGACGTCTGTCGTTTTAATCTGATTTTGATGACATTTTCAATGATCTGTGCAATTAAGTCATGGATATGAGGGAGCTATTGGCCTCACTCAACTTGACAGAAATATTTTTCTCACAAAATTTACTAAAATTTATTATGTTCGTGTTTCTAATTAGCAAATCAATACTCCCTTGAGCTAGTAGAGAGATCGTTAGTATTCAGTGTTTCCATTACCTCTCTTAGGGTTTCCTTTACCTCACACCTGAATTTCTTCTACCTCCCATTTGCTAAAAACTAATTTTCGCCTTTCGAAAGATTACCACAATAAGAAAGTTAGAACTGCTCAAAAACGAATTTCAGCTGTTTTGGTTTATTATTTTCAAGAATAAATCTTTGTAATCGACCTCACTCTCTCTTCAAAATTTGATGGTTTCCGTTTCAAGATGCTTAGAATCTAAGAATCGAGTTAAAAAATCCATCCGTCTGCCATAAGCCGCGCTGTCAGAGCTAAGAGCTATTCTCCGAAACTACTGGACTAAATTTTATGAAACTTTGATAAAAAATCACATTTTGGAGTCCAGTTGCTCCTAGAAGCTCGGCATCAATTTCAATTATCCATAAGGCCGAAATATACAAAAATCGAGATCTCGTACTGATTAGGAATGAGAGTAGTTTTTTGGTTGTCATTAATAGTTATTATACCAAAGAATCGAATGAAACCACCCAGATCACTTTACTAAAACCTTTCGCTCTCTTCGAATGCCTGACTTTAGCAAGAAAAAAAATACATGGAAGCTTATCATTATTGTTGAAATTTAGTAAAAACTACCTTATAAACTACTACGATCGTATCTGCTGATATGATTTCGACACGTCATCGGTCACGACATCGAGTTTGTGGACTTTGGATGGACAAGTGAAGCGTAGGTAGATGATTTGTTCCATCTTATTAATTTTCTGTTTTAGCACCTGAATCAGAGGATATTGTAAGGTGGATGTGTTCTATTTTATTGCATTCTCTCGGTTACTGCAACAATGTATTGATGACAAAGTCATCGTTTCGCCCGACCACCACGGGATAGCGTTACGTAAATCGATTACTGGGGTGGAACCCGTGAGTATAATTTCTTTCAACCTACGGTGCTCAAAATTTTAGATGGACCCCTTCGTGACACCTAGAAAACAATTACGATGGACGGAGGCGCACTGATCAGCTGAGGAGCCAATTAGGGCGACTCTTCCATGTCCAATACTGTCTTCACAAACTTAAATTCAGATTATTACATCAAATTTGGATTCTCAGGGAGACTAGGAGCACGAATCATTGCATGCATCAATCCGACATTTCACCACACGATTGGTACTTTCTAAAAAATCAATTTGATACAACATAGAATGAACGAACAAGGTATTGTTACTCTTATTACGTACGGAACTTTTATTAACATTAGGTAGGTACCTACTAATTACCCTTATTGTCACTGGGTAATTCTTTTGTTTCATTTTTTCTAGGTTATCCTCTACAGTTTTTCCCCTTCTAAAAGGCCGTTGAACCCTAAAAAGTTTTCTCCGATATGGAAACACTCATAGTACATGAAAAAATACGTATGAAATTAAGATAACCTTCAACTATCGTACTCACTTAAGTTTCCAAGTGGGCTGGTGCAGGAGGTAACCAAGGTAAAGACAACAGGAACATCCTAAGAGGTCACAGGATAAATACTGTTTTCTGTTCAATTTTTTCGAATAATGGACGTTTTCCAACAATGTCTAGCAAGTTCAATACCTTCTACACTGTTGTCAATGTTTAACAGTGTTTTTAGTTTAGGTCAAAACAGTGAACGACGGTTTTTTCCACCAGCGAGAGCTGTTTGGGTTTTCCTGAAACATTTGGTAAAACCTATACAGTTTTTCGTTTCCCAGTTTTCCCCTCACAACTCACTAACCTTTTCCCTGTTTTATCCCTCGGAAGGCGTAAAACCTTATAAAATGTTTATGCCAATATGGAAGCGCTGGTATTACATTGAAAAAACGAAGTTAACATTATCTTCAAGAATCGTACGCACTTGGGTTCCCAAATGGGCTGGTACAGGAGGTAACCACGGAGAAGACATCAGGAACATCCCGCGACCCTTCGGGATGGGACCGCCACGGCCGAGAGGGCGTAGGTAGCGGGTCCCCTCCCTCTCCGTCTTTGGTGGACGGGGGGCGTAGGGGGGCCGGCCCCGTATATATCCCGCCGCCGCCACCCATCGCCGCATTCATCCACGCGACACAACATGGAATTCCTCAAGCTTCTTCCCATCCTTTTCGTCCTCGGTAAGTCCGATTTTTCAGACATCGCGTATCTGTTGTCCCCTGCAACTGACGTGCCGGTCCTGTTGCTCCTTCCCTATCAAAGTGAAACTTTGTGTAAAAGTTTGAAAAATTTTTGCCCACTCGAAAATCGACATTTCTACTTGAATTCAGCGTTTAACACCTTCCTGTTCAACTGCAGTTCAATTTCTGTCCGCCAGTAGACCATCTTCTTCCCAGACAAAGCTATTTTGCACCCTTCAATTGATTGGCACTTGTACCAGGCCCTCAAAAAACACGAACTTCATGTATTCACGTAACAACCCGAATTCTGTAATGTTTCTTAAATTTGTCCTTATCCCCATATTTCACTCAAAATTGGCTCCACTATGTCAAATTTTCATCATTCAAAATATGTTTAGTTAGATGTCTCTCTATATTTTAGATTTGTCGCTTTCGTGTTGCCCTTTTGGCCAAACAAGAGCTCTTAATGTTTAAAAAAATTAACGTAACAAACTAAATTTTATTTAGTTTCTTAAATTTGCCCCCCCCCCCCCCCCCACCAATTTTACTCAAATCCACCAAGTTGAATCAATTCCATTAAAAACTGTTTAGATCTGTGATTTAACACATGATGCTTTTGTCTTGCCCTTGTGACCAAAACACGAGTATTTCAAGTTTTATTACATTCACGTACAAAAACCAAATTTTTATTTCGTCAAAAACGTTAAAGTTTAAACCATTCATATATGCAAAACTGCAACTTTTCGTCAGAGCCAAAAGAAGTTTCCGAAATTCATTTTATCTTGGCATGAAAAAGCTATAGTATCAAATATCAAAATAATGGTTATGAGCCACCATGCCACCATTTTCATTTCATACAATATTCCTCCTATGTTATAAACATTGTTTTCATAATTTTCATCAGTTATCAAGGGGAGGGGAGCACTTAGGATGGTTTACCTCTGACGTGAAGATTTAGTATCATATAATTATTCTCCCACCCCCCCTTCACTCAAAATTGGCTCCACCACGTAAAATTTATATATTTTTCAACTGTTTCGATCGAAACTTCTCTTTTCTTTATATTTGTCTCTGCCCTCGTACACGAGCTTTTCATTTTTTCATACACTCACTTATCAATCCACTTATTTAATTTCTTAAATTTATACTTTTCTTCTTCAATGTAACTCATTAGGATTTCCAAAAATGCTATTAAATAACATTAAAAACTATCAAAGTCGCTGGCTCTTCTTATTTCAAAGTCATTGCTTCTGTTTTGCCATTATGACTAAACCCCAGCTTTTAAAGTTTTCATGCTTTCACAAAATAATCTCATGTTTCTTAAGTTTCTTAAATTTGTGCTTTCTACCACCAGTTTCTCTCCATCTAGTCAAATCAATCAAAACATTACTCAACAGTGTTTTTTAATCTTTAAATTTAACGTCTTTTCATCTTTTAATTTAAAATTAATACCTGATTGGTATCTGAAATTAACATTACAATCTTCTTGAAACAATAGCCTACGCATACTCTTTATTCTTGACGTCATGTATGTGGGTTATATTTGCGGGCCTAAGTATATGTTTTTGAGAAACAAAAACTGCTGATGCGTTGTAAGGGGTTTTGAAGTTTTAGCTAGATTCTTCGTTTCTGAAGCAAAGACTCTTCTCTAGTTCAAATCTCTGCGCTAAGCGAATGGAATGTTGGTCTTGAATGTATTTCGGAAGTATTTTATAATCTTACATCTTATACCATCTCGATCAATACGATTCGTCCCTAAGAAAAGAGCAAACAACTGCATTTTTTGACGTATTATTCATGGAATTCTAACAATTTTGATTCTTCACTCCAAACCGAAAATGAATTATTAACAATTGCGATCTAATGACTTGAGTAAAATACGAACATAATACGCATATAAGAGTCACTTCAGTTCCTAGGAAACATGACCGGGGTGAAATTTACACTACCTTGACACTTCTAACAAAAACACTTTGGCGACTAAGAAATTCAAAAATATCCCATAAAAACGAATTACGAGTATATTGTATCCTGAAAACTGTGAACGTTGAGCGATGTGTACTTATGTCTCGAATTAATAAAATGCATGTTCACTGGTAACTTACAAGTTTTAGTAATCACACGTTATTCACAAGTCTTAGTGATATTTTTGTCCTAAAAAATCATCAATATCAAACTCAAGTAGGGCAGGCTTTTTTAGTTTTACTTATGTTAATTTGTTTACACCCGATTTCATCGTTTGGCGGTTTTTTGTCTAGTACATTACACTTGAGGTTATCGTTCCACTCGAAAATACATATGCAAATCAAACTGAACTAAGGATGAAATGCGTGAAATTTCCAAAAAAATGAAATTTTTGGGAGTAAAGCTGACGCTGTAGTATATTCAAGCCCTTCGGGTAATCCTCTGGGTGTAGCAGGTAATCGCCTCTCCCCTTAGAAGGAGTAACAAATCTCTTTCCATCAACTCTCATTGTCACAATAGGCAGTTGAAATATATTTTTTTTAAAGCATAATAAAATACTTGCCAAAGTTACAAAACTTCGGAAACATAAAATACTGAACAAAAATTTTTTGTAGAATAATTGCAAAAGAGATGTCCGTTTAACATCTTCGCCTTTAATCGCCTATTCCGTGATTTGGTAACTTAAGCTTATAACCCTGCACATGCAAGACGTCACCAGTTTCGTTGTGTCTTCGTGCACCAGGAAGTGACCTGCAAAGTTCAGGGGTCTTAGAAGATTGGGTCGCAACCTGTTGCATAATTCAAAGAAAATAGGCAATCCTTGATTATTACATACAATATCGGGAATTCCAAAAGCAACTTGCATGTTAACAATGAGTCCAGATGTGATGATTATTAGCAATGACGGCCCGTTCTAATAGTAACAACGAACAAAACGCTGAACTACCAATTTGTTAACAATTAAGTTATGGCGAAATAAATTGTGGCCATGACAACTGCTTTATTGGTCATGTTTTTCGAGTGAAACTAACTGAATTTATATACCTAAATCTGGATGAACCACCCCTCATGACTTTCAATTTGAATAGATTTGAAGACATATTTAATTACCTACATGTAACATATCGCAATATAAATATTATGTAATATGGGATTTTGAAAACAGCAAGCTTTTTAGTGTTTTTCTTATGAGAACCTATACATATATAGCTATATCACAATTTTTTAATAAATACGTTTTTTCTCCTCTGAATTCGTACTTTATTACGATGCGAACTAAATTAGCGATTTATCCTTGTAGGTCGATACTCATCAATGTTATTAGTTATCAATCAAATACTAACAACTGCAAGTTGGTAACATGAGCGGCCAAAGTGCTTTATAAGATTTTTTAAATAAAATAGATGAGAGATCGCACGGATGAGACGCTTCTTCCATTTGCTAGTCTAGGTGCTCTACACACTCGCATTTCAGACATGCTACACACTAAACCGATCCTATTAGTAAATTATAGCCTATATAGTACCTCCGTAGTATCGGTCGGGAATCCGGTTCTACATTATACATAAGTGCTCGGTTTGCTGCTGACAATAGCGTTTTAATGACTAACCCGATATAGCACCGAAACCATACTTTTCTCTGAAATTAGAATTAGTAGCTACTTTTGTAGTTGTTTTAGCGAGGTTTCGTAGAAAATGAACCACTGCAATGGATCAAGAATTTTAAAAAAGAAAATTTCCCGAAAATTTCTTCATGGAAATCCGTTTTGATGCATTCTGAAGTGATTCCTGGCGATTCCTTTTTCATTTATATATATAAATATTTAGTATTCCAGACGATATTTCTCCTTTTGATATCTGAATTTTGATAAAAATCCGCTCCTTCACAAAAAAGTCGAGCATTACATAAAAAAAAAAAAGGTGAGTTGGTTGGACAACACTCTTTGAGCACATCAGAGTGATCAAAGTTCAAAAAACGTGCATACAAAAATCACTAAAAATAGGAACAAACGGCTAAAATTTGTAAATGTATACTTTTTAACAGAATATTACATAAAAGCGTTCATCAACTATGAGTTGGAACTAATATCTGGAGCTTGTATTAGCAAGAAGTGTACTGAATTTCACGAAAATGTGTTTAAAAAACGGTAAAAACTGATAAACATTAAAAATTCTAAAATTTGTATGTTTTGGAAAATATTATTTGGAAACAGTTTTTTATTTTTATTTTTTATTATTATTTTTTTAATATCATTATTTAATAGTTAACGAATGGTTGCACAAAGGACTCATGCTTCAAAGCAACTCGAAAAAAAAAGAAAAACTACGAAAATTCGTTCATATGGTCATTCTGACGACTAGAAATTCTCATTTCGTTTTTAGGAGTTCAGGGGAATTTACGGACAAAACGTTTTGGGTGGAAAGTTTCATCGTGTTGATGATTCAGACTCATTTACCTGCAATTCGCCAAGAGTCATTGGGGCTGATTAGAGCCCTTTTACGCAAGTTCACTCTTGGCACTCGCAGCAATGTCAAACGAGAAATTACAGTGTCCGAGGGAGATTAAAGATCGTCGCAGGAAAACGCCACTCGATCCTTTTTAAGGGAAAATGAGGAAGTTCGCTCCAAGGCTCCGAACTGTTTGATTGCATTCTACTTCTGTTATAGGACGCCAGATTTGTAACACAACCTTAGTCTGGCTAGTTATTCATTATTGAACCTTAGTCCTTATTATGATCTGTCATTCTGGCAATTTTGGTGAGGGGGTTTTGAACACACGCAACACGTTTAAGTTGTGTATTTTTTCGAACATGATTCGCATGTTGCGGTGTGTAGATGTGCATAAATCGATTCATGTTATTGGGATGTATTTCACCGGTTAAATGAAAATATAGAGTGGGAACTTGAAAATGTCTTAATGAGCATCGCCCTTTAACCAAGATGAACACAATAATTAATCAACTCTTGCTATTGTGCGTCTAGAGTTGTTTTCCGGTTTTTCAATTCCAGTTCGTGAACTTCTTATTACACCGCGAGGATCTTGATTGTCTGGCCGTCTATTATTAGAGGAGCCACGACTAAGATGAACGAGATGTAAAAATAAAATAAAAATAATACCAACAAAACCCATGATTGCGATTGTGTGATTTGTTTGAGCCGCTTAATGGCTTTACCCAACACCCCGAGCAGCCCTCACGATTTTGCGACCAGAAGGCCTTCAGTTTGATGACTCAATTCTTCAAATAGAAGTTCAGGAGCGAATGAATACAAACAACTGCAAGGACCCTGGAAGGCCGTAAAGGTGAATAAGAAAAATATTATGGGCGTTGTAACTTTGAGGCATTAGGAACTGTGATGAAATTTTGTTCTATAACTGGAGCCTTTTAAAGGAAATCGTTCCGATTAAATCTGGAAAGTGAACCTAAAAACGTTAAGCAAAACTATTTATTCCCCTCAGAGCGATACTTAAAACTTTTAAGGCTCTACGTTTTCAAATAAAAACCTTTTTTCCTGAAGTAAACATCTTTCTAAATGATTCTACATAATTTCTGCATAGATAAATGTTAGTATATAAATATAATAGGTAACTAAAAAAAAAAAAGATAAATCTAGATTTGAAAATTCATTTTGATTAAAAATTATAATTATATTTTATTTCATTTTATGTTGTATTTACTATATAAGGTTTGATACCGTCATTATAACAATTCCTTAATCTTTCGAAAATACTCATTTGAGCTGGCTTTGAATACTTTTTTGCGTACGCAGTATCCATAGAACCATACAGTCCAACAGATATATGCATTCGGATAATCCCCCTCCCCAACATTCTAAATGCTTTACCTCAAGCATGGCTCTAAAGCTACCCACCCTCCCATATCTGTCGTAATGCCTTGTACATAACTCGACCAAACAAGATTTTTCTGCCTTAATGTAGCCCGGGGGCTGTGATTTCGTCGAAGAGAAAGTCACAGCAAGAGCGCCGACTAATTTGAAAAAATTACTCCTTTTTAATTGCTCATCCCTCTTGGTTTTGATTGAGGATCTGGAGTGGGAAGACATTACGTTACATTCGGATTGTAGTCTCGTTGTCATGACGAACTAATGGTCTCAAGTAAACTTTCACTGCCGCCTAATCGATTCGCTGGGGCCTTTTGCATTTGAGGTGGTCGTTTCTCTCAACTCGATACGGTGGAAAGTGATGACATTCAAAAATTACAATGATGCGTCATTCAGGCAGAAGTAATGAGGAATTAGATGACGATAGTTAACTCCCGTCTCACTCTACAATTGGCACTTAGTGAGCACCTAAGATGGTGTTGGATATTTAGTCATAGTTACGATGAAATATGAATGGATATGAGGTATGGAATACTTCAACATTATCATTTATGATGTTTTTGAATCGTTAGATTTCAAAACCTCGACTGATTCAGGTGTAAAATTCTGTATTCACCTTAGTTGGCATTCAATGGTTGTTTCAGGTTTCTTATGCGCAACAAAATGTAAAACATCCACAAACTATGCGTAACATCCATCCTCAAACATTCGGTGATATATTTTCTTCTAAATTCAGTGCGGATTCAAGCATATAAATGAGAGAAGAAGTTTGGGGAGTTACAGATTGTCTAATATTTATCCATAGGACAGTAATAACCATCAATTATAGACCTATTTGTGAAGGTGGAATGTATTTTATATTAAACATAGAAAGATTTTCGTAAAATTTTCAAGTATGGGGATTCAGTCTTTTTCCTTTCCGCCCTTAATCTAGCTGAAACGTTCCTTGGAGAAACACCAACAATCCCTAAAAAAGGAACCCGCTCTAAAACAAGAGATAATTGCTTCCCCGTTCCATTTTTTTACGCAATACAAACAACCTAATCCGAGAGAACGACCTCTAAATCTCCCGGAATGGCCGGCTTGGGAGAATATTAGTGAAGACGTCCTTGAGATTCCGGTGAGCTCGCGCTGCGTGTCATTGGCCGGCTCTAACGCAATGGCTGTGCTTCTCAATTGGATTTAAAGTACAGGATGCAGAGAGCGCAAAATGTCACGTACGATCAGGAGTAAACGAGCTCGGGGGTCTGTAGCTTGGGATTGCCTGATTTGAGCAATCCAACGGTGGAGGAAGTGGTGAGTCACGGTTCTGGTCAGATTGGTTGAATTCAAGTCGTCTCTGTACGTCGGTATCCTTCAATATGGGATCCTCAAGAATGTAGATTCAATTCAACAATTACACGTAAATCCATTTATGGGAGTGCATCGAACCTGATAGTTATAAACTTATCAAGCCAAGTTTCGCAACCCAAAAATTGTAGCAATTTTAAGCTATAATTTGGTCTGGGACATTTGTCTGGTCTTCATTGAAATGGTTTTTTTTTTTCCCCACCAGGAGTAAAGAGCTACTCATTTACAGATGCAAAGAGGGCAATTAATATGATCCCAAATATTTGCTCCAGATATTTGAAATGTATTTACCGAACTAAATACCAATTGAGATCCTACTAACCAATGTTTATTATTCAGCGATAGTAAGAGATCGCGATAGGAATCATCTAGGAATCTAGGTACCTGTAGGGATCCTTGCCAAACTTTCAAACTGATCTATTACAAGTAGTAAGTGCCAAAGAATTGCTAATGGAAACTTGAGTTTCTCTTTCACGCACATCCTTCCGTCTATTTTGGCCCATTTTCGAATGGGTTCTTATAGCTTACTTGATTCTTATAGAAATTAATTTACTATAACCATTAGTGAGTTAAATGTGGAAATTGATTTATTTTCTGAGAGTGAGGATGTTATTAAGCGGAAACTATTAATTTATTTTTCTAATTTTAAATCTTAATTTTTGTTTGTTTGTTTTTTGTTTGTCTCTTTTCTGACTGCAGAGTAAATTAATTTTTATGTTTTTATTTTTATTTTTCTTATTCTTCAATTTGTACTAAATTTATTAGGTATTGAATTTGGACTGATTCGTTCAGAATTTATTGTATTATTATGTCTTTTGTAATTTGGGATTTCATCCCGTTCGTTATCAATAAATAAAATAAATAAAAAATAAATATAACAGCGCTATTTTTACTTAAAAAATTTGAACAAGCATATATAAGAATCATAAATAAGTTCGTAAAACCAAGTTCATTAAAATCAAGTGATGCGAGTATTCAAAGCAAGAAATTTTGTATGTACACACCGTGGGTAATGAGTTGTATTTTTTTTCTCTAAATCCTGAGCCCTAATGAGATTGTTTAATTCATAAATTCCTCCCATAACCCTGATATTGAGGCATTATTTTTTAGTCGTATCAATGTAGTCTTATAAAGTGTTTTATTAATCATATATGATCAAAGTGTTGGACATAAACAAGTGAATATGGTTTATTTTGAAAATAAAAGGTACCTATGTGTGGGGTTTCATGATGCAAACCAAATAAATCCTCCTATCAACGGTCCATCACAAGTCAATATCTATACGTTCGAAACAGAATGTCAAATTCAAGTAATAACTCAAAATGATGCTATTCAAAAGAGTTTGTCAAAGCGCAGCGTGGCTTGTCAATGTTTGTCAGATTGATTCACTTTGTGAAACTTCCTGAGCTTCAATTAGATTAGTTTAATTTTATGGGTGGTAGGAAATTGTTGAAGGTAGATATTCGGTGAGAAACAACTCCGATTGACATATACCGTTCTTAGACCACCGAAACATTTAATATACTTGCGATTTTGATGTTTTATCAAGCAGAAAGTGCGTTCTGCTATACTATTTGCATGGAGGACGGTAGTAATAGAATAGCAATGATACCCAACAAACCAAAAACCACGATCGTCATTCCCTATTGCAACTGGAAACAGCAAAAGCGTTCAAGGTAGACGTAGGGTCAAGGACCCAGTGGTATCTCTAGATTGCGGTGCAGCTGTTGAGGCCAATTGCATCTGGAGACCGCTTTGCGGATTGAAAAGTTGCCTAGCGAGCTTGGCGGCGGCAAGATGCAATAACCTCTACCTCAGCCGTTGGGTCGTAAACACGGTCCGGGCCATTAGCTTGCAAGACGAGCGTTTCAAACACTCGGAACAACTGTTATATAGCTCCTGAATGTTCATGCCATCTCACATTGGGACTAGAAGGAATCCACTGATTACACCTCCAAGCAATTACAGCTGGTTACAGGAAACGAAATCCGCAGTTGTTGATCGTCTGTTTTTCCCTATAATAGCAGTAAATCTTCAAGTTCGTGTGAAATTTTCCCTGAATTTGTTGAAAAAAGGGAAAAACATATATGACTAGCAATTATTGTTCCATTATTCGGATGATCATTTTTTAACGACTGCAGTCTGGAAATCACTGCTTCGTTCGTGGTTACCTACCTACGAATTTATTGCGAATTGTAGGTGTCAATATTCACTCTATTTAGATCTGAGATTACAACTGTCGAGATAAACTTGTTGGTGATCAAAGCAATTTTTCTTGGTGATGCTATAAATTCCAATATCAAATTTTACGAGGCATAAACGAAATGTATCTCTTCATTTTTGAAAACATATTATCACTTCAAGTCAAACAGTGGACCTTTTAAATGCTTGGGCGCAATAGAAGACACAAACAATTTTATGAAATTTCATCATGACATTATAGAAGAAGTATAGGTATAACAAAATTACCAGTTCATGATTGACGAACGAACTGAGTCCCTACTTTGACTAGGCCTGCATTTATCTGTATGTATGACTTTCTATTTGTCTGCAAGCCACAATTTCGGAGCTATCGTTTTGAAATTTGTTAGGTAGACCCTTTAGACCACCGGAATGTGCGGCGACGTCGGACAAAACACCTCAAGATTACGATTTCTGTATGAATTTCGATTTCGATAGCTTTTGACGAGTTAAAAATCTATTTTCAGAGCGATCCGATTCGATACAACTGCGATAGTTATCATCAATAATCTTCGAAGATATCGGACGACCAATCTCAAAAATGCGTGTTTATTGTGGTTTCTATGTTTCTTGGGAGGTTGAATCAAAGGTGTTTCTACATCTGATATAAAAAGCAGATTCTACGCCACAACTACATAGATTAGGTTAAGTTTAAACGATGCAAAACAATTTCTCGTCCCTATATGACACATTTTGGGTACAGGGGATATTTTTGACGGCTGAAAAGAAAACTTCACTTTAATATCGCGTTATCCTAAATAATTCATCTATCAAATCTGGTGAAACGAACCGCGTTTCTCTTCCAAGCATATTCGCGTAAGTTGGAAATGCTCCAAGGCTTTCAAGGGAGAATGTCGACCCCTTCAATAAAGTCCTTCCACAGATATAATGATCCCGGTCACACTATAAGCTAACATTGCATGTTCACAATGGTCACCTATTGAAAACGCATCCTTGGGTCCTCCAGTCTAATCCACGACCCCGTTTCGGTTGCAACGCCGCGAATCAGTCGCGGCTCAAACTTTTCCACCGGGTTTCATCTGTGCGGCGATAATTTTTTCGCGGACCTACATCGTTCACAAATCCAAAATGAATGGCAACAACCATAACAATGGTGACAGAGCCTCACGGGTTTACTCAGTTAAAAAACCCTTCTTTTCTCATATCGGCGTCCTTATACGCGAATTCTAACAAAAGGTTATTCGCTGCAAAGCCCAGTTAATTCGGCGGTGAGAGATATCGGTGTCAGACGAACATGCCATTATGAACTCCACATGAGGTCACGGGGACAAACAGTTCTTTTGATATCTTCAAGACGCCTGTTAAAAGTTTTATTGGCCTTTTCCAAAAACCGGTTTTCAGTCCCGGTCTTCTCACATCCTACAAACATCTTCCCCGCGTCTATTTGCGGAAATTCAAAGTAGGTAAACCGGATAAATTCCTACTTCGCACGTATTCCAAATATTTTTATCTGAATGGAATAACACTTTTAGAGAATTGTCTCTGGCCTCACACGTAGTACCTAAAAACGTCTCCAAAACCGTATGAGAATTGTGAGTTATGCGGTTGCAAGGATTTTTCTACAAACAGATAGATACTAAATAATTTTTTTCAGACAGTTCCAAAACGTAAAATACGAGTTTTAATTTTGATCTGGGAAGACAAAAATTCTATTCGTCTGCGAAAGTGCAAGGTGCGCAACCCTAATCAACCCAAAAGCAAACACCTGTATCTTCTACTGTTTCATTATTAAGCGAATTTTACAACTAATTAGGTTTGCAGTAGATTGTACGATCCCAAGTTCGGTCTCGTTAAACTAAATCAACTAAATTTATTCATTAACTACAATTCGTTTAATTCAAACTTCGAGCACAATATCTGAAGAAACACAACTATCAATTTCAACATTCCAATATTTGCTACTACCCACTTAGTACGGTGATTTTGGGTATACGTACACCTACTTTCAATTAAAATAAAAATTCCAATCTCTTATGAAAAATGCAATACATAATTATGTTCAAGGATAAAATGTATAATGATTCCTTCATTACTAAACAATTACGAAAAGAAATACTAAGTGTATCCTATGCATATCAGAGACTTTCTTTCTTGAGGTTATTACTTATTAATAAACATTTATGGATTCCAACTTTGAAGAGATGATTGGAATTGAATAAAGAGCGTTACAGGTCAAAAAACCTAGTTTCACATGAACATTGCTCAGAAATTTCACATGACCAACACCGCGGGGACTTCTCGCCATTCGCGCAATTATTAGGAAATGTTGCAACTCTTCATCGTAACCACTTGATCAGCTATCATTTTTCACCTACTGAGGCAACAAAATGGCCCTAGAATGAAAGTTTTAGAGGGGTCAAAGTTAATTTTTTGTCGTTGATGATATTTACTCGGGTATCCAAGGAGCTAAAATTTCCAAATTCCAATTTTCCTCAGGAAATTTCAAAACAGTTTATACCTACTGATTTAAACTCTGACGGTGAGTCGGGGAAGATTTGCGTTTTTGGGGCCGAGTCCAGCGGAGAATATAAAACAAGTACTAAGTATACACAAATCAAATAAAGCTACCCTCTATTGTCCCGGAATCTGAACGTAGGTAATTTCTTCACAACTATTATGAATCTCAAAAATGTATTTTTTGTCAACCGAACTTGATTAAGTAGAAGCGTCAACATGGGATTCTGCGTGAACAATAAGTATTATAAGCACAGAAGTATTAAATACCTACGTTTAAACATTATTTCCCTTAACTTTTACCCCAAATTTAAGATGAATGTACCGATCAAAAGCTTGGAGAACAGATTTCAGTAACGTCACAATCAAAAACGCTATTTGTTTTTCACACTGAGTAAGGTGTTTTATTACGGAAATCAGAATGTTAATATTATTTCCATTGGTGACCTTATTTTTAATTGTGCGATATTTTTACAATAATATTAGTAATTGTGAACTTAATTAAAAAACACTTAGCAAAAAGTTGAAAATTCAAAATGTCTTAGAAAGTACAGTGTAGCAACTATAATTTATAAGAACATTATATCGCATATTAATTTGAGAAGATTTTAATTACCTAGTTGCGATTTAATTAAATTTCCTTTTAAATACAATTTGTTGGAATATAAAATTGAATTTTTTATAGAATTGGTTCATTGTTTTCTACATAAAACTGTAAGTTAATAAAAACTTGAGATTTTTTTTTTTTTTCCCAAGAAACACTTGTTGAATGAATTCATGTCACGTTTGTCAACATTTCTGAAGGGAAACCTCTGCATACATTGTGACGTTCAGTGCAAGTAGATGATCTTTCATGCCTAAATCATAATAAGAAAAAAACAATAATTCGCAAATGAAAGCTGTCGCCCATCTGTTACCGTACAAAGAGAGTGTTTTGTAGGTACTGGAATTTTGATAAATTGGTATTAATATATTGTTTATGGGTCGGAATGACACGAAATCAGGTGGCGTGCCATCTTTTCAGGATTGAGAAGCACGGAACGCGAGGATGGAGTTGCGCCATTCTTATCGACCGCACTATGTAATTACTTTAGTTCTTTTGTTACCCCCTCCCCTCACCCTGCTTTTCGTCGGGATAACGAACGGTGGTCATT
This sequence comes from Adelphocoris suturalis, assembly GCA_030762985.1. Taxonomy (NCBI): domain Eukaryota; kingdom Metazoa; phylum Arthropoda; class Insecta; order Hemiptera; family Miridae; genus Adelphocoris; species Adelphocoris suturalis. Next base: position 37,517,397 of record CM061046.1, read on the forward strand.
CGGCGGAGCATCGAACGTGATGGGCCATCGAAGGCCTCACCATCCCGCGATATCTGTGGGTAATGGAATGACCTGCGGGAATCCGTGACGTACGTGAGGCGTCTACGGATTTTCAGCCCTTTGTGCCGAATGTATAAAAGCTTTCAATGATGTTCTCGTCGTTTCTTTAAAGCTGAATTAGGCTGCACCCCCCCCCCCCCCCCCCCCCCTCAACACTACCCATAGATCGTCTTTATTCCTGTACTATTAACAAAAAGGTCATACAGTAACCTCCTATCCGATTAGAATTGAATAAAATCTCGCAATTAGTAAATTGGAAGAGTATATGTACCTACTGTAATGTAATTTACTGAATGGAGTTCTAAGAATTCCATAACAGTTGAAATTCCGCCGAGACTATGGAACACAGAAATCTGAAACCATATAAAGCATTTGTATAATGAGAACAGTTTGTGAACAGAGTAGAGTTTTGAACGATGAGCTCCATTGATTTATAGAAGAGAAAATTCGGGGTAGGATTTTCATGATCCTAATGATTCAATATTGGATTTGAATCATTTATACAGAACAACTTTATACAGAAAACTACTTGAAATTTAAAAGTTAGACTGTACTGAAATCCTTCAGCTGAATTCTTTACCAAAGCTATAATGCCATGTTGATGATAAAATAACAACCCAATTCAAACAAATACTTAAATAATATTTTAATAAAAGTACCTAATTTTAATTTTTAACTAATTCAAAATAATTTTAAAATTTAGTGGATGAAACTAATGATTATTTATTATTATGATTTCAGGAGACGCCAGGCCTTTTGATCAAGCATCACATGTGGTTGGAACGAGTGGAGGAATAGTGCCAGTGCTCGTTCTGACAGATGATAAGCTTCCCCAGGATGGCGGAATCAAGGCGTTGGGTGACGAGGGTATCCCTGCCGCCGCCCCTGTGAAGGAGGAAGCAAAACCTCTGGACTCCAAGGCTCCTGAAGCACCAGCTCCAGATGCCCTGAAGCAGGAGCCCGCTATTGTTCCAGCTGCCCCCGTCGCTGCTTTGGCCGAAGCCCAGAAGAGCGAATCTATTGAGAAACCCGCCGAGCCTGCAAAGGATGCTGCAGCTGCCCCTGCTCCTTTGGCCACTGAGCCCGAAAAGCAACCTGAGGAACCTAAGAAGGAAGAGAAAATAGCCGAACCTGCGCCTGCCCCTGAGCAGCCAGCCAAGGAGGAAGCTGCCAAGCCCGAAGAGAGCAAACCTGAAGAAAACAAGCAAGACCTCAAGTCTGCCCTTCCCGTCGATGCTCCCAAAGACGAGCAGAAACGTGAAGCCACTCCTGATGCCGCTCCTGCCTTAGCACCAGAAGCTGCCAAGCCTGAAGAAATCAAGGATGCAGTGAATGAAGGACCCAAGAAGGAAGCTGTTTTGCCTGCTGAGAAGCCTGCTGAACAACCTCAGCAAGATGCTGCTCCCGAAGCTGCTGCACCTGAAGCCGCAGCTCCCGCTATTGCTGCCGCCCCTGAAGCCGCTGCCCCTATCCTCGCTGCCGCCCCCGCCGAAGAACCTAAAAAAGATGAAGAACCCAAGAAGGACATTGCCCAGCCCGCCCAAGAGCAGGTAATTTGCGCTTCACTTCTTCCAACAAACTGAAAACTACAGTCCCAAAAATTCAAAAACACCCTCGTTCAAAACACCAATGATCATATAATAGGTACCAAAAGCCAAGATTTTTTTTCTTTTCTTCTATGTATAACGATCTTACATACATAAAGTACAACTCCTCTCTAAATTCGATAAGAAAGTTCTGATCTTGTATGATTAAATGATGAAATTTTGAATTACATAGGAATCAAATAAGGCATAGTACCTAATAACAAATCATTCTCAAAATCTAACGATGTTTCTCTATAGCATTCCTCTGTAGACGAGAGTATTTTAAACTAACCCCTTAAAATTGGTCGGAATATAAAATACACTTATTCAGCATAAAACAATATAAAAAACAATGTTTAAAAAAAAAAACAATAAAAAAATATATAAAAATACAAATACAGTATAAAATACATTTATTCAACATTCAACATGAAGTCATTGGCTTCAAACTCGGATAAGGCCATAAATCGGTTAAGAATATTAGGCCTTATCATAACAATTCCGCTCTCCCTCAATACTGATATCCACATTAAAAATCCCGATCGTTCAGCTTCATAATATGAGCAAATTTTTGTTTGAAGCAAAGTATTCAATTACGAACGTTTTAAACAGATTTCCAACCTTGTAAGTTCAAATTATAACTATTTTAGGTGCGCGAACATATTTCTAACGTTGTTTGAATTGTCCATAATTAAACTTCCTCAATTGAATTAATCAATATTATAATTCTGTAAAAAGGGTAATAATTCAAATTGTTAGGGCTAGTTTTTACACAATTAGATATTGAAATGTTAGCAATTGTGGTGCGTCATAAGTACTTTTATGATGAGTGAACATCCGTAACCAATACTGTCTCATTTAGCCTGCTCTCCAAGCGATAAGTGAACAGCTCATCTTCACCTACAATCCAAACCTACATGACTGCTTTTCGTTTAATTATCAACCATAGTTGCTAAAACGCAAGATTCATTAAGAACTATTCTATTAATTTCAGCCATAATTATCACATTCAGAGAAGGGGGTTGGGAGAATCTTCACTATGTTTTGCAGTTGAGAAGGAATTCTATGTGAAACGTATATGTTGCAGTCGGAACTTGTGTTCTCATGACCAAACGGTGGTAGGGACCTACAACAATTGATTGTTCGAAAAACGCTCTGCATATCTTGATGGTGAAATCGTTGCTCCTTTTCGATTCAAACTGATTCATGTACAGCGTTTAGGTTGACGTTGCCTCCACGCCTGGGTGAATTTACTACCACAGTCTTTCAAAGCAACACCGCTTGTACAAGAAACGGCACTTAATGGGAGGAAAGTATGTAATGCACCAACTCACGACGCCTCCGCTCGGTGCCTGACCTTTATTACATGCCTGTATTAGTAGGTGCTTGATCATTGGTGAGATGTTAGTTGTCCCACAAGCGTGAACATAATGTCAAGGACGTGAAATTGCGTGGCGTAATTGTAGTTGCGATGGGGTGGGGATAAGCTAATGGGATGAACATTCAGTATTGAACGTTCCACGCCGTCATCCGTGAATATTTACTTTCTATTGGATTATTACTTGGTACCTTTTATTTGGCGCGATCTTTTTGCCTGTAATATTATGACTTTCTATTTCGAATTAACTCAATTTATTTTTATGCTTTCCATTCACGTACACCTTTATCCTGCTACCGCCTCAGATGGGTATCTGATTTGGCTTTTTCATCAAAATAGATTATATCGTATGGTAACCCTTACATAGTCCCTCAGGTTCAGTATACACTATATCCAGTTGTTCGTGGATAAGATACATATATGGCATTGTTATCCAGCAGACGAATAATAATGAACCATCCTATGACAGTTTAGGTTTCGTTGGAATAGTGGCGTAAATTCTTTCCCAACGAATCATTCTTGGTCTATGGGTGCTATGTGAACTCTTTTACCATCCAAAATTCAATAAACTGCTTATTCTTAGTTCCCATATTACTAACCAGGTCGAATTCTTTAGAAAAGGGAAGTTAATCTTTAGAAGAGGTAACATAGCCTTTTCACGTAGGTACCTTCCAACTCCAATGAATTCCGTGAATATCGGTTTTATTCGATAATGAATATGGTTTTATTCAAACTCTAATATTCACTAATACCACTCAGGGACACCTCTGTGAATGAAACGAATTCAGCATTCATTTGAACTTTATACTGTAAATCAAGAGCAAAAACATAAAACACTTGGTAATCAACGTACTATTTCTCAATCTTTCTAAATCGTGAAAGGTTACGTGGTTACCATTTAATTAGGAAATTAATAGAGGAATTTTATTTTTAATCAGGTAAGTGCAAATGCTACACCAGCAAACTTGAATATAACGCTCCCAGTCTGTCAATAGGAACACAAACAGATATTCGCTCTCCCATTTCACATAAGTTTTGCACTATCTCATTGTTCGCAATCCTCCCACTCAAGACTAATTTGTCTATGGTGAAGGGGGTTGTGAGGGGATGAGTGAACTTAAGGCTGCTATTCTCATCATTTATTCGTTACTCCGAGCGCTTTCGCCCTAATGGGCCTTATCAGGGAGTTTAAGATAATATGTTGTTATAATACTTCGTTTTTGCATTCTATGGCTATAGGTTTACATTATTGGTATCCGTTGCTTGAGGAAATATGTCGCAAGGACTTGTAGTATGGTAGGGTTTAAAATATTTCGTAACCATTACTGTATGGTAACTAGTCGGAGTTATATATAAAATAAAACAGTATATATTGGGAGAGCAGACCTCGTTGGAAATGCTACACCCGCAAACTTGAATATAACGCTCCCAGTCTGTCAATAGGAACACAAACAGATATTCGCTCTCCCATTTCACATAAGTTTTGCACTATCTCATTGTTTGCGATCCTCCCACTCAAGACTAATTTTTCATTGTTCGCTTACAGAAAAAAGCCGAGGAGCCCGCCAAGGAAACCAGCAAACCTGAAGAAAAACCCGCTGCCCCCAGCGACAAGAAAGAGTGACGACCCTTCGACCTCAATCCCCTCCTTTTCCGCCCCCCATCCTTCTTTCAATTTCCCCCCATCAAATCCCTCCAACGAACTATTTATTCCTATCAAACTCGAATAATTTATTTAAATCAAAATGTCATATCTGTAACTACATCTAGTCCTAAATATATTGAAACTCATGTCCTTAAGTTTTCAAAATCTTAGTCGTTTCGATTGATTCATCCTCCTTCACCTGAGCTCCCATATTGAACTTACATGAAGTTACGCGCAATGGAAAAGACAACACGAAGAAAAGCGGATGAGTAGGTAATTGATATTTGAGGTTTCGTATCACCTCCGCTTGCTCTCCTTGCATGACGGACGTACTTAGTCAACTGAAGATCAGAGTTATGACCATAAGCAACCAACCAGAGTTCATACAAATGTAGCGTAGGGACTTATAAGAAAGGAAAACCTAACCAGCAACAAATAATCACTTACTTAACCAGTAATAAATGAGAGCATAACTTATGGACAATGACCTGCTTCGCCGTAACCGCTTCAACCTATGCCGCATACACCATAGTGAAAAATAAACTTTTACCTTTACTAGATTTTTTTAAATTTTAGAATGAGTTTTAGCAGCTTAAACTCTACTATTTTTTTCTTTCAACTTTTCGTTTCGATAATTTTGCTAGATAAATAGGTACTAGGTGCTAGATGTGTACCCCAGTCTTTATTATGACATTTAAGGCCGATTTCAGCGTCGCTCTAATCTATTACAAACAAGAACCATCGGATTCCGTAATTTCTCAGATGTGTCGTTATGGGTTTGTAAATCAGCGATCATTATAATCTCGGTATCTCTCTCGGGCCATCAAAATTGTGATGTCGATCGTTTGATTAATATTATCGTCCCAATAACAATCATCTCCGCGGGAGTCTGGTTGGAGATCTAGGGATATCCGTTAACACTTCATAAGAATTTAATTCTGAACGTATCTCGGCATATATTTCATATGTACTTATTTGACATTACATGTAGAAGTAAGTAGCCAACATTCAGCTCCACAATCTATTATAGTCTACACTTTCCTAGTCACATACACACTTCCATGGCCATACATTTCCACGAGAAATATCATTTTGTATTGCTGTCAATCAAATGAAGTGAAAGTTTTGAAGAGGAATCAATAGAATTAGAAATTCAAGGTGAAACTAAGAGAAACTCAGGAGTGTTTCCTATTTAATGGCTGCTCCTGATATTGGTTGTTAAAAACGATTTTATTGGTGAATGATACGTATAAGAAAATGCGAAACCAGTACTCACCAATAATACAAAACAAATAAAATTTTGCAACACACCTTAAGCAAAGCAGCTCAGGATTCTATATTGTTAATGAGGAGAGCGAATGGTTTCATTTCAACTTGCCATGAATAACTGGAAAACTTAGATGGAAAATCAGATGCTATTTCATGGATGGTTATATTAGCTTTAGACGGTTATATTATTACGTAATCTTTTAACATTTAGCCAATTTTCCTTTAAAAACGAAGCTATTGCAATGTCACCAAAATATAAAATATTATTTTCCAAAACTTTCATCATGGAAATTAGTTCAAAAGAATTCTGATACGACCCCTGAAGTTTAACGCTTTTTCATATATATACATAAAAACGCAAAAAAATATATATATTTATGAATGTGTTTGAGTGTGTGTGTGCAGACGACAGCTATCCTTAGGATTGAAGTAAAGAATCCGTTCTTTGACCAAAAAATCATGCGTTTCAAAACTCAATCAAAAACTTCATTAAACAGCTGTTCCGAGCACAATAAATTACTCAAATTTCAAAAAAATTTCTTTAAAAAAACTGAAATTCGCACAAAAGGACCGACAATTGTTAAATGTATATTTGTTTGCAGAATACTAGTCGTTAAATTTATATCCACTGTGAACTAGAACATCAAAAAACGTGTGCACCTAATTTTGCTGAAAAATTTACTCAAATTTCATCAAAATATGCTACAAAACCGATAAAAACCATGTAAATCTAAAAAATTGTTTATAAAACAGAATAATATTAAGAAATAGATTTTTTTTCTTTTTTCATACAATTTATTGTTAATAATTTCATTGCTCACAAACTACTCAAATTTCAAAACTTCTTCATCATAAATATAGAACGATAATATAGGTACGAAAATTCGCTCAATCATACTGTATGACTGGAACTTTGAGCTTGGGATCAATTTTAGTGTTTTGTCAGTGATCTGTAAGTGAATTTTGAATCGGCAGAGAGCAACGAATAAATTGATTTCATCCTTGACAGAAGATGGTGAGGTATATTATCTTACAGTCTAGAAATGTAGGATGAGTGTTCAAAATTCTTTTAAGATCATCGTTCGAAGTTTGACTTTCAAGAATGCAAACCACTTTGTATGAGTTGGTACATTACTTGTATTATTTTGATCCTCAAAATGTCATTGTTTTTTAACAGTCGAAGTAAAATTTCCTGGCATTACTCGTCTAAAGAATTCCGGAATATTAAGACGTTTAATGCGATCGCCAATTATTTCAACTTGCATAAAACTGATAATTTTCATTCCGGTTGGTCTAAAACTTGCACATTTCACCTAAACTCCGTATTCCAACATCCTTGAAAATATACCTGCAATTACCAACATCATGACCAAAATCTTGACTTGTTTCCTCGAGAAACTGGTGGAAAGACTCACTGTGACGTCATATGTAGAAGGTCGATGACGTAAACGTATATGTTTAATTATAAGTTCCGTTTTTACCCTCTTCATATCTTCGGATGCCCCCTTAATGCACATTATCACATATCCAAGAATGCTGATAGTGAAGAAGTGATTTCTTACGAAAAGGAAAGTAAGCTCTACAGTTCCTCTCAAATGAACTGGTAAACACGTATTAACAAATTACTCACGAATGTGAGGCTAATAATCAGTGCACTTTGTGTTTTCTGAACTGCGGTGAACGGGAACAGGTAAGTTGAGTCCCACGGTCAAACCGTGGATTAAAAAAAATTAGTTTGAGTTCCCCACCAATTATCGCGCTTTGTAAGTTGAGTCCCTCCCAGATTAGAGTGGATAAGAATTAAGGTGAGCAGGGAGGTGTGTGTGTTTATTTATATATGAACCGTCACGATGGCTCACGGATCCCATCAGTTTATCTCGGAGTGTACGTGTACCTAAGCGAATTGTAAGGAAGGAAACCTTTGTTTCACGAGCATGAGTTCGTTGAAATCGAGGCCAAGAAGTATAAGTTTAATGTTGGGGAAGAGTTCAATTTCGTAAACGATGAGGTTGGTTCTTTTATTAGATTTTCAGCTGCGAAGAATTAGGATGTGCTAATTACTGAGGTTTATATGGATGGAATTTTCAAGTCTGCACCTTTCCCTCCATAGATTTGGGCAGAATACCAGAATACCAGATCGACCGACGGCTGTAAAAGTTAGACGGATTCAACCTACCCATATTTCAGGGTGGGACTCATATTACCAGTGATTAAACTTAGGGTCGGTTTCACCAACAATCCATGGTTCAAATAGATCATTGTTTTACGGAACCAGTTTTGAACGTTGATTTAAAATAAACGGGTTTCACCAATGTAATCAATGGTTACACTGTTACAAGTAAACATCGATTTACAGCGTTTTCATGAAACGTCTACTTAAGGTTTAAACGTTGATTTAAGACGATATTCTGATAGCATAATGTTTTACAAACTCGTGGGCGTAGTCCTTTACTTCCCCATCACTTCGAAACGAGTGCAGCGGTGAAAATACGTGGGGTTTTTCGAGAATTCCGGATTTAACTTTGAAGTAAAAACGCGAAATTTGAAACCACTAAACATACTCCATCCAAACACGATTTTGATTCGCCTCCATTGGGAATTTCGGGAGTCAGTCACCTAAAAAGCAGTGGGAGGTGTTCGATGGATTTTATATCTGTAGACTCCACTGCAGACTCCGAGATTCCAAAGTTATTTTAACTCAAGCAGCGTAGGAAACAGGTTACGATTTTCTCATAATATATATTATTATTGTCAAGTTGCATAACTAGGTATTTTTCTGTTTATATCTCCTATCACTTCATTGACAATAGCTTACGACTTCATCTAAGCACATTGTGCCATTTCAAATTGTAATGAGCCGTTGGGTATTCAATAACTATTTTACAACTGTATTTGTACATTCCAAGTATGTACTCCATTCTTCCCCTTGCCTGCCACATGTGTATCCTGTACCTGCCATTGATGCTATCATCAATTTGTTCAAGGACTGACAAAACAGTAGTTTTTGAAGGTACCTACCTCCTCAGAAAATCGATTTCATTGAGAATAAAATCCACCCTACTCTCTCATCCAACTAGTACGGTGAACAGTTAAGTCTTCATCATCCTCGTCAAATTCGTCCTCAAAAACCAATGCTCTAATCAACCATCTGTGGCTCATTTACGTGCATGTAGGAAAATTCAAGAATAGCTAGGAAAATGTAGCAAAAAAGGATTTTGGTCACGTACCTAAACAAAAGAACTACCATAAGGCAAAAAGAACTACCTACCTACCTAATAATAATAGTTTATAGGAACGCTAACCACCCTAATTTGGCTGGTTGGCATTGATCGATGATTTAGCGCATTTGATCAGTGATTTATCTGAACCGGAGTTGGTGAAACCGAATATCGTTGTTTGACAGCTGAGATCTTCGGTAAGTAAACGTTGATTAAAACTTTGGTAAAACCGGCCCTTACCCGTTTATCTGACCGCGGGACTCAGGTTACCGACTACAGGTGAAGGGTAATTTCCGATTCTCTGAAAAATTTCATTCAACGGGTAGATTCAGAATGAAATCCAAAACTCAACTAACTGTGGAGCCGTTAAAATGAAAGGTGCACATCTGATGGTTTAAACGAACGATTACGTTCCTCTACTTATATTTTCCATACGAGTGAGTTAAAAATAATCATTAGCAGTTCGAGTTCTCTGCAATTAGTTATTCTCTGTAATATACCACTGTACCGTCATGAATCCCAAACCCTACTTCTTGAAATGTTGATAGTAAATAGATCCTCCATAGAATAGGCAAATACATACTAGCACGATACATATTGTAGTTATACTTCACAGTCGAATCGTAGCGTAGGTCAGTAAAATGAGTTAATAACCACGTTAGAAAAGAAAATTATTCGTCAAAATATGAATACACCACATTCTAGTCTCATGAATTTTACATAGTATAAATCAGAATCCGGAATAGATTAATTGATTGAAAGCAAGTTATTTTGTTATACCAGAAAGATGTGTTAATTCGATGCCGGTATGGCCCGTTTGGTAAATGGCTATACCTAATTTGCATTATTGCAAATTGGTGGATTTTGTGAGACATTGTCTTTTTTTTTTTTTTTTTTACGCATAAATTTGATATATGGAACTAATTCGCTGAATGGGTATTTTAAATACGTTTAGGAATTACCACACAGGAATAAGCCAAATATTAAGTACCTACCGCATAAAACATTATCTGAAAGAAAATTGAAAAAATAGCGACATAAGTATAAATACTATTCAGAGTCCTTCTCTGGGTGAAAAACACTCCTTCCACCATCTGAATCTTGAAAGTCAATACTATAAAGATGGGGGAAAAAAAAAAGTAGATAAAAGTGAAAATAGAACAAGTGTGACTGTAAATCAAAACATAATAATATTTGACAAGAAGATATCGCAATCAACAATGTAATTGATTTATTTGTAAAATGAAAATTCTAATCGAGTTTATGATATAAAAAATTATAACAATAACTATAATAAAATAGAGAGAAATAAATAAAAAATTGGTAAATAAAATCAGGTAATGCGACAAATTTAGAAATTTCGAATTTAAAACCTCATGGGAAGGAAAGAAAAGGGGTAGTGGAGGTGGATGAGGGGGATATGATTTCAAATAGGCTGAAGATAATCGTGAACTCTTCTCGATATTTAATACAACTTTCCTCAACAATCTGCCCCTGAGCTGCTAAAATTCAGTGAAATCTGTAACTATTATCAGATCTTGAATTCCTCCGTCTTCGCAATTTCGCACTACGGTGAGTCCGTGAGTCCAAATCGCTATAAATATGCTACAAATCATATGCACACACGGACGTCCCTGTAATGCGTTCATTACTTACCAATGTGTTTTTTTACGGATTCCGTCTGAAAAAGGTCTGGAAAATATTATTTGTATTCGATTATTTTTATGTCTTGCATGGATCTCATCCCGCTGGATCGATTCGAAAAGACTTTTCTCTTATATATGACCTAGCTTCAGTTGAAAGTCCTAAAAAGATATTTAAAACGAGTTGAGAACGATCTCCATAGTATGCAAATTGAAATAGTTACCTTTCTCTGCGTTTAGTTTGAGCCAAAAATTGTGGTCAATGAGCGTTACTTAAGGTAGCGAAAAAGGTACTTAAACTATTTTTAAATGATGAAATATTCCATCCTAAGAAGTTTGACATAAACAGCATACTACTACTACTACGATGAGTGGTTTTCTTTCTATGATTATACAGTTTCGGGCCCTGGTGACGTCAAAGCACCCATCCTGCGTAGGCAGGACTCCTTTGCCCAATGTGACGTTACCTATGTTGGAATCTGAAAGATCATAGAAAGAAAACTATTCATCTTAGGCGGGTGCGGATGGTGTTAAACTTTTTAGATTCTTAGAATGACTATTTTCAGTTAAAAATATAAAATGAATACGATCATTGCGGCCAGCAGCGAGATGCGAAAATATGTTAGACAAATTTTAAAGATGATGACCCAAAGTAAGACACATCTAATTTATCCGTGACAGCCGTTGTGTGCTCCTCCGAACGTACCCAACGCCCCTATGCAGTTCGGTGTGGTTTTAATTGAGAAACAGAAGACTCCCCTTGGAACGACGCAGCTCATCTGATGAATATTCATAGACGGGGATCCCAGGAGGTAGGAGGTTCAACGCACTTACGTTCTAATTGCATCGTCAACATCGCGTGATGCCGATTTTTTTTTCTTAGAAATAAAAAATCGATCGCACGACGAGATAGTATGAAATCCATTAGATGAAATTAAACCGATGAAGCTATTACCGTTATTGCATCAGGTTAACTTGTTTATTAGAGTGCTTACCGTGACAATGAACGAGTACACATCACTTTTTGAAGAGGGTAGGTACCTTATCGTGGGGGGAAGATTCAACCGAATCGACTCTTCTGATACGAACTAAATCACTCGCGACGAATTTGTGGAAACCCTTTTTCAAAACGGAAATTAGTGACGAACGTTGTCCATTTCTATGAAAAATGAAGAGTTACAATGTTTTGACATGTTTAACATTGTAACTCTTCTGATATACGATCCAGTTACACCTCATGCAATACCTAGGTAACGTACAAAACAATATAGGTTGGTACTGGATAAATGACTAGGTTAAGCCATAAAAACGCATGTTAGGTGCGATACCTACCTCACATTATTTTTCCAACATCTATTCAATTGTCATGGGGAAATCGATGTATTGTTGTATCTTAAAAACTGCAAGACATTTTGAATAGGTACCTAACGCGTTCAAAGATGAGAGGACCGAGAAACAAGTGTTAGCGAATTTTCGTTGAAAATAAGCTCCCGCACGCAATGGGTCAACAATTATTGAAAAAAAAAAATGAAATTATCCAAACCTTTTCTTTTTAGAAATCCGTTTCGACTCATTCTAAAACAATTCCTGGATTTTAACGCTTTGTTGTAAGTTTTTAATAAATATTTTATTTTAAATTTATATGTTTACGTATTATTCCAGGCGACATCTTCTCTTAGAATTGAGATAAAAATCCGTTCCTCTCCCAAAAAATCAAACATTCCAAAATAAAACGATGAGTTCGTTAGGCAACACTTTTTGAAAATATTAAATTATTTATATTCCAAAAGTTTGCTTTAAAAAAAAATCCCTCATAATAGCTGAAAACGGCAAAAAAATTTCAATTTATGTATGAATATTACTCAGAAAAAGTTTATAGACTTCTTTGCACAAAATTGTGCTATAACAGGTACTTAAATTTCATTAAAATGGGCTTAAAATCTAAAATTTGAAGAAAATCAATTAAAAGTATAAAAGCGTGTGTTCATTGTTCAGGCAAATAAAATCTATATATAAAGTATTTGTTCGCCATTATTTTATCGTTTACGATTTCTGAACACGCAAAGTGCTTAAATTCGAAACAATTTGACAAATACGATGAGAAAATCCCCAAAAATGTTTTTATACGGTTTTGCTGCATGACTGAAAAGTTTTTTAAACTTTGTTTATGTGATATCAGAGAATGTTGATTTAGATGGAAGATTTTAGCCAAAAGTTTAGTATTAAAAATGACAAACCGAAAATAAACAAATGAATGTATAATACAACATATAAAGTTAACTTGTAGTATTGGGGAACGCAACGGTAATCCTTGTATTACGAGAAGATAACGGATGGAAATAAGGAGTTCCGCTCCAAAAAAGCTTTCCAGTTGAAGGAAGTGACGAGTGAGACGAAAATGGCATGACACTATTAATTCAAATGTTATAGTCCGAATAGTTCCAGGTACAGATTTCTTATAATAATTTCGAACTCTCTTCCTACCTCTATTGTATGTACTTCAAATCCGTTATCTTTGGGAACCGCAGCAGAGTCGTCAGGGTTCAAAACTACGGTATCAAACTTCAAAGTTCCGCAGGTAATGTTGTATTTCCACTTCCTCGACCACCCAGCTGATAGATGGCGGAGGACCAACTTGACCACCGCATCGCGGCATAAATAAGTCTCTGTACCACACCAGATTACTTAGCAGGGCAACAGGAGATTAACATTGCTCCCTCGGGAAGCAATGCTGGTAACATTTTCTAATGATGCTTTTTAACAGCAGGAAACGAATTGGGTTTGGGTAGAAAAGCGCGTTTCAGAGCAGAAAAGCAAGGTGGATTTGACTGCAACTGTTTCTGACGTTTCTCATTTTATGCTAACCGCTGACTGACAAAGTCATAATCAGCTGCCTAATATGTAACTACCAGCTCGAACCTCGATAAATTAACTGGCGGTGGAAACACGGTAACGGTATCTTTGCCGACAGAAAGAAAATGCCAAGGCTTTCTGATGTAACAGTTGGATCGATATACCATTAATATGGCTGGACAAAATCGCAGGACCGTTTATGTTACTCTGCTCTTTGTTTTTTCCTTCCCTCATTTTTATATCTCCTGCTCTCTCTCTCTTTGTCGATTAATAATATTTTAATTCATTTAATTGAAGTGTCTCATAGTTTCTCATAAGTAGTCTTCATCGTTCTCTTTAGTTGTGTACAGCAACTCCAAAGCAGACCAAACGTACCTAACATATGTTTTCTGTGCTCAATCGCTTTAGAGCCAAGAAAACATTCTACTCCCCATGGCGTAGAGCTTTCTGGGGAGATGATTAGAAATGGTCGAGTTAAGTTCAGAAATTCTGCTGGGAGTGCAGAATTCAGAAACTGAAATTCGGTTGCTTCATGGATACGAACCCCTGACAATTATATGAGAGTTCTAACACTCTTACTACCACAAAGATAGCTTTGCCTTTTGGTTAAAAGCACTCATGTCGCTAGTACCTATATCGTAATGGCCAAGGCGTCAATGTGTACTGAGTGTCGAGTTTGTTTATGAGGGGGAAGGGGGACTGAAACGGTATGTGGCGGAGAGAGGAATTAAAGGGAAAAGAGTATTGTCTGTTTCAACTGCAAGTTATAACACCCACAGTTTATTATTACTGAATTGATAGCCTTTCTACACTAAACAATTGTCTATTATTATCTAACGTAGTCTATGGTAGAGACATAATCACAATATAACTGCATAGTCGTAGACGCCTACCGAGATTAAATTGAATAACAAACCTGTACTTGCACAAGAGCTGATATTTAAGTGTAATAGTACGTTATAATCTAATTTCATGTTTATATCAACATTAAAGTAGGCACCTACCAACTAAAAATGAATGAAATAATAAAACACTTCAGTATGACCCACCTACGCTTCTGTATGATAGTCCACGTATTAGTGACAAGACCTATCAGAACTACTTGATTTCTTGAAGAGAGAATTCCACTGAAACTATATCAGCTGATACTATCGCCGTAGTTTATAAGGCTATTTATACTATGTTCACATCATTTCTGATTAACACTCATATTGATGATACTCGTATTTTTTTCTGTCATAGTTCCAGTCCTTAGGGAGAACGAACAAATGAACGTACAGCGATTCGGGTTGTTTCATTCGATTCTGTTGGATGATAACTATCAATAACAATCAAAGAATTACACATTTCAAACGTTTTTTAATTCCATTTTTCAATATTACAGCCCTTAAATTCTACCCTTTAGGGTTGATCAAGTTGATGCCGAATTGTTAGGACCAACTAGACCCTATATGAGATTTTTGATCCAAGTATCACAAACTTTGGCCCAGTATTTTCGGAGAAAAGGTCGAGGAACAGACGGATTTTTGTTAGCTCGTTTTTTTATATTCTATAAATCTTGAAACGTGAACCAACTAATTTTGAGGTTGGGTTAAAACTTTTGTATTTTTTGATGGATTGCAAAGGTTCGTCAGTGAAGATAACCGAGAACCAAAACAGTTTAAAAACTAAAATTTTCAAGTTTTTACTTGGAAAAAAAAACCAATGATGTTCACTTCACATTGGAAAGTGTGTTAGATCCAGATTTGTTTGCTGTAAAAACTCTTCCCCCGCAGGGGAAGGGAGTTTAGTGGGCCTAGGGATTTTTGTAGAGGTATTCTTTTACTTTGCAGCACCTGTTGATTATGATTGCGCTCTAATTTACTATAAAACCAATTCATACTCATGGTGAAAAATGGTTAGATTGTAACTTGAGTGTGAAATTCAGTGATGTTAATCGTTATGCTCAGTCATCCTTTGGCAACTTGTTAGATTTTTGCTATACAAAACGATGCATAAAAACAAAAATACTGTAGGGCAGTACTTTCCAAATTACTTCAATACATGCCTCATTAATTTAAAAAAATGAGTTTTTTTCTAATTAAACATGCAGTACAGAAGATGCTCATGATGGCAAGCGTGGTGGTCAGTCATCCAATAATAATTAAAATGTGAGATGTTATGTATATTTTTGTTATTTCTTAAGTGCTAACCCCTTCCAGAATAAATTAAAACTGCGAAAAGTCTTGAATAGTTCCACCAACCATCTTAAGCACGTTCATAAAACCTAAGCTCTTTCTTGCACGTGGGCATAACCTTCTACTTACTACAAGATTCAATATTATGTTTTGAAGCTTTAGAATGGTCGTTTGAATTTATACAACATTTTTAGGATTAAAAAACAATTATATTACTTACATGACATAGATACGTGGCGTGAGTTAGATTGAGAGTCAATAAAATGATGAGCAAGCATCATTTCAAAGAGTGATTTCACTCCTTGAAACAAAAATCTTTAAAGTGACTGAGTTGCGAATCCAGCCATTTAAAATCAATTTAAAGGTTGATCATGAATAATATTGTAAGAAATAAAGATATACTACATCCAGAAAACATGTTCATTGATCGACCAAGCACTTTCGCACCTGTGAAACTAGGCTGTTTCAAAATTTATACCTCGAAATAAGACTCATTTGATCGTAGGAACATAATAGAAGCCTTCATCCAAGTAGTTCAAACCTTCGCTCAGAAAAATTATCATCTCTATATTTATTTAATATTAGTCATGAAGTATCTTATTAGTAAAGGTTTCAAAATTAAGAAGGCAATTGTAAATTAACAATATTATTATTTTTTTTAACTCGGGAAGCGATATTACCTACCGCCCAAAACATATTGATACATTATTGTTTCAAAGACGTACAGTGATGCTTTTTGTATTTTATTGTAAAATACATCACTGTCGAAATCAGTGAACAATGAATTAAACGAAGCGTATTGACGAGGAAGCTGTACACTTACACCAATGACTCGTTCAAATCTTTTTACACTTTCTGTTCAATCTGAGAAGAGGCTTAAGTTGATAAACTTACTACTCGCTCAAAGCAAGTGTGAGTCTGTCTTTATGAAAACATTCCGTCTCCCGTATTATGGTCTTTATAGGTTCCCGAAGGGAAGGGTCATGAACGAAATCGCAGCCCCAGGACGGCGCCTGACCCAGAAGAGCATGCAAAAATGGGGCAGGCCGTTACAAAAGTAACAGGAACGGGCCTCTGGAACTGGGAGGGAACCCTCTCAAGTCCTTAATAAGAAGGTAAAAACCGCTAATCCTGCATCTACGAGTATCCCTGCCGCATCAGGTAGGAGAGGTGGGGTGCTTGCATTTGCTACCTCTGGCGCTCACGGTTTGATCAGTGTACATAATAAGCGCACTATCGAGATCAGGTTGATAAAACTGCTGATTTCATGACTCCAATAAATGGACAAGGCATTATCTTTGTGATCTTTAATAATGATAATAATAATTTACTTTATTGCCATAAAAAACACTCTAACAAAGTAGATCAAACAAGACGTCAACTAATTGTAATAAAAGTTATTTGGATTAAAAAAGTCTAAAATGTTATAAAATTCGACATCGATAAGAAATTATTTTAAAATTTTCTTGAAGAGTGATGCGGTCATTGAAGGGGTGCCAATTCGATCTAGGAGGTACGAGATCCAATGGTTATACAATTCAATAGAGTAGGTATCTTCCATTCGGTGCTCTTCTTGAAGAAATCAATATGATGATCAGGTACGCGTAGCAGGGTACAACCATATCTTGTTTTGCGACTATGAGAAAACGTGCAGTGAGCAAATAGATCAAATTGTTTGATGATTAAATTTAAGGCTTAATAAATGCATAGGGACGGGACAGTGAGGAAAGAGTCCACGGCAGTAAGATGACGGTGAAACACTCAAAATGATCCTCAAGGCTTGAATCAGCAATTTGAAAATGGTATCCAGGTTATACTATTATGTTATCTTCCATAGATATACATTAAGAACCAAGTTCCATTATAAGCAACAAGTACCAAGAACAAAATATTTTCTCACGGTTCATACAAAAATACATTAAATTATTACCCAAAGGTTTATTGTTCTTCTCCCAAGAAAAACCTTCCACAAAGATCGCTTTTCTCTCTGTTCAATATCTTCGTAAGTAATCGATAAATCATCTCCAAAAATGTGATGAAAAATTCGTATTTGTGATCATTTAGAGAAATATGAGAGTTGTTCGCTTTCCTCTTTTATAAAATCGCCAGTTTATTTTACCGGAGTTGTTTTATTATTTTAGATATCCAAACTATAGGATCAAAGGTTATGAAACTTTCAACGAAAACTCGTTGGAACATCACACCTATGGTCCTGAATCCTCGGTGTCACTTTCGATCATTCCCGAGGGGTGAATTTTTAGGATTGTGATATATATATATATATATATACCTTAGTTGGTTTGGTTGGTTCTACTGAACTATATAATTAATTAAATTTAGGAAATTTCACAAGTATGAAGATGGAAGAATGGTTTGATATTTCGAATGTATCTATGTCAAAATTAGAAGAAAAGTGGATTTAGTACTAGAAATGAGCTTGTATACATCTTGCAGTCTTGAAAATCGTGTCACCATGATGGAGTTACTCAATCGTTGATGTTGAGACCAGGAAGACGATTTGATCCCAGTACCAAGCTTTTCTCTCAGTTGACTCCAAATCAGCTGAAATCGACGTAGAAAACGACCCAGCTGGCACTTCAGCCTTCACAACTCCCCCTGCTACCGACTACGTGCAGCCTATGAACCTACAGATGGCTCCGATTTTGTAAAACTTCTCACTACAGTTTTCCTGTACGACTCTACTCCGTCTGCCTACGCTAGAAGTCTGCGTATACACCTACCTACAATCACATCTTCCGTTCTGCAACGTCAAATGTTCCTACGGGTACTTCCTAACTCGATCCTAACTCGATCGGTCTCGTTGTAGGATCATCCTTTCGACACTGACATCACTAAACTGACACTGACAGCGGAACGTCTCCTGCCCCTGGCCAACCAGTCAACTACACTAATCAATGCTACTTCCTCTGATAATGATGCTTCATCCATGCAGGATATCTCCACAATAGCACGTCCCTCTTACTCCTCACAACCAGCCAAACCGCAGGCCTCTTATTTCACACCTCCAGCTTCTCCAAGACTTCAAAATCACATCCTCGAACATTTCCGAGACGTAGGCTACTTCACCTTGCTCTAGACACACGGATACTGTTGGTATCACTTCCGATGGGGTTCTGAAGCCCGTAATTGTCTACCAACTTGCTCCTGGGCACGTAACAAGCCTTCGGAAAACATCTCTGTTCGGTCCGATCGACGGTAAAGCCCATCCCTGATCTCCAATTCCGTCTGTCAAACTCCGAGATCTACTGGTACCACTGCCGCTGGGCTTCCTCGACACAAAATTGTCGATTGCCCTGCTCCTGGCACAACTCTCATCTTTGGAGGACACAACTTCGCTCTTATTGACTTTTTCTGTAAAATTCTACCATGTCATCACAATTGTAACTATGTACTCAACCTTAAGCAAACTTTGCTTTGTACTCTGCAACACGCTCACCATTTCCAGCTACTAATAGCTCTCTCTTTTACAGTTGTCCTCTTGGCTCACACTTCCACGGGTCCGGCTCCTCCTCCTGCAGCACTCTTCCTCTGCTGTAGCCTACTCCTCTTCTGCAGTACACCTTCCTTGCTCCACATATCTTCTCCATAGCTTCTCTACTCAACACGTCGCTACAACCCGTACCAATTGTAAACCGGGCATTGATAACAATCCGTCACAATTGTAACACGGTGGAATCATGATACCCTTGTCTGGCCTGTGGAGGTGTCCCCCTCACCAGGCCAGCATGTATGAAAGAGCCAAGAGGCCACTGAAATACAACACATCTACTTCTGAATTTTTGGAGTTATCATTCCTCAAATCCTGCATCCCAAGAAGCTATCATTACATCTTTCTTGGCAGACCCATTTTGAAATATAGCGTGGGTGTAGGTATGGTCTCTTCATTATTCTGCCCACACATAGAATTAAGTCCATTCAACATAAATGCTTTAGGTACCTACACAGCCTACAAACTTGAAATGCCTCAAGTGAGTGTAAATTACCATGTGCTTTGGAATCACTAGACCACTTAGGCGAATGTCCGATGTTATTTTTTTAGAGGGATCATGAACGGCCCAATCGATACTCCATAAATGCTTTCATTTAAATCTTTTTGCATAAGTGCTCGAAATATTACTCAAAATGAGACCTAATGTTCCATTTGCTTCAACGAGCTATTTAATAAACCACCTCTTACATAGAATGACGAGATTTTGTAATACACTTAACGATTTTCATAATTTTGATATTTTTTGTTAATATTTCATCTCTTGAAGAATTTGTATTACCTATCTGTTTTTACAATCAATTCTCCTTATAGCTTCAGGAGGTAATTGTAAACCGATTTCATTCATGTTGGCTTGGATGTAATATACTGTCGGTAGATATGTCAGAAAAATAGAGAAACTAATTGTCTCTCTTATTAGTGCTCTTTTCTATTTTATCCATAACTTTTGAATACAATAATATTCGTGCTGTACATCAGTCTGATAACAATTGCTCTTCATGTTCACATGTACCCCTAAAAAATGGGGTAATTATGAACAATCATTTTGATCTAACAATCCTCCTTTATGAACACAATGAATACTGGCAAACGAAAAATAAAGTTTTGAAGTACAACATGATGATGTGAATCATAATGGGGTTGGGGTGGACCGTTTCGTTCACAATTTTCCCAATGATACGGGTATATTCAGTACGATCAGTTATTGTGATTCCTATAAACAAACAAATCAAATCGATGACGATGAAATGATTCCCATAAACCAAATTCATGTCCGTTTTTGGGCAGTTGAACCATCAAATCGATGAGATTGGCTTGGAAAAACCACTTAGCTAAACAAGGACGATAAGGAAGGGGCAGAAACACCTAACACTAGAAAAAACTGGAAATAACAGTAATTGTTGTAGCCTTATCTACTATATATACGTTTCTTTATTTGGACAGTTCAAATTGTTAGAAAATTGTAAAAAAAAAAAAAAATCATCGTCCCTTGATTCAGTTTTTTTTTTTTTTTTACTTCTCTCCAACGTTTTCCCCCAGGTACTGGGATTTCTTCATGGGGATGCTAAAAATTAGATTTAAAATACCAAATATAAAATTATAAAATCTCTAACAATATTTTCTTTATGTTGTTGATGAAGAACAAATTTAAAATTGTGTTTTAGTAAGAATCAAATTTAAAGTTGTTTAGCAAAAAGCTAAAGATGGTGAAAATCTACAATTCGCTAACTGTGAGTATCCTTGATTTGCTATACATAAATTTGATCATGGTGTATTTGCTACTTACGGATTCGTTACCGATTAATCGTCTAATTTTTATACAATCAATCAGTTTGATAAGGAGAAAAACAACAAATATTTTCAGTCAACTTATGAAACAATGATCAGGTTTAGTTTTGATGTAACACCTAGAGAGAAAATCAAAGGTTATCTACTTCTTGTTCTTTGCTTCTCGCACCCACGGAACACTCAAAATGCCTAACCTTATAACGTATGAGCAATTCGGTGCAGAGTCATAAAGTGATAGTTGACGATTACGATTAAGCAACGAGAATTGACTCACAGTTTACCTTGTACGACATATAAAATCGGGTCAGGACGATCGAACCCCTAGAGTCATGAATGCGACTTCACAACAAAAGTCTGCAGTCAAGTCTATCAGTGCGTCAGATCGTCAAAGTCATATGGATCAATGCAGACTGAGTATTGTTTCTTTTTTAACCAGGTATCGGGTACCTACGGTTATTTTAGCTTCGAACTCCAAGCCATTGGTTCTGCAATCCTAGTGATGCAACTCAGAACGACTAGAAAATAAATAACGGCGAAAGCCCAATATTGAGGCATAGATACCTTTCTGGTCTGGGGTCATTCACGATTTTCGTCCGACAGAAAAATTTCAACTCTTTTCTATCATTTTTGGTTTATTATTTTTAATAATAAACGGATGTTACCGACCAAAGAAAAAAATTGTTCAACCCCTCTTAAAATTTTTAGGTTTACGTTTCGAGATACGTAGATTCTAAAAAAAAAAAAAAAAATACGCAGATTATTACACAAAGGTTTATTATTTCTGTGTTAGGTATCACTTTTACGCAGATCATTAGTCTGAAATTATTAAACCCCTCTTATAATTTATGATCAGAACATAGCGCATCGTGCCTTCAAAAAGGGTTCACACTTCTAGAGTTCCACGACCCCGCAATTTTACGCTTTACAGTAAATGTAGGGAAAAAATGTGCTGGTAATAATCATGCTTTACACTCATTTTTGCAACCCGATCATGTGCGTTCAGTCGTATACTATCTGGAGGCTGCGCTGGAGGTGCTGGCGGTCGGATAACAGGAATGGTCCGAAAAATCTGTAAGTATATTGCCATTTTAAGAGATAATATAATAGCGTCTAAAATTACGTCAATAATTACACACACAGACACAACTTACTTTGTATAGGTACGTAACGAAGTATGTACTCCTCATTAGGGTTAAGGAGGAGGAAATTGGCCCTCTTAAACGTGTAGAAGTGGTGTCACGTGTGATAAATTCACAGCTTTCCAAAAAGTGGTTAACGATTTTGTAGGATGGGAATTCAGGAAGTTATAGTCTCCCTAGCAACGAATTAGTTATAGATCAATTATATAGAAAAGCATCACATTTTTTCTACGGGCGAAAATTTGGGCGACCCTCGAGCAAAAACATATCCACGTCAAAATATTTCTTGTTAACAAACATTAAAGCACAAACAGAAAATTTAAAAAAAAAAATCGACATGGCTTTGGCATGACATTGCTTTTTTTTTAATCAGTAAAAAATTCACGAGACGCATAAAAGGATGTTAGGTTTTTACATGATACCTACGTCTGATTGCTCGCTGTTCATATGAAAATCGTGTCACACGAAATGGCACGCGAAATTTGACACGACAAACCAAAAAATTTTCAGCAGGCCTGTCTAGACGTCCAATTTCAGCAAAGCCTAGATGATTGGAGATAGGCAATTACGCATTGATGGAATGTATTGCGGGTTAGAATCAAATGTATGAGGGAAGTCTCATCGTTCAAAGGCGAAATGTTAAGTGTAGGTTCAGAGTTTTTGTTTGCAACGTACCTACTAGCTACCTACCGACTTTTCTCCCTTACACCTGAAATCATGGTTAGTTAGTTTCAAAAGGTTACTTGAAAACATTTGATAAAGATGAGGCTTTAATAATCAAAACTTGGATTAGGTAAGTATACATTGAACTACATAGAAATATTTAAGAATCCCCTAGTCCAAAACCCTTGACCTAGAAATAGTAAAATCTTCATGTGGAATGGTGGTTCGTAGCCATGACGATATTATACCTAGTAATAATTCACCACAAGATATAGCCGCGTTAAAGATACCTACCTACTTCGGATTCTGTGTAATCTTCTCATCTCCGAGGTTTCAGTAGATCATATAGTTGAATAGC
Source organism: Adelphocoris suturalis (assembly GCA_030762985.1). Taxonomy (NCBI): domain Eukaryota; kingdom Metazoa; phylum Arthropoda; class Insecta; order Hemiptera; family Miridae; genus Adelphocoris; species Adelphocoris suturalis. The sequence goes on from CM061046.1 coordinate 37,540,682, forward strand.
TATGAGGTAAAAGCTGAATTCTCTGCCGACGCGAGAGTAGTAAATGCCTATAGGTCAGTATGTATATATATATATATATATATATATATATATATATATATATATATATATATATGTGGTGAAAACCACCCCCTCTTTTCAACAGCCCTTTTCAGGGCTACCAAAAAGAGGTAGGCACAACACAAAAATATTTATAAGACGTCGAGTTACAACTCCGTCAAACAAAATATTTCACCAGAGAGAAAATACGAATTTCTCTCTCAAAAGTGAAATATTAACTAAAAACATACAAGGCGACCTCCCTAGACACTTACTGGGCGAGAGAGATGCGACAAGTATCTCGAACCAAGTCGCCTTGAAAACTCAAACAGAAAATCAAACGTCCTCTAAAACTAGCAAGGACAATTCAAACAAGCCTACTCGCCAATCAGAAACACTGATTACACGAGAGACAATAGGCGAACCAACCAAGAGGCGGCAAGCAACCACCTCTGGTCCAGCAGCCACCCCGGGGACCCCGTCTGAACAACTGACGCAGAGAAAGCACCCGAGGTCCCCGGCTAAACTCAAGGTCGTCGGCTCCGCGACGGACGCTCGTAAGCACCCCGGAGGACCAGCTCAGCTATCATACTCGCAGATACTGAGAAAACAATGTGCGAGCCAATGAGATTACACAGTCGAATTAATGAAATTAAGCGGACCAACCAGGAGACAGCCCAGATGAGCTGAGAAATTGAGAAACTAATTTGCATACTAACCATAAAGTGGCCACCCCCGCGGAGGCGGCCACCCCCCTATAAATACCCCGCTCGGAGCCTCCGAAATTCATTCTACTCTCCGCTCTCGACGACGACACCTCGAAGTACGAAGAATTCTACACGCTCTACGCTGACGAACCTTCTGCATTCCGAGTTCATCTCAAGAACGGCTTCCTACTGCTTTCTACAAGGCCTACCTTCTCTCCACACAGATCTCGCATTGGCATCTACGAGTCCAGTGATTATTCATCCTGCTCATTGCCCAACGTAGTTCATCTGTCAGGACGCCACCCGGTACATCTATCGATATTCTCTTTAGATCGTACGCCCGAGGGACGTTCCGAGCCGTATCACCCGGGTTTCGTAGCATTAGGCTCGTCACCGACCGCCGGGATACGCCGGTAAATTACTCTGCTCATCCGCTCTAATTTACCGTCCAAGGAAGTCTTTTTCAAGACTACGAGGTAGGACCCTGACATACGAGCATTGGAAAGACGCTCTGTCAAGCGAGTCCACCTCCCAAACCCTCTATTTCTATACATAGAGGCATCGAAACGAGCTAATAACTCGGTTATTTCGATGGAACGTCGGCCGTCTTATTTCCTCATGCAAGGGGAGGCAGACGACGGCGAAGCCGGGCCGCGTAGCCCCCGTAGCGCTCCCTACAGGCTACCCGGCGAATCCGCTGGTCCCAGCGACGGCGCAAGGCTCGATCCTCACGACGAGATCGCCTTCTCACCCAACGTATTCGTTAAAGAAACGTTCGATCAAGCCTCGCCTATACAAAAGATCGAGGATACCTTTCAGACCCGCTCTGAAGTCAATCATTACGATTCGACCAAGCTGTCCGAGTACCCACGATATTCGACGCAAGCCTATTCGGCCGATCCGTGTGTCAAATACACTCCGAATGTGCAAAAAGCGAAGGATACTTTTCAGTACCTCAACCAAGCTCAACATATTCCTCCTACAGATATAAATCTTAGGCCGGAATATTACAAAACGGCTCAGTACCAAACTGATCGAACCCAGCACCCACTATGCGAGCCCAGTGCTCCACGCGGCTGCGACACGAACTATCTCACAGTTCACCCCGCCAAGCAAGCTGACCTTGACGGATCCGCCCACATTCCTTACAGGAATAACACGGGGACTAACCCGCATAATCAGAATATAAATGTCCCACTTGGTCTACCGACGCCAAGTAAAACATATTTAAATCCACTACAAATGGTGACCCCGCCTTTGAACAGGCTTAACACGGAGCATTTCGTTCCCTCTTATGAAGCTAGTGGATTTCAGGGAACCACTGCGGGCGTGCGACCCCCGCCGGGCCTCTACGCCCCACATCTCACGCAACATCCCTCTACACAAAGTGGCTTTCGAGCACTTTTAGAGGAGATGGGAGATTATCAAAAACCAATCTTCCAAAAGAAGAATATCGATCGTGCACTCGCCGAGTTCGATCAATACTGCGTGCGAAAACACCTGAGAACGCAGAACGAATGCTTCTCAGCTATATACAAGTGGGTGCCAGAGCAGATACGAGAAGCTATCGACTCAGCTTACCTCACGGCACCCCACGCACCCTACGAAGAGGCCAAACAGCGCCTACAGCGAGAATATGGGTTGTCCTTACAGGACAGGCTCCTCGCACTCGAGGACCCCGCATCTCTCGCCAAAAAACCCAGCACCAAGTACCACGAAATGTACTCTAAAGCTGTTGGGTACTTTTCAGAAGCTCTGATCACTCAAAAGTGGATCGAGACTCTACCCATCGAAGCACGAGGTATGGTCGCAGCTCAGCCTACCACGACCCCCCGGCTCGACCTAGCTGATACGCTACACGCGTACAAAACAGAGAATACCTCTCTAAACATACGAGGAGTAGAATCTACTCCGAAACCCATAAATACTGGTTTCAAAAAGGCCCTCTCAAAACAAGCTGAGTTCAAACCCCAACCAGTAGAGAGTAGGCCTCACAAACCGACGGAGTATGTCTGTCGAAACCACGCACGTTTCGGTAACGAAACTCGCAAATGTGCAGACCCAGAACACTGCACTTGGAAGACAAACACTGCTTCCAAAACTAGCAGAAAGGCAGCGACTATAAGCCAGCCTAAAACCTGGGTTTCAAACGAAAATACTCAGAGGTCGGTACAAGAAAGTACCGTTCCAACCTCCGACGTAGAGAGTTCGGAAAACGAATAACTGCCAGTGTATCTGAGCCTATACACCGGCAGTCTACTGAGTATAAAAGGCTTTTCTTCAAGTGCAAACTAAATGGCACTGAATTTCTCATCGACACGGGAGCAGAAGTGAACATTCTGCCCCACAATGTCACAAAAAAATTGGGCTTAAAAATTCGTAAGTCCAACGTTAAGCTCACAGCAGCTAACGGAGCCCCTATAGACACACTAGGGCGAGCTGACACGACAATTAACATCGGCCTCGGAGACATGACCACCGATTTTATGATCACGAAAGTTGATCTAGCGATCCTAGGTATACCATTCCTCGAGTCTTGGGATATCGGAATACGGGTCAAACACAAGTACATTTATAAAGATAAAATAAAGAGCTATGCCGATCAAAAAATAGCTGCAGTCATGAACAAAAAATTCACTGACGAACAAATAGCAGCTACTATACCTCATCGTGACAATAACCCTCAACCAGAGGACGTGCAAATCACGGAGGACGAAAACATTCGCTCTATCATTGACAAATACAATGATAAAATGAGCAAACTTCAAGGAAAGTGGAAAAACAACGGGGTTTACCACCGTATAACCACGGAAGGAACACCAGTACACTTCCGAGCAAGACCCATGGCGGGCGAAAAACGGGCTCAAGTCAAAAGTACTTTTGACAAAATGCTTTCAGAAGGCATAATTGCACCATCAGATTCTGAATGGGCATCCCCGTTACACTGTGTGCCAAAAAAAGACGGGTCATGGAGAATCACCGGCGACTACCGTTTCCTGAACGCGAAAACAAAGAAAGACGCCTACCCTCCTCCTCACATTCGCTCTTTCCAAGCGAATTTACATGATACACGAATCTATTCGACAATAGATTTAAAATCGGCATATTATCATATTCCGATGCACCCAGATGACGCTCATAAAACTGCAATTATTACACCTTTCGGTCTTTATGAGTTTAAGAAAATGAGCATGGGTTTGGCCGGAGCGGCTCAAACATGGCAAAGATACATGGACAGCATCATGCGAAAATTTGATTTCGCATTTGTATACCTAGATGACATCCTGGTGGCTTCAAAAAATTATAAAGAACACATGAACCACCTCAAACAAATTTTTGACAAGCTAGGAGAACACGGACTTCGAGTAGGTTTTGATAAATGCATTTTTTCAAAACCTACCGTCGATTTCCTAGGTTTCACTATCTCGAAAGAAGGGATAATTCCTAAACGAGATAAAATAGAAGCCATAGAACAATTTCCTAGGCCAATAGACGTACGAAGTCTACGCAGATTCCTAGGTATGTGTGGTTTCTACCGAGCATGCTCAAGTAAATTCGCTCACACGGCACAACCTCTGTATGACTCCATTCAGTCAAACAAAAAAAACGACAAAACACCTATCGAATGGACATCAGAGAGAGAAAAAGCTTTCAACAGCTTAAAACAAGCAATGATTAAAGCTACATTACATAATATCGCTCATCCACACCCTACAGCAGAGTGGAGATTGGTCTGCGACGCATCCGACACACACATCGGAGCGGCACTAGAGCAAGAAATTACAGACAAACACGGATCGAAATCTTACCAACCATTGGGATTTTTCAGTAAAGAAATTCCGGAACAATGGAAAAATAAAGCATCATTCGACAAAGAGATGTTCGCCGTTTACCAAGCTTGCATTCATTGGCACAACGACTTGGACGGCCGATCTTTTCATATTTGTTCAGATCACAAGCCTCTGCTAGGCACGATGCTTAAGAAAAATGCACATTTTTCAAAAATGAGATTAAGATGGCTAACATACATCTCTCAAATGACGAGCGACATTCGTCATATACCCGGAGAGAACAACGTCGTCGCCGACGCACTCTCCAGACCCTTCGATCCGGTTGAAATTCAAACAAAATCAATTTCAACCCAAACGGACGAGGGTCCACCCATAGCCGAAATTTCGCAAATTACGGCTGCAATAGAGTGCAACCTTCTGCTACACATTTCAAATGCACAAATTCGTTCTCCCCCTAACGCAGAGGACAAATTGAAACTCACACAAGTTGAATTCCCTCAAGGAGAAATTTGGTGTAACCTAGATCTAGGACACCCAAGACCTTATATTCCAAACGAAATAAGGCAAGAAATAATCAGCCAAATTCACAATTTGGGACACCCAGGTATACACTCTACAGTGTATAAAGTTAAACAAAGATATTTTTGGCACGGACTCCGTGCAGAGGTCTCAAACTGGGTCCGAGCGTGCGAAACTTGCCAACGAGCAAAAATCACTCGCTCCGTAAAACTCCCGTACTCCGAATTTGAGACGGCTAACAAATTTTCACATGTACACGTTGATATTACCGGACCCTTACCTTTAGCTAAAGGAGGGAAACGTTACATTTTAATGATGGTTGATAGAGCAACGGGTTGGCTAGAGGCAGTCCCTCTTAACAACATCGAAACAACCACGATAACAAACGCCTTTATCAATATTTGGGTAGCTTCAAAAGGCGTACCTAAATACATCACAAGTGATCAAGGCACACAGTTCGAATCAGATCTATTCAATTCCATTATGGAACGTCTCGGAGTAAAACATACTCACACGTTACCATACAAACCATCAACAAACGGAATGGTAGAACGCAGGAATAGATCTTTGAAAGAGGCTCTCAAAGCACAAAACGAAAATTGGCTCGACGCACTTCCGAAAGTACTACTCGCCATGCGTACAGCAGTAGACCCAGCAACGGAAACTACACCGTTCCAAAAAGTTTACGGAATTGACGTACCACTCCCAGGAGACATTTTCGTAACTTCTACAAACCTTTCGGAACCTCTTTTCTTCCGGCCTACGCATATTAAACATAATAATACGAAATATGCCGTAAACATGCCCAAAAATTTGGATACATGTACTCATGTCTATATCAGAGTGCCCACACAGCTCACCTCTCTGCAATGTCCTTACACGGGACCATTCAAAGTGGTTAAAAGAGATAAGTTTTCGGTTACAGTGCAAATTGGCGAACATACAAAAAAAGTTCCCAAACAGCAAATAAAACCAGCTTATACTCTACACTCGGACGAAGCTGTGTCACGAAGCCAAAATCAGGCAGAAAGTAAGGAGAAAACTCCCCGAAAATCCGCCAGAGGGCGCGTCCCCTCTACCAAATTCGACGAGAAGTGGGTGACGGCACTCGAAACAAACCACGCCCACTTTTCTCGGGTAGGAACAGTGGGAGATATAAATATGGAACACCCCACGACCAGAGCTCATACCAATCTTGACCATGGCAGCCTCCAAACCTCCAACTCAAGAAGCTATGTTGACAGAGGAAGTCGAGGAGTTCCTCCTCGCCGAGGAGAACCTCCCGGCTCCGCTCGGCCCGCTCCCGCCTTCCCCAAAGAGGGACACGCAGCAAGACGACAGCGCTCCCAGGGAGGTCGTGTGGAGAACGCCTCAGCCCTTCAAGCCACCGGCTCCACCCGCCCAACCACTACCCACGGCTCCACCCGCTCACCAGCTCCCCACGATCCCACGCAAGTGGATCAGCTCGGGCGACGTGCCCGTGCCTCGGTGGTACGAGATGAGCGCGGCGGGGTGGACGGAGCCGGAACGAGAACCTCCGCAACAGCCCAGCCGCGGCCGCGGGCAAAACCCTCGCGGGTTTGGCTCCCGTCGGCAAGGTCGGGCCGGCCACGGCCGCCTCGCGGCGCTCGTCGAAACCGACGAGGCCGGGGCGCACCGCAGGCGCGGGACGCGAGGCCTGCACCTCCGCCTCCGCCCCAACTGGCGAGGTTTTCATACGGAGAATTCCGTGTGGACTTCCCAGTTCTCCCCAACCGGCGTCGTCGTTAATAACACGACGTCTTGGGGGGGCCCCTGTGGTGAAAACCACCCCCTCTTTTCAACAGCCCTTTTCAGGGCTACCAAAAAGAGGTAGGCACAACACAAAAATATTTATAAGACGTCGAGTTACAACTCCGTCAAACAAAATATTTCACCAGAGAGAAAATACGAATTTCTCTCTCAAAAGTGAAATATTAACTAAAAACATACAAGGCGACCTCCCTAGACACTTACTGGGCGAGAGAGATGCGACAAGTATCTCGAACCAAGTCGCCTTGAAAACTCAAACAGAAAATCAAACGTCCTCTAAAACTAGCAAGGACAATTCAAACAAGCCTACTCGCCAATCAGAAACACTGATTACACGAGAGACAATAGGCGAACCAACCAAGAGGCGGCAAGCAACCACCTCTGGTCCAGCAGCCACCCCGGGGACCCCGTCTGAACAACTGACGCAGAGAAAGCACCCGAGGTCCCCGGCTAAACTCAAGGTCGTCGGCTCCGCGACGGACGCTCGTAAGCACCCCGGAGGACCAGCTCAGCTATCATACTCGCAGATACTGAGAAAACAATGTGCGAGCCAATGAGATTACACAGTCGAATTAATGAAATTAAGCGGACCAACCAGGAGACAGCCCAGATGAGCTGAGAAATTGAGAAACTAATTTGCATACTAACCATAAAGTGGCCACCCCCGCGGAGGCGGCCACCCCCCTATAAATACCCCGCTCGGAGCCTCCGAAATTCATTCTACTCTCCGCTCTCGACGACGACACCTCGAAGTACGAAGAATTCTACACGCTCTACGCTGACGAACCTTCTGCATTCCGAGTTCATCTCAAGAACGGCTTCCTACTGCTTTCTACAAGGCCTACCTTCTCTCCACACAGATCTCGCATTGGCATCTACGAGTCCAGTGATTATTCATCCTGCTCATTGCCCAACGTAGTTCATCTGTCAGGACGCCACCCGGTACATCTATCGATATTCTCTTTAGATCGTACGCCCGAGGGACGTTCCGAGCCGTATCACCCGGGTTTCGTAGCATTAGGCTCGTCACCGACCGCCAGGATACGCCGGTAAATTACTCTGCTCATCCGCTCTAATTTACCGTCCAAGGAAGTCTTTTTCAAGACTACGAGGTAGGACCCTGACATACGAGCATTGGAAAGACGCTCTGTCAAGCGAGTCCACCTCCCAAACCCTCTATTTCTATACATAGAGGCATCGAAACGAGCTGATAACTCGGTTATTTCGATGGAACGTCGGCCGTCTTATTTCCTCATGCAAGGGGAGGCAGACGACGGCGAAGCCGGGCCGCGTAGCCCCCGTAGCGCTCCCTACAGGCTACCCGGCGAATCCGCTGGTCCCAGCGACGGCGCAAGGCTCGATCCTCACGACGAGATCGCCTTCTCACCCAACGTATTCGTTAAAGAAACGTTCGATCAAGCCTCGCCTATACAAAAGATCGAGGATACCTTTCAGACCCGCTCTGAAGTCAATCATTACGATTCGACCAAGCTGTCCGAGTACCCACGATATTCGACGCAAGCCTACTCGGCCGATCCGTGTGTCAAATACACTCCGAATGTGCAAAAAGCGAAGGATACTTTTCAGTACCTCAACCAAGCTCAACATATTCCTCCTACAGATATAAATCTTAGGCCGGAATATTACAAAACGGCTCAGTACCAAACTGATCGAACCCAGCACCCACTATGCGAGCCCAGTGCTCCACGCGGCTGCGACACGAACTATCTCACAGTTCACCCCGCCAAGCAAGCTGACCTTGACGGATCCGCCCACATTCCTTACAGGAATAACACGGGGACTAACCCGCATAATCAGAATATAAATGTCCCACTTGGTCTACCGACGCCAAGTAAAACATATTTAAATCCAGTACATATATATATATATTTATATATATATATATATATGTCGCAGGCACATTGCGAAACGGGGCACTTCACGAGGTGTCTAGGCAGATAGCGAAGTTCTCATATTTTGCTCATCGATACAATAATTTCATGAAGTGCCTAGGCTCTTCTCGAAACGCCTAGACGTTCCCCGAAATTCCTGGAGATGGTTAGTGGGATTGAGAAACGACAAATTATATTATCTAAGTAGGTACCTTTATTAGACATCGTCAAAAAATTATATATCATTTAATTCATATAATAAGTTTACTTATTTTTGCAGGTCGCACTGTCATGGCAGCGACTGTTGCACTTGACTTTTTTTTTTTTGTAGCACGCACACTTTGCTGACTGGCATCTTTTAATTGATTTGCAATGGCACTTCGACATGCCTTGACCCTCAAATAACGAAAAGAAGGTCACTGTTTCCCGCAGGGTAACTAGTTTATCTCGCGGAACTTCACTTTCTTCTGTATTCTTAAATGTTTTTGCAAGCTGGTCTCTGGAACATACTCATAATTTTATCTCTTCCTCCATGCCCGGTTGACTTGTGAAATTCATCCAATTTATCAAACAATTTTTCGTACGGAAGTTCATAAACTATGTCCAATTCATCCTTTGGTTTTCTGATTAAACATGGCTTGCCACCTACCTCGATCACGTCGTAAGTTTCCAACAAATAATATTGTTGCCGTGTTTTGGTTTTCTTAGTCGCCTTCGCCTCTGTAAGTTCGACAATTTTTTCTTCCAACTTCACTGCAGTCCATGGTTTCTTATTTGGCTTCTCACGGTAATAATCGTCCAGTTCGCGATAGAAAAGTTCACGGTGGGAGGAGGAGCTCATCGTGCTCGGTTCATAAACAGACACAAACTGACAAAACAGCGACCAACGGCCCAGTTTCCCATAAGGAGGTGAGACTGATCAAGAGGGGTCATCTGGACTGATAACAGGGTCCAATGGAAGAGAACGAAGTGTCCGTGTTGACGTTTCACCATCTACCGGACCCGCGGCAGTAACTTCGTGAAGTGCCTAGGCGTTTCACGTAACGCCGAGACATTTCACGAAACTCCTCGGCATTTTTCAAATTAAGAATTTTTAAACGAATTTTCGTGAAGCGCCTAGGCATTTCACGAAAGAAATGTGTTTCGCAATGTGCCTGCGACATATATATATATATAACTCGGCCCTTCGGGCCTCGCAAGGGGCTCCGCCCCTTGACCCCGCCAGGGGGGCTTCGCCCCCCTGGACCCCCTAATCTATACTCGGCGCTTCGCGCCTCGCCGGATCTTTTCTCTTTTCTACTGTGTAGAAAACGAGGATAATTTGCTATGCAATTCGTCTCACGAGAAAAAAAAAAAAATTTTCAGGCCTGGCCGGGATTCGAACCCACAACCTTCGTCTCACGAGAAAAAAAAAATTTTTTTCAGGCCTGGCCGGGATTCGAACCCACAACCTTCGTCTCACGAGGAAAAAAAAAAAAAATTTTTTTTCAGGCCTGGCTGGGATTCGAACCCACGACCTCTCGCTTCCCATCTCGAGACAAAAAACGTTACACAAAAAAAGTGGACATTTTAAAAAAATTATTGGGGGTCGGCCTAAGAATTGCATAGCAATTATATATATATATATATATATATATATATATATATATATAGTGGTACTAGTCATTTGAGAAGACTGTCTTTGAAAGTCGTGTTACTGATTTACCAGCGATTCCTTGAGTCCTAGCAAAAGATTGCCCGAACGGGTTAGATGTTTCTGAGAAGCTGTTGCTGTACCAATCTCATAAGTTCTTTGCGGAGTATAACTACCAGGATGAGATCGTTAATCCATCGGTGTATGTGAAAACCGTTTCATGAATGGTGCAATAAGTAGACGTGCATAACAAAGAGACTATCAGTGTAATGCATCTGCCCAATATGTAAATGAGTCGCTTTGATAAGTCAACCCTAATCCTTACTAAGATAAAGTTAAGATAGAGTAAACTGCCCACTCCGAGCAACTGGCAATAATTCAATATTGGACTACCTATTTGTTGAACTCGGAAACTGGTCTGCAGCCACAAGAGAGCATTTACATGTCTTGAAGCGTGACGTTGAAAGCTCTGTAACTCATAGGTATGATCCCTATCAACTTTTAATTTCCTAGCGTTAACTGGAGAGCATTTAGCTCACTCAGCTGATGAGGATGAGCCTGTAATTTCTTTCGCCTCTTAATGCCCCATAGAGGTTCCCTATCAAATTTTAACAACCTAGGGTGAACAGGAGAGAATTTTACTCACGGTACCCTTCATTTTCGTACGCGTTTCCGTAACACAGAATAGGTCTTGATACGCAATTTCCTTAAGTTCCAAAGCAAAAACATGAAAATGTCAAAAGAGAAGCTGAAGATTCTAACTAAAAGACGGGAGAAAATAGAGGAATGTCGTTTCAAGCAATTTCATCACATTAATCTCTTGATGCCTTAGAGGCTCCATCTCAAATTCCTAGGGTGAGCAGGAAAGAATTAGTCCACTCAGGTGATATGGATTGAGCCCGTAATTTCATTCATCTCGTGTTGTTCCAGAGAGCCTCCCTATCAGATTACAACTTATATAATAACAATTTACGCTTTAGGCTTGTGTAAACTACCAGAAAACATTACGGAATTGAGTCCGAAATTGGAACTGTACGCTAAAACCAAAAATTCTAACGTAGCTTGGAGAACAGAGCACTAGTAGAAGAGCGTACTATAAGATGGTTTATCCAGAACTGAAGATATTCCAGCCAGGCTGAGTTACTGTGGTGGGAGGAGGGTCCATTCGTGGGCTCATGCCCTTACATGACCTTCAACCTTCTAACAAGTCTACACCAAATTCGAATGTGCTTTTTTTTAAATAAGGATTGAGGATTAAACGAATGGTGGTGATAAGGGACCAGAATCCATGTGTGTTACAGAATACGAAATTCATTCAACATTTGGACTCTAACTTCTGTCCTGCTTCTAACTGTTGGTTGTTTAAGAAAATCTGATTAAGTTGTGAAGGGTTCGATTTTAGAATAGAAATGTTGCTTGAGATAAAACCGTAGATTCTTAAGATATTCTCCAAAAATTAGAAGTTGGAAGAACAAACATGCTGGAGAATCAGTCAAAAGCGCACCAATTTTCAAAAAAGAACGGTAGTGCACGGGTCTCTACAGGTAGGTAGGTAGGTACTTGGAAAGTTTTGTAAAACCCCAAACTCACATTTTGGATGTAGCATGAGTAAGGAATTCTAATGTTGAATTTCCTATAAAAATCCATCAAGAACAAGGATTGTGTCCAAAAAATGGGAAAAAAGTGAAACACTGTGCGCCTGTCACTCCTTCGCTTGAATTATCTATCTATATCTATAAAAGAGGATGTATGTATGTATGTATGTTGCCTATAGACTCCGAAACCGCTCGACAGATTGTAATGAAACTTTCAGGTATTATTAGGCATGATTCAAGGATTGTTCCTGTAAAGTTTGGTGCAAATCCGTTCAAAGGGCTCTGACCCAGAGGGCATAAAAGGGTGCAGTGTCAGGTTTTAGAAATTTATTTAACTACCCAAGCCAAGACCGAAGGCAGAGTGAGGCCGAGGGTGAGGCCAAAGGATGAGGAGGAGGATGAGGGAGGATGATGAGGAGGAGGAGGAGGGAGGAGGAGGAGGGAGGAGGATGAGGGAGGAGGAGGAGGGAGGAGGATGAGGGAGGAGGAGGAGGGAGGAGGAGGAGGGAGGGGAGGAGGGAGGAGGAGGGAGGAGGATGAGGGGGAGGGAGGAGGAGGGAGGAGGAGGAGGAGGAGGGAGGAGGAGAAGGGAGGAGGAGGATACTATTGAACGTCTGCATAAAATGACAACGAATCCAGGGTCATTGTAGACACCAAAGGCAGAAACCAAAGGCTAAGCTTCCGTCCATCAAATCACCTCTTTGATGAATTGTTCGCTTTGAATAGACTTCAGTGGGGGTTTTTGTTCCCAGAGTTCAAATTTACGGTTAGTGAGTGCAGGGTAATCAAAATTATGTGGGATACAGTTTTATCTGTCTCCTCACAATGTGTGCACAGGGTTGAACTTTGTGACCCTTATGCTGTGTAGGTGGAATCGTGAGGGTGTAAAGCCGATTATAAGGCCGACTAATGTTTATAGTTCCCTGCGGTTTATCCTGAGTAGTCCATCAGCAACTTTGGTGTTGAATTTTGCCACTACTGTGGACATGTCCCTCAATATTGGACCATCTTTTTGCAGTTTGTTGGCCGGTTTTCGTGTTGGTAGTTCATCTGAAGATAGTTTTTGGTAAACCAACGGCTGGCTCGGCGAATCCACCTATCCGTTATCAGTAAGACCTCTATGCCCCAGTACCCACTCCAGGCAAACCCAGTTGTGTTTTACTAGGATGTTGAGGGTTTGCATACAGCACCAGACCTCATATGATGAGATGGTTGAAGCTGTTTATGCTTTTATCAAGGCTTGGCTATAATTGAGAATGCGGATAGGTATATAGGATCCTTGGTGGTGCAGGAAGCTAGGAAATATTTTTGATCAAATCCCAAAAACTAAAGGTGCAAAGGGTTTTTCATAATAACACAAGAACTTTTAAGTAAAATGTATATATTGTAGTAACACTAGGAAGTCACTGGGTTTCACACCAAAGAATTATGTATGTACAACACATTATTTATGTAAAAAAATATTTTCTAAAATGTACAACACGAATAATAATAACGCTGAGATCACATCACTGTATACATAAGTTTATAATATTATATAACATTCGTATACCTTTACACACATAATATTACACTGTTTTAAAACTTCGTTTCAATAAATATACATTCTTGATAAATTTTTGTTTTCAATATATTACAGATTTTTACAATTAATTTGTACAAGGAGTAAAAAATAAATTAGTCTTATTTACAAGTTAAATCAAGGAAATGGGGTTGAATGTAGTAGTGTCAGCTTTCAGCTGTTTTGAGGGCTTTCAGTCTTCTGAAGGCAAAAATTAAAAGGAATTTCATTGGAATATAATGAGAGTGGGGGGTAGGAATGGATATAAAGAGAGAATGTGACCTCCAAACTCCTAATAGGTAGGTACATAGATGGGGGCAAGTAAGTTCCTTTATAACGTTAGGTGTAGGAATTCATTCCAATTTAACCCTTAAAAATTATTGCGTCAACCTAAGGTACTGTATAAATATCTACATAATATGATACACCGTACTTATAATTCGAAATATACAATCGTGGGATTTATGAGACGTATACAACATTTTTCTGAACACGAAATTCTATCTAATTATCGATAACTACCTACGGAAATGTGATCATTGATCAGTAATAACAATAACATTGGCAATGGTACATTAAAGTAAGTAAAGTATTTCAAGACAACTACTTCATAATTATTTATCGGCAAATTGAGAATTTGAGTCTACCAAAGTATTTTCCATAAAGAGCAAACGACTGGTACCTACCGAACATTGCAGTCATCAGTGTGATCAGCATTGCATCAACAGTTCTAAAATAAGTCGAAAGTGTAATCTCAAACGAATTTTCAAGTTTCAGATTCAGTCAAGGTGAATAAGCTAAACTGTTTTTAATAACTTGCTCTACCATGACTGTTGGAGTACATTATAGTACACTAGTACTAGTGCAGTACATGGGTATTCAATTCTTTAGACTGAAAGAACTCATACAATTCCGTTCTTCATTTGTGAGCTTCGTGCTTTTTTTAGGGGTGGGCTTTCATTGACGGGATAGTAACTCGTATCGGTAAATGATACTACTTGAGGAATTCTGCACAATCCAACCAACGTAATTGTTAATTTCACTTGCAGTTACACGAGTGATACATACCTACACTTACCTAACAATATCGTTCATAGATGTAGATTATCAACACTACTTTAAGCTGAGTTTAAAGTCGTAACAGGCGACAGATTAACAACAATCCCGACGCAATGTAGAGCAGTTCTTAACCTATGTTCCATGGACCACCAGTGTAGTCCGTGAGACTTTTCTGAAAATTTGAAAAAAGAGCACTACGTAAAAATTAATAGGTGAATGGGGAAAACCGAGTGAGTTCGTAACCACCAATTTGCTAATCGTTTCTTAGCAGCTACGGTACCTACCTTTTAATCGATAAAGAAAACATCACTGCATATGTGGAATCGTTGACTAATGACTATCCAAAAAATGGTAGGTAATCCATTCAGTATCGAAGCAATCTAAGTACCTACCTGATGATGCAAGAATAACACTGATATTATCACAAAACGACAGAAAGGATAACGGAGAGAAAAGCGGAGGAGAAAGCAAGGATAACTTCACTGTTTCAAAAACTGGAGAGTTATGGTGCAAGTGTGGTTTGTCGTAAGAAAGGACAACTAGCTTCATTAATTGCTTATTACCGTCATTTCTTGGTGTTAATATGACAAAATACTGTAATTTTTTCGACATGACTGTGATTTTTCACCTAAAATTGTACGGATTTAATGGTATTTAACGAAACCCTTTTCATAGGGTGTTTCTTAACCCTTTTGGTGATCCGATCGCGAAGGAAATTTTTGTTCCAAGTTTTTCCTTCAAGAGAAATCGGGTTTCAAAGTTTCGCAACCAACAAAAAACAGCTTTTTGAGACAAGTTCTCGCTACAAACGTGTCAGTTATCATTCTAAAGCCTCTTGAGAATTTTTCCCTCGCCTGAGAGGGAGTATCGCCTGGTCACAAGAAACACCTCAAAGTATTTCCAATACTCCTATACAGAATTTAAAAAACTGGAAAATTCATCTGGGAAATTATTTGTTAGAAGAATGAAATGACATGAAATTCCTGGATCGAGCCATTTGTGATGTACAGAGCTAGATTTTGGTCAGCTATATGTACTTTTTTAAATTTCTTGCAAGATAAATCATTTTGAATTCATCACCGTGTTTCATAGGACCAGCAGTTGTGTTGAAGCTTCGCTGACACGTGGAACGTTATTCCTATCAGCTGCTAGGGTCCCCTTTTAACTACGACAAGGTCTCTCTCTTCGTCTCGAGCTTGCTTGGGCAATGGATCAAAAATTGTTGGAATGAAAATTTTTGAAATTTTTTTTCATGGAAATCCGTTTTGGAGCATTCTAAAACGAATCCTGAAGTTTAACACTTTGTTATCACATATGTATACATAGGTATTATATTTGTCACTCCGTACGATGATATCTGCCCCTAGGAACGACCTAAAAACCCAAAATGGTGCCAAAATGTTAAAAGAAAGGCTGATTTTGTAGGCCAGAATTTTAGGAGGGGGGGGGGGGGTCAAATTTTGAAAAATAAGGGTCAAAAGTCGCTAAAAACGCTTTTTTTGTGGAAATTACTACCTATTTCATGTATAGGAACATGTGGTATATTCGGAATTAGCGCAAAATTTCCTATATGGACAGTCCATAAAATATTTAAAATTGTCACAGTTCAAAAATAGCTAAAAAATCGGTTGAAAATGGTTCTTTGAAAATTAGTTCATGATGCATGAATGTTGACCTTAACATAAACCTGAGACCTGAACGAGTAAACCTTCCGAATTCGACCTCCATTTCGTGCAGTAAGGGTCATGTCCCGGAATTGGGGTGTTTTGCCCCACTGTGGGACACCACGATAACTAAAATATCGTTACTTATAACAATTTTTCACAATTCGGAAAAGAAAAAAGGACTTATATGCAATTTCAAAACCATTGTTGAAGTGAATTCGAATTCATTTAGGTAATGGAGGTTGTTATTATCGGAGTAATTTTATTTAAGGGGGTCTAATTATAAATAAGCATTGCACAGACCAACCACATGTACCTACTTTTTTCTGATATGTGTTCGGATTGGGTCCAGTATAGAGGAAATTTAAAAAATCATTTTGAGGGCGATAACGTAACAATCACTCCAATATAGCCCAAAAATGAATGCATCAATTTAGAAGACTACTTGATACGGGATTGTGGACCAGACGTAGGATCCAGTGAATATTTCCCATGATTCGTCAATCGGGAAGGTAAAAATGTTTTCTTTGTGAAATTACAAAAGTCACAGTACTAAGTCCAAAAAGTTTGACATCATACCGACAACCAAGTAATAGGAGTTCTGAGCAGTTATTCGGTAGGTCACTCAAGCTATATTATATATATACCTAGAAACTAGATACAGCAAAACTGGAAAAGTAACGAAATTCTACATGCAGATGTATTACAACGATTTACATTTTTGGTTCCTTGTCTAATGACTTGCCTTATGTGATGCAAAGTTGAAGAGTATGTATCGTAATTACTAATAGAGTTTAAACAATTAATTTTTTTCCTATCACTAGGAACGTTGTAAGGCAAATGCATTCTGAATCAACACAGAAGACTGTCACAAAGAGGCAGGAATCTCATCCGCCAAAATAACCCAACTGATTACACACATTTCATGACTAGCTACAGTAGGTAGTTATTCATTAGGTAGCTAAAGTGATTCCCCCGTTCGGGTAAAGTCATCATGCCTAAAATAAATCAGGTTAGCTAAACCAATGTAGACTTGCAGTTCATTATACTTGAAGTTAGCTGCACTGGGATCATCACTGAACCCAACTCATAGGAAAGGAACAGTTTTGATTCACACGTATCGCGTTAACTGAGTGTAGAACTCCTGAAGACACACCTGAAGCTGCGGGAAGGTCGGCCGGTCATCAGGACTCATAGCCCAACAATACGCCATCACTCCAAACCTAAAAACCGAATAAATTAATGAATAAAAATACGTTTTAAACACCAAGTCACTAGTCAAAAAGGTAATCATTTGCATCGTATAGAATGTAAGTAGATATAGGGTTAGGGACCAACGGAGTTGAACGTTCTCCATTCTTGAGTTGTTGGTTTATTCAAAACAAGGTATCTTCAGAACTCAAAAGTCTGAATTACCTACAGCTTCTGCTCTGCTAGCAGCTTGTGACATTTTAAATTTCAATTTTAGAATAATGTATACCTATTGCATTCATTACTGTTGTTAATTCCAATAGTTAAAGTTAATTTTGATTCTACTTTATATATAACCCAGTTTTTGTGAGGCCTGAAGATTGTTTAAATTGATCGACAGCTTAGCACTAGACAACGTTGAATTTCATTGGACCTAATTTAATACTTGTGGAACTATTGTGTAAGATGTAGGTAGGTACCTCCCATATTTGACGAATTTCAAAAGTTCAAACACCTATGTTGGTTGTTGGGATTAAGCAATAGCTGTGTTGTCTGTAGATCACTAGCAACTTACAATTCATCAGGACAGTTGACGGGCTGTGCCAGCCTATAGCCATCTCTAAGGTACTCGGGTATCTCGAATGGGTCGATTTCAACGTAGGGCTGCTGAGCTAAGGTAGTCAACTCCCACAGTAACACTCCGAAAGACCACTGAAAAGAAAAAAACATGACATAAGTAATTGATTCGTATCATTGAAAGGCTTATCAAATAGAAACACGCGACTGACTGCACTTGGGTTTCACAAAACCCTCATAAAAAAGACACCCACTCATTTTTACTTCCCCAACACTCGAAAGGAAGGAAACGTTAAACAATCACCCTGAACAACATGTATATGAACTGCTGAACTGCTGCTAGGCCTTCAACTGGTAAAAGGCCTTTAGGAATCGGAGATATACATTTGCATGTTGTCAATATCTGTCAGTTACTCCCAAAACATCACCTACTACATAATTTTTTAAGTAACTAGTGTGGGACACACACCCACAGACACCTGGAAGAGGGAGTACCTAATTTAGAACTTTGTCCTAGGGCGTTTAAGCTGCTAATCCGCAAGGGTGAAATGGAATACAAATCAGGCTTTCATAGTTGACTTGGTATTGACCCTCATGGACGTACAAAGCCCTACCAGAAAAAAGTCTTCCCCCCCACGAATCTGTTCCTAAAGGTTTTCGAGGGTGCGCCGAATCCGAAACCCGTTGTTCGTGTAGACGTCTGATTTTTATTGTACCGCACCTGCATTTTGGAAAAAGTCACTTGAATAACAGGATAATTTGTGTTCAATTAAACGGTGGTATTCCAGCTATTCCTGTTGGAAATTCAACGCTGAACACGCCTATACCACACATGATGGGTCTGAAATGCCTCCTTAACTAACTTTTGCCTAAAAACTCCAAACAAACTGTGGTTTTTCATCAATTTTTGACTTTTTTTTTACAGTTTTTTGAAAATCTTTGAGCAAATCACACCTCTTGGCGACCTGAAAAAAAGTGTGCTATATAGTTGGACTATTTCTTCTTCGAATGAGATCAACAGCAGTTTTGGAGGTGTGATAATTGATTTTTGAGATTTTTCAACTACCTAAAAACGTTTTTCTTGTCAGTTTTTTTACAACTTATTTTTTCTTGATGTATTCCCAAAGATCACGTTTTCCGGTAGTTGAAAAATCGCGGAATAAAATAGAAAAAATGGAATACAAATCAGGCTTTCATAGTGACGAATGAGATCAACACTGGAGGTGGATAATTGATTTTTGAGATTTTTCAACTCATGTTTTTCTTGTCGTTTTTTTACAACTTATTTTTTCTTGATGTATTCCCAAAGATCACGTTTTCCGGTAGTTGAAAAAAAAAGTACAAATCCTTTCATAGTTGACCCCCCCATGGACGTACAAAAGCAAGTAATAGCAGACAATTTTTCAGCTCGCCAAATGTTGTATTGTACAAAAATTCCGAGCAAAAAAAAAAAAAAAAAAAAAAAAAAAAAAAAAAAAAATCGGTGAAAACCCACCGTTTTTAGCAACTTTTAGGCAAAAGGCACGTTAAGGAGGCATTTCAGACCCATCATGAGTGGTATAGGTGTGTTCGGCGCTAAATTTTCAACTAAATGAATAGCACCTTTTAATTGAACAAAAATTATCCTGGAATTTTAGTGATTTATTTCTTCAAAAACGCCGGTGCCGTACCTCAAAAATTAGACGTCTACAGGAAAACGGGGTTCGGACAAAACACGCAGACAAGACTTTGATTTTAATTTATTTTTATTGTTTATGTTTCAGGAATTTACTAACCACATCGGAGGCTGTAGTGAATTGCCTCTGAGTTAGACTCTCAATCGCCAGCCATTTTACAGGTCTGTTCTCATTGTCTCCGAGGCAATGGTAATCCGCAGGGAACAAATCTCTCGCAAGGGCGTTGTCCGCAATTTGAACTCTCAGCTTATCGTCAATCCTGAAAAGAAAAATTGTTTGAACAAGTTGACACAACCACATAATATTCATTAGGTAGGTAACTACACAACTTCAATGGGAGGATATGTAGAGAAGTTTTTAGCGAATTTGGTAGAAAATGAAGCTATTGCAATGGCTCCAAAAATGTGTAAATACTAATTTCCCAAAATTTGTATTATTTTCATGTTTAGAAAAATATTACTCATAATAATTTTTTCAACTGTAAGAATCAGACATTTGTGCACAAAATTACGCTGAAAATATAGTTGAATTTCATAAAAATAGACTTTTAAAAAAAACCATAAAAGCTGTCAAAAAATGAAAACATCCAAAAAACTATTTGTAAAGCTGAATACTATTTAGAACAAATAGTTGACGGTTTATTTGCACACAAAGTGCTCAAATTTTAATTAATTAAACATAAATATGATACGAAAATTTGCTCATACAATTTTGCTGAATGTCTGGAATTTTGTTTAAAAATTGTATAGCAAATATTAATAACATATAACAAACGAAAATCTGGTTTTCAAGCAAGTGATGGTTGAATGGCATGGACGACTATCGCCCAAGTACCTCACGCTAAATGAACTTTACAACCTCTAAATGTAAATATTAGTTGAAGTTATCCACAATACACATGTATACCTGCTGAATGATTTATATACAAAATGATTTTTATCAAACTTCTTCCAATCCAAGACATCAAAACATCCCCTGCTCAAGCCCTAGGAAATTAACTTTTAAAGATTCAATCTTACAACTGATGCTAAGGAGTCATTATAGCAGCACCAGGAACTTTAGGTGTATCAATTTGATGATTCCGTTTGCATAGACTTTCGTGGGCACATTAGGAAGAGAAAACAGCTGCCCTGTTCAAATGGTTATGATGTTTGTATAAGAGGAAAACTCTCGACAAAGAGCAAAACCCAGATTGAGCCATTTTGGTCAGAATGTGTGTCTCATTCTCGCGAAGTAGAATAAGACAAAACAGGACTGCCATCCGAATTTCCCTGAGTTCAACTATTGGCATAGGTCTGAACTATATTTTAGCCGTACCTACTCAGAAATGACGAGAAAATATTAAAGTTAACTTACACACAGTTTCTTGCAGCTAAATCTTTGTGAAGTAGCCTCTTTTTGTGAAGGTACAGCATACCGCTGATTATTTGTAACGCCATGTCTACAACTTCTTGAGTTGTGAGGGTATGAGCTACACCTTCAGGGGAAAGCTTGCACTTCTGAAGAAATCTAACAAATCAAACCAAGGAAAATTAAATTACAAAATATTTTAAATAAAATTACATGAGAAACTAGAGTGTACAAGCACGATGTGGATGATAAGACAAGTAGGTAGATGTTTCTGGTATTCAATTTTCTTTAATCTTGTTAAACTACAGCTTCTTCTGAAGGTGAGATTATGTTTTTGGATGCTTGGTTTCTTGAATTCCTGATTTAATCCATCTAATATTATAACAGACTGCTTTATATTCTCATTTCATATATTTTGCCGTCTTAAAACTATGCAGTAAAGTCACTTCAAGAATGTCGAAAATGGAGGTAGGATAATATTTTTCTCTCTGATGTTAGGTAGTAACATCGTTCTGGAATTTTAATGTTTATACCTGTGTAGACGGATTAAAGAGTAAGTCATTTATGAAATTAAGCTTTCAGAAACCAATCCTACCAGGAATCCCCTACGTGATTATCGACACTTGCCTTTTGAGATTCGTGTATCCCTGGTGAGGGTAAATCAGAAACGGTGCAGTATGATCTTCTATTGAAACTCCCAAGATAGACAGAATGTTCTTGTGACTCAGGCCATACATCGCCATGCCTTCCTGAAGGAGGAGCGACACTTGAATAGACGATGCTTGGTCTACAACAAAAGCTGAAATTTTACACATTGTAATGATATACTGCATCGGTAAGGTAGGTATATAATAACATTTACATTTTTAACTGTCAATAAGTATATACCTAATTATTTTCTTAGTGATACGAGTATGTCGTGATGCCATATAGATATTGTCATGGCAAGGTTAGTAGTCTGTGAGGTTGAATATTGAGTTTGTGAAAACTACAGTTGATAATATTTAAATTATTTTTATGTATTTTTCAACAATCCAATTTATTGACCTAACGATTTGGAGGTAACAAGGAAAAGAAATGAGAGGAAATGACCTGTGTTATGCATTGTTAAAGAATTTTATCGAGACAATCATTCGCCGAGTTGGGGAAGAGCTGCTCCATCTTCCATACTCAAATGGTTTTCACGTTTTTCCGTGCTCCACGAATTCTAAGAGACAGCTCGGATGATGGGAATTGTTGCTTCATTTTTGTCCATCTTAATACTAAGAATTGGGTCTCTTCCATTTCTCTGCGAGGGTGTAAGCCATCTTTTATAAACAGGAGATGCACTGTTGGTGTAGCGCTTGATCACATGAGCAGATGAGAGGTGAAAAAGACTCTCAGAGGCCCTCTGAGCTGCAGTTTGCGATATTTGTGGCCAGTCCTGGTACTAGTGAGATACGACGTCAGCATTAATAATACTGATGTCAAAAAACGCCGGCCTCCCACTCTCCCAGACCCCTTTCGCTTTGATGCTGGCAATTAGTGCTGGACCTTCATCGCCTGCTTCTCTCAACAACGGCTCAATTTTTGAAAATTGAAATTCTGAACTAAATAATATACACCACTTTAACCCGATAGAACATTGTTTTCATGAAAAATAAATCCTTGTATGGATTTGAGAGAAGATAAAACTAACAAATAGACAAACAACAACGACTTAACGAATTCACTTCCTGCTTGGTACATAAATAATGAACTAACTTAATATAAATGGTATGATAATAAACAAATAAATCAATTTAAAATAATATTTTTTCCTTGAAGTGAAGATAGACCATATTTTGTACTGATGCTTCAAGGGAACTAGAATTTGTTTTTTGCTTCCTCACTACCTAAGGTAGGAAAAATTTGTGTCCGTGGGAGAAGTCGAAAAAATGTTTGCGTTTCAGAGCTTAGGTAGGTACCGATTTTTGTTTCTACGTCTGTCTGTGCCGTTTACTTGTCACGTCTAAAACTATTCTAGGTTTTAGTCCGATGTTGATGAAATTTTCAGATTGTGCGAGTTGGTTGCTGGAGGTACCTAAATTTCATTGTAATTGGATCAATAATGGCGTGTGCGTAAGTAGCGCAAACGTGAATTTCTTAAAACATCGATTTCTTACTTTCTAGCAGTCCAATTATGTTTAAATTCGGTTGGTGACTGGATATGGGTTTCAGGAAAGTGCCGTAAGAATTTTATCACGATTGGTTAAGTAACCTGACTGTTGCGCATGCACAAAACCAAATTTGGTTGAAACATGAGACACTCCGAGACTAATGGACCAATTTTAATGTAAACATCAGGAATAGTGGGGGTTAGCTTTCAGACGGTCTCCAATAAATTGCATTGACGTCGAATCCATAGTAGCGTGTGGGCATGCACAACCATGAATTGCTAAGGTCGATTTGCTCATCATTGGTGTTTTAACTAATTCTATACGTCCATGTAACAAAAATGAGGAAGCTATACTGCCCACCCAACTTGGAGACGTTTTGGCGAATTTTCGTAAGAACTGAAACTATTGCAATGGCTCAAAAAATTTTAAAATTAAAATTTAAAAAAATTTCTTCATTGAAATCCGTTTTGAGTCATTCTGAAACGATTTCTGAGTTTTGTGCTTTTTCAATTATATACCAGTATCTATACAGTAATATATTCCAGTCGTCTGACATTCCAGACGATAATTCTCCTTAGGATTGAGATAAAAATCAAGCTTTCCAAATAAAAAGATGAGTTCGTTGGACGAAACTATTTGAGACACATTAAATTGGTTAAATTTCTAAAAATGAGCTCAAAAAATAACAAAAAAACGGCAAAAATTGATACATTATTGTTTTTTAGCCGAATTTCAAGCACTAGAAAATTATCAACGATTAAATAGGGTATTAACTAATTTGTGCACAAAAAAGTGCAAAAAACATACTTAAATTTCATCAATATTTGCGGAATAATCTATAAAAACTGCAAAGAAATCTAAAAACCCAAAATCTGGTTTGAATCGTCAAATTTTTATTTCTGTCATGAAAAAAAAAAAAAAAAAAAAAATTGGTACCTACTCATATTGCTCAACTTTCAATAAAATTTAACATACTATAATACGATGGGTAATTTTAAAAAATTCGCTCATTCGATCATGCTGCATGACTGGTACTTTCTTAAAATGTATCTTTGAATTTGTAACATTTAGTTAGAAAATCTCTAATATTCATGCACACAGTAGTAACTAAGTATATTTTTATTTGTAACACTCCAGTGTAAGAAAGTTCTTACCAGTCACAGTTTTGACCAGGACCTCTTCCTCTAGGCCATCCTCTTCTGTGTAAGAACCGCGGTAAACTCTTCCAAATGTGCCTTCGAGGACGACACTCTTCAATCGTACACGACATCTGGAAGTCAGGAAACAATATGAGTTGCGTAGATAACACAATAAAGTCAGTTCTTTACTTTAAGCTTCAGGGAACATGTTCCAGTGAGATTTGAAAATCAGACAATGGTGAAAATAAAATTTCATACGTAGATGAATGAACACCCCCTATGGGGCAGATTTGACCTTTTAAACTTTCTCTGGACTTCCACAAATAATTTAAGACCAAACTAGCCAAATCGGTCTAGCCGTTCTCGAGTTTTAGCGAGACTACCGAACAGCAATTGTTTTATATATATAGATTATTATTGCACATGCTATGAATATAAAAGCAAAGTAATGTGTGATTACATTACTTGTCTGATATTTCTAACCTTTGGATAGTGAGTTGAGCGATGCGGTGATGAAGATCAGCAGGGTTGGAAGATGGAACCGATGTGGCAGTGCGAGGGCGTGAGGAAGCACATGACCCAGAGGACGACCCACCACAGCTGAGGACCGGAGCAGGAGCGAGAAATGGGCCACCACTACTACTACTCCCCAGTCGGGACTCCCTGATCAAGCTAAACAAACAGATGAATTTGGTAGAATAAAATCAGAAATCAAACTGTGAACTTGAGATTATGCCTTTCGCACCATATCAACGGGAATAGGTAATATTTCTCACTTCTTAAATGTTGTAAGATTGATAGTAAGAGATCAAGTATTGAACCCACTTCTTAAACTTCTTCCTTTCTTTTGTTACCTAATCTGACTAATCTTTCAGTGGAATAAGAATTGTAACGGGTGACTCATTATTTAATTCATTTCATGAATTCTCAATTATTTCAGAAAGTGTAAAAGTAACTCAATTCTATTTGACTCGCGCATTTGTCCAATGCGCAAGTTGTTTACCCACTTACAAATTGTGAGAATGGTGGAAACTGAAGACCTCCAGAATTTGAACGTCCATTAAACTTTTTGCGTGGATTACGTTTGAGAAAAACTTCAATATTAGTAGTTTCTTTGGAACCTATATTTAACCCAACTGCTGTTTCAAGTACTTGTGACTCCAAATTCCAACCTAGGTACTATTCATACGACACCAACCAATGCTTCAGTAAAATATCTAAAAACTGTTCTAAGTAACATTCACAACAGAATGTTCCGTAATTCTTTCCTACTTAGTAGAACACTCTTCATTCGAGTTCTATTACAACATAGTTACTGTTGCTGCTTCTCACAAAAAAGAAGGAGGAGTTTATCAATAGAAGCAACGAACCAAAAGACAAACTGTTGAGTTTAAACTATTAATCGAATTGAAAACACGAGTGAAGTAAAAGGAGATATCGAATGAACTAGTGAAATTTGGTAATTGCACGAGAATCTGCTTATTATAATTACAACTATCTGCCAACCTATTGCAAATGACAACGTTCAAGATGGATTCACAAATGCACATCCAACTTCGATGTCTGCTGAACAATTGATCATCCGAATAAGCAATTCTACACTTTTATGCTGAAGAATACCCATACCTATACCAATCTATACGTTTGGTATACAGAGATCAACCAGCGTAACCATTGTTGTTATTAGCAATCATTATTATTATTAATAAACTACCTACTTATAAGTAATATAATATTACTTATTATTACTTATAAATTTAATATCACTTTGAACGCTACAGCCACTTTGATACTTAACCGTTAGAGGCCCAATTGTCTGAACCCGGGAGAAGCCCCGACCTCCCATATTCTTAGATGCCACACGGGAAAGTGATATTAAAAAATTCAGGAAAATCAATACCTATATTTGACAGAAAAAAAGTATTTTTAACAGAAGTTTAAACAATTATTTCGAGGGAGATAGAGGACATAACATCCAATACTCTGTCAAATATTTCGATTTCGTCAATTGTTGCCTCCACACTTACTCAGTGACTCAACGTATGATTCCAGGTTTTGGCGTGTGGTGCCGCGATGCTGCATGTTTTTCTATTGCTCTGATCCAATAATCTTTCTATGTTATGAGGGTGAGCTACAGAACGTCAGATCGGCTTATTTTTCACTTGGTGGCAAACTCTAAATATTCATGAGTCTTGACTGAAAGGCTGTTGAACGAAAACTGATTTTATCGTACCAAAGATTGAGATAACTTAGATATCCCACGACCGATGACTCTGCCCACAACAACAGCTACGACTGTTTGCACTCGTGTGGGCCTCTAAAGGATAAGTACCGCCACTTTAACTAAACATGACTGATCAATGAAGAATGAACACACCTTGCGTTGTGCATGCCGGATTTGTTGGTTCGGAGATAGCAAGCGAGTAGAGCAATTGCTAGGAGAGTAGCCAGAGCGCATGCAGAGCTGATTGCCACGTACACAGCAGCTGGGGCTTCGTCGTCGCGGGAGTTAGACGAAACGATCCCTTGCCGTTGACTTCCACCTGAACCAGAGGAGCCATTGCCTGAAAATATTATATATATAGTTAGGTACCAACTTTAATATGATTTATTTTCCACTCAACAGATTTCTCACTATTATAATAACAAATCAAAAACCTCAACAAATCCAACATAATCTTAATATTATGATCCCTCTTGCTGCTAAGCTATCAATAAACTATCGCAACGAGGCATGCCGAGATAAGTAACAAAGAAGAACTTCGTCCCGACATTTATTGGCCTCCTCCCGACCTCACCCTGTCAGCTCAGACTCCATTTTCTTTGTATGTCCTCGGGGGGTCATGCTCCCTGAGTCGCCTGATACCTACAAAATATGTCACTCAGCTGAGTTAGCTAAATTATCTCCTATTCACCCCAGGACTGTGAAATTTAATATGGATCATCTTTAGGGCATTAGGGGATGGGAAAAAAAAACGGATTCTATCCTGATTAGCTATGTGAGCTAAATTCTCTCCTGTTTACATTGGCACCCTAGGAAATTTATATTGGCAGGGAGCTTCTCTTGGACAATAATATTCAAATGAAATTACTGACTCCATCCCGAGCAGCCCGAACAATCTAACCTTTTCCTCCTAGACCACCAAAAATGTGAGATATCCCCCCAAAAAGGCGCTTCGCGTACAAAAGATGCCAAGCCACAAATTTCATATAATCAAATGAGGGCCAAGCCAATAGTCGGATTCTATAATTTTTTTTTTTTTTTTTTTTTTATATACGCATTATATTATACAATGACATTTTTGCATTACGTGGCATTTGCTATACTTACTTCTTACAAATGCATAGCTAAAGTGGGCTGTAAAGAGCGCTTTACTAATTCACAGTAACATTAAGGGATTCACATCCCCATTTAATTTATAAATGAAATGCATCATTATTCAACATTATGAATGTATTTTCAGTCTCAGTGAGATGTGTGAATCCACTACCAAAATTACCAGTCGGTTGTGCGATAGGCGAAAATCGGCCAATCCGTTGAAGAAGCGTCTTACTCCCTAAGCAGTCAAAAAGAGTGAAAGAATCCGACTACTAGCTTGACTCAATGGACGATATGCAACTTGTGTGGCTTTGGCGCGGAGTGTCTTTTTGGGGGGATTTGTTTTTAGACATGCTAAGATCGGGGTAGAAAGATAAATTCAGTTAACATTTCGCGATACCTTATTTCAAACGGTACAGCGCTCGCCGGTGCAGAAATTTAAAACAAAAAATAACATGAAATTACCAGGTTATTTTTGGCTAAATATCAATGTATTCGAATATTATTTAGGTATAAAATGTTTTAGACCATTACCTATTTATACCATGAACTACATTCTTATACCTTTCTATGAACCAAACTATTAACTTTTTTAAAACAACCAATAAGACATATACATACCCAAAATCTCCAAACGGCAAAATAGAAGGGGAAAAAGGTAGGTACTAAAATGAAAGAAAAAATGCGTAAAGAATCAATACCTGGCAAATTATTGATTTTAAATCAGTAAATAATCAGTATCCGAAAAAAATGAATCTTAATTCCTTCAAAGAAAAAAAATCGCTTATAAATCCATGCTACACGACTGAAGGTTTTGCTTACTGACTATTTTATCTTTGATGCACCCCTAATAAATGTAAGGGACATCATATCTCCTAGAATTTTGCCGGAATTTTGGTTTAATACAGACTGCGAATGATCAATAGATGATCTTCATAAAACTACCTATTTATAATAAATTCATTTTAGTCCAATGGATATTAGCGCCTGCAACAAGGTGACTCTCAATTCGCATCCTTACTATGTATTGCGGGTTAGCATGGCTCAGCTGGTCTCTGGCTCTGTTTTCCATGCGTACGCCCATCATTCATTCGAAAATTGGTTTGTTTTTAACTCATTATTATTATTATTATTATTTTTTTTTTTTTCAATGGAAATCTACGTTGAGGCACCAAAATTGACAACATTTAAAAGGTTTTAAATCCTTGTGTTCTAAAATGATCAAAAATTGTGAGAAAAGAAACAAGAAGCAATTGTCTAAGATACTACAGCGAGGCATAATTATAGTACTCACTCTGTGCGAAATGGTGGCGAGATCCAAGGAGGCAAATCTTCCGCCTCTTGAAGTTCAGCCGCGTGACGTTATTGGTCGCTCGGTTGAGAGTGACGTTGATGGAAATGACGACGTCCACTTCTGCACTGACGTCTCCTGAGCAGGGCAGAGCGACAGAGAAGGTCTGTGGCGCCGTTGGCACCATCCCGGAGTTGCTGATGTTTAAAAACGCTGGCGCCATCGCTTCTGGAGCAGTGTGGTCTACCTGGATCGTGTATGGCAGCTGAAAAAAGGTATGTATTAGTCTTTGTTATGGCATTGATAGCATCTTTAATTTTGAGTGAAATAGTGTCTATTTTCTAAAACTCCACCAGTGCATGTAGGAAAATTATAAGTTCGTACCTATAATGGTTGAGACAACGGACGCACCGTTATAATGATTTCCCACAATTATGCATTGTTAAAATTAAGCCATAAGACGTCCTCATGAAGAACTATAAAACCAACTCAAACAATAATTGCGGAACCCTATGATGAAACATCAAAGAAGGTATGGTTGAGCATTAAGAACCTTGTTAGGACATACACCGGTTTTTGTGGTATTCCAGTGATAAAGTTACTGGTTTTTTGTAAACATGTGTTTTAAAATGTTTTAAAGAAAGAAAGCTTACGTTCGAAGAATTTTAGAAAACACACATTATAGTGATCGAAGGAACGAGAACTAGAGGAACTAGAGATAGAAAAAAATCTCGATTTAGGGGTACTGTTAACTATCCAACGTATTGACATTTTATGTCTTTACTATGGCACATAACTCAAAAAGTGTGACGAAGAAAGCGTTATGAAAAATTTCTAATGATTTTCACGTACAACCGATTCGTTGCTACGGAACTTTAACTTCGCCAGTTATCATCGTACGAAAATCGTTCACCACTCGTTGGATAGCTCTCGATTTACTTAACCATATTGCGTTAACCACTGCAGAGTGCGTGGCCGACAAGCTGCGGTATGAGTGTGATTGTTTAAATAATTGTTTACATATAGGTGATCATTCTCAAGGGGGGGGGGGGGGGGGGGGGTTAGAAAAATGAGTATATTTTTATGAACAAGTAATAAGATTTATACTAACAATTTGCTAGCGTCAGCTGTTTTCAATTCGAATTACTTTATTGGATAACATTATGAACTTTATTGATAACAATTACGTTATTGTGCGCATGCGTTGTGAGTGCCATAATGACAGCGGTTACTGTAGATAATTGAAATTCTACATATACTTATTGTACTTGTTTTACTGTCAACTAAAAATTAATTACTTACATTTGTAAAACAAGAAATACAACATTCTTTATCACATCAGTGTATCATTTACATTACCTATTTAATAAATATTTTAGTTGGAGGGGGGGTCGGGAGTTTGGGGGGGGGGGGGGGGGGGGGGGGGCTCGAGTCGTTGCGCTTGGGGGGGTGGGCACCCCTATTTAATCACATTATACTGTATACTTTATCCACCGCGCTCCAAATCACAATTCATTTGGTCTGTGACCGTAAATCACCAATGAAACTGCAACAAATTGTAAAGAGACGGCACTCACACATGACCTACGGTCAAGTAATTCAGAGGAATGTCAACCAGGAAGTCATAGATTAAATAAGTATAATATTAACAATTCAAAACAACATAATTAGAAGTAGGTATCCTTTTGTGTTCACACAAAACATGAAGAGCGGTTTTAACGAATTAGATTGTGACGACAAACATTGTGCTAAGCAGAAAATGAAATAGGTACAAAGGCGTTTCAATACCACATAGGTGCAAACTAGAGAAGAAGCACCCTTCAGTATCCAACATAGCTACTTTCAACAACCTACATTACTTCCAAACGTACTCGTAATTTCAAATTTTACTAATTTTTGGTACAGGTACATGAATAGGTTCTACTATAAAGTATGAAAATACTCAGAGGCGATTGGTCGGGTTCGCGTGTAGGTAAGGTAAACACGGGGAGAAGTCAGCATCTATGCATGATGCATGTACTGTGATGTAACAGTGTGACTCTTCTTCCTTCCTAATCTGCAAAGGATATTTCAGCGTTGAGGAGCTAATTGTTTACTCAACAAGACGTGCCAACGGATTTCAGGCCCAAAAGCTAATTTAGACCTTGATTCAAGAGGCGGAAAAAATATTCAGAAACACCTAACTTTAGTTCCAGTCTAAGTGAATGACCGTGAAACCCAACTGTCCTATCTCAATAAATACAGATCGTAAAACGGAATCAGTTTGCAAAAGTCACAGTCTGAGAACAGTCCAACTAGGCAAAGCACGCGAAACGAGCCATAAGTGGGGGGATCTTCTTGGGATTTTCCGAAAGGTGGAACGAGCGAATTTAAAATTGTCTAATCCCAGCCGAACCATGGGCAGTAGGGCGGGAGGGGGGTCGGAGTAAGAATTAATGTGCGCTTTTTCCACTTCCCCGCTTTCCCTACTCCTCTAAACGGCCGTTGAAAATTCCGGAGAAATACCGGTTTCGTAGGTTTTCCTACGAGGAAGACGACGGCGCGATCGGATCGCCAAAAAAGTATCGGGAAATGCGTCAAAAAAATGCGAGAGTGCGGACCCGTTTTCTCGAAAAGTCCGACGAAAAACTAGGTTTTTTCCCATTAAAATATACCCCGTAAAGGTACGTTTTTCGGAACGGTTTTCGCGGGCGAAATACAGCTTTGGGTCCGCCGAATCTGAATCCGAAATCGGATATCGAAAAAAGTGACGAGAACTCGGTCGCATTGCGAAGGGAAGCGAGACAAAGCTATTAAAATGAGAAATTATATGTGCCCCGGACGCGAGAAGCCTCTCGGAAGACGTGTTTGGGGATCGATGACTCAGGTGGGTTTTCCCCATTTGCCCTTCTACGCTCATAAAATAATGGCCTACCTTTAGAAAACTTACAACATTCAACATCTGACGGGTTGCGAGCAGGTACACAGGTATACAGCTATACCTTGCGAGCGAAGCGAGAGCCATTTTAACAGAATAAATACGGGTTTTTTCCTACACATACACGGCAATACCTTGCGAGCAAAGCGAGCAACATACCCGAATAAACTTTTCGTAGTTCCACGTAGTTTTATAAGATTGAATTTGTTTGTAAGAATTTCCAACCGAAAAAAACGTCTGCCAAGTTGGGTGGGCAGTATAACTTCCTCAAGCGAGCGAAGCGAGCAGCTTCCCCTTCAGACTTTAAACCTACCCTTAGAGACTTACCGTTTGCGAGCGAAGCGAGCAACACCCCCGAATAAACTTTTCGTGGTTCCACGTAGTTTTATAAGATTTAATTTGTTTGTAAGAATTTCCAACAGAAAAAAACATCTGCCAAGTTGGGTGGGCAATATAACTTCCCCATTCGCCCTTCTAATGGCCTACCTTTAAGTATACATCCCCTAATAAACTATTTGTGGTTCCACGTAGTTTTATAAGATTTAATTTGTTTGTAATTGTACATGTTTCAATTGAAATACATCGCATGTATACAGCCACACTTTGCGAGCGAAGCGAGCAACATTCCCTACATGCCACACTTTGCGAGCGAAGCGAGCAAAATTCCCTACATGCCATATGTTGCGAGCGAAGCGAGCAATTTAAGGGGGGGGTCCGGGGGGCTTGCCCCCCGGCTGGACGTGGAGGCGAGCGTAGCGAGCCGGAGCGGCTAGTAATCAATAACGTCATAACCCCTGACACTAAGTTTGCGGTGGTGATTGCTGTCAAGTGTACGCGTTCGAAGCGAAAAAGCGAATCGGTTTACCGAGTTAGGAAAGGGGCGGTAAAATATGATTTATCTATGGGCCCAGGATGATGGCAGAACCCCATTGTTTGCAAATCACGTAGAACGCGCCGCTGACAATGGGGGAGGAACCAATCAGGCGGGTATCGGTAATTGGTTTTTCATAAAGAATAACAAGGTTTACAGCCTGTTGAGATGGTTTCTTACAAAGAGGGAGACTAAGCTGTTTTCGTAATTCATTTACGCTTTTTGCTTGGGCATTTAGAAAGTTCTGGTTTCTGAAGAAAGTTCTATCCTCAACAAAAGTTGATGTCAAATAGGGGATGGTCGTTATAAAATACAAGGCGAGGTAGATTCATTCAAATATAGGTAAATTGATTAACCATTGCTGAACAATCATGCTGGAAACACGTACCAGTTCTACATGAAGATGAAGAAACCTAACAGTCATACAAATGAAGTTCAAATAACCCTAAAAGTATCCGAATGGCTTTTGGCTTATGCAGTGGCATAGCGTGGGCTCCCGACCTGGGTATTCGCAAAAAGCTGAACATGCAGATACCCATCAAGCAATAATGTTCAATATTTTTTTTAAATGAATTCCAATGAAATTCAAAGAATACAGACAACAACCGTAATATTCTACGATTAGTAGTTTTGTCCGTCTATGATTTTTCATAGTTTTTAAGTTTTGGCAAAAAGCATCATTGCGGGACTACCCCTGCCTAGAGCGACAACAGATCACGGAAAATTGTCAAAATTATAAAAAACAATTACTTATCATAGGAAAGTTCGAACGGGGTGCAAATTCCCAGAATGATGAAGTTTCATTTAAAAATAGCAAGCGCAAAATTTTCCGATTTTTCTTCACAACTTGTCTAAAAAAAGAATAAGTGGCGCAGACCTTCCAAATTTGATAATAGTTGAGACCATATATGAAGGTGGCTGTTTTGATTTTTTTTTTCTTTTTTCTCACGACTAATTGGAATTTTAAAATACAAGAAAACAAAGCAGCTTACCTACCTCGTGTTTGGCAGCCTGACGATAACTGATATTTCGTTTAGTTTTCATTACGAAAATGCCTAATGCATCCCCAGCCTCTTTCATAAGCAGGAGCAGTTTTACTGACAGGGGTGCCACAGAACACTAGCCGATAAAGATAACATAAAGTTTTTTGTAAGATCGCGAACCGAATGATTTTCTTGGCAACTCACATACTATCACTGACCTCCAGCCTCAAAAATCCCAATTAAACACTGAAAGATAAAAGCGAAACAAAGTTTTATTGTTCAACATAATAAACCAAAAGAAAGAAAAGTTCTCAACAAACCAGACATCAATCATGTTTTCTTATCAGTAATGTCTGTTTCCGATCCGATCAGAAAGGGGGATGCTGTCAGAAGCCCTCTTGAGGGGCCAACTTCTGCACTGTTTTTGAATTTCGTTAGTCCGAATTTCAAAACTCAATATTATAAATAAAATCAGACGTACGGATGTATTTAAATTATCGAAAAGTCGTGATTGATGAGTCACGGAAAGGGACTAACATTGCTTCATGCTCTAAGAAGGAAAATTATAATAATAAGACGAATAAATTACGAACCCCACTTGACGAGATTGGTCTAAAAAAGATAAATATTTAGTTAAAGGACGGCTCAAAAGGTGCATGACAGAAAAGGCAGGTTGGTTGAAACATGGTGACTGACAAACAGCTCGTGGTGAGCTCCCTCGGGCGTCAATAAGAAACGTCCAAGACAAACACTTGAAAAAAATTTCTGCCTGGTCATCCAGGTCGTGGGCTCTCGAAAATCGTGCTCCATCATTCCTGAAGGAAGAGCTTGTTGAAAAGGCGGAGTGAAAAGCATCAGGGTACGCGTGATAGTCCTAGAAGGAGTAGGCGTTGTTTTACTTTTTCTGAGCAGCCGGTTTTTGACCTTCGAATGAGGTTTTGAAAACTAACAAATCCGTCCGTTGAACAAGCAACAATAAGATCTGATATTTTTCTTCGAGCAGAAATGGAATGATTACGAAAATAGTGATTTGGCAGTTTTAGTCAGGTGCTAATTATTTATTTGAAGGGTTTTCAAGTTGTAAACTCACGCTTAATCAGAATCCGAAGGACCAAACTATATATATGGGTAGGTGGGTGTTATACGCCAAAATGAAGCTACACACTGTTACAGTTCTCACAAGACGGAACCGTATATGTACTTGAAACAACATTAAACTATCGGTATTCCCAACTGAAACATTACTAACCATGAGGACCACTCTTCATATTCATGCATTATAGCTACACACCGAGAGCTAATTAATAAGTTATACAATTGAATAAAATGTTAGTTTATCAATTTGTTATTAAATAACCATTGGTTTGTTAATTTTTTCTTTGCCATAATGCACTGCGATTTGAGTTGAAGAGTGTTATTTTACTTGAGAATGTTAGGAGTGAAATATTCCTGCCAAGACCAGGTAGGAATTCGATTTTATTTTTGCGGACCTCCTGGCGTAGAACGTGTCCGTCGTCACGAGTGATTTAATTCGTTTTAGTTCAGTTTAGTTCAGTTCGTTGTGTTCTTGGATTAGGGAGGACTGGATTCAGGACAGTGTCGATTTCTCCTCAAGTAATTTTGATTCCTCACTACCGAAGGTAGGCAGGCTTTGTGTTCGTGATTGAAGTCGAAAAAATTTTGTCCTCCAAAATCGAAATTTCCACTTGATTTTTGCGTTTTATAGCTTACCGATCAATTTTGGTTCCGCGTGTCTGTCTGATGTCTATCTGTGGGTAAATCCTTGTCACGCCCAAAACTATACCAAGTTTCAGTCCGATTCCAATGAAATTTTCAGGGATTATACAAGTCGGCTTCTAGACGATTCCCTATTATTTTCAATACCATCGAATCAACAGCAGCCCGTGCACATGCGTAAACGTGAATTTCTCATAACGTCGATTTTCTCATTCTCAGTCGATTCGTGAATTTCTCATAAGGTAATTAGTTACAGGTTCTAGAAAAATGCCCAACAAATTATATCGCAATTG
Source organism: Adelphocoris suturalis (assembly GCA_030762985.1). Lineage (NCBI taxonomy): Eukaryota > Metazoa > Arthropoda > Insecta > Hemiptera > Miridae > Adelphocoris > Adelphocoris suturalis. The sequence goes on from CM061046.1 coordinate 37,576,414, forward strand.
GTAGAGTAAAAACCATTGCGCATGCGCGACTTTTATATCGATTGATACAGGAAAAACTCCGAGTTTAATGGAAAGATTTTAATGAAATTTTCAAGGATTGTGCGGTTTAGCTCCTATTCGTTCCCATATACATTTTATTGAAGTTGGATTAATAGTAGTTGTGCGCATGCGCAAACGTTAATTTCTTAAACGACGACTTATTAATCATTTCGACTCTTACTTTGTTCTTTAACTAATTCTATACGTCCACGTTAAAATATGTGAAGAAGCTATACTGCCCACCCAACTTGTCAGAGGTATTGCTTTCATAATTAAAATTTTCAGTAAACCAAAGTCCTTAATTTAAATTGGAAAAATTAATTAATTCATTCCCGAAATCCACCATTTATTTTAGTGTGAAGTTCTCAGATGTACTTGAATATTCGAAGTATTTTTATAGATGACTGAGCCTAATTGTAAGATAAAATATAAAGGTAGGTACTTCTCTGCCATATATTTGGATAAATCTGGGGGAAAATCCAGAAAGGTGAAGCGAAAAAGCGATTGGCCGAGCTTGACTCCGGGTTTAAGATTCGGGAAAACGGATGCTCAATCTCTCTAGAATTCGAAAGTCAATAATGTTTAATCCGGGTACACAAGATTCTATTTGCCGAAGATAACGGAGGATGAGATTGGCTGGGTTTTGTCAGGCGGTTACTGACAGCTGTCCGACCGAAACCAGCATTTCATTTACATAGGGAAACACGGAGCTACCTTCTATCTGTTAGCACACGTCAAACAAGGCTTCTCTCGCTAGCTTGAGCTGATAAGACGCGAATAGTTGACTGGGACCGGGAGGGACAGATTTGAATTATTTACCGGTGAATAGCTCTGACACCGGTGATAGCGGGTCGTGATGAATACAAATGATCGTGGGTTGGTGGGTTCGCTGGCAAGCGAGACGTTGATAATGTTGGAACACAAAACATCAACCTTTATAGGCAGAAACTAAGAGAGGCAGCATTGATTCACGAATGAATGCAAAATTACTAATGAGAAGGCAATCAATTATGTGTAAGAATACCAACACCGAAAGTTGAACAAACACTCAACTTCCATGTTCAAATACTGAACAACGGATGGTGACGGTTAGTTCCAGTAAGTACCTAATTAAAGGTTTTCTGAGATGTATAGGAGTCTTGTTGAAATTATTACCTACGTGTAGCGATATGTGTACAAAGCACATTCAGTCCACCAAGTCTTAGGTGGAATGGAAAACGGTAGATGTACTTACAGCATGAAATATGATTTATTAACCGAAATGAACTTTGAATAGGTATCCAGAAATATTATCTACCAATTAAAAGGTGATGAAGACAACCACTAATTTATTGTCATTGAGAAATCAGGTGATACAATCCATACGAAGGTGAAACAGAGTGTTCTTTAGATTTGTTTGAATCCGTAACAGGACGTTAATTTAAAAATCAAACAATATCTCATGTCTGAAACTCAATTTATTATTTGTTAGACCTAAGCAAAATAAGTTATCATAGTTTTAGTCCGTCCGGTAAACAGTACAATTAATCACACATTCAATAAGCGTAATAGTAATTGTATTTGATTTATAAGGAATGCTGAGCCTAGAAAAAACTGATGTATGGAAAAACGTTTAAGAAATTGGGAGAAATAACGTAAGGAATTCAGAATTAGGAATATGCAAACGCATTTGGAGATAAAATGTGGCAATGGATGCATATAAATGGTGAACACTTGCTTTACACTGACATGGATATTTATTATTATTCATCAAGCTTGCAACTTGAGCATAACCTAAGAGTTAGGTGTGCGCATTAGAACAACGTCGAGAGTGGAGATTACCGTTTTCCAAACGAATCAGGTTCACTGGATTCACTCAATAGCTACCGTATGCAAGTACGTGCGTATGTAGCTAATGCACGTCGGTACGTATGTAGCCGAGTAGATTCAAATGATTCTGGAGAGTTATTGTTGATTATTAATAAATTACTTTAGTTTTCCACATGTTCTTACTCTAAATCCGTAATGTTGAGCTATACTGAGTCAAACAAACCAGTACATGAATGGAAACATGAAAAATGGTGAACCGTGTGGTGATGAGTCAAGAGAATATAATATTTGACAAGAGTAATATTTGAAAACGACTCGGGAACGGAATAGTGACGGACAGCCGATCAAAACTAAATTCCTACCTACGTTGCAATAGAAAAGGTTGCCAGAAACATCACTAGATGCGAAAATAAAACATATTTTTTCACGTATCAAGCTGTCGATACGAGCATTCAACGCCTTCTGGGACGACTTGAAGACGACTTCCCTCATGCAATAGATTGACTGTCGCGGTCAAGACGAGCTTCATTTATTGGAGCACTTCATTTTTTCAAGGCAAGCTGTTTCCTAATTTTTCTGGACATGTAGGTAACAATCTTATTGGTAGGTAGCATACTAAAACAGCGGAGGGTCGGAAGATAGCATAATAAAACTGTACCAAATATCTAATTTTACTCCAAATTAGTAACGAGCAAATTGATTTCGAAAGTCAACGACGACAATGGGTACGTCAAATGGCATGTTAAGAGTATACCAAAGTACTCTGGAATTTAATGTTTTCGTCAGCTCCACCGGTCCAGTTTAAGGAAGTGTCGGCGGCTCGTTCATGACAAAAGACGGATTCATGACAAAGATGTCTCGACACCAAGCCACTTCGTCATTATAAAGTCATTGCCTTGGAGAACCCGGCATCGGCTGTCTTTTTCCAACGAGAAAAAGAATTTCAATTACCCTCAACTCTTGCTTATAGGAACAGAAATGACGAGTCGCATAAATTAGAAACGAGAGAATTAGAAAGAGCAATACTCTTTGCATCTGATGATGACCTATATAATATCTATTGTAAATTTAATCGACATTGTTGAAAAAAAAAAAAAAAAAAAAAAAAAAAAATTGAACATCATGTTTTTCTAAGAAGTGATTTTTCCGCGGTGTTCATCTGAGTAGCAGCTACTGAAACCCAACATATTGAACAGAATGTGTGAACTAGTCCTAGGAAAATCAGCCTATTAGGGAGACAGGGACTTAGTGAAAGACTGTCACTCATACATTCTTTCTCTCATTCCTTGTCATATATTTTTATTAGTTTCAACACAAGTACCAATGGAAACAATTGTAAAAACTGTTTTCTCTCGCCCAATTCATAAATTTGCCTTTGATCCTTCGAGGGTCAATTCCTAAGAAAATGGTACCTCCTCTCCGTTATTTGAAGAAAGGAGTCGATCGATATAGCTGCAGCACTAATTATATTCGGTATAGTTTGAAGTGACATACTTCGGGTACAAATGAATTTTCAATGGTCAGATTTATGGTAAAAAACAGCTTACAGCCTTGTCTGTAACTACGGGAGTTAATTTTGATGTGATTGATTGAATGTGAATGTGAATTTATTCAGCTAGTATCTACTGATAGTAAATGCTACCTTGGTTACTACCCTTGAGCATTCTAGTTCCTGCAACAATCATTTGGCGTCATATTCAGAGAACATTATTGGAAATTTTTTAAGTTTTGGAGAAAATCCGATTTGTTTATATTAATATCTTGACGAGTAAATGAGACTACTCTGTTATTACAGCGTTTTAGGGACCATAATATTTTGGAATAAACTGAGAGCTTTCCAACTCATTCCGAACGATTTTGTTGGGACCAAGTCTGGCATCGTTGATCTTCCTTCGTAACGGATTGGTTGTACTTGAAAACCATAAGAAATTCCATGAGTACTTTTTCGTGAAAAATATCTCGTAACGAATTTTCGGTTTTTGGGTCGAAGCCAACACATGAAAATGACAAAAACTCATACGTAGGTACATGTAAGGGCATCAGAACAGTCGGACGATTGCTAAGTGTTCATACAGAATATTTTACTGTTAAAGACACTCACTGGGCGGCCAGCCAAACTCTGCCACGTGAAATGCAGCTCCTTCATTACAGCTGGAACCGGGACGACGAAGTTCAGCGCGTACTCGTTCAGCATGCCGTTCCTGACGTAGTACAACTCAGCAGACAAACCTGAGAACACAACATCTCTAATCAGAACCATTCTAGGTGACTAAATAAATATGCATAGTACGTTTGTGTGACACAGATATTGTATTGAATCGCAAAGCATTTGAATTCTTTCCAATAAAATTAATAATAAATAATGATGATAAAAATCAATGAATAGTATAAAAGTTCGATTTTGTGAACCATGCACAAGTACCAGCACCAACATTTTTCCTTCGTGTTCAAAAGTATTAGCCGAGCAGTGCAACAACTGAGAGAAAGTAAACAATTTCTTTAATTTGGTGATGTTTAGTACGACGGCGTTGTTATGCTTTTCCCAATTAAGGATGCTACGGGAGGTTGAGAGGATTTTAATACGGCTAAAAATCATCACAAACTTGTTGATTATTTTGCAAAAATGTCTTTGTTTCCACCAAGAGCCTAACGGCCAAACATTGAAGTACGTGGAAGACGCTTTTATCTCTGGTGTGTGGTAGAGGCACCCTACAAAATTGCAACGTCCTACGGTGAAAAGGAGAGAATTGAGCTTACTCAGCTGATCAGGATTGAGTCCGTCATTTCATTCGACTCTTGTTGTCTCAAGGTTCCTTAGGGTGAACAGGAGAGGTTTTAGCTCACTCAACCGATCAGGAAAATGCCCATCATTTTATTCATTCTTTGTTGTTCCTATGAAATTTCAATTCATTTGTCTCTGTATCTCCAAGAGGAGTTCCATATAAAATTTCACATTTCTAGTGTAAAAAAGAGGTAATTTAGTCTAACTGTGCTGATAGGAATGGAGTCCGTCATTCCATTCGTCTCCCCCTAGAGGTCCCAGAGGTCATCCTATCAAATTTCAACTTCCTAAGATGAACAGGAGAGAATTTAGCATACTTAGCTGTTCAGGGAAGAGCCCATAATTTTATTCGTCTCCTCACTTCCAGAGAAGCTCCAATATTTAAAATTCCTAGGTTGAACAAGAGAATATTTAGTTAGTTAAATTTAGTCGTACATTATGCTACTAAGAAAATTTTTTTGAGCTGAAGGAAAACCCTAAGTAATATCTTTAGGTTAGGATGTTTTATGCAAGTTTTCGCCTGACTACATTCTGGGACTCCTTGAATTCAACTGTGACTTATCTCAAACCATCAATCTTCCCAACAGCCTCGGATTATGGTAACGAATGACGCCTTCAAACAAGGATAAAACTATCAGTTTGAAAGCCTCAGCTTGGAACGGTGATGCAAAATCAAGTACAAACAACCTCTGAGTGAAAAATTAAGGCCGCTCATGCAAATGAAGAAAGAGATAAAACTTATGAGGGGGGCATGCATCATCGCTAAGTGGCAAGATAGCGTCATTCCCAGCCCATTTTTCTCGTATAAATAAACGCGCTCTTGTAGGAAGGAAACGAAGTGGTTGTGGAAGTCGAAATCCAAGCGCGGAAGGTGGAGTGATATTTTCCTTTCTTGCTTTCCTCGCTCAGAGATAACATTTAAATAAAGTTGTTACAGGAAGAAAAAAGAAGTGGCATGACGCTTTTATGTTAACAGAACAACAAGTGCAATTTATTGACAATGCACAAATGGCTTAAAATAACAATATAATTTAAATAATTGAAAAATCCAGCAGTTCGTATGTTATACAGTTGTATGTTACTACAGATCAACATTATGTGAGGGTGAGCGCAAGGGGCAGAAAATTTATTTATTAGTATTTTTGAGTAAAGCTAGATTCTACCCTGGAAATTTTGACACTAAATCTTTCCAACGGTGAGTAGTTCCTTTTCTATGATTTTTCTAAATTAAAAAATTTTAAACGTCATGGCACCCCTATGTGAGAAAATGATAAAATGTTAACAGCCCTGGTAAAGAGAGAAACTCTCTCTAATTTTTTTCTACTCTCTCAAAATACTTGGACCATACTTTTCGCACACCGCTCGTAGATTTTAACTTAAAAAATTTCCAATTCAGAGTACCTGATTATCTTTGGCGATTTGATAAAAGAAATGAGTTGAACTTCATACTGAACCCTCGTTTTTCAGTTGTTAAATAGTGATGCTTTGATCAAGAAATAAGAAGGTCGAAAAATCATTATCCATGAGAGTATGCAACCCTTCCATGAAGCGAATGAATGTTCGACCAGTCAATGTAAAACCTCTAGGATTTAATGAGTCTCTCTCTTATAATACTTATAAGTATAAATTGTATATTATGATTGGGGTATATTTTAGATTATCTAATACACACCGTCAAGTAACACATAAAATTAAACTTCAAAACTTAAACTTAAAAGATTGAAGCAGTTGTGAGTGGATGAGTTCAGTTCTTTTTGTAAAATCAATGGCCTCTCTATCAACGTTCAGAAGTGCTGTTTTATAACTTTTTCACCCCAAAAATCCCTTCGCTATAATTCGATATATTCAATCGATTCAATTCCTTTGTCAAGAGTGGAAAGGGTGAAAGACTTGGGAGTTACAATCGAATCCGATTTCACATTTTCCTCACACATTCGTCACATAGCTTCCATAGGCTTGAGGCAGCTTGGCTTTCTCTATAGAGCTACTCGATCCTTCCGCCGCCCAACTACCTTGAGGATCCTCTACTGTTCATAGGTGCGGAGCCATTTGGAGTTTGCCTCAGTAATATGGAATCCGACTTACTCATATACGCCCGTTAGAGTGAGTTCAGCGTCGTTCTCTTAGGATGACATTTAATAGGGCGGAGGCCCTGGACGAATTCAGTTACGACGGGATGTTGGACATCTTGGACCTTTCCTCACTTGTAACCAGGCGCCTGCAAACTGATCTCATCACGTTGAACAAACTGTAAAAAATCAGTATGATTCCCAATCGATGCTGGAAAGGATTAATTTCAATGGCTCCGCAAGAGCCTCCGAGTACCACCGTACAAATTACGGGTCCAGCAATTCACTAATAAGGGCCGGTTTATCAATTATCTACATTAACTGCAGGATAGCTATACAGGGTATAGCGCTATACTCCAGATAAAAAATGTGAGTCGTTTATCAATGCCGAAATACCTAGCGGATAAAATTATCCTTCAGATAAATTCTGTCTGGCAGATAGCGCCGTTAGCATCCTCATTGGTGTCCGCAGGCGACAAAATAAGGGCGATTTACACATGGAACTACCACAGAGTAGAGTAGGAGGTACATTTTCTTCATGGATCGACCATTAGAAGAACCGTCTGACGTCCACAAAACAACAGTGTCATCATCGACAGTATTAGCTCGGCAAATAATAAGACAAAAGGCACCATATTTTCGCTGTTGCTTCATTTGTAGAGAGAGAAATACCAGTATGAGTTGCGATCTTGCAACCTGAATTATTGTGATCAGTAAGTTGTGGACTTAATTTCATCTTTGAAATGTGTTATAAAGTAAAGAACGGTATCTTTGTACAACCAAAACCTCAAAAATGTGCACTCGACCCATTTTAGTAGGTGATCTACATGGGGTCTTACTATATACGGTCTTCTTTTCCATTCAACGAATTATGCTACGATAAAATCTTCGCCGTTGCTGCTGTTTGAAGACAAATTCCCAAATATATCCAATGGAAGGTACAAAAATAAAGACAATCAAACTTGATTCAAATACGATTTTTGTAAATAAATAAACTTGTTTGAGGTTAGAAAGCTCTAGATATCTCATTAACCTCCAGTTATAATAGTTATCCAGCCATCCAGGGACCAGATAAATTTAAACGCCAGATAAGGTTTAACTAGGGATTGATAAACACCCCATATCGTGTTATCTGGAGGATAACGCTATACCTTAGATAAATCCCCCTTATCCATTGGATAAATGTGATTGATAAACCGGCCCTAAGCAGGCTTCAGAGATCTGCTAATGAGATTGTGCAATCACTGATGTCCGTTATGACCGGTACCTTGTGATTAAAAGCAAGTTGAACACTTAATGAAAGAGCTGCGATGACTTACTGGTGATAAACTTCTAGTGGCAAACTAGTACCATCTCTTGGAACTATCCTAATTCTATTATAAATATTTCATGTACCTATTTCACTTACCTACTCATAGTAATCTTTTCTTTCTGTTTATTAAATTTCATTTTGGCTGTATAGGTACTTGTTTAATTTTGAAAGGAATATTTAAATCCCGTGTAATAAAATAAATAAATAAAATAAACAGGGGTTCCAGTGTGCGCCGCGGCGCCCGAAGTTTAAAGTTTAAAATGATACTCTGCTTTGTATTTATAAATTCCTATTTATTTCTTAAAATATACGTGATTCTTCTTTCTTTTTTAATTTATTTAGGTACGTTTTCCTTTTCCTCGTTATTACAATCACTAAAAAACAAATTTACCAACAACTACTCACAAAGTATTTAAACAAAATTAATGTGTTATAAAATTCAAAAAGTTAAATTTACATAGCATAGAATTTACTTTTATTGAAGGTTTTAGACTTAAAATTATCAGGTCTCCAGTTTTGATTCACATTAAGGGCGCCCCCGGAAATAATCAGAACATTGAGCGTGCCATGGCCTTAAAATGTTTGGGAACCTCTGCTCTAATATAATAGGACCTATAATTGTAAGTGTGAAATATTCAAGTAGGACTTTGATAGTAAAGTGGGCGTCCTCTGAAGGCAATCACCTGGGCAATAGTTCGTATTTTCGGGAATGAGTAGTAGCTTGTAGAAATGTAAATAGTAACTTGTTCATGAAATCAATCGATTTAGAAAACTAAATGCAGGAAATATCACCGAAACATCAAGGTACGAATAGGCTGGAAATGATCTATTTCCGTCGATCAATATGAGATATTTCTGTCACATTTCATACACTTCAAACTAATTTGATAAATAGTACACAAAAAGTAATTAAAATCATGGGTGAATATGAGAAACCCTTCCATCTTCTAATATTTCAACTTTGAATGTCCAATTCTAGGTTTGTGGGGATCTACTATTATTAAAACAACATCAAATTTCGAGCGGGTTTCAAACATTTTTGCTTTTAAAATGCAAGCTTATGATCGAAAACACAACGCCTGCAAAGACCTGGACAGCATACATGTAGTGCGGTATAATCTAACCACAAATCGCGTAAGGCGTTTGACAAATTTTCTACTGTCGGCCCCACAATATGCCACAACTTCCTACCGTTTCCGTAATTTTTCTAGCGAGCGAAAAATGATTCATCTATACAAAGGGAATTTGAATGTTGGTGATACATGTTAATAGTATGCAGAGGAAAAGTTGAGCGGACATGAATATTTTTTTCAAAATATAGCTGATAAACTGGGAAGAAGACTTGGCTTTTAAACGAACACACTTTACTAGGTAAAATGGTTGGTTTCAACTATAATAAATGATAATATAATGAGATATCTAGTAGTAATATCATCTTTAATGTACCATCGTACCATGTGCAATCGCATTCAGCATTCGAAAAGCGTTTCACATCGTACATTTGGGAATATGGAAAGATGCTCTATATACATATCCGTAACTATTTTATACAAATTTATGTCTAAATCCGTTTCTAGAAACAGAAATTCCTAAAGTAGTTCTAAAATACAGAGTTCAATTGGACAAACATTTTGCCAGAACTTCCTGCTCTGGAATAAGCTGAGAAAATCATTGTGCAAATTGATCATTGCGATGAAACATCTCATGGTAGCATGTTCTCAACTCAAAGACGTCCTTGACCGGACGCCCTACGGCGAGCAGGTTTTGTTGATGCCTCGAAGCGTTTTGAAAACATTCAAAGCCCCTCGTTACACCCTTGTTAAGCTCGACAACTCTCAAATTACTCAAAAGCGAAGAAACGCTCAGTCTTTTCCCGCGTTGCCGGTGGTCCAAAGGAACCTCCAGACACTAAGGATTCTTCGAAAGCCACTCCTAACCTCCAGTAAAATACATAATTCTCGTCAAAGCCTGGACATGGAGTCTCCGCCTTGAACAAACAAAACTTCAGGTTGCTGTAATAAGAAAGGGTCAAACCGGTTGGGGCGGTCAGCTGTAAAAGCAGTCTAAGGAAAAAAACCTATTTTGTCGAGGTTTTACGAGCAATTAACGACGAAATTTTTCAAGAGAAATTACGTCCTAAGAAGGAGAAAAAGAAGAGTAGAGCAAACAATTAGTTCAGGGTTAGAACCACCAATAATTCCAGTGAACGTTTGGAGATGATCTGAACACGGAGCAGTTAGCAGCCAATTTCTGGAGCTCGGCAAACTGTTTTTATAGCAGCAAAGCTACAAAGCAAGATAGTTTCTCAACACTAAAATATCTCGAGACAAAGTAATAGAGGTTGGAGAAAGAGAAGATGGCACTACGGAGAACTTTTTCTGGGAGCTCGAAGCAAAGGAGCAGTCACTGGAACGAGACAAATGACTTTCAAATCAAAGCAGCCGTTTGTGAAGGGTGACTAGACATGAAGAGTTGCGAAGTACTTCATGCAGGAATAATGAAAATTGTTCGGGGAACGCGATAGTGATTGAACAAGAATATGCAATCCAATTAGGCTAATTATACGCTGAAAAGAGCACAGCTATCGTACAAGGGTGATGGAAGACCGATTGCGAGCCGCGAGCCCACAGAATGTTATGAATACGAATGACTCTGGCGAACGAGTTCTCAACCTTTTCTTCACGTTGGCGAATTATTGCAGGTTGATGTACGGACGATAAATGAGAAAATGTCCCATGATTACCAGGAAAATTATGATGGTTCTCTCATGCAACCAACACTCTACCAAAAATTCTGATTACTACAATAGTTTTTTATAAAGGCATATTGAGGAGTTTGATTAATATCCTTTTAAATTAAAATCAACATGCAGATAATCAGAAAACAACAGAGAACTTGTTTTATCGAATTATCGAATTTTATCGTATTTATTGTTTCCATATCATGATAAATAATAATGAAATAAATGATAATCCATAAACCACTAATAAATTACTTAGGGAGTCCTGGGCGATAGCAAGAACTGAATGGGTGAGTAAACCACTCGTAACTGTAGTAAGAGGGAGAAGAAAAAGATGAAAGAGACCGAAAAACGCAGCGGCGACAGGGCGTGAAACGCGGAAATAGCTCCTTTTCATCAACGAGCGCCGCCTGCCGTCGCTTTCCAAAAACCTCCTGTGATATCGGGAGGACACCGCGCCGGACACAACTTTCAAACGGGAGAAAAAAAAAGAAAAAAAAAGAAAAAAAAAAATACCGCAGAGATACAACACTGGAAAAAGGGGATGTAGTGGAAATCGGAAATGGGGCTGTGTGGAGCGGTGTCTCTTGTCAATCATGAGGCAGGAACTCCGGAGAAGATCTGAGGAGTCGCCGATGCGTTGCTGGGAAACGTTCGTAGTCCTCCAATGACAACGGTACAGTTGTCATCGACACTGTGGAGGCCATGAGATCGACACGGTACAATTACATTAGTACAGTGAAAAAAACCAAAAAGAATTAAGTTGTACCCACTCCACCAAAAACTGTGCTGAAGAATTGGCAACTGGTTAAACTAGTTCCAAACTCCTACGGCTACAACTTTTTTAACATTTACAGTACTCTAGTCAATCAGCGCAGGTCATTTCAACAAGTCCTTTGTCGAAATGAACTTTTGGAAAGGCGTGCAGATACTAGCGGAAAGAAACTGAAAAATATTATTACAAGTGGAGCATGGTAGGCATCAATGAACCAGAACGCGAACCTGTACAGTGGAGATGGATATTTCATCATGATTGATTAGAAAGCGTGGTAGACAAGCTTCAGAAGGATGCATGTACCAGATGGGTTCAAGGCGAAAATAGTTTTCCTCACACACCAAGCCTCCAACCGTAAATCACAAGTAATCAACTTCCAGTTTAGTCAAATCTATAGTCTTCTGCCTATTTCACACATGGACTCAGTCTTTCTAGGATAAACAATATCACACTGCTCACGATTTTGATATGATTCGAAATAATATACCATTATTTGTATAGTGCCGAAATGACTATTTATCTTCCACACTTACTACACACTCACGTACACTAGAGCATTGGTAATTAGGTACTCGTACCTATGTGAGCTTCTCAAAGATGAAACTCCACGAAACATGGCCTCAACTCCACGAATACTGGGGTCTATTCACATGTTTCAGTCACACTACTTTACTTTTGAGTTTGATTTCAACCAAGTTTTGTTGTTGAAGGAAAAGTTCGCTGCTGTGTTTTCATCATTCACTAATGGTTAATACGACGATTCGCCGAATTTTTCGAGCGACACGACATTCTTTAAGTTACGTCACTTTAATCAGTTGCAAATTTGTATAAACCCTTTTGCAGACAACTGAATGTGATCAATGGGGAGTCAGGTCAGCTGTCTGAGCAATAATGCCAACTTCTCTCCTGTCCTAGAGCGCTGGACTAGGGTTCATCTTCTTGGCGACCACTAGAATTCATGAATGAAAGGAACACAGAAAACAGATCATAGTAAATCGATGTTCATGTTAACGTTTGCGCATACGTACAAGCTACTATTAATCCGATGGCAATGAAATACATCCCATCTAGGAGCAAACCCGCATAACCTCTGAAATTTTAATTAAAATCGGGCTAAAACTTTGTATAGTTTTGGGCTGACAAGGAAGTGGCGCAGACAGACAGATGCAGAACTAACATTGATCAGCAAACTTTAAAACGGAAAAAAAATCAAATGGAAATTGTGACATAGGACTGGAAAATTAATTGATCATTATTGATTGATTATGACATTGATTTCTCCCACGTACATATGATTTTCTATCTTCGGTAACGAGGAAGCAAAAATCATTCAAGATTGAAAACAATATAGAGGTAGGGAAACTACAGAATCATATCCCTCAAATTCAAAACTGATATTAATTGAGCAGCTCCCACTCCAATACTGAAAACCGTAGAGTAACAGAGCACAGTGATACCACAGCATAGTGTCGGCAGCTGTGTCCTGAACGTCAAGTATCCTAGATTGCTTAAATCTGGTACTTAGCCTTGTGAAGACCACTGAAAGTGATCTTGGGGAATCGGCAGTTGTGCAATGTAGCGTGATGCTATCAATATATATTTAATAATAGAAAACAGGATTGATAGTACAATACAATTTGATTACAACATTCAGTCACCATCGACCTATTTTGTCGAGCAACAATTGTAATAGCTTTGTTAAAACATGAACGATGTCACCACGATTCGACGATTCCTGCTGTGTTCTGCGTTGAACTTGAGTTTATTTCTGTGGAAAATAAAGGTAGTAGTGTCCGTTATCCATTAGTGAATACCGTGTGATGGTTATGGGTAGTTCCCCACTTCTCGGTTCTTGTAACTGCCGCTCTTACGATAATTTCCGGGCTTTTCAGCTTACAGGATGTCCTCTGGGTGTAGCAGGCTAATCGCCTCGACCCTTTGAAGGGGTAACTACTCCATTTCCATCACCTCCTTGAGATCATAAACTTGACTGTAAGCTTCTCACTACTGTTTTTCCCCCCATGCTTAATATTTAAATTTACAGAATGATGTTGATTTCATGATAGAACTGTCACGTTAAATCGCCAAAATATTATAATTGGAGTTATTAAATTTTGGCGATTTATCGTGGCAGTTCTATCAGAGTAGTAGAGGTACAAAGCGGCAGTTAAATTTACAAATGTCGGCTTGTTGACATGTGCCGTCACTATATTGAAGAAGAGGGGAATTCGTCCGCCCCTAATACACTTGTCGTATGTTTAGGTACTGTGATGACAGCCGTACTGCGCTTTCTGGCACGAAATGCCCAAGACCGTTTTATCGTTCTTAATTCATCGGTTCAATAATTCATAGGACCACATCTGTTCCGTAATTCATTAGACCACTACTAATACTACTACTTAAAACGTAGTATAAAAGGCGGAGGAAGTTCTACCCACTACAGAAATTACGAAGGTTCATTTTTGAAAATAATGAATCAGAATGACCTAAGAACAGGTATGGTGAAACCAAACGCCTATATCTGGTCTGGAATTCCATCATAGCCACTGGACAGGATTTCGGCCTTAGACATTATTTGCAAGTTACCTTCGTAACACTATATACTAGCGATAATATACTTATATTCGGAAAGACTTCTATAAAATTCGAATATCAATCTATTTCAATCAAATTTTGAGGGAGTTACAACTTATTTTTGTTGTTTGTGGTCGTTATTTGAAAAAATTAAAATTGGAAACTAAATTAAATTGGATCATTATTTTTGGTTATTTATTGAAAATGATTAACCAATTTACCAACCAACGTATCTTGCTGGCTTTTCAACACTAATAGAGAAACTAAACGTAATTATACACCAATCTCAGCAGCAGTGCTATCTCATATCGAAAACCATTGTGTAATAATTTACAGTCCTTTACTTAATTGGTAAAACTGCAGAACTGGAGAAATATCTTGGTCTGCAATGTAATTTCTCCTTCCAAGCTGTTTTGCTTGACCACCTATTACTTATTAAGAACTGATATTCAACGCACAGCGGCAATTCATGACACTGAGCGTGGGCGACAAAACTCGTAAAATATTGAGAGCAATTAGCCGCTTGCCGGAGAAGGAGGGCAATTATGTTCCATTAAAAGTTACCGAGCCAGTGATTTAAATCTTTCCGGGAAGCTGTGATCCAACAACCCTTTTGCCATTGGAAACAACGCATTCCTAGCCGTGTGCAGTATTTCTACGGCGGATAGCAGTGGGTCACCCTATTTATTTTCATTACTTGGAGATTTTGCAGGAACTTCCGGAACAAAGGAAGCTACTCGTATAGAAACGGTTCATTAAATGTTTTAAATACTATTTCCCAAAATTATTTTCACGGAAATCCGTTTTGAGGCAATTTCCCTGCAATGAGGCAAACTCCCCTAAAAGGTGAAGGGGACACACTATTAAAACAAGATGAAAAACCTAAATAATATAGTGGGGAGGACAGCCAGGGGAAGAGCTCTTATGATATGACCACCAGTTGAACTTTGGTTTCGTGCATGTTGCTAATCATAGTCACGCTCATAACATTACCTATCAAGTTTCAGTTTGACTTCGATGAGATTTTCAAGGATTTTAAGGATTAATCCCAGATGGTCTCCTATCAATAGCATAACCTATGGCAATAGCAAAGAATGCAGCGAAACGTAAACTTGAAATTCGTTGTCTCAAACGAAATCTCAAAACGAATTAACCAATTTCCAGAGGGTGTGTGGATTAACTACTAGTCAATAATCTTCGAATTGGTCCTATCAGGATCAGGGGGCAGGTGGCGTGTACGCCAATACGCATGATCTAGATCAAATAGGGAAGGTACACGTAATTGGTCTATATTTTACGTCCCTTGAGTTTCGTGGCGATTGCATCAAAGCAAATTTGAACTTGAAAGAAGTCTACAGGCCAAACTCCAAAACAAGTAGACCAATTTTATTTTGATGGACGTTTTAGGGGTTTCGTTAGCTTCAAGCCGGTTCCTTATGAGTATCAAACCAGATGGAATAATAGCAGCTAGTAAATATGCTGAAAACTTACACAAATACACTTGAGTAGGTACTCCCCTCGCTTCTTCTAACCACGTCACCAGAGCTAGGTACCAGACCATCCCTATCCATTATCTGATTCTAATTGTCTAATTGTCTGTTTCGCAATTTGAATCACAGAATCTCATATGTTTCCTATACCAACTAACATTTGCGAATAGCTTGTATGAGAAGATCGATCTGAGTCTGTGTCCATGTTGACAATGAATTCAGCTAGATCGAATTAAATTATCCGTGGGACGACTGGTCGGAAGTTTGTTGAGACAAGCGAAATGTCTGACCTTGGTACGTGTAACTACTTATTGGCGTGATAGATTGCAGAGGACGCCCACAGCTTACCTCTACACACAATCTAGATGTTCAAACATTCCCAACTCCCATTAGTAACCATTATATATATACATATATATATATATATAAAATATTAAAACTCCAAGGTTCACGTCGACACATCGGTTCATGGCAATGTGACTAATCAATGGTATGGAGGAGATGGGAATTAAAAATCAGACTCGGTGTATGCAGCTGACACAGGCCTCCTTGCGTAGTTACCAAGCAGCCTCTAACAGGCTCGATCCAAAAGTTCAGCATCTTAAGTTGGATAGGAAAGAAATTTGTATCAGAATTAATTTGATCAGAGCGTCATGACATAAGACGAAATTGGGAAGAGAAAGATCTCCCAAAGCAGGAAGGGTTATGGCAAAGGTGAGCAACGTTATTGATCCAATAAATTACTTCGCCGTAAGATCAAAAAGCCACATAGAACGTATTGGCAGGAGGCTTTTTACATATAAGTACGATGACGGTTGGTGCAAAAATCTGAGAAGTTTTTTAGTAATTGAAATAACTTGATTAGAAAATAGATCAGAAATTGCAACAAATGAATTCTGATAATGCACCTCTGATAAAGATAGATAGAAAGTACTCGTATATGAACGGTACGGCAAGTGATCTCATTAAACCGATCGATGAACCTTAACGATCCGGTTTGGTACTGCCTTTTCGTATTTTCCCGAAACCAAACCCCTGAACTGGACGCTTCTTAAACTCACCACTGCTAATCGGCAGTCCAAAAAAAGCTTCGTTTCGAATGTAATAATCGAGAGCTGAATAACAAAGAAATAAGCACCTCATCCGACTGAAACCATTGGATGGGCTAATTTTCGAAATGAAGCCCACCACATATGACAAATCCATTTGAATAATACTTGTATCTAACGGTGTTGGTGGTTTTCAGGGAGTTTGACTCAAGATTATAATATTTTTTATCGCTCTCTTCAACAACAACTCAAAATTTTAAATTGGAAGTGTTTTAAAACAATACGGATGTGATAAGGGTCATAATAGATAGTGTGCCATTAATGAATAAACTACCATCCTTTAAGTTGAAATTTTTTTCGGTTCGAACAGTTAGTTTGAAGTCACCATGTGCTTTCTAGTACACACCATTTTTCCATGAAATCTACTGGCTAACAAATTAGGCTTGTTAAACGTTCAACCACGATATTGAATAGAACGAGGGCGTAAAAGTGAAAGCCCATTAAAAACGACTGAGCGATTTTTAGCCACTTCAACGCAGGAAGACCTAAAACGATTACGATGAGCCCAACAGAGTTTAAACAGGTGCGGAGGGGGAGAAAGTAGTTCCCGCATTTTCTATTGATGACGAGAAATTTCTCGCCCCTCTCTTCATCACCACTGGGACGGGCGGGTTGTGGAATATGAGATCCGAGCCAGATTCATTTCCTGAAGGGGATTAAAGGGCCTAAAAATGCCAGGCTGTGAGAAGTCGGTCCCGACCCTCCGCCTGCCAGAAACCCAGCGCCGGCTCCTCGGCTGTGAGAAGATGATCCTTCCCTCTAATCACAGTTTTCTGGGTGGCTGAACCTTCATTAGCAAGGGATGCGAAATTGGCGGATTTCAACTACGAAAACCGTGCATCGAAGGGTCATGTCTACAAAACCAAAGATCTCAAGCAGTGACGAATAGATTTCGTGACTAAGTACAATTGAAACAAGTTTCGTGAGTTTTTTCGATTGGCAATCGCTGTTTTGCCTTACCAGATTGACACTGACACTGACTACCACTACCAGCATTCCATGTAACTAATTAGCAATACACGTATTAATGATTAAACACCATTTCATGGTTCTAATTAGCATACAGCTAATTATACTCGAAGATGATGAACGAGTGATTGTTAGTATTCGAAAACAACATGTACTTCTGTTTTTATAGATATTTTGAGAAAGACAATGTATTGGTGTAGGAACACAATTATGCAGGAGCACAACTTGAAGAAACTGTGAAAATATAGTTCAATAATTATTATTATGAAAGTGAATGCAGAGCGTATATACAAGATTTCACGAAAGTAATGTGCAGAGGCTACCTCTCCTCTGGTAGCAATGAAATTGATAGCAGGACATCTCAATCCCTAACCGCGCATTTCATAAGAAATTCGTCGAATTCGGATACCGATTGCAGAAGTCATGCGTGTTACAAGAAGTTCATCTTTGCACATGCACATAACAATCAATGATCTGGCAGAGATCATTCAGAGATGGTTCTAAAGTTTGGCCCTAACTGTTTTTGTCAATTTCATCGGATTAGGTCTGTAATCATGTATGCAGGCAAAATTTACTGTTCAACTCTTGAAAGTGATTACAATACATACTTTTGCTTCCTACTGGTAGATTTAGAAACAAAACTGCTGGGATAACAAGTTAGCAAACAAGAAATATTTGAGTTTTGACGAACAATAAGTCTGCCATCCTCTGAGAAAGACACTTTAGATATTCTCTTTCGTCCAAGTAAGTATCTAGAATCATAGTACATTACCACCAGAGAACAAACATTTCAGGGCCGTAGATTCTCATGCCTGGAGACTCTCTTTTGACTGTGAAGCACCTTCCTGTGGCTTGTTAACAAGGGCCTTCCAAAACTCATTTCACGGCTACGCGCCTACGTGAAGGCACCTCCTGACTAAAGTTCTCTGTAGAACTGGCGGCGCGACCGCGATGCACCTGCTATTCAGGACGATTCGACACGTGAAACACGCACGACGCTGCGAGCTCCTCCAGAACTCCTTGTTGAATTCGTATTCCTTCAATCGATTCTTCTTCCTAGCTCCATGAATTTCCTCCATAACGAGGTTCTCGTCAGGAAACCGTCTCACATTCAGATCGTGGTAACATCTCCTGCATGATATTTTTTTCCAACACGTTGGAGTCGGATCGTGTCACAAGGCTCTTTTGATATGCATGAAATGACAGAGCGACACGCTTCCATGACAAGTAGGACGTGGGAAAGATTAGCTCACGTAAACCATTAAATCTGTATCCATCACCACATGAACAATTTATCGCGTTAAGTCGGACATTAATTTATTCACCTACGTCATTTGCAGAATACTTACACAAAGCCAAAATACTTACTATTTTCATCTCTTATGCTGAACATTGTAATGAGCAACGCTTATATCATAGCAAGCAACTATATCTCAATATAGTGCCTCATATATCTAATCCGTTTCTTACAGCATTAATAGATAGTTCCGAAACATACATAAATATATAGTTGGAAATTTCAATATCTGGGGAGACCGTAAGTGGAAGGTGCTCCGATAAGATCAATTTTATGAAATATAGACTTATAGTAACGCACCTCGAAGCAACACAAATTTTTTAGCAACAATCTTGGCGATGGCCTCTTAATTTTGCGCAGATATAAATAACAGCGAAAGAAAGAAAAATTAAAAGCATCATTTGAAAGGATAACCAAAAAGTTTCGGTCATGCAGTATGATCGGATGAGCGAAATTTTGTACCTTATTATTATATTAAAGTGACTTGTTTTAAAATTAGAGAAAAATTTTAGCGCAAAGAAATGGTTAATTATCAATTTTATGGAAAAAAAACTTGTTACAGAGGGAGACATAAATCGGCCTTATTAACGACGTGGTCCCTCATCCGTATTGAAGGTGCGCATGTGCACTTGGTCTATCAACACTAAATAAGGTACAGCGACTCTACACGTATATCTATAGGAACACTCTAATGTATGTCGAGGTAATAACAGCCAAAGTACGGCCCTCCCATGAGTCATGTCAAGGCCAACTTTATATAATAACATAGAGTTGGTTTGTAGAAGGTACATTTCCAACAAACTTCGATTATATAAATACTATTAAACCACTAGTAATTCAAACATAATTTGTTTGAAAGTATAAAAAATGAGTAAATGGTATTTTTAGAAATGTTGTCCTGACAACGAAACCAACGTATTTGACCAAGAGGTGCCATCTAATTGTACCGCCAACATAGGATATCTCATCGGAACACACATACGAGAGTCAATATCAGTAATACGTATTAGGAGATATAATATAAGTAATACCTAAGAACAAAAAAAGTTGATACCAGCAGCAACCATCTTTCCAGACGGGACAAAAAATGTCAAGCAATCGACACCTCCTCTAAAGGAAGCACGAACAAGTACAACGTATATTTATAATGACGATCAGACGAGATCATTCCCGCGAAAAGAACTCGGGGAGGCCGATTTTAAAAGTTGAGAGATTCGAAATTATCAAGTTTCCGATGCTAATGGGGCGGGAGGGACGAAGAAGAAGTAAAATAAAAAAAGCCGTGTCCTTTAATTAGAGACCTCTTCCACCGCCAGGTAGCTCCCCGGTTTATCTGGTTCGCAATTATAATTGAGAGTTGGAAGGATTATTATTCCCAACCTGTATATTTAGGTATCGAATCGATTCATTCAAGTCTCGGTTTCCATCCGTGCTGACAACGAACGGTTTGCAGTAACAGATTTACAATCCTTAGGTCTTCTAATGATTTAACTGTATTGTTCCGTCGTTGAGAAGGAACCTGAGTAAATTGCTCTATGCTGACACGATCACCATTCGTTTAGACTGCTATTTCAACTCATTCAAGAAAGGTGGTATGATGTAGAGGGTGAGATGGCCAAAATCAACCTCTATACATATGTTATCGTTTGTATATTTCACACGCTAAAGAAATGCTAAACTCCCTACAAATAGAAGTAAATCGGTTTTACGTTTGAACTTCCACTCTACTGAACGCATCCGAGTCGTCAATACTTTCGCAAAAGGAAACCGAAGTTGATTTGGGCAACGTGTTTGAGGGGCGGATTACGATAGAAAAGGGCTTTTCATGGGCGAAAGCACCGACTGCTTTCGAGGAGGAATTTTTCGGTTCCTTAAACGTCAGTTCATGCGATTAATTCGCCCGCTCGCTCGAGAGAAGTCACTCCCCATCTCCTCTTTTCTGAAAGACACTGCATACACAGACCGCTTGGATCCTTTTTCTGAGTGGGCAAATAACTTGGAGTTGACTGATTGAACTTATCGAAAATATCTGGAAGTTTCAAAAATGAATTAAGGGCGGTCATACGTCGGTGTTAAATTATTTTTCTTAAATTATTCGATAGCACCTATAGTAAAAATAATAGAACATGCGCAAAACAAAAGTTGATTTACACGCTTGAAACTCCGAAACTAGTAGACCAATTTTGATGAGATTTTCAGGAATTATGCGGGTGAGCTCCTAGATCACCCCCATAAATTTGACGTTGGATCAATAATAGCATGTGAGCGCATGTTCTAACGTGAGTTTCTTATAACGTTGATTTCTTACGATCTAGCGGTCCGATTTCGTTCTAACTCTCAGGGTAGTTGGATATTGGTTTCAAAAACGTACCCTATGAATTCTATCTCAATTAGTTGATTAAAAACTTACTATTCGCATGCGCAAAACTAATTGGTTGACACATGTGAAACTCCTAGACTAATGGACCGATTTTAATGTTCTTGTCAGGAATTGTGAGGGTCAGCTCATAGATGGTCACCTAGAAATTTCATTGCCGAAGAACCATTAGTAGCGCGTCCGTATATGCGCAACCACGAATTCTGATATCGTCAATTTCGCCAAAATTTGTTCTTCCAACTAAGTAATTCTAAACGTCCATGTTACAATGAGAGAAAGCTATACTGTCCACCCAACTTGGCA
Organism: Adelphocoris suturalis; assembly: GCA_030762985.1. Taxonomy (NCBI): domain Eukaryota; kingdom Metazoa; phylum Arthropoda; class Insecta; order Hemiptera; family Miridae; genus Adelphocoris; species Adelphocoris suturalis. The sequence goes on from CM061046.1 coordinate 37,598,059, forward strand.
GACGTCTTTTGAATACGTAAAGTTTCCAATAATACGTTAGAAAATTATTATATAACTTCGAAAGGTTGAACTACGAGTTTATTACTTATTCAGAAATTGTAAAATCTGCACACTATAATATAAAGAAAACAAAATTGATATGTCGGTCGCTTTCCTTGTTTGAATTTATGACGGCTGATACAATTTTCTTGTGGGAAAATATCTGGGCAGAAAAGATATCTACACCACTACTGTAATTAATCGAGGAATAGAAGAATAAAAATCAACCCAAAAATATTGCCTAACTTCAAGATGTATCTTTACATATTAGCGAATTTTTGTGGAAAATTAAACTATTACAATAGCTCCAAAAATTTTAAGATCAAAATTTTCGAAAAATTTCTTCACTGAAGTCCGTTTTGACACATTTTGAAACGAATCCCACAGTTTAACGGTTTTTCACATATATATATATATATATATATATATATATATATATATATATATATATATATGTATATATATATATATGTATATATAGTTTTGGTGAAGGATGAAAACACTCGCGTGTAATTTTATTTTGAGGTGTTGCAGATGGTCGGAAAATATAGGAAACAAATAAATATAACTTACAAAGTTGAGAATAATTCGCCATATCGGCGTCGTCAGCTCTAGTCTGGACGAGGGTTATTTGCAATAAAATTGGTGGTTAACAATTTCTTTGTACTCGAAATGCTCAAATTTCAAAACAATTTAACATAATATTTAAAGATACATTATCAATTTTTTGTGGAAATAAAATCCTGTATGAAAATTAAAAAAAACGAAAAAAAATGCAAACTTACATTTCCTTGTGTTCAGAAAGAAAATGCGTATAAAAACATCATTCTTTAGGTAGGATATGCGATGTTTTGAAAGTAACTTACATAAGGTGATGAGTGTTATACAAGTTCCACAGTTTGTAAGATCTAAAGACTTTTATAATGTGAAAACCGATTATCTATTATACAAAAAAAAAGTGAGCAGGGTAGTTTTCAAGTTAGCGGACAACCAGGTTGTCACGCCTGCGCGACCATTCAATTTAGTGCCGTTTGCCGCATAATTCGTAGGAACAATATTTTATTCATGAACAATAATGAACATGGATAATTAATTTCGAAAGCGCCGTCGTAAGAAGGTCTGTGCCCCTAAAGGGAATTTGAAATAAATCAAACCGATTGGAATTTGATTGGATCAGCGTCTAATGATTGGGTTCTCCTTCAAAAGTGGGCTTACCGGGGTCGGATAGGGAAACTCATAAATATGCAAACCCACCTTTCATCGCGACCCGTGGAACGGTACATAAAATATAAACGGCTGACTATTTTATTAATAATATAAGCAATATGTAATTATCGGCGGATATTTATACTTTCATATAGAAAGAATGCTCAAGGGAACATTCCAGTGCGGGCTAAGTTCTTAATGAATAGGGAGGAGTTGTCTTCAATGATGGAAAGTTTAAACAAATAATATTCTTCAGAGATGAGGTTGTTCCCGAGGAGTAAGACGATAGCAAATGAGTTAATATAATTTACGTGAGCTAACGACTCCGGCCTGCCAGCATCGTCATGAATATTCGAAATCGGGTTCGGGATCTCCCTGCTCACAAAGTCGGACCGAAACGATTTAATCCAAAACTCCAAATAAAATTGGGCGATGGAATTACAGTTAATTTTCGAGTCGAAAGGGTGATAGAAACAGAGAACGAATTATTGTGTACGATCATTGACTCGAATGAATCGTATCAATACAGTCAATAAAAAATATCTGATGCAGACGGAACACAATATGCACATTTCATCCGATTTTGATGTAGGTAATTTTCCTGGCAAGTTAGGTGGTGTTCAACTCCCCTTGGATAAGGAATTCATACTCTTTTTAATAGTATTTTAAATGTGAGTAGGTTTTATCACGAGTATGATGATACTAATCACACTCCCCTAAGATGGGTAGTTCATTTTAACCACACTCCCCTAAGATGGGTAGTTCATTTTCTAAGATTTTCATTTCCTCGTCGCAAGGGCAGGGGGGTGCAACGACGTCGTAGTTATTTGAAACTTCGAAAATCATAGAAAAAGAAATACTCATCGTAGGAGAGCGTGGTTGGTGTCATCATTCTCCGGATGGGCACTACCTTTATTGAAAAAATAATAAATAATCACTTTTCCGACAAATACGCTTACTCTATTTATAGTAATGTAGTTACAACAACTAATGTGGTATATAATCTTTACAGATTTGCAACCGCGTAATTCTTTCCATATGTTTCCGATTGGGTCTTGCTCTAGCCTCCTCAGGATTTACTTCTAGAATGGAATTCCTGAACTGTATCCATTCTATTCCGATCTAAATCGAGGTGTAAACTGTAATTTTTCATTGAAAGGACTGAACTGAAAGTTAATTTAATTTTGATACTTCGAAATAACTAAATTGAATACAAACTCTGACTAGAGAGTGGCAGAAAAAGGTGATTGTCACAGATTGTGATTCTTTAAATACCTTCGCTCTTCATCCCAAATTGTGCGTTGTTCATTCAAACATCAAAAGACTTACCTGCAAATAAAAGATTGGTGTTATTAAATTTAATACTTACAAGTAAATAATACATTAAAATCATTGATAAATACAGTCAAGTAAAGGCTCATACAAACAATGAAACAATCACTTTTAGAACTTCCAAGGGTAATTAGAAATAAAACTAGTTAGGTAAAAAACAATTTATATGCACTAATATCAACAAGAAACAACACGAAGAATTGGTTTCTATAGATGCGTTCGAATGATAAGAATAGAATTGGAAATAAGTCGAACTCGAATAGCGTTCCTCTGATATTAGAGCAATTATTGGAACTTCTGATTCATACTGGATGATAGCCTCGTGACTTAATTGAAAAAAGTATCATTCGATTCCGGACCTGGTGACCTCGGAGAAAATCATCCTCGGACAAAATTACTCTTCCCGAAACCACAAGATGAGGCTCCTAAGAAGGGAATGCGGCAACCTGAGGTTTCAAAATGCTTCATTGTTTTTATATCGCTGGAACCACTGACCGCAAAGGGTATCACACGACTGAGTCCGCAGTATTCTCACGGTTTCAAAGATTGCATGGAAGATTATTTAGCTCAAGACCTTAAGAAGTTGGATGCCTTTTGATACATCCACCGGTCAGTATACTTTTGAGGGACAACAAAGTTATTTACATCTTGAGAATAGCAGACAATCAGTTGGTCAAATATATTCCAGAAATACAGCATACTGTAGTGTATGTAGTACCATCCCATTACTAAATCATAACAAAAAGCTCCTGGCGCTCTCGGCTGCTCCATCCCTTCCACAGATCTTTATGAGAATTTTTAATCAATCAGTTTCTTTAGGGCCGGTTTGAGCCGTTTTGGAAGTTGAACGAAGATCGTCCGCAATATTGGATTTCACCATGGAAGTTCAAGGCAGATCTCCGATCAACCAGAGTTCAGCGTTGAACGCTCGAGCTCGACTGGTTACGGGCCGTGAACTCGGATCAATTGCTGCTCGACTCTTCACATACCTACCAAACCACCTCATGAAAATTTGCCGAAAATTCTCGTGACGTTCTTTATTTACGAGTATATCAAGTGACAATGGCAAGAGCTCGAGACTCGGGTTTTTTCATTAATTTTTTATGATAAAAAATACGAGAGTTTTGAGTTTGATCGGGATTTTACAATTCCCGTCCAAGACAGTTCAAACTGAGGAACGAAGACTTTGATGTACTCGATGAGAGAGATTTCGTCACAAGATAACGGCTCTCCAAGGCCTCTGTTCTTGTGATTCTAGAGCGAATCGAGCACCATCTAAGCGGGAAAAAAGTTATGCAGCATGATCGTATGAGCAATTTTTTTAAATTATCGAAAGTATTATTTTAGTTTGTTATGGAACTGAAGCACTTTGAGTGCAAAGAAATTGTAAATTACCTACCAATTTTAAGGCAAAAAATTCGTTCTGAATAATATGCTGCCATTCAAAAAGATTTTGGATTTTAGCTTTTTCAATTTTTTTCGGTTTTTCAGTATATATTATTGAAATTTAAGTACATTTTTCAGCATAATTTTGTACATCAATTTGTTATTTTTTAGTTCATTGTTGATCAACTTCTTTTTACCAAAATTCTACTAACATTATAAAATTTTCATTTTGGGGAAAAAATGGGGAGGGGGGGGGGGGGGTTTACTTCTGAGACACCCTGCATATAAGGCTATTTATTTATCCATTGTTGAAAATTGATTTACCAGGAATTTGTTCTGATTTACTACTTCTGGTTTTAACGAAGTTTACTATGAAACGAAGTACATATTTATATGACTTTAGCATTTCGTATGACTATTGAATTTTCAAACTAGTGAAAAGAGCAAGGATCAGCAAGGGCGAATAGCAGGTATCACTGAGTGTTTTGGATCTAGGTGCGATATTTTGCGCGAAAAAAACGAATAATCAAACGCTTTAGAGCGCCAGTATAATGAAAGGACGAACAATACTGAAAAAAGCGAGCATACAGGCGGAAAGGGGTGCAGTTTCTCACGCTCTCCGAGTCCCCTAAGCTACTTAGAATCCTCCCCGGTGAAGAAAGATCTGCCTTACCTGCATGGGACTGCAGCCTCCCACGACTAAACAGCGCTGCACGAAATCCCAATGCAGCTGGTACCTATATGTACTGGTTATTGAGATGCCTGGAATTCTGAACTCTCCGTGTGAGAAAATACCATTTATGATCTCGAGTGAATAATATAGGTACTTTTAGGTGTTTTTATTGTAAAACAAAACTATTCGTACCGATTTTGGGGGAAAACGATTCATCGAGCTATTTCTATAACCTAAAATGCCGCAACGCTATGAGAGTCAACTGAGAGAAGATGCGTATATATATGTAGTATATATTTACCTATTTATTTATTTAATTAGTCGTGTTGACGATCCCCACCTCCGCGTTATATCCCTTGAGTATTGATAACGGTTTATCGTTCAGAAGCCTCAAAGGGTCACAATTAACTCAAAATACGAATATCTGGAATTATACTACTAGTCCACGAGCTAAGGCCGAAAATAGACAGTCATTTCAGGCGAAGGCTTGAGATTAGATTTTATTTTTTATTTTTTTATTTTTATTTTTATTTATTATACACGGGCATGTGCCCAATTACAATGTAAATTACATACCGTGAAATATATTTAAAACATAAAATCAGATGATAAACTCGAAGAGCTAAAAGCAATAAACTATATTTTTATCTTAAAAAAAGATACAGAAAAAAATAACAGAACAATTAGCTATACTGCAAAGAAAAAGAAAAAATCAATTTAGAGTCCGCTTAAGTGCAACTATCGAATCAAAAAATAAATCGAAACTATCGCTCTTTATGTGATTGAATGCTGTTTGAGCCCTGCGAATCGGACTGTTGAGGAGGTAATTCGTTGGTGATGTAGGGTTATAAAATAAAACATTACTTCTAGTACTGTAGGGAGGTACATGAAAATTAAGTTAACAAGATTTTGAAAATTTAGTCTTTCTGAGTGATAAAATCATTGTCTGTCATTTCGAAATTGGTGAAATACATAATAGCGGCCTCATGAAGGTGGTTTAATTTGCCCATTTTAAAGTTTTTCTCTAATAATTCCTAAACCGCACATCCTACTGAAATTTTTTATACGTAGCAAAGATATAGAGCGTAAATAACAAAAGCGATTCGACCCAAAAACTATGAATTATCTCCCGAAATACGGGAATTAAGGACAATCGAAAATCGAGGTAATTTTAGAACGGTCCTCTCCTCCCTTCTAGACTTTCGCCCTCTATAACCGAATCAAGGTTAAATACTTTCAAAAATTCGTATCGAGCAAGTTTTTGCTCAGACCGTTTCCCATTAAAGTACAAAGTAAAAGGCCGTTTTGCGAACTTTATGTGTAAAATGAGGTAAAATTCATGAGTTCTGTGCAGTAAGTCAATGGAGGGAGATCTCAGCTAAGATATGAACTTTGGAAAGTATTTAATCTTGAGTGATGAGTGAAATGGGCTTTGGCAGACTGAAATCAAACCAATATTAACGCTACGAGGAGGTGATTTTGAAAAGCAAAAATATGTACGGGGGAAAGACTGGACTGACCCAAAATTAGGCCGATTTTGAATTGTTTGTAATTCGCTTATTTGAAGATGATTCATAGTTTTGGGATCGAATTGTTTCGTTTTTTTATGCTCTACATCTTTGCCACCTTTCAATGTTTTCTATAGGATGTACGGTTTTGGAATTATTAGAGAAAACATTTAAAATAGGCAATATGAGGCCGCCATATGTATTCCATCAATTTCGAGATGGCAGACAGGTAGGAAACTGTTGTTCTATTATACTGACGCAAGGAAGCTTAGGCTCAGTCACTCCTTACTTTATGTTCCATGTTTTATGTTTGTTAGTTTTCTTAACCTTGTTCACTTATTTTGTTGATAGTAACGAAGTAACTATTTCACATAGCTATCCCGTTGACTTAGTTAGATTTTTACCATAGCTTTCGAGCAACTTGGTTCGGTAAAATAACACTTGAGTTTCACCTATTTCTGTTCAAAAGTAACGAAGTAACTATGTCGTATAGAGATCCCGTTAACTGAATTAGATTCTTACTAGAGCTCTCAAGCAATTAGGATTGGTAATGCACAATATTCCTCGTACATATATGTATTTTATCACTTGTTTGGCATAAGTAACGATTTTAAAAGTAATTATTTTGATGTTGTATATATATTGTTTCTACTGAACACACCACACTCAAATTAACATCTATCTCATCTCGTTGAAGTAATTTCATTGTGTTCACAAAAGTAAAAAATTATCTGTACAAAGTAACGAATTATTTCCGGCCTAAAGTAACGAATTTTAATGGTAATTTGAGCAAGCACCTTTGACTATAATAACTTGCCTAATTTTACGTAGAAGTATTCATCATATGAAGTAATTCTTGAAAGTAACTTAAAGTGTTTAATTTTGTAAAAGTAACTTCACCTTGTGACCTGACGTAATTTTGACACATTGCATGTATTAATCTTATTTCTACTATCATTTCGCCAACAACCCTAGCTCCCTCCCATAAGAAATGGAAATGGCTCATTAGTAACTTCGTATCACTGTGTGATATATACCATTGCTTCAACATTGAGTAACTCACCTTCAGTGATTACTATAAAGGAGAAAAAAAATACCATTGAAAGTCTTCAACTCGCGGCTTATTGGAGTAAGACATTGACATCTCCGGTAATTCTCCTCAAGCACACCAGTTATCACAGATACGTCCCACGTAACTCTCTTAACGGAGTTATCTTTGCAATCCGCCCCTCAAGCAACGATCCTACGGCCAGAAGTCCCCGTATTTCATGGAAACTCCTTTCCTCAGCATCGAGATTAATTAGTAACTGAACCGTTGATCCTTTCAGGACAGTTTTCCCCCTTTCCTGACACTACTGGGCAAACCGCACGGGGTGTTTACAATACCAAAAGTAGCTGCTACTCATGAGCAAATGTGAAATCCATGTCACAATCTTCAATTCCACAGTTTTTATCCGATTCAGAAGAAATTTTAAGGGAATGTGTGGGTTAGGCTGTAGATGGTCCCTATCAATTTCATTGTTCTCAAATCATAACTTCACTCTACGTACTCAAAAATATAAATTGAATCTAGCATCAATTTTTTGTTTTTTAATTGACCGTTTCTGACGTTTTACACAGCACCTTGATTAACAATTTCCCGCTATGGAATTGTTTAAGATCATTTAAAAGATTTCAATGATCTATAAATTCATGCCACGGTTACGAGGAAACTATGGGCCAACTCGGCAGATGGTGTTTTTCTGTCAACAGTTAGACCCTTCTGGAATGCGATTGCCGTACAACGCTCAGGGTGGTCTCATTCGATTCATTGAACCTATTTTGATCTAAATTGAAAGACAAAACTACCCTTCTATTTTGGGATTACGATCTTTTAATACTTGAAGCCTTCAGTTACACCCTTTGACCAAAAGTAGTACCGAAGACTCAAGCCTAACTAGTCTCTGGGTGATTTTTGACTCAAGTATTAAAAACTTTGGTTAAGTAGTTTTGAAGGAAAACTTCCAAGGTAATTATTGATAATAATATACTCGTACTAAATACAGTTAAATGAAAGTAACGTCTCCGAGAATTGTAACAAGAGATACATTTAGGATTTTGTTTCTCAACCACTCAATAGCTTCTTTCATGTAGGGGAACATAAATCTAAGTAAAAGAACAAGGCATAAAACCATTGCGACCGCCATAAATTACTCTAGTAGACTGAAGTAGACGTGAAGAAACGCGATGGGACCGATGACCGATCGTAAAACTGGTAGGAAGTCATGTCGAGGACCGAGATTCGAGGCGATAAATAATCTTGCACTCAAAACCACTGGGATACAAGGACGCAAACCGTTCAGTAAATATTTGAACAAGCCCCAGAGTTTCATGGAAGGCTTGATTTACATGTAAGGATCAAGAAAGGAAAAGAAAAAATACAGGGCAGAGCCATAATGGCCATTAATCAAAAAAATTGTTTTCCAAGATGGTGACCGGCCGGGGAAAAAACAACCATTTTAGGTGGGTACGAGGGAGAGTGAAGGTGGTGTTTCTCCATATGGTAATCAGGTAGCAGTTCGGAGGGACCGGTTAAGCGATCCAGTCAGATAAAGGCCCAGGCGAATGGTCGCTTTGGAGAACACGCGCTCTTGTTGAATGTACCGTGAAAAATCAAGTTAGACTCCCGGAGTCACACCGGGAGGAATTAAACGTGTCTGAATCACTTTCGACGCCTACCTACCGTGCGTTCAACGGATTATGACGATTATTTCGACAAATACATTCACAACAAGATGTACATTAGGGGTATTCATGGTCCAGTAGTTTCAACGTCAAATCATCGAATCGTCAGAACTTGAGTTTTGACGAGTTCCAATGGGCATTCTTACGGGGTCATTTACGACGATTCGATTCACTATGGGCTAAAGGCTTCGAAAGTCAAGTTTCGAGGTTGAAGCGTCGAAAAGTAACTACGATCTTATCGGATGCAAAGCGAAACATCCTTATCAATAAATCACGATTGCCAATATCGTTATTCAGATCTACTGATGATGCGTCAGGCAATTAATTGTTCAAATTATCGAGTTTTTACTTTATAGATAGTTAACTTTTACGTATATTGTTTTACAGATGATTTAATCATTTTTTATTCATAATATGGTTGGGGGTTAGCCTGCACTGAATTAGCTTTCACCAATTCCCGCAAAGGAGATATACTTACCTTTTCGACTTTCGGCGATTTGACGAGGGAGTCTAATGAAACCATCACGTTTCGATTATCAAAATGGAACATAAATAACCCTACTATGAGAACTTGGATAAATTAGTCAGATATAATGCGCCAAGCAGCATACTGGTCAATCAATAAATTGCCATTAGTGAAACGCCTCGTGAAAATGCCCGAGGAAAGAGTATTTTTGTTCTTCCTGTAATTCATTTCAAGAATACGTGAAAACAATGAAATACCAACTGCAGATGCCCCAATAACTGCGTAACTTACGAATAAATGTAGGAAATTTACTGAATTTCGGTAGAGCAGTTCGGCTGTTATCTCTTCCAAAGAGACAGAAAGACAGAAGAGATTTACACGCGATTAACTCGTGAGAAAGACCGAGACAGGTTTTAAAAATTTGAGGTGAGAATTCTGCAAGATTTTGTTTGAAATCACTATTTTTTTCTATGGGAGGTACCGAAAGGAAGGTACCAGTGTACTGGTTATAAAAGCTAGAAATAATGTTAGGGCAGTTCTACAATAGTCAAAGAATATTAAAATACAAAGGCAATGAAACATGTAAAACTTGATACATTTATGGATTTGTTGTCACAAATAGCAAGTGATATGATGAAGATTAGATATAGGTATGTGACTCATGTAAGAGACCCGGTAAGCTAAGCCAAATAGTTAATAGGAATGTTAACGGACTTCGAACTACGTTGTTACTAAGATAATAATTTGAGTCTCTACAGTAGGAGAATTGAGTTGAGAAGACAATAGAGGGAGGAAACAAAAAATTGAGTTGCAAAATGGACTCTTTGGAGCTTATTGTTAGTGATGTTTTGTCATAACTCTCTGTATAACCCGGCAACTAGGACAAGAAAGTAATGATGTGATGACAAAAAGTCGGCGAAGCTATGAAAAAGTCCCAACGAGGGAAAATAAAAAAGGGAAACCCACGACTTAGAGGATCGTAAGCTGGAACAGCAACAAAGAAGGTTTTGAAAGAATAACCAAGATAGAGGTTTCATTCGCGACAGTGGCTGAAGAAACTTGATCCTTAGGCGGTCGTTGATAATGACACCTTTGATAGTAGCGAACAATTAAAACAAGGCCAACTCAAAGCCTATGAGCGAGGAGAAAGGCAGAGTAACATGGAGTAGGTATCTGTCATCAGAAGTGTGGCGTGCAAGCGAAAACAAACAATGAAAGTGAGTCATATATGTGTAGCAGACAAATGTTTGCTTTTTGCCATTATTCTAGAGAAAATATACTTCAAGAGCGAACTCGTAATCAGCAATTTTGAGAAACAAGATGATCAGAATATGGTGTAAAGAAGTGAAGTAGGAAATGGAAAGCGGAGATCTGACGACATACGTGCATACTGCGGATGATTACTCGGTTAAGAGATGAGAAAAAAGTCCCAGTCATGATGCATAATCTTAAGAGCGTATTTTCTTAAATTACCAATCGTATTATAATATGTTGAATTGTATTGAAATTTTAGCAATTTCAGTAGAAAGAAGTTGTTAAAGATCCGATTCTATGGCCAAAAAACTCATACTAGATGAAATTCAGATATTCAAAAAAGTTTTTGGACTTCAAGGTTTTTTTTTTTGCAGTTTACATAGATATTTCAGAAAACACACACACACACACAAACATATATGAAAAAGCGCAAACAAATTTTGATTTCAAAATTTTCCGAGCCATCGCAATACCTTCATTTTCTACGAAAATTCGCTAAAACATCTTACAACCAGTTTTTGAGCGGATACTGAGATAGCCACCACAAAGACACTACTCACTCTCGGAGGCAAAGGAAACACAAGCATGATCACAAAAAAGGGATTCCCTAGTACGGCCGACATTTAGGGCTTGAGCGAGGAAAAGGGTTCGGAATGGGCTTATGAGCGCTGGATTCCTAACCAGAACGTAAAACCCGCACCTTATAAAGGGGCTGCGAAAAGTTACGAAGAAATCTCGAGGGTGTTGTGATCAAGGGGTGCGGCTCATGGGGCGACCCTTAGAACTGCTCTTCCTATTTTCCCTACAGCTTTTGTTTCCCTTATTTCTTCCTCTCGACAGAATGTCAAGTCACTGATACGAGTAACTTAGTAACAGGAAACTTTTACTCGCAAGTTTGGCTTTCGAAGATGTTTCGTCTAAAACTCTGAAACCGCAACTCCGCCTTTCACAGAGGAAGCACGTCGTAAGTTTGAACGATCAAACGTTCTCAGTTAGATTTTGGGTCACTGGGACGCGGAAGTTCCTAAAACCACTTGTCAAAAATACATACGTATACTTAACTAATGTTGCATTGTAAATGTTATGCATAGAAATTATTAGTTAGTACAGATACTGTTGAACTTCCAACTATGTGATTGCACAGCATCTAATGTAGGAAATCTTTTCTTGTTGTTTTCTCATGCATAGTAAAGAACTGTACATGTATTGAACAGTATATATCCTGATGTACATGTCATGACGTCATCCTGGTGTTTCGCATTGTGTATGTTCCTAAGTTTGTGGATTGAACAAATCCTATTAATATTGTGTGAACCGACAGAGATTACAAAAGCTGTTGATTATTGGCGATAACATGATTGCATAGTATTTCAAGAAGTAAACTACATATGTGTAACTTACACTTGGTAAGAATGAGCACATTATCAAGGACCGATATTCAATCATTCAAATATCTGATAGTGCGATGTGGGTGGACACATAATTTGATGTTTCACTAAAACCCATGACTTCGTGTTTTTTGGAAAATTATGTCAAATTCTTCATACGAGTTATGTTATGTACTTTGATGAGATATGAGATCGTAAACTCTTCCATAACTCAAAATTGAAAATGCATGAAGTAGAACTAATTTAAACTTGACAAACTCCTAATGATCTACAACTTGCGTTGAATTAATAAAATATATTCTGTCAATAACTTTACAAATGGATAAACTACGAAGGGAATTTGGAGCAGACTAAAAACTTCATACTATATTGAGTAACATTTCTGCTACCACTAATTCGTTGGCTGCCTACCAATACTTCAAATTCAGACAGGTGATTTTCAAGAAAACGTTGAATCTTTCATTATTCTATACCAGCTGTACCCTCTCACTTCGCTCGCTCACCCAAGACATGAATGTAAGTCACAGTGTACCATCACTTGAATTTCAGACTAATTGTGTTAGTATTGCAAGGGAAATACTATCTACCACGCTCAGAGAGGCTCATACCCAGAGAGAAGCCGTTCAAAAATTCAGTATAGGTACATCTTTAAAACTGAATAGGAATAAAATAAGCTAAACAGCCAACTCAGCTAATTAGAATGGTTTCTCAAGTTGTAATATTTACACTTTACCACACCCAAAGACGTCCGTTTCCGAAGGAGAGAAAGAGAGAGAGAGAGAGAGAGAGAGAGAGAGATGATCAAGGGTCTCTCTCTGAACGTATAGTATAGAGATCCATGTGTAGCGAGTGGTAAGTAAAGTAAGTTGCTTGTTCCCATGTGATGAGGATTGGGAGGCATCAGTGGTCGTGAAGCTAGACAGCTGGTGATGACAAACCAATCACACGGATCCGCACTATGGGTGGACAAGATAAGAAAATGGGGAATTTTCATGGTTATCTTTTATTTGCTCATTAAGAAGATCTGAACGAAAGCTTAACGAAAAGGTGCGTTTCTGACTTCCGCGTCACCTAAGACCTATTCTTGGATTCTCGATCGAGATACGTGCCGTCCTGATTTAAGCAAATCATCAAAATGACCCGAAAAAACAATATCATACACTTCAGCATTTGGATCCACCTACCGTCACAAATATTTTATACACAATTAACGTCGTAGTGGGTACTACTTCTATGCCTACCCCAAGGCAATAGGTTACCTTGAATTCACTTTTTCATAGCAATCGAAATTTTCCACAGGAGGGGCAATTTAAAAGAATAAGCTCCAAAACCATTATAAGAAACTGTTGGCAATTTTATATGTGGCTTTTGCTTATGAATCGTGCAAAACTGCAGTCCCCTGGGTGTTTACAATATTTTGCAGGGCGTTTAATACAAGGAGCTTCCCTCATCTCGTTACGTGGCAAAGGTAATTAACCGCGGCGTCTTTTAAGGTCCAACCGCGGTTTCTGAACTCATCAAAGTTAGATGAAGAGATCTTCTTCACAAAGGAGCGAAGACGCTTAATGGACCTCCTTTCCTCGCATAGTTCTTCAAGTGAATTCGTTATTCTTTGGAAGGCTGTCTTGAATCACTTGGACGCTACTGGACACGGAAACTTCTTAAATCGGCAACTACAATGTTATCCGTGAGTTTGACAACAGATCGATAAAATGGTGAAAATCAAGTCAAGATCAAAATGATTCAACAGCAAAATCCAGGTCATGCTGGTGTGTAACTGGTGTGTAACAAAAATAAAATGAAATGTAGTGGAAATATAGTAAGTTATATACTGAGTAACAAAAACTAAATTTCCAACGAACAACATACTAGAAAATGCTACGAAAACATTACACTCCGGTACTCTTCAGTACCTGGGTAATCTGCTATATGGCAACATTTACTAGGCGGGACGTCTATACTAACACGCGGCGGAGAAGAGCACTTAATAACATCCTCAGGGTGTTTACAATAGACGGAAACCAAGGTGCAACATGCGTAACGGAGTAGAAACCTCCGAGATATCTAGCAAAAAACATAATATCCACTGAACCTAGTAGTATAACAAACATTTCACGTACATGTGGCTTTCATAACTGCTTGTTTATTCCCATTATATTTGTGTCGTGGAATTTGCAAACGACTTTATTCAACATCCACAATAATTTCTATTGCATCTGCTACAATCCAGCATCGGTACTGGATAACTAGGCCTCCGAGTTGGTAGCTGTTTACAAATACGAACATCAATTGTTGTAACATTGCGATAACAGACCGTGTTTTCATCAGTTTTATGAAACACGAACTTCCTGTTATAATACAAAAAAAAGTTATGAAAGGGGAATCGGGTGGGAAGGTAAGCTGTAATGGCAAGAATAAACTGATTCTGCAGTTTGGAAGTGAAACGAATCCACCGAAGTCCCTATGATAAGTTTTGAAAAAAAAAAGAAAAAAAATCACAATAGGTATTCTCATCTGGTGAGACGGTAAAATGTCATTTCATTCTTGCAAACCAATTTCCAACCAAAATGTCATTAGGTATCATACCGCAGACTGATTTGGCAGACAGATTTGACTGCTGATTTGGCTGAATCCAGATCGTGATATCAACACCTGATGACCACAGGGAACGTTTACACTGTGATTATTGTCAGTAGGCAATAATATGATCGTGATTTTGGAACTATTGATTATATCGTCTACCCAATTGGTACATTCATTGCATGTAACGGTTGTGGTAGTTCAAGTAACCAGTACTTTTTATTTCATTGTGTGCTAGAGTTTCACTGTAGTAAATAGATGGATGGAAGATTAATTGAATTTTGGAATGCTGCCACGCTCCAGGACGTTTTAAGGTCCGTCACGCATTATAGATTACAAATACTAAATAAACCACTTAAACAATTAATAATTATGAGCAAGGCTGATCATGTTGCACTTCGTTTCATATAGCGGTTGTGGTTGGATTAATTTCGAGTACGTTCTCCTTGATGGACTTGAATTTTGTTATGATAAGTTCATTACACGTATGTAGAATATGATTGAGCAGAGTGGATTCCATTATGTGGACTAGGATACACTACAGTTCTCAAGGACGTTTTTCAGCTTGCCACGAATTATGGCTGGTATAGATAGGTACTGGATACTATTCCTGCTGGAACAGACAGGTACTAGATGATATTACTCGAACGATGATGTATGAACACGGCGCTGGTGTGGTACTTTTTTTCCATTTAACGGTTTTGACTGGAATAATTTCAAGTACCGTCCCTTAGTGGGTTTGGGGAGATGACAGTAATGATCGAGCAATTCGGATTTCATTACATATACTTGGATATGCTAGTATCCTCCAAGAAGTTTTGTGAGATTTGCAACGTATCATAGCTGGTACGTATACCAGATATACAAGAAGGTGCAACCCCTCCCAATCTTGTAGGAATGTTATAAATAACTCTGGTTCATGATGATGCGTGGTTGTTGTACTCTAAACGAGGCAATCGTGCCGATTGACGTTGTTTACTTTAAATGGATACAGATGAAGGACTCGGGACTCAACCCAATCAAGTTGATGAGGATCGGCAGGAAGGTGGACCACCGTTTGAAATTTCCAAGCCTGATCGTCGAAGAGGGGATACTAAGCCCAGGCGGTTAACAAGCTGAGAATACCTCGAGGATGCCTTAACCTGCAATTAACTCGAAGGAAAACAAACTGATGGTACGAGGATGGCTGCGAGCCCTCGGGTGGGGTGGGTCGAAACGGCCCAGAGATGCGTGGAGGTTGGGGAATGACTTCCTCCTCCCACATGACCCTTGTCGACTCAAGCCCGACCGAAAAATCGGCCTGGTTGTTGGCGATGTATTATACGAGATGAGATGTGCAATCTCGTAGATGAGATGTGCAATGCATCAACCACTTCAATCCTTTGTAGACAACCACACAAACACAGACACACACACAAAACTAATGATCTACTGCGTACTTTTCAAAAAACCTCATGGAAAACATGGAATATTTTACGGATGAGACTAATGCAGATGAGATGAAGAGAACCACCAAAATTACCCACCAATCTATTTCAGCTACGGCACAGAATTAAAAAGTACATCCTGAAAACCAATCCATACGCATGCATTGCAGGGCAAATAATCAACATATTCTTAACTGAAGAATTTTCACATGAATCTGTCGTATGGCTGTTGGATGTTCGTTACGGTTGGACTTTGTATCAGGAAATTCAAGAATAGCAACAACACTACAAATCTATTCGGTTCCAATGTACGAGTATGTAACCAGGAAAACTATTCCAGTGCATGTGTCATTCTCGCGAAACATCATATTGTCTCATAACATCATATTGTCTCATAACATTCTTGTATCTTATCGGCCGTGCTTCGGTGATGTATATCAAGTCAAGAGTGGAGGCAATGCGAACGTATGAACTTGCATGATTACATACACAGAAGTAGGTACAAACCAGAATTGTTATAAACATTCTACTTAGCTACAAGACGTCTATACGTACTTCAGTGCAGCATAGCTACTTATCTACACATGTATACCACTTCTCCATTAGATATAAACTTTTTTAAAATTATATTTAGATACTAAAGAATCAGAATGAACCAGGTCACTGGCGGTACTAATAGGAGTTCTGTGTACAATGATGATGACGACTGCTTATTGTTGTGCGGCACGAGGCATGTTTGCTTTCTACCAATCTGGACTGAATAGTCAGTCAGGACGTAGAATATTCTCCTGGTTAACTTCTTCTTCTTCCCTTCCATTTCCAAAGACCATGAGGAAGAAGGCGGTGGCGGGAGGAGCGGCCTCGGATAATAATTTGTGATAGTTCGTGTGTTGGTGCCCAGTCAACGCCTTTTCACACGGGTCACGACTCTCGTGATCCCCTCCTCCCAGCCCTCCTAGTAAAATACCTGTTTACCGAAGAGCAACTCCGAGGAACCAATGTCATGGTTCGTTACATAGCGGCCCCTATAAGAGCTCCGGGGCCGGCTTCAAATCCGAAATAAATAATATTGGCACCTCGCGGGCGTTCGTTGCCCGGATAAATTGCTCCCAACACTCACTCTCTCGCCTCCTGCCTTTTTAACAAACAAACGATTTACGAGATGCTCGGACGTCTCTGCTTGTGTGGCTCTGCTCGTTAGCCCATCCTTTGCTCGTTATAGAGAATTCAATTTAACCGTTATACCAGCGATCATAACAACCACAACAATATGGACATATACAATACAAACTGCACAGAGGTCAAACATATGTGAGAGATGATGCGTTGGGCGTTAAAGAGAAATCTTATGAGCTTAAACAAAAGATTTTTTTTTCTCTTCATATATATGTGTAGCGATGCGAATGGCAAAATTAAGTGACTATTACTAATTATTGCGTAGGATGATTTGAAATAATCAGTCCCCATATAGGTAATCAAAAATTCAAACCACATTTGTTTTAGTAGCAAATAATTAGAAATTGTTCACCAATAATTAAGGAATCTCACATGAATATGTCCAATGTATTTTTCAATACTCAGCACTTAGTTAAGCCTACTAAATACGAATACATTTATCACTGTATGTACACTGTAGGCATTATCTATCCTTTATGCATCATTGAAATACAATTTGGTCAGTACAATTATCAATTCGGTTTGATGATACGGAGATATGAGTGAAAAACAATATTTTCTATCTGATTTTGGGCTAACATGAATCATGACTCGTTGACCATTTTGGGGAAAACCGCATCTTCATCGGTCCAGCCGTTTCGGGGTTCATAGAGGGTACAAAGTGCATTCATTTTTTTATACATATTACACACTAGCAGATTATCCGGGCCATACCCGGCGTTTGTATTAACTTCATCTAATCGTTTATCTACATATACTTCATTTATATTGTTAGCTTCACACATACAGTGCAGAGTAACTTCGTTAATTACGGTAGTTGCATTGTTCACCAATAGACGGGGAAATTTAACAACTTTCCTAATTAGGTATGATCTTTGTTTTACTAGGACAACGTTGTGAGGTATTTAGGATTTTACGGAAGGTTTTGACGATTTTAATGCAGTCAAAACCATCTCAGGAACTTACTGACCATTTTGCAACAAACTGCATTAAAATCGTTACACCAACACCGATCAATATTAGAATTGATTGATGATATATATTTGATGATTATTGATTTATTTGATTTATAATCAAATAGTCATTACCGGATTGTATGCGAACCAGTAAACCACCCACTTGAGGTTGACGCAGACAGGAAACATTTATTTTGGGATGGTAGGTACTCAATAGGTATTGGTGGTGCTGGTCTTCGCGTTCTTCAGATGCCAGAAGAAATTCCCAAAGGGGTCGCTATCGAACACCAGGAGTCCACCTGGGGTCCAATGATGTGGAAAAGATTAAAACTCTTCCCAGGGAGAACGATGCAACGTCAGAGAAAGTCAGGTAGGTTTCTCAAGGTGGGACCTTGTCAGTCAACGTTTTTGTTCCTGCCCTTTACGTGAAGGTGACAGGTTAATCGGAGTCCTAACCCTGTTTTCTAAGGACGAAATCCTTAGGCTGAAGCTTCGTAGGAGAACATCCAAGTCGGAACAACTCTGTTCCTCAGAAGCGGATTATATTTCGTTTTTTACTTTCAGAACCGGGACAGGAGTTGTAACATCCAAATTTTCTCCAAGGTAAAGAAAGAGCCTCAGAATAGTTCAACAACTAGTCCTGTATTCACTCTCCTACCGCATTCAAACGAGGAACTTTGTCTACACTGGTTGAAACGCAACACCGTAATGATATAGGAATACGGCATGATTGAGTTCATGGTTTACCTAACCACAGCTGAGGGTCAGGTAGTCATAGAAAAACCGCATTAAAAAACTCGGCTATAAAAAAGTTTGAGAGTGAAATCAATATTACTAAAACAAATTTACGGTTACCACTATTGTGTTATAAGGTTTCCTAAATAGAAATTTAGAGGTGTACGTTACATGGCAGAGTGGAAGGTGTCATGTTACTGGAACCCATTGATTTTGGTTGTAGTAGAACAGATTTGTAGCAATAGATGGAATAACATCCCATTGATGTAGGTAAAGGTGTAGGTAAAGATTCGACATATGAAACAAATTAAACTTCGATAAAATTATCAACTAGTGCACATGTATTTCAAGACGCCTCATAAATAGGAAGAAAACCTAGCAGTCGAGTAGCATGACCAGATGAGTGAATCTTCTACAATAATGATTTTATTTCTTTTGAATTTGAATTTTTAGTGCACACAAATTTATACCATTAAATCTTATGTCACACTTACTTTTATAACAATACCCTGCAACAATAGTCAATTTTAGTTTTGAATTACCACTATTATTTGTTCATTTATTTCCTCAAGTTTTGTGAATTAATTTTCATTCATACTAATATAAACCTTGGTCACATATCTAATTTATTAGATATTTATAGACAAAATTCACTATTGATCTGTTTTGTGATTTTATTGGAATCACTTGTTCATAGAAATCTCTTAAAAACGTTCCAAAACGTATTTCTATAAAGAAAAATGTCAAACATAACATTTTCTATCACTATGGAGATATTGCTGTAGCTCAATAAATTTCTTTTGGAAATCCCTAAAAATGCTCTCACCCAGATTAAATTCTGGAAGATGATTATCCATCTAAATCTAAGTAGATAACCCACTTTATCTACTAATCAAACTCGGTTGTAATTATAATATTTAATGAGTTGTGAAAAACAACTTATCTCACGTTAAATTTGTACACCCAAACATTGAACGACACATCTGTCACAAAGATCCCTTCCTATCGTATTCTGAAAATGACATTCGATCGAATAGGATTTAGGAAAATGGCGGTCAAATCATCAGGGTAATGTGAAGAATTACTAAATGTTTTCTGAATCGTACTGAAACAAGAAACGAATATTTTAAAACATTTCTCAATAACAGGTAAGACTGAAGGAATTATTGATTAAAAAATAAATATTTTATTCAGATGATAGAACACATGTAAACTCTATTTCCGAACACTCGAAATCTTCGAGGTCTGTCAAGTAAATCAATGAATGGATATTTTAAGTATCTATATTTTTATTGCTCCCTCGGATAGATTTCCATTAACTGAAAACGGTTTGATATTAATGTGGAGACAATGGAAAACGGTTTGATATTAATGTGGAGACATATACGATTGGATATTATTGTGTGTGGTTTTCATTTATGAGGGGCATTGAAAGTGGAGCACTATCCATGAGTTTAATACGGAACAGCATAGCTTATAGGGATAATATAACAGGATGTACAATATTCGCTAAGTTGCGAAGCAATTCCATCACCATACACAACCTAATCAACAAAGTACGAGTACAATATCCCCAATGCTCAAGGGTTGTCTCCAATCACGATTCATGAATTTCACATCGAAGGGGAGACAGGAGCTCACCGACGGTAACGTAATGTGAACGCATCAATATTTAGTTCAGGAAGAAAAGGGTTTGCTCCGAGGGATGCAGACTTGAAATTCTGGAAAAATCAATCGCAAAAGTAACTTTTACTAAAGGCAATACATTGAGGTACCAAATTATATCCTCTCCCAGAATTGTTAATTGTTCCTAGGAAATAGGAAACATGGACATGTTATGTTAATGTAAGCATAAATGAACGGAATGAAAATTCAAGAACCTGATGATTACACTTAAAAAGGAGTACATCAGACTGATTTTTTACCGAATTGGTTAATTATTCCCAATGATTTTAAATCGACTTAGAAAAACCTCACTTATTGGAACATGCACGAGGAGAATTAGTAGAAGTTATAAATTACATACAGCGTGTTATATCAAGCGGATCGTGACTATAGCAATACTTCTCAATGGCTGTAGGTGTTGAAGATTGCTGCTGATGGGTCGGATCTATCCGACTCCCAGTTCAGAGATGCACTTTCCTTTAGACAGTGTCCCAAGATCTTGTGATGGCTGAGGCATTTGATGTTAACCATGCAATCAATTGTAGAAGTTCCAGTAATGCAGCATGATCGTATGAGCGAATTTTCTTAATAATTACCTATACGTTAAATTGTACTGAAATTTGAGCAATTTCAGTAGAAAGGAATTGTTAAAAACCAATTTTATGGCAAAAAAACTCGTACTAAATGAAATTCGGTGATTCAAAAAAGATTTTGGAATTTTAGGCTTTTTTTGCAGTTTTTATAGATTTTTCAGCAAATAATAATGAAATGTATGCTTTTCAGCATAATTTCGCACAATAGGTACCTGACTATTTCATAAAAACCGGATAAAACTTCGGATAATGTTTGGTGTGACAAGGAATTGGAGCAGAAAGACAGACGCATAAAAATTGAGCAGTAAGCTCTCAGTTACAAAAAGCATAAGAAAACATTGATTTTGGAGGATATAAATTCTGTCGACTTCTTGCAAGAACACAAGGCTTCCCTAACTTTCAGCGAAGGAGCAAAAAACTGTCAACCACTCTCGTAGGCTTACGATCAAGAAACGGAAGTTCCGAAAATCGAATAGAAAAGAACTGAACCTTCCGTCATCCGTCGCTTTTCTATGAAAAAATTGGACCAATGTTTCATCTACATTTTATTGAAAATCAGGTGTTTATGGAACAATCATTTCGGCATTACATTCAAACAAACTGGGTGAAATTAATGGTTAATATTTACAAAAATATGTTTAAGGAGGGTTATTATCAAAACGAATAGATTTGATTCCAAACAGTCGAATGATACTTCTGAAAGAATTTTACACCCAATCTTTCACGCCCAGCTTAAGGATGTAAATAAAAATAATAAAGTGAACACGACTGTAAATCGAGTTAAGCATAAAACGTGCTGATTGACAAATAAATGTTAATATTCTGTTGTAAAAAAAAAAAAAATAATAATAAAATAAAAATAAATAAAATAAAATAAAAAAGTAAGCTAACAAAGTTTGGGCAAAAAAGAGGGTAAAAATTAATTTTTCTTGGTCGATTACAACGAATTATTATTGAAAATAATAAATCAAAATTAATAAATACAACAGAAGAAATGACAAATGTCAGTTTTTTCATATGTTCTGAATATATCGTACTGAAGAGATTTTTTAAAATATTCACTCTAACCCAAGAACCTATAAAACTGTGATAAATATTATTACAGGAAAGATAATCGATGTGGCACACATGTACTTGTATTGTATGCGAAAATAAATCAATGCTCTCATCAAGTATGTGCTTTACCTGTGAATAATAAAATACTACTTTCTTAATAAAACACCTATTTAAGCTTTCCCAATTTCGTCGGGCTGTCTACTACATTCGTCGATGTCAGTTGGTTGATAAAATCTTCCGTGGTGATGATTTGTGCTCCCTATTCTGTCGATAGAATCTCTGCTATTCGGAGGTGACCGTTATTAAGTACACCGAGGGTTGGTAGTGCGTTGAGACCACTAGTAGGTTTAACAACCAAAAAATTGCTTCAAGCCTCCCCACCACACGTGTTTCCTGCTTCATCTATAGTTATTATAGTTATTGTTCTTAGTTATTCACCAGCCTTTACTCCCTAATTCATTTAGGTATCTCTCTGAGAAATCAAGAACTGGACGGCTGCTCATAGCGAATTAACACCGGAGCCCCTACTTACATCAATAAGAGGGCGTCGAATTCTTTCAACATTCGGAAAACTACCTGCCCAGAACAGCTATTCAGCACGCGATGAAAGGAAAGGAGGTGGAAAAAATCTGTGTTCCATAAATGCCGGACTACGGCACTATCTGAAATTATAAAACAGATTATTTTAGCCATAATGTTCACTCAGCCAATCAGGTTGGTTCTCCAATATTACACTTCAAACATGGTCTCAGGGGTCACTTGGCTGGCAATAACGCGTCTTCGAATCTGACAATTGTTTTCTGAACATCCAACAGTTGAGCCATTGCAAATTTTAGCAAAGTATAGTCGCATAAAAAAGAAAAATTAAAAACTAAACCAAGTGGCTATAATGCAGATACAGTACCTAGGAATGAATGATTATTCTACCTCTTGTTTGATACAATTTGTTATTTTTACTACAAACAATATTATATTCTTACCAACAGTTTGGATGATCTTATTTTATGTTTATTAATGATATATTCATTTTTTTTAATGGTATATGTACACATATGTTTTTGAAATATGTAATGATATTATAAATTATCGAGAGAATTGGCCTAATAGCAGGAGATAGTGGCAGCCTATCCTTGTTATGTAGCCATCTGGTTTACAAAAATTCCTTGGAAGAACATTGTCCAATCGAGCGTGTAGTTTTATTATTTTTATTTTTTTAATATTATTTCATTCATTTTGGTTTATTATTTCCAATAATAAGCCTATGTGATCGTGTAGCAAAAAAGTTTTATAACCCCCCTCAAACTTTGTCACTTTACGTTTCAAGGTGCGTAGAATCCAAATTTGAAATGTCCGTCCGCCGTTCGGCGTCCAGGCCATAAAAGGCCTAAGAATTTACTTAAAAATCCCGTTCTTTCGCACATAGACTCCATTTGGGGTCTAGTTGGTCCTAAAGTTTAACCATCCCGATCGCTTTACTCGCATAGATGCTATGGGCCAAAAACGGGCGAAAAAGTGTTTTTTTTTTTTTTTCGAGATTTTGAGTGTTAGACGTGTTAGACGCACGCCTGGCACGCTTGGCAGGGGGTCACGGTGGGTGGTGAGGGTGGTCAGCCTCACCAGGTGAGGGTGGTCAGGTGGAGTGAGAGGAGGCGCCGCGGCACCTTGTGGTGGCTGGAGTGACCAGGGGCGTAGCAGAGGGGTGTAGGAGAATGGATATTTATTACTTTTACGTGTTATACCCATATAATACACCGCGGCACCATGTGGTGGGTACAGCGTTCCTTCGAGGCATGCATATATGTTTTTTTTTTAGGTCATATTTGTGTGTTAATACCAATGCTTTTCCTACGCATATTTAATAGCATATCCTCTCGACTTTTCGTACGTACTTAGATAATGATATTATTAAGGCAATAACTATTTGAATAGATAGGAGCTCAAATCGAGAAATATAAACATGCTTATATAATTATAGAAGTATAGGTTGTGGCAACTCGAAATAGGACACGCCGAGGAGTCTGGACGGGCCTTACGACG
Organism: Adelphocoris suturalis; assembly: GCA_030762985.1. Classification (NCBI taxonomy): domain Eukaryota; kingdom Metazoa; phylum Arthropoda; class Insecta; order Hemiptera; family Miridae; genus Adelphocoris; species Adelphocoris suturalis. The sequence continues at coordinate 37,622,260 of CM061046.1, forward strand.
TACGCAAGCCAACTAAAACTACGATCAAACTCAATTGAAAAAGTAATAAACCTTTGTGAAATATTTTGCAGCGTTTTTGTTTTTCATCTATCATATCTAGTATTATTTTATAACTAATTACAAAGAACACTAAATATTCGATAAATAAGAAAAAATATTATATAAATGGAACAATAAATAAACAATCAATATTAAAATAAGTCTCAGTATGAGCATTCGGCATATAGTTCACTATTTTAGGATATAAGAAATTTTATTTTAAGCAGTCTCAAATCATGTTACCTTTATCGAACAATGAATTATCCATTCATTGTACAATATTTCTAATATCTAATTAACGTGTATATAGTTTTCAAAATGATTTTCATTAATTTTGGTTCCTCTATGTAAACTAAATGATGTTTTATTTTATTTGCAACTGAATTTATATGGTTGAGTTTGTTTAGCAGTGGATAAATGAAATTGAATAAATTGTTAGTAATTAGCTTTAGTCTGTAAAAGGGTGCATTCAAAGTAAAATACTTTCTGACTCTAGGTAACCGAAATCTCTACGCCGTATTAATTGAGTAGCGAACCAGCGGTAACAAGGTTCGTATATGCTTTATAGCAAACAACAACATACTTTTCACATACAGCTAAGGTACGCTTAATACGTTGCATTACCTGGAAAGCATTTTCAGTCGGGATCCTCGGGCTAAGCTGGTACGCAACTTTCAGAATTCGTTTTTGCAGTACATGAATGGATGTAACAAAAGCTCAGCTCTAGTAGTTTATCCAACTAATGTGAATTTTTACTAAGGCCACTACTTAATAGATAAAATATGATCAACCCAAAATATATACGTTGTCAAAATTATCAGGATGAGGTTCAAACGAATCCCTTAGTTACGAGTCCTGATGATGGTTTTATATAAACCGAAAGCTCGGCAATAAGGGACTATTATTCGTTTGGTCCTTATCCTGATGATTTTGACACCACTACCTAACGTTAAGTATTTTTGAGATGCGAGCGAAGCGTACATCCAGACCACTGATATAAGCACAAACCTGATCTGCGTAAAATCTCTCCAAGAGTGGTGTTGTAGACAAGCTTACACTAGATCATCAGAAAAACTTGCGATAATCTCCATCACACAAACAACCTTCACGAAAACTCTTTTGTATAACCGATGAGAAGGTAAATAACAAGGGAAAACTGCAAATTATTACACGAAGTTTTATTATATCTGTATTAATAGCCCTTCTACGCAGATCATTGGTCCATAAATATTAAACCCCGTATACAGTAATGATCAAAACTTGGACCTTTACAGCTCCAGGACCCCACAATTTTACGCTTTTTAGTAAATGTCAAAAACATTAGAAAAAACGGCAGGTGGAAAAGGAAAGAAATTAGCCCATGCAACTACGTTAACTCGTCTCGCGGTCCTACAAAAATGCGATCCTGCAAAAATTCAAATCACGGGCTATCGTAAAGACATGAAACATGTAAAATTAAAGGTAGGTAATAGCAATCGTATTTCTTACATACTTAGTAAGTTGACGGATTTATATGCAATAAGAACATTTTAATTTTCAAACAAGGTTGGATACGGTTTGAGGATTTTCATGAGATGGCGGGTAAATATTCATGAGTCTCGCCACCTTGATAATTCATTCATAAGTAATTGTCCGTTCATAATTTGCAAGAGTAATTATACGAGATGTAAATTACAGGAATTATGAATAGTTGGTATCAAATATAGAGAAGGCGGTGAAGATCCTTTCCCAAGGATACTCTTGTCAAAATTCCGATTAAGTATATTTTTATTTCACTTACTTGAACATAAGTGAAAGAAAACTTTCCTGTTCTTATAATTGCAGAAATAAAGCATTGTTCCTTAGTTACCAAGCTTTGTTGTATTATGAAAAAATAGGCACCTTACTTTTTTTTGCAGATCACACAAATGAATGTTGTTAGGATGAGATCTCTGTCACAACAGATGAAACCAATTTAGGGCATTGACAAAATTCGTCAGTTTAAATTCTTTAAAGAGACCAATCAGTAACTGATGATATTGTATTCGAAATTAATGTCAAATTTTCAATCAGTACATGAAATAGGTCACAATAGTGAAACAGACTATGATAGTCACTATGCATACAAAGACACAATAGAATTAAGCAATTAAGCGAAAAGTACCCAGTTAATAATTATCCCATGTCGTTTCATGTATTTATACTGTATTTTTGTATTCTCCTACTTCTTCTTCGACATCTAAACTTCAGTTTCCGAAACCAACGTGAAGTTACTTCTACACAAGCCAAAGGCAAACTGTAGTTTAAACCATGTTTCAAAATTAAACGACGCTCGGCAATATATATTTCGAAGGGATACGGATTTCAGAAAGCTCTCCTGGTTAATTTAACACTATAATGCGTAGGTAATGAACTTCGACAACTACATGCGTTCAGAATAAGAAGGTGAACTCAAACGAGAGGTAGTTTCCCAGAGGACCATACCCAGTTCTTAAGAGACGTGGTACCCTGTTTAGTCTTCTTTAGATTAAGTTGGTACAACTGGTGGTTCATATGCTTGCCTCAGGGTTTCCACCCGCTAAATTGGCTCTCGATATGAAGTTACTATTGTGTCTACGACATTATTACAGTCTCTCCGACATATATTTAAATTTTAACCTTGACTTGTACCCTATGAAAAGGAGGTGATGTAAATGAAGTAATTAACCCTTCAAAGAGTAGAGGAGATTAACCTGCTTCATCCACAGGATATCCACAAAGCTGAAAAGCCCAGAAACCACCCCAAGATGCGGCAGTTGCAAGAATCGAGAAGAAGGAACTACCCATATCCATCACAACCCCCCGGTCCTTAAAGTTACATTGCATTTCAAATAATTATCACTTATGCTTTGAAACATGACCATATAGTTCCTCGTGTGATTATTTGTGGGTTTCTCTTGATTTTAAACGATTTCAAGCCAAAGTATAGAATAATCGTATAGAAATTTAATTAAAGAAAAATTGCCTCTTTCTACTGAGTACAAAAGTGAGGAAGGGGAATGTCATCAGGGAGTTCTCCTCAAGCACAAAGGCAATTTAATAACGAAACCCCCGCCGTGCCGCCCTTCTACCGCCACGCCCCAATCACCTCGAACGCCCCCCTAGGGCGAGCGATCCCTCTGCGGAATACCCTCGCCAGAACGCCTATCCCATCAAGGGTGGGTAAATCTAATCACCCGGGAGAAGAAGGGAACCGAGGACTGAGGAAGAAAGGATGTGGAATGAGAAAGGAAAGAAGGGGTTTGGCGGGGTGGGTACTCTTTTCACGAGTTTCGCGTCGCGGTAGTGACGAACAAAAAGTACGGCAAGTACAACGGGGAGCAGAGGTATAGAGTGCGGCAACCCCAGTATATTTTATTGTGATCACAACACCACACCTCCCCTCCCCCCAAACACTCCACACCGTTTCCTTGGTACCCCCATCGCCCCACCCCTACGTATTCTGACACCTCCGATCTTTTGTTCTATCTCTCTTCAATGGCATCCAACGCATTTTCTTTTTCTTTTTTAATTTTATTTGTTTTGTTATTTCCCCTCATTTCACAAAAATGCTTTTCCTTTGTGTACCCCGACTTTTTTCACGCTGTTCCCGAAAGGACTGATATCCAAATTGCATTTGACGTTGTAACGAGAGCTGCGCTTTGAGGTTGATCTAGGTGTCATGTAACAAAACCAACATATTTCAGGGGATGTCTAAAGTATGAAAAGAGACACACAAAATTTCGTTTCGAAAATCCTTCAAAAATTTAGCGCTACCTGAAACCTTTACAAGTTAAGTGTTAGGAAAATCAATTAAAACTAGATTATTTCTCATCAGACCAAAGTTGGACAAACTACCGTGGGACAGCTGCAAGTGACTTTGAGGAAGCTAGATCAGCTGGGTAAGCGTTAAAGATAATATCTCTCCTGTACAGCTTAGAGCGCAGAAAATAGATACACAGCCTCTTGGCGACTGCAGGAAGTGATTGGGAGGAAATCAGATGTGTGAGCGATGAAGCTAACTTCTCTCCTGTACATCATAGAACCCTGAAATCTGGCACAGCATCTTTCTTGTGGACCACTAAGAGTGATCGCGAGGTAGTCAGATCAGCTGGGCAAGTAAGGAAGCTGACTTCTCTCACGTATGAACATCCTAGCCCTGAGATTTGCTACACAGCCTTTGGGGACCTGTGGAAGTGATTGCGAGGAAGTCAAATCAGCTGTAGGAGCGATTAGGTCAACTTTTCTCTTGGACATCCTAGAGCCCTGAAATTGGGTACACATCCTGTTGGGGATAGCTGGAATAAATTGCAATGAAGTCAAATTATCTAATGAAAGATTAGGCTATGGTTAGTCCACTACCGATTTTGTTGTTCTCATATCAATACTTGATTCTGCATATGCGCAAATGTAAATTAAATCAAACATCATTTTCTCGTTTTCTAATTGACCGATTATGACATATTACGCTATATCTTCATCTAGTATTTACTGCTATATTCATCCTCAAATGATTTTTAAACATTTCAGTGACCTAAACGTATTCTTGATATGAATACGAGGATGCCATGTGCCACACCCAACTTGGCAGACTTTTTAGATTTTCGTTCAACTTTACCCAACAATCGATGCACAGTGCGCTGGGGGAATTAATATTGGAGGAAATCCCCTCATATCGAATGTTGTCAAATCAACACCCCGAAGGAACGTGAGTGGTGGGGGGATTTGATGGACAAGCGGGAACACTTCAACGTGGATGAGCCCCCATTGTTATCTCGACGCCTTCGCCAGACAAAGCAATCCATCAAACCCCTATGAAGGCTGAAGGGCTCATCAACGGGGGTGACTGTACTTCCTGCGCGGGAGGACACCACAGATAAACCGCGGTTTCTGTTGATTGTTGAAAACGGAATGCTTAATGCACAGGTTATAGCTAAGATAGGTTGAAAGAAGGTGGATGAAGGGTGATTTTTTACACTTTCATGCCATTGCTTTGGCACCAGTGTTGCCAGATGCAAACTCTGGTTCGTATTTGTACAACTTTTCAAACTACGAGCTAATTGTACTTGTACGATCGTTCACTGAATGATATTATTTCAACAATGGTTAACTATAAGCAGTCATAATGTTGTGGTTTCAACGGAACATTTTCTCAGAAATAGTTCTGGGACGTGTTTCTTAGGTGTCTACTCCATGTTCACAATAGCGTCCATTGAACCTGATGAAAACTTGGTAGGCTCATAATAATGAATCTCAGGTAAAGATTATCACCTAGGTACCGAGATACGTCTTGCAATTTCCAAAAGCTTTGTAAAGTTCACTTTCTAAACTTACCCTTTTTTATGCAATTCTACCTAAAGATTCAATCGATTTTATCAATACATATTACTAGTGTTTTCCAATTAGTTATTTGCATTTTACCTTACCAAACTGTAAAATGAATAACACTGAAGAAGGGACTAGGGAATAACTACTTAGTACCTGTCATTTTCAAGCGCCAATGTGATTAGCATAAGATCAATCAGGGTGCTCATACTCCAAAAGTAAAAAAACATACTAAATCAAGCCTTTCAGTAAAATTAGTATAATATAGTTGGAGAAATGAAGCAATGCTTGAACAAGCGTTTTAGAAACTAAGCGCCACAAATAATTGTTTTTCAGTTTTTTACGAAACAATTACAATGGTTATCAATTAAATTAAAAAATAAAATGGAGTCAACAAATCAAACACCTGGATTTATTCCCAACAAGAGAACGGAAATGATAGAAATTAAACGCTTAAAAAAATAACATGGATTGGTGGCAATCTGTCCAAGCTCGAAGTAACAAAAGGCTCGAAGTAAGTGAACACTCGGTTATTCTGCTGTTATAGGTTTTATAGAATCGATCGTTGACACAAAGGAAATACAGAGCTCGAGAGTGCATCGGGAAGAAATGAAATGACTTATGATTACCTTCTTAATGGGTTTTTACGTTTTTGTGCGGGGAGGCTTCTCGTTATAGACCTTCAGTCAAGGGATTTTTTGTGCGGAGAGCAGCTCCGTGATCATCTCCTTTCAAACAGTTTTATCTGATTGACGGTCTTTGACTAATGGGTTTCGAAGGTGGACATCGTATTTTTAAATCTTGTTTTTAAAGGATTAAGTAAAAAAACAGGTTGAAAAAGAATGGAGGAAAAGTGCAATGAGAAAAACAGTAGACGGCGAGGGAGTAGATGATGGGGTTTGGTTCTTCACTCAACGAACCCACGCTCAGACATCATGATTCAGTGAAAGATTTTAATCTTCGTGCACCGAAAATCCGTTTCCTACCGAGGAATTACAGACAACAAGTTTACAAGCAAAAAACTTCTGATAGACTATCTCTCTAGGAAGCGTAAGTTAACATTTCGAGATGCTGAACAATAATTTTAGGTAATTTCACACAAATTCATACTGGTTCAAAAAGTAACCGATTACAATAAATCAATGAAAAATTTACTGCGTCCATCGTTTCTCTAAAATAAACTCTCGGAAGGACCAAGAGTGAATAAAATCGTATTAAAATTTATTGTGGCGCAAAGCTTCTATCTATGCTAAACACGAATGTACCTTAAATGATTGAAATGTTTTACCTAAATGATCTTGAAAAAATTCAAAGCGAAAAATAGTACATCAAAATGGAGTATAAAACGTCAAAATCGTCAATTAAGAGATGAAAAATGATGCTTGAAGTAATTTAGGTTTACGCACGCGCAGCATGAAGTAATGATTTTAGAGCAATGAAATTGGTAAGGGGCCATCTAGAGTCTAACCCGCTGAATATTTCATCAAAATCAGATTACAACTGTTGAAATTAAGCACCTTACAAGGATTAAAGATTCACGCATGCGCAGTAGCTACAAACGATACAATCAAGTTGAAATTGATGTGGAATGCTCAAATCGTATCTTCCCAACTATCCTCCGAATTGGCACGAGTTCAGACGTTAGAACCGTGAGAAAATGATGCTTGATAGAATGGACGTTTGCATATGCGCAGCCTGAAGTATTGATTTTGAAACAATGAAACGGATAGGGGCCCATCTACACCTCAACCCGCATATTGGATAAAATCGAAAAATGAGCTTGTTACGCAGATTTCACATTTGCGCATGCGCAGGAGCCTATTGATACGATTGTGTTGAAATTGATGTATGTTCAAATCGTTCTTTCCCGACTATCCTCCAAATTTGAGCGAGATTGGACGACTGGAGCATGATAAAATGAAGCTTGATGGAATTTACGTTTGCGCATGAGCAGAGTGAAGTATTTATTAGGGAACAACGCAAATGATAGCAGACCATCACATTCCCTGAAAATTCCAACAAAATTGGATGAAAACTGTGGAAATCAAGCTTTTACAAGGAGTTTTGGGCACAAAGACTAAAAATTGTTCAGAATCGTCTAAATCGAAATTGCGAGTGGAAAGGTTTGATTTTGGAGACAAAACATTTGTCATCATCCGTAAGTGAAAACAAAGCTTCCGCAACCTATAGGTAGACTTGGATGCAAAACGCGGTAAAATATTGCTTTAAACGTATAATTTAATTATTTTATTTTTTCATTAATTTTGATTTCTTTTTCTTTGTATTTTATTTTATTTTTGTTTAAGAAGATTGATATGCTGTTCTCTTAAATGCCTTTGTGACAAACAAGTGCAGCATAAACCTACGTAACAAACGTTTTTGGCAAGTTGTAAGGTATCCAATAAACTTGAGATGCTTCTTACTCTCAATATACTCATACTCTTGAGATGCTACTGATTACTTCATTCACCATAATTTTTCATTGTTGGCTAAGTAGGTACTCCAACTTTACATGAGTTGTCCATGAAAGCTGAACCAGAATTGGTTCAGGGTTTTCTGGATTTGGATTGATCTATTTTGCCCACTAATACGAAAACGAAGGGGTTATTTTGGGGATAGGTTTCAGTTGGATCCATATGAATTTGGACGCTATCAGATGTGTAGCATAAGGTCGAAAGTTTACTATAAAATTTTGTCTGGCATAATGTAAAAAACTTCAAACTCACGTAACTCACATTCCTCCAAAACTAATCAAATTTTATGTAAGTTCGAGGTTGCCCCATGTGGCCTCATATGAACTTTGTCGCTGATATATTCACAGTGGAGAGATGTCCTCGTGTCTCAAAATGACAATGAGTACGGCGGGAACGGCTGATACGATCGATTATTATTTATGCAATCGAGAAAAAGTTATGAATACACGAAAAAACACGAGAGTTTGGTCTAAAATGAGTCCAATTTTAGTAAGATTCGGGATTCATAAGTTAGTTATAGTTAGTTTCAGGTACGTAGAATACTTGTTTGAAAACCATTTGTGCCATTTCAGCAACTAAATGTGTAGACACACACCATTCCTATAAAACATTACCAATTATCAACACTGTCAACTAATTTTACCAACAATTTAACTTATGGATGATGAAATAATTGCACATACCACAGTTTCTGTCAGCTGATTCACTAAGTTACAATATTTCTTACCTGAAACAAACAAAAAACCAAGTTAATTAATCATAAATAAGTTCATTCTTGAAATCAATCAACCAAAAATAATTATAGTCGACTGTGAGTGTAATTGAATAATTCATTGTATAAAATCCCCAAACGGATGCTTCAATATCATAACTTTTTACACTGCTCAGTACAAAATAATTTTCTTCCCTTTAATTAATAATTATCCGCTGAGTCTTGATAATAACTAATATTAAACAACTGATATCCAGGTACTGGAATAGTTTTGGAACAGAGATTGGGTACTTATTACATCAGTGCAGGATGAATTAGAAACAATTAGCAGGTGTCTTCCTGTTCAGGTCAAATTGTAGCACCGTACCTGTAGATTAGAAAATAACATTAGCATCACAAGTCCCACATCTGATCAGTAGGTACATCTCCCTATGTAATTCTATTCCAGGTGTCCAAAGAGGGTTCTCTCAGCTGATCGGAGCGCCATCATACCTTTTAAGTCTGTTTTTGGTAACCCAAAGGCTGACTGGGTGGCTCCTTTTTAAATTACAAAGAAATTAACACCGATATTTTTCTCATACTATCTTAATGCTATTTTGTGACATTGAGTCGGTTTCACTTGGAAACTCCCCCCTGCTCCTCAAGAATCTCTCTGGTACCCCTTCTTTCCTTCTCCATCCATCACCTGCACCATCACGCAATATTATGACTTTTTCTCCATTTTAAACTAATTTATCGTTCGCATAGCAACAACAACAAACACCCCTCCTTGCCAATCTCACATTTTTGTCGGATGGGGAACCCGAAGGGTCATAGAGACCAACTTGATTTACTTGAGGTAACTTTACCTGGAATCTGAAAAAGGAGCAATACAAAGAGAGGGTGCTGGAGAGTAGACACTTAACAAGACCCTATTGATCGATAACCATAAAACCAATAATGTAAATGAAGGTATAAGGAATCCACTTCTCCCTGTGAAACGTTCTTTGATGAGAGCTGACCCTAGAAGAGAACGAACTCGTGACTTCGCAAGTGCCCCGAAGTTTCGGGAATGGGAGAGAATTGCTAAAGCAGAAAGTAAAGAAAAGGTCGGCAATCGAAAGGTTGATTGAAGGATCCTTTCTCGTTGAACACTCGACGTCCGCACTTCAGTGATTTAACTGAGAAATTTTTCTTAAGCTGTTAGCTATAGTTTTAAGTAGGTACAACGCAGTGTACGTTCCTCACAAAACATGTCCAATTTACTATAGACTTTATAGAACCTGCACACCATACAAGAGAAACAAATTAGATTTTTTCGCACACGGTAGAACTTTTTGAAAATGTACGAGGGTCTTAAGTTTGTAATATCAAAATTCTCTTTTGAGACAAATTTCCTATTCTTTTACCATAGAAAACACAATAAGTTGTGGTAAGCCATAATATTAGCTTGTAATCAACGAAACAATTTGTTTGTATCAAAGGAAAAGTCCTATTGTAAAAACATTGGAGGAAAGAGAAACGGGGCTTGTTGCTAAACTTTGAAAAAGAGAAACAAAAGATAATGGATATGTCTTTCCATAATATCTTATTTTTTCTTAATACCTTTGGGAGAAATTAGTAGGTACCTGCTTCATCTTACGCCGAATACCTAGTAAAATATATCAGAGTCGGATATGTTCTGTAGTCTCTCAATCCTGTAGACGTCTTCTCGACATGATTTAAAACAACACTGTTTAGATGTCAAATTGCTTACATATTTTATGGAATTCGTAGTAGGGGTAGGGAGAGTTTGACAGAATGATGGTTCCAGGTAAAGTGAGAGCTTTCCAACGAGTGGGATGAAAACTAAAGGAGTTACACTTCCCTAGCAACGGAGCGGTTGTACATAGAGACCTGGGGTGTAACACTTTACGGTATGTGGGGAAAAAAGGTGTTCATTATTGAAAATAATAAACCAAAACAATATTGGTTAGATCCCCTTTACTTCCCCCCTCTCCTACCACGAGTTTTTCGGGGGAAGAAAATAGAATGCAAAGAAGAAGAAAATCGGAAACTCTGCCTACATCTCTAATCTTGAGTCAAATTCAAAATGTTGATTCGACTGTATATTGATTGAAGGTGAAAAAGCGCTTGGATGCAGGGAGGTACCTACATACGTTTATTTTAACTATAGCTGAGGTTTCATGGGTGCCAAGACTTTTTCAGGAGCGTAGTGGTGTAGTAAACTGAGATCTGTTTAACTATAGCTAAAGCTGCAACTAATGGATGAACCCTATATTTCTTAGTGAGATACCCCTCGGTTTAATGTTTATATCCTGGGTCCGCTCCTAGAGTGTTATGTTCCGCTCTGTAACTGTTCTTTTTATCGCAGGAGTTATTGTTACTGCCTCTAAACCGTTTCGGAACCCCGAAAAAGGGGAAAAAATAAAAGCCGGAACCAAATATTTTCTAAGCCATAAATTTCACTTTGTCCGAGACATTGAAAGATTGGGTTGTGATAATATTTACTCCGTTCAGGGCAGTGAATGGTGGGGAAGGCTAGAGTAGATTGTTTACAAATAGGGTGGGAGAAGGGATGGAAAGACCAGGCTGTTGGGTCGCACAGACCCATCTGCAAGTCTTCACTATGGAAACGCCTTTCCATTCATACCGAAATGAATTAAATGGCTTAGCCACGTTTTTCATTACTGTCACCAAAGATTTAAGGGTCATTTGTTATCTAATGTAACAACAAATTTTGATAGAATAATATGAATAACACCGAGTCTACCAAATCGAAATTCCCTTTCGCATTTCACGATATATTCCATTCTGAACAATTTTGGTTTTGTTCTGTCTACCTGTGTGCTCGCAAATCCATCTAACAAGCTTGATTTTTAGAGTAACAATTAGATTTTGATGGAATTTTCAATGAATCTATTTTATTACTCATCAATAGTTCACTCTGCGGACAAGCTAACGTAATATCTAGTCGTCCTATCTCGCTTAAATTTTAAGGGTAGTTGAGAAATGACGATTTTATTTCCACATAAAGTTTTTACAATGATCGTATCATTAGTAATTACTACATTGTTCGGTATATTCATTGAGGTATTATATATTCAATGAAAAAAGGGGGCTAAACAGTGGTCATCACTGTAACCCCCCCCAAATTGACATGATTGGAGTCCCCTCAGAGACGGCCACTTGCAGTATCCCTTTGGACAACTTGTTCAATGCCTCTAATGACCCTTCTGGTTGAGATGCGGCTTAAATTATTAATTTAAAAAAATCACAAAAACCGAAAGAAATCACACTGATGTGTTCGCAGGTGTTCAACCTATTCTCCGACTCAAAACAGAATGATGGTCCTTATTGGCCATTCTGAACAAACTAGAATATGGCAGACGTACACTTCGAACAAGAACCATTCCCCGTCCATTTGGATTCAAATCATGTTTCAGAATCAAAGCACCAAAAACAAACTTCAAATGCGACCACAATACACATCCTACTAAACCTCTCTTGCATCAAAACGGAGGCTTTTTTATTTCAAACTCCCTCCTACATAAAGACGTCTCAAGACGGGAAGCGATTCATTGTCCGGGCCCTCATTGTACCACAACATCTGTCAACTTGAGAAATATTAATGGCAAGGAATCATAATACAGTAGGTTTTCCTTTAGCGACCAAAAACTCGTCTCTAGGATACCTCACCAGGGGGTTACGGAGACACTGAGTCCGTCAGTCGCCCATCTTGTGTCCATCAGACCCCAGGGGTCCGATCCCAGCTTTGTATTTTACTGTATCATTAATTTCTCTGCTGTAACTTTTTTCCACGTCCAACGCACATATTGCCCCTCCATTCTACCACAGTATAAACTCTCAATACCTTTTAAAAAAAAACTATCCCAACCGGTCTTACATCCCTTTTAATTCTCCAGTGGTAGACCCAAGGTTTTTTGCCCTTTCTTTCAACTCGAGTCGTAAAATCGACTGTTTCTTCGAACGATTGCCGTAATTGAAAAGGCATTCTATCAATATTTTTCGAATTCATCACTTTTTCCTCTCCAAGTTGCAATAAATTGTAAAACGACAGAAAAAGATACCGGCGAACCAACATAAACGAACTACACATCAACGTTCCTGGAACGAAACGACATAACTTCCTTGGTGACATCTGCAAAAACCCGCGCCAGTTCCAATGTCGAACGCTTAAATGTTTTTTTTTTTTACTTTGAACATGTATGTACGCTATTTATTGAGTTTTATAGTTTGCTTGATTTCTTCCATGAATATTCCATTATAGAATAAAGAGTTTCTGCAGAATCATTTGCCTAGTTGTAAATATCGTGAATTTTAATCCGAAAACAGTGTCTGCGGAACGGAATAATCAACATGCAAAGTGAATAAACAAAGACTGTTGCAAAGAGTGTTGTTTTCGACCAAATAACGGGTTTTAGTCTCCTCGATTCTGTGATGAGATACAGCTATACCTAATACCATCTTCATCATGGTGTTGAAATTTATTTTTATGAAATGGATAATGATAAATTTGCTATTTTCCTGAAATTCGGATAATTATTCTCTTTTTGAGATAACATTGGGCGGAATGTTTGGCGCAAAAGAGCTGCAAATCACTACACAAGTGCATATAATTTCAATATATAGCTTCTGTTATCATCGAGATTACATATATCGTACCTAAGACCAAAATATGCCAGAAGTACAGTTCGTGTCAATGTGGGAACATTATCAAAACTTTCAGCTTTGACAAGACATACGATTTAAGAAACCGAACACTACTGAGAGATCTAGGTTACAACTGATCTGCCCTAACTTTAAGCCCACTGGCCCAAACCCTCGAAGACGAATTATAGATGTTCATAGGTATATTATAATGATTTATATTGCAATAAAAACTTCGCATGAGCAGAGGCTCTTATTAGTCCAAGATTACTAACTTTGTATAAATTAGATAATTTAAATAGAGCCTAGCCCTCGTCATTTAATGATGATAATTATGTTAAATAGGATGAAAATTATCATGGTTCAAGTGATTTGTGTGGGAAGGAGATATAGGTACGGAGACATAGATCTAAATTATGAATGCAAATTGTAATTTCGGAGAAATACCTTATTTACCTCAATGAAATTATAACTTCGAAAGCCACAGTTAATTTATTGATGGAATTGTATGAACCAACCGTGATACGATTGTACGAACCAACTGATGCTTGAACTGGTGCAGGTGTTTGGTACCATCCACATTTCTACTGGACGTATTAGAGCAAGGTCAATTCGTTACAAAAATGGACAGATTTTTTTTTTTTTTTTTAATTTGATGGGTAAACAAACCAATTGTGGGGAGAGTAAACCGAGTAAAGATTGATTACGGTTCATTATTGAATACGCTGAAACTGAACAAGAAAATAAGATACCGAGTCGGAAACATGTACATCGTACTTCTTCAGTAAGTTAGTGGGCACTAGAGGAGATGGTCAACATGCAAGTTCATTATTGTTGCACGCATAATAGCATTTATCAAAGGCCCATTTCTGCATTACTGCTCTTGGCATAATGTTCTGACTGATGAACTTCTGTCTTGACAGGGAACGAAATGGTTCCCAGTACACCGAAAAACAAGCCTCACTCCACTCTTCTATGGAGTCAGCGCAGAACTGAGTGCTGGTGTTATAGTTTTGACGGCCTCCAGCCACAATTCTGGCAGTTGATTCCAAATGGACCCTCGCTTACTTCCCAGTTTGAACAACGCTGCCCCGAGGCGATAAAATACTGTTCGCTTCTAGGCTGTTCTTGAATCAAGAAGCTCTCAATGAACTTCGTAAATTTATAAATTCGAGCAGAACTTGAACAATTTGATGTATATTTTCCACAGTAAACACATAGTTTATTATTTCAATTTTCATCAGAATAATATTCGAATTGTTAGGCAAATACTTTTGTGAGTTAGAGTACCATGGTCCCAATGGACTTGGATACGATAGAAGGCACTGCCGTTGGCACACTACAGAATAAAGATGGATGCCAATAACAAGCTTTTGAGCGGGAGAAAGTGTTGGTATAATCCGTTCCAAGCTTCATAACTCGGGGGGAGCCTGTGAGTAGGTTCTAAAAGACCGCCACACAAAACGCTCCCCACCTCGTTTCCGAGGCTCTCAGAACTTATTATTTGGGCGTCCGTCTTCTTAACAAGACTCGGAGGTGTTTGGTGTGCTCCGATCCGATGAAACCGGTTCCTCCGCACTGAACCTTCATTTCGCTCCTGACACAATTCGGAAGATACGCAGGCCGGTCAGCCTTTGTTCCGGCGCCGCTCTCGTTAACGATTTTATTGGATGCGATTTAAGGGAGGAGCGTTTTCTCGATTGGAATCGAAAGTAATGTTCACCGTTGACCCGTCTCCATAGGTTCGACACGGTTCAATACTGTGTGTGCCCAAAGATATATCCAGGGATTTTTCTGAAAAAAGGTAATGCCATGTGCTAAAATTCCACGCATAAACGGGGGTACGAAGGCTGGGGAAATACAAACAATTGATCAAAAAAATGCAAAAACGGTATCAAAACTGCAGGTAAACACCATTTCACGAAGTCATACCGGCAGTTAAGTTCAAGAAGATTGTTTCCTTAATGACGGACAGAGTTATATGCAGACAGAATGAAAATTTGAATACGTAAAACTGCAAGCTAATAATAATGTTTCAAGAAGACGACATGCTTCATACCAACAAATATGTACCGAATTTGCATAATGTGATAATATGATTTGCATGTTTATAATGTCATTAAAATACAAGGAAGCACACAAGTGCACACAACATTCTGCTCCTGCTGCTTGCTGTGTGCTTCCAGTGGACACAACATTGAATCATTTCGAGATTGAAAAAGGGAATTTCTGAAACCACTTTATTGAAAAATATTAGTGAACTTTGAATGAAGCTTGAGAGAAGATTGGTAATTCAATAATTAATTGGTATTAAAAATGAACTAATAATAAATAATAAAAACAAATATGTTCCTGTTGTAACGAAGAGTTCGTATCCAAGTGTGTGATGAATATAAAAATCATTCCGACGTTGCATTCATTTATATACATACGTATGAAAACTTAATTAGGGGAATAGTAGAGTACGTTGTGAGCATAGTGGAGATAACAAGACCTTTACATGAGTTGAAACCAAGATAACTGTAAGGGTGTCAAATGTGCAATAGCTGATATTTTTCAAAACGGAGAAGCAGGACGGTGACACGACCTGGAGAAGGGAACGCGTTATCTTCTGCCTCGCTAAGATTTATAAGGTGAGAAGCATTTTGTTGACTGAGGGCTGAAAAGGCATTTTTTTGCCAAGTCACATCCTCTTTCATACTAAGGTGAAGATCCCGGACGGGCCTTCTCAATGATAATACAGGCAAAGAGAGCACTAGCTGGTCGAGAAGGAGAGGCCAATCCAGAATTTAGCTATTCGTTTGCTGATGTGGTTTGTAAGAAAAATAATTATTAACATAGATAATTCTCCTCAGTCAAAATTTTTGTACAGCATACGTTTTGAGGTACCTACGAGGAATACGGTAAATGAATCGGAAATACGAGACGAAAGACAGGACAACCTCTGCTTATCAACTAGTCCCTTACTTTCGAGTTCTGAGAAAATGGTGAGCTGTGTCAGAATTGAGAAGACTATAAAACCTGGTGATTTTTAAAGTAGACGTGAACCTGGGTTTACAAGTATCTTCAATCTTTATACATACAAATATATACCGTAAACCGGGGTTACTTTGGTACAGGTTTAGCATGTTTGGGACTGTAACTTCCCCATTTTTGAGAATATTCGAACAATTCTTTGACCAAACGATAGCTACACATCTCAGCTATCAGTTGCCACCTGGAAGGGTTCGCTGTTGATAATGGGGGGGGGGGGGGGGGGGGGACAATTTTTTTTTCAATCAAACTTACCCCGTCATTCGGGGTTACTTTGATCACAAGTGATTTTCGGCTGAAAAACGTCTCCTTGGGGATTTTAATCAAAGAAACCCCGTTGACTAGGCGTCCCGACTTTTAAAAAACAGATTTTCGACCAAAAAAAATAATTTGTTTTTGGTCGGAAGTCAGTTCAATTTTTTCCCCCTTCAGAACTTAATTACCCATTACCCAGCGTTGACTTCCGCTTCAAACATTCTTCTACAGCCTTGAAAAGAGTACTGGGTGAGTAATTTCTATAGTTACGCGACCCCAACTTCCTTATATACTTTCGCGGCATGTTGGGAAGGACCTGTTGTTCTGAAAACACAAAAACATTATGATCAAATTTACCCCGTCAAGTGCGCTTTTTTTACATTATAATTCATAGATAATCACAGAAATGAACTAGAGACATGAAACAAAAAAGAAATTATTGCTAAATTGATGTTGAACAAAAATATAACTCACTTATACCTTCAGAAACAGCAGGGGCTTCACGCCAGACGAGGTTTGGACGAAGTTTTCTAGATAGGCATTATCAGCTGTTGCTGAAAAAGGCGCGAAACCTTCCAGTGTTGCCACCGAAACTACCATGGACTAATGAATTGCACTGTATGGATAACTCTCATCACAAGCAGACCAGCTGGAGGTCGGTAGAATCAGAATTGAGCCCGCCAGAGCGATTTGAATTTTAAAACCGTGATTTACTAAAGTTACCCCAGGAGATCAAAGAAACCCCGGTTTACGGTATATATATATAGTATTTATCTTTTGGTCCCTACAAAAATACTTTGTTTTAAGCTAAATAGACGAATATAATATTGTAACCGCAGGTTGCTATGGATCTTGGAATGGAGGGTGGGTTCTTCGGCAGTCCTCCTAAATTGTGTTTTACATTAAACATAACATTACAATAAACTTTGAATATATAGAAAATAAATAAGAAGAATAATTAAGGTAATAGTGGATGAGGTAATTAATTAATAAATAAGGTGAGTCCTTATTTCAGTTAACAGCAGTTTTTAATGAATCACGCCAATTTCAAGGTTTAAATATTTACGATTGTGCATGATTATCTCAGTTCAATGAATTATGAAAACCTCTTTGTTTCAAAAATTTTCAAGTACCTAATAAATGATTTGTGAATTCTGTAAGTGTTTGAATTTTCACTTTTTCTACTATTTCAATGAGAAAACAGCATGAATAACTTTCAATTTAACATATTTTAATGACGGTATTGAACAAAAAAAGTAAAGAAGTAGGAATGCATTAAGGTTTGTATTGTATCATCGAAAAGGTAGGTAGGTATTGAAGAAAGGTATTGAAGTGAAAAGTTTGAAGGCCTCATGAACGGAGGAAATACAGGCCCTTGTGGGGGTAAAATTACGAAATAATATGGCGCGCACGAACAATTTTAATTGATAAGAACATTAGTAATTCAATTTTCTCCAGGGGACTTCGCCTTCGGAGCTCAGAACAACTCTGGTCGACCTACATGGTATTCTGTGAATTCGTTGGAAGGTTGATTTTATGACAGTTTCTAGGTCGTCACTTCTAACAACATCAACTTTTATAACAGCTGTTTCTACATCTTCAGCGTCTCGGTAGATGACGCTGTTGCGCCCTTGGAGCACACGGCACAGGACTTGGTTTTGTTGATTTTGGATTTTTCCAATTTGGGTTTTGTTGGTTTTTGGATTTTTAGTATTTGGATTTTTCCAATCAGTATTGATGACAAAAAGTTAGTACATGTATTCATTCGTAGCACGAGTGTGGGAAACTGGGTAACTCAATTTTCAGCGACGACAAGTTCACCATCAACCAACAGCTTATTTCCGAAATCAAAAGCAACCGCCTCATTAGTGACCCGACTATTGACACGCCTGTTAGGTGAAGGAACGCGAGTATTTTGAACCTCATCTGCGTAAGAAGCGTCTGGTGTCTGGCAGAGGCCGTAAAACGCGCTCAAGGCGGATGAGGGAACGCGAAGACTGGATGGTACCAAAGGAGTTGGTGCTTACAAACAAGGCTTTACGACTCGAAGCCTTTTCAACGTTTCTACCGACGGATCTCTCGCATTACTCGACTCATTTTCTACGGAGTAACAAGCAAAAGCTCCTGAGCCTCTTATCTCAATAGCATTCATTGCCTAGTTGTGTTTGTTGATGCTACACCCACTTGCAGCAGTGCCCCATGTCTCGCTATCTTAATTAGTTAGCAGGTACTTCTAAGAGTACCTAACAAGTAAAATGTGGCACGCTATCCCCAGATCAATGGTGATTTCATTTATTACCATAAACCTTCTAACTTATATTGTATCTATGCCACACAGATACATACACACTGATACGATGTGAACTGTTTAATTACCCTGGTTTAGTACTACAAGTCATCATTGCTTTCTGCACTTGAGAATGAGCTCTGTCAGCGAGTTGAGGTTTTATCCTCAGTGTCAGCTACAAGTCTAGTCTACAGGAACCGATTTGTACCTGGTAGTCCAAACATCACATGGGCGATATAGGTAGTACCTATATCCTTCTCGATTCCAGCACCTTAAGCATCTTGAGATTGTTCCTGAGCAGTTCAGTTTTCAGGATATCCTCTGGATGCAGCAGTTTAATCCCCCCACCCCTCTATTTCCATCACCCGGTTATATGGTAGCAGAGCGCGGATTCCAATCCCCCCACCCCCTCAGTCTATAATTCAGAGGCATTCAAGTACAACAATTGGCTCCAATCACCAAGAGAAGATCAAAATCGCACCAGTGTAGGGAACATTCTCAAAACCGCACTAACTCAAAATACACCACGAAATACAAAATTTTCAAAAGTTTAGCTTCTATCGTAAGTATAATCAAGTGGAAATGGTGTAGTACATGCACTTTCTTCTTCAATAATAAGAGGAAAACACCGACCGCCAGTAATAATTTTCCAGCGTTACCCACTACAAAATAATTTGATACAGGAATGGCAGGTTCTCAAAACGCCAGAAGTAGTTCAGCCCTAGCACTCAACTTTAAACGGCTCCAGCCTAATCAAATTGTCCCCCCGTCCTTGTGAAAACGGTCTAAAGTAAAAAGTTTATCCCCAGAGAAAAAGACTCCCCCTGAAGCAATTTTTCCCCTCCAAACTTTCGCTGCGTTACCACTCTTGAGATAACCTTATTTGCAGTGCTGACAAACGAACAAACCCCACTAATAACTCTAGAAGGGGCGTAGGATTATGCTCTGAATATAGAATAGTGAAGTATTAAATGTCATGGAAATTAAGAGAGAATCCAAAAACCTATTTCAAGAAACTTTCTGATTTTCCGTAATTTTTCACAGTCAAGAAATCAATATATCTAGTATGCAGAACAGCATTCGCACATTAAAAAACGCCGCAAATTATTACACAATGGTTAATTATTCCTTCATTAGATAGCCCTTCTACAGATCAATGGCCGAAAGAAAAGTATCAATGATCATATATTATCCCTGACTAATGTACGATTTTTGAGCTAAATGACGGTGTTTGATGGTGATTTTTGACTTCTTTCTTTCCTTTTTTTCACCAAATTTTCGTAGAAAATGAAGCTATTTCAATGGCTCAGAAAATTGTCAAGTAACAATTTCAGAAAAATTTCTTGAAAGTGTGCGGGCGTGCGTGTGTGTGTGTGTGTGTGTGTGTGTGAGCGCGCGCGTGTGTGTGTCATTCCAGACGACAACTCTCCTTAGGATTGAGATAAAAATCCCGTTCTTGCGCCATAAAAAAATCAAGCTTTTCAAATGAAACAATAAGTTCACGGCCAGCACTTTTTGAGCACGTTAAATTGGTCAACATTCAAAAAATGTGCTAACAAATCACTAAAAATGATTAAAAACGGCGAAAAATCTTTAAATTTTTTATTTTAAGTTGAATTTTAGTCAAAACAAAATTATCAACGCATAAATTCTTCATAAAATTGGTTTTCAACAATTTCTTTGTACTCAAATTGCTCAAATTTAAATACAATTTAACATATAATATTATTGGTGATTTAAGAAGATTTGCTTATACGACCATGCTGAACGGCTGGAACTTTTTTAAATTTTGTACTCTGCGTATAGTGATGGTCCTCATCTCAACTGGGAGGTTCCGTCCACTCCGTCTACCCTGCGATGGAAACATCCATGGTTCGTTGGGTCGAACGAGATCTTCCCATTACCTCAAGTGGCGATTGGGGGGGACACCGGGAGGGAGTGTCTACCCAGTGATGTTTCGATGGATCGAACATGCTATTCCTGATTTCCTAAAGTGGCGATTTGGGGGACACCAGGAGAGTGCGATGGAAACATCATGTTTCGTTGGGTCGAACGTGCTGTTTACATCGTCTGAAGTGATGATTGGGAGGACACTGAAGGGTACACTAACCTGTGATGTTTCATTGGGTCGAAAATGTTGTTCCAGATTATCTGAAATGCCAACTGGGGGGACACCGGGAGGGAGCGTCTACCCTGTGATGTTCCGATAGATCGAACATGCTGTTCCTGATCACCTAAAGTGGCGATCGGGAGGACATGAGAGAGTGGCAATCTATCTATATCTGAAGTGGCAATTAGGGGCGATACCTAACTTGGACAAACGAGAAAGGGTATCCTGTGATAGCTGCTTATATATATTCTTCTTTTCTTGTCGACAACAAAGTTTCATAATTGTAAATAATAAACCGATTTCGTAAAGTAGTGCGTCATTTCTATACCACAATATTATGACTTTGATAATAATAAGTGAGTATGGCATAAGCGAATGAGTTTGACGAAGGAACGTTTCCTTCCCAAACTTATTGCCACCAAAATAAACCCCACATGTTTTCCCCATTCTCGCCAGGGAGGTAACTCCTGCCCTCGGTGGTATAATAATAAGGAAAACAGAAAAACACAAAAGAAAAGAGAAGAAAAGAGTTTTGTGAAACAAACGGTTTGTGTCTATCTAAACTTCCAATACGAAACAATAACTCCCTTTTCCTATCCTTCATGCAGCATCTCTTTAGACCTTTAGAAAGTTATCCAAGCGATACATCATTAGAAGGGAACAAAAATAAGTTCGACTTTCCACTGCATGAAGCAACTACGCTAATGAAAACATCTTGGTGGTACTATACGCATTGAATAAGTAATAGTTATATATGGACATAGACACTCGTAAGAAAAAGCTCGCACCACAACGAGACAACTCAAACATCACTATAGCGATTATTGTCAATATAAATATATCAATAAGTGAAAACATGGGAATGGGCCTTATTATAAAATTTCACAAAAGATGTTTTTCACGAGTGATCAATTTTTTGTGTACCGTAAATTATAAGCAAACGGGGTGATTACAATTCAACGTTTTTGATTTTGAAATAGTTCTGGTGGGCTCAAAATGGGTGGAAACAGTCAGCTGTTATTATTCTCGCTGGCAGAATGGTTTTTTAGAGATTGGCCAATTTTTTCAGGCAGTGGACGAGCCATTAATTTTTCAAAGTCGGGCTAATGTGATCCAGGAGCGTTCTAAGTAAGAAAAATAAGAGGAACAGTCAGTGGACCATAGTCACCCCGTTTTACGGGGTGATATTAGCCCATCTTCAAAAATCGACTAATAACCTAAAAAAATTAGCCTGGTTTCAGAAAAGAAAAAAATTACAGAAACGTTATCGAAAACCTGAGAGTCTCTAAATGAACCCCAAGTAGTCACCCCGTTTAACGGCAACAGTGATGGATTATAAAATATTGAACCGATTATTCCCAGCATATTTTCGTCGATTTTATGGGGATAATAAAACGAATGCCCCCAGCAGTATTAACTTTGTGTTTATGAAGGTAACATCGAAATGAGCCGTTGACAGCCTATAAACCTCTCCTACTGAGAGAAAGTTTTCGGTAGAGTTCTATGATTAAATCCCAGTTTGCTCTGAAACTCAATATTGTAACAGTTTGGTTTATGGCAGTTTCCCTTTAGAGTAAAATCCCTTCCCTGTGGGCTGATTCCCCTACCTTGGAGGACCTCCCTGAGGTTCGATTATCGCATCTTTAAAACAAATACCGCCCCCTCTAGATTACCTACTAGGGATCCAACAACCCTCGTGTTGACTTAGTGTAGGAAACGTAACTCACCCCCGCAGACCTCGTTTCAACCCCCTTTTTTTTCTCTGTAGTTTTTGCTCTTTTACCCTCCCATTCCTCATTCCCTCAGTCGGGGGTTCCTTCCATTTTAGAGTCTTCTAACGTTTACCCCGACGTGATGCTTAACAGATGAAGGTACCTCTCGTATTACAATGCGGGAAACGGGGGGAAATCCGGCCTCACATCTTCTAATGTGCTCCCATTTATTATAAGGGGATGCCTTGAAACAGAAGAACCATAGAATAGGAAAACTAGATAAAGGTGAACTGTAAGATGCTCTGAGAGTACAAATGGAACATAGCAAGGAATACTGGAACATATAGGACCGTAGTAGAAAGAAACTATATGTTGTTTGGATGAATTCACGGTGGCTTCGTTTTACAAAAAATATAGTCTATCGATGTGGCCATCTCTAAAAATTTACTAAATACAAATTTGTGGTCCTCAGCACACACACCACGTCATATTCGCAATAATTCTGCTCATTTATCACATTTCAGCGAATACATGTTCCTTAACCCCAGCACTGGAAGACTGGGAGTGAAAATAAAGCGTGTCAGTATGTTGTGGATTTGGAGGTATAGTGCTTGATAGCCCTATTCTCATTTTCAGAGGATATACAACTACTTCCAGCCAGAATTATAAACTACGGTTTTACTGAGCTCAATAAGGTACTTGTCCCCCCTTTCATAGCATAATATGCCTCAATGGTTTAGAGCCTCTATTACATAGGCTCCATTGACCAGCTTGAACGAGTTCATCTTTCGTGTTTTCGTAGCACACAATCGCCATATTCTCCTCGATTCAACAAACTACACCAAACTTAACAAGTGGTCTAACATTGAGGGAGATAGATTTCAGCGAACTAACAGTAAAAATCGATTTTTTTAACCCCTATCGAAGGATCACTCTTTGAATTCATTTCCCCGAAAGCATTCCAGTGCTTTATTCTAACGAAATAAAGTGACACAATGTTTGCATCCTGAATTATTATTTCTTGTTGTACAAGTTTTTGTTGCACTGTTTTTTCACTTACGGGAGATGAAGAGGAATGTTCCTTCAAAATTGAAATTTCAACTCGCATTTACGTTTTAGGTCATTCTGAACAATTTTGTTCCATTTCTGTCTGTCTGACTGTCCGTGAGTCTGAAAACCCTTGTAAAAGCTAAATTTCCAGTTTTCATCCGATTTTAATTAAATTTTTGGGGAATGTGTGAATTTCGTTGTAGATGGTCCCCTATCAGTTTCACTGTTCCCAAATCTATACTTGACCTTAAATCTTGACTCACAATTATACCCAACTTGACAAATATTTTTCTCCTATACTTCATCACGCGGTTTATAATTCTCATTGCGATTCAATATTTCTTGAAGTTATCTCTAGTCATTTACGTAGTTGTCAAGTTGTTTTATTTATTTATCACCAGCGTCATATTTGGAACCTCCTCATCATATGCTTTCATTTGAGCCCTCACACGAAAAATGCATATTTTACAGCCCCCACTCCCTTCTCGTCATAAGCTTTAATTTATGCATACACCATGAATTATCAGGAATTAAAAAGCATTCGCAATCATGTCCTCAACATCAATTATTGAGAATGATCATCTGTGTGTTAACAATTATTATTCATATAACCATGCTCATGACTCAGCACGTTGGTCACACACTTCGCAGTGGTTTATGGTTGGATACATCGAGAGCTTTCGAAAGAATGGTCAACGAATTTTATGGGATGGAAAATGACGAAGTACCATTTCTTTATGTTGTTAAAGAAGAACAAATTTAAAGTTGTATTTTTGTAAAAATGAAGTTTTTTTTAACGAAAATACAAGTTAAACAAGTTATTTGTTCTTCATGAACAACATAAAGAAAACAGCATTAGAGATTTTATAACTTTAAATTTTTTATTTTAAATCTTATAGTTAGCATCTCCCTGAAGAAGCCCCAGTTCATGGGGAGAAACGTTGGATGAAAATTGAAAACCTGACCTAAGGACAGACTGGCCTTTTTATTATTATTCTTCAATAAATTGAACCGTCCAAATAAAGAAATTTCGTCTTGAAACGCAACAGTTTTTTGATTTTAAGAACCCAAAAAAATGTTAGTGATGTTACTGTGTAGCATAGCGTGAGGGAGGGTTCCCCCCATGCGGGCGGGGGCCGTGACTCATCGTGCAAATGAATTTCAAGAGCGATTTTACTGGTTAGATATACATCAAATGACACCTTATGGAAAGCTCCCGCTCAGATCTTTCTATTGAGCAAATAAGAAATAACCATAAAAATTCCCCATTACAACATAGGTACTTTGGAAATGCCGAGAACTCACAAACCCTGCGTAAATGCAAAATTTATATTATGTAAAATTGAGGCATTGAGTGTACAAAGAAATAGTAAGTACAAACAGATTTCAGGTTTACAAACAGTTTCAGCATTGGAACATCAGGATATATAGTGGTGGGCAACGTCAAGGCCTGAGACATGTCTAATCTATAACCTTTAAGGCTTTAACGGTATTCTATAATTCACTATTATGGATGAGGTATGAGCAGGACTATTCACTACACACTACACAGGCAACATCACTAATTAGGCGTTTTCATAGGGTACAGTGAATAATTCATCAAATCAAACCCCGGACGCTTTGAATGAGTGCGATGATTATAAATCGAAGGGGTCTGGAGCAAAAAGGGTTGGGGGAGTCCGCGAACGATTTTCAGTCGAAGTCGGGGAGGTTGACACCGGGAGATGGAACAATGAAAGAGTGACTCAACGCGGTTTCTCCCCCTGAGGGCTCTCATATTGATCGGAAGGGGACTTACGACGCCTGTCGCCCAAAGCGTTCACAAAATCAGAAAGCGCCACACCGCACAGCGTTTAGACTAATGTGTTTCAAGTGTGAAAATGTCAGTAACAGCCGAAATCTACAGAAATGCGTAACGCATAAACGCGTTAAATCAAGATGGTCAGAAGAAGGATAATTTAAATCAAGTAACCGCATTTACTCAAAATTCTATGGATTCCGCATTGTAGTCTTCCGTTAGGTACATTAGTGCTTGGAATACAAGCTAAAGAGAGAGGGTTATTTATTAACCATGTAAATATTGATTATTTCGGAACTTTACCTGCCACCCTGGTCGCCGAAGAAGTTTTTATTTTCCAAAAGTGATTATTTGGACTTATTTCACATGAAACCTAAGTCCGTATAAGCATTTGCAGCGGATATCTAGAACCACTTTTGTTGTTACAAAATACATAGTTAAAATTATGGCGAAAAAGCCACGCCGATATCGAAGCCAATTAAATGAAGCTAAACTGCTCAGTCTCAAACAACTATTTTTTTGTTAGTACTGTTTCAACGGCCTGACGGCCGATGTCCGAAGTCGGGAGATGTCCTTACATCTCAAGCGCTTGTTCCCTGTACTCGACCTTCTAGTGACAACGAAAACCTCCGAGACGTGTAAGTGAAATATTTCGTGTGACTAAGGAGTCCTTCTAAATTTCAAGTCGATAGCTACAAAATTGTAGCCTGCAGCGAGCATCAAACACACACAGACAAATCCTAGTCAACGCAGAGACTCACTTCGTTTGTCAAATATAAACCAATACTCATATACAGGCAGATTCTCTAACAGAATATTTTCAACTCTAAAGATGCAAATGAGTGGAAACCACTGTAACCAACCTATTACCATGACACTATGGTCTGAAAGAACTAAAAGAACTGGTCACCGTGTGTTGCCAATCTCTAAAAATGCACTCCATCAATCCATGAAAAACTTATTCGACTATTAAGCAGAGCAGCTGCAGGAACAGCCTCAATAACTAGTCTATCAAAGAGACCATTCACAAAGCTCAAACGAGTACCTACAGTACGCAGAGGGGATGTCTACGTGTCGAGCCTCTTCAAGTGAACTCGTCGAGGACAATCAATCAATTGAATTGCAAACGTCGAACTGCTATTAAGAGTTGTTCCCCCCAGCCCTTTTAATCTCCCTCTTCCATGCAATTCTTCTGTCTAGTTGAACCAAAAGAAAAAAAGAACTTCAACCGGAATACGACCAACCGAGAAAGAACAACAAAAAATCGCAATTGCAAGTCCGCAATACCGCGAAGAAAGAATATAAAAACACCGCTACATAATTCGAATAGGAAAAGAAGATTGTCTTATTGAATAAACAACGAAAACGTGGTTCTACTGCCTTCGAGGAGGTTTAGAACAACTAAGTACGTGATTGAAATAACTTGTACGGGCTTGGAAGATGGGGAACATCAACGTGAGGCACATCGTTGATACAGCGTCGTCTCCATTGGACTGACTCTCCAGTTTCACATGAACAGGAAACACAATAAGAATCTTTCATCCGACCTTTTTCATATATCAGTTTACCCCTTTGTAACATAAGCACTCTTTTCCCCCCACAACATCGGAGGTTCCATAACAGAAACCGGAATGTCGTTTGGATACCGTAACACAGTTCTTACTTTTTCTCTTGTCCCTGATTTTATTCCTTGTAAGAAGGATGCCATACAAAAAATACGATTCTTCCACTTTGTCTACCTTTTGCTAGCTTGAATAATTGCGGTAACGCCAACCCAAAATGTGTTAAAATCTTCGTGTAATGGTCCGTAAGTTAATATATTTATTCAGGAGATATCAATACCTACTTTCCGGTACTTACGTCAAAGAACACTAAATCACAGAATACAAGAAGATTAACCTACATATTAAAAGTTCCAGTTATGCAGCATAATCGTATGCGCGAACTTTCGTATATTTACTTCGTATTATTTCGTATATTATTATAACATATGAAGGTATAATACATTATGTTACACTGTTTTGAAAAATGAGGAATTTGAGCGAAAACAAATTGTTAACTACCAATTTTATAGCAAAAAACTCGTTTTAAATAATATTCTGCAATTCGAAAAAGATTTTGGACTTAGTTTTGCAGCTTGTGAAAACCAAATATTAATTAAATTTAACTACATTTGTCAACATAAATTTGTGCATAAATTATTTTGTGTTCTAGCTCATCGTTGATAATTTCCTATTGACCACAATTCTGCTTAAAAATATGAATTTAGCAGCATTTAGCCGTTTTTATTATTTTTTTTTTTTTTTTTATTTTTTTTTTTTTTTTTTGGCTCATTTTTTGAATTTGACCTATATTATGCGCTCAAAAAATGCTGGACAACGAACTCATCCTCTCGTTTGGAAAGCTTGACTTTTTGGCGCAAGAACGGAATTTTTATCTCGATCCTAAGGCGAGTTATCGTCTAGAAGGAACTCTGGGATTTCTCTCAAAACGCCTCAAAATGGATTTCTGAAGAAAATTTCAGACATGCTAATTTTACAATTTTAGGAGGCATTGCGATAGCTGCATTTTCTACGAAAATTCGCAAAAAGTGTTCATTACATTTATTCTGTGCACTTGAGCAAACCATGAATGAAAGGACTAAGTAATCGAGGACTAAGGAACAACTTATCACTTTTAACGAAAAATGAGAAAACCCATTTTTAAGCGAGGACATGGTTGGTTTTTTCCCTGACGACCGAAAATTCCAAGCCTTGCCGCGCCCGAGTACGTTATTTTCCCCCCTATTTCTATTTACTAAAACGTGCAGCTTCATTTTCTGCGTTCATAGATGTCAAAAACTTGCGTTTTGAAAATAAGTGACAATCAGTTTTTTCCCTGGACTCTTCAAATATGATCATCTACCTATCATTTTTATGGGCTAGGATGAGAGGGAAGATTGGTTGAAGACGTTATTCCGGCGAACGTTCAATAGCCGGAAAATTGAAGTTTCTGCCAAATTTTCCTAAAGCCGCAGGGTGTCAAGGTGCGAAATATATCTTTTCGAGAGGTGTCGGTCATATTGGAAGATTAGGATGGATATTGGAAACGAGATCATATCAATAAATCCGTAAGTGTGGTGAATTGATTGAGTTCTATACCTACGTCTTACAAATGATTTTACTCTTTGAAATACAAAGAAATTGTGTTCTTACAAATTATAAACAAATTGATCAAAAGAAAGTGTGAATCACGCCATTTAAATAAAAATTCCAAATATCTGTTTAAAGTGCTCAGGATTTCATAAAACCATACTCCATCTAGAAAAGGAAGCCAGTTCTCCAATCAAGCCAGCAACAACTACATGTACTACGTCAGGTACTACACTCACCTCATGTCTAGGTACTGTACTGTAAAAATTACTATCAACTGCAATATTGAACTGTCTTAGAAACTGTATTGTTGTCTAGAGTGATAATTAGAAAAGACTGGGAAACAAATGAATTAATGCACTTGAAAACACTATTCAGATTGAAGAATAGTTCTTTTTGCTTCGCAAGAGACTGAAGAGCAGATCGTGTTTAAATGTTCGATTACCAAGTGAAAATTAAAAGAGAACTGGTTATAAGTAGTAGAATATAATTTCATCAGAAAATAGTTTCGTAAATTTTGAATTTTCATGTCATATTTTATCATCAATGAAGAAGGTGAGAAGATAATCCAAGATAATTGTTGGAACTAAAAGTTGTAAAAATGGTGTAAAAAAAAGGTGTAAAAATACATGGTACATAAATTTTTTAATGTTCTATTTTATAGTTAATAAACTTTATTTGATCAATATTCGACCGAAAATATAAATTTAACGATTTTTAACCGTTGTTGGCATTTTGAGTGGATTTTTGAGTACATTTTTTGAGATTTGACCAATTTACTGTGCTCAAAAAGTGCTGGTCAATGAACTCAGCCTTTCGTTGGGAAAGCTTGATTGTTTGGCGCAAGAACGGAATTTCATCTCAATCCTAAGGAGAGTTATAGTCTTGAATGACATATATATATGAAAAAGCGTTAAACTCTAGGATTCATTTCAGAATGCCTCAAAACGGATTCCAATGAAGACATTTTTTAAATTTTTATTTAATTTTTTTCCGTGCCATTGCAATAGCTCCATTTTCAATAAAAATTCGCTAAAATTTACTCAAGTCGACTTCCCATAGAATGATTATTAACTAAAACAAAATGGGATCATTGAGTTCCCCCTTCCTCTCTTCCTCTAATTTTTCATATACACTTTAAACAACCGAAGATGTTGTTTCCGAAAAGTATCCAGCGTTTCATCTGACAGCTTATGGAAACGCGTCTGTCTGATATTACACAGGAAACTGTAAGAAGGATTTAAAAAAAAAAACTCCTAGTAAGAAGATATGAAGGAAGGAAATACGAGAAAAACTTGAATCAAGGCGTTTGACAGATTTAATTTCGGCCCCGGGACCCCATGTAGGGGCTGAAAGCTTATACGAAACACTAACAAGTCCCATCTCGGCTCGCCAGGTGGTGAATGGTAATGAGCATAGGCATACAAAGAGGAGTCTGAAGGGCAGAGCCAAGGAGGTACCTAACTGAAAATGTGGTTTCGTGCTGGGCAACCCAAACTCTGGTGTGTTCCTCTAAGACCCCAAGGGGGCGTTCGACTCGTTTTACTCAAGCCCACGGTTCACGTTGACGTTGAGGAAAGCCTTCACGGAGAGATGTTTTTGTAGAATGAGTTTTACCTCCTATGGCTTTTTCACGAGGTCTCCGGGGTTGTTCTTTTCTCCGGGTTTAGCCCGAATTTATGCGCCCATAGGACCACCGATGGTTTCAGGGAGGGGACGCTATAAAGATCGGCAGGGGAGATACAGTTTAACATGGGACCCGGGTTTCGGATATAAATTGTCGAGGGAAAAGGAGACCTGACCTTTTCCAACCAACTGCCACTGGCGTTCATAAGTTACCATAATGTTGGGCGAGCAGGGGTCCGTGATGGCCCAATAAGTTATGAATCTTTTGGTGGCCCAGTGCGAGAAAAGAGTCAATCCACCCACATAAATATTGATCTTTTTCCATTTTCTCACTTGAAATGAATATAAACTCAAGCTGACCAAATTACAAATGTTGAAATATTTTCATCTGTGACATTACTTAGCAGCTATTACTTAAGAGGTGTAAAACTCATGGGCAGTGCATGGGGACAGAACTCAACAATGCAACAAACACTCACTATAGGTAGGAAGCACAAATGACTGTGAATTATGGGTAGTATGTAATGGTTTTTAAAGCGGTGAAACTTTTTAGGTTCAGTCCTTGATGCTCCACCTTCCTACGATTTTCGATATAAGTATGCAGCTGTACGGGATGGTTTCAGATACGTATTTAAAACGATTTTGAATGAAACTATACAAAAAGCGTAAGTTAGAAAAAACCGTCATGTGCAATTTTCATCTCAATCTATATTCGAAATATTATTTGTAAAGGAATTTTCAAGAAAACCACGTTTCTTACCTGAAAACTCCTAAATTCTACTTCATCTCAACCAATCTTACTTTTTATCATATTTTTGAAATGAACGTTAAATTGTCTAAACGAATAGCGTCCTTTGATTCCCGAAAAATACCTGGCATCCAAAGTTGATACCATCAGTTAACGGTTAAAAATAACAAATTGCAAATTTCTGAAAAATCTTGGAGATAGCTGAATCTTACAAAACTTCCTCAAGTAATGACAGTTCCAACAGTATGGTCAGCTTAGCGGGTTTTCTCGATTTGGTTGAGATATTTAATCTAGAATGAAAAAGAACGAAGTCTCGGTTGATGAAAAAAGACGGAAGAAGTTTAATCATATTGAATTTCATGTTAAAATTTCTAGGTTTTGGACCTCTGCGAATAAACGCCAATCAATCGTTCGTGCTCGATCAAAAAGTTATTGAGTAATACTTCGTTTTCCCTGTTTTAATAATAAACGCTGATGTGACGGAGACATTGCATATCAGGGTGAAGAGTTCTACACTCTCGTTGGGCTGGTAACTGGCACAGTGGGCTAAAATATATAATTGGAGCGATAAAATTCAAATTTCGAAAGTTGGTGGGGTACCATTTTCATTCTTGTGTTTGACAGGTGTGATGTTGAGGAATTTGAACACAAGAGGGAAAATTTCAATATTTACTCTGGACTGCGTGATAAGACATGAGTCAGCTACAACAATTGTTTCTTTTAATTTATCTTCATAATGCGTTCGACTGCCCTACTTGCATCAAGTATCTCCCCAACATTTCCAATGTCAGAACGTACAGAAGGTAAATAGGAAAGTTCACGTATTTTAGTTTTTTGAGTAAGTTTAATTTTTTGCAACTTTTATATAATAAGCGAT
Organism: Adelphocoris suturalis; assembly: GCA_030762985.1. Taxonomy (NCBI): domain Eukaryota; kingdom Metazoa; phylum Arthropoda; class Insecta; order Hemiptera; family Miridae; genus Adelphocoris; species Adelphocoris suturalis. The sequence goes on from CM061046.1 coordinate 37,654,084, forward strand.
AAAGTACCTTTAAAATATTAAATAATGCAAGATATTGCAACATTTTTGCTTTCCGAAAATTTGTTTTAGATGTACCTACTGCACTAGTAAATGCTGGAAGAAAACATGTATAGAACCTCCTGATATGTTTTTTCTACGGCTGTTTTCCCCAGTGGCCAGTTAGGGGGTGATAACAGGGTGAGCGCAGAGTGATTTATTTCTATTTTTAAATAAAGCTAGAACCCATTTTGAAACTTGTGAGATCAACAACGCTCTCCTACGATGAGTAGTTTTTTAATATGACTTTTCAATCTTTCAAATACTTGCTATATCACAGCACACTCCTACCCACTGTGATAAATCACTCTAATAATAATATACTCTAAATGTCTAAATCATAATAGACAAAGAACTGCTCATCATAGAGAAATGCCATTAGTGTCAAAATTCAAAGTATAAGACAATAATTTTTTTTTTTTTTCTTTTTTTAAAGTAATACATTTACCTAATAGGTGGACTTTACCCATCGTGTCAGTAAGCAATTTTAGAAAGAAATTTGGGTTTTTCGTAGAAATTAGACGTTTAATAGGCTTGAGAATACAGCAAATAGACTCAGATAAAACTAAAATGCCATAGAAAAACAATAAACCCCAATTTTAAATTATTTTTTCGTGGTAATAATGCAATCTGGGGTGCTGTCTGCATTTTTCCATGTATTCCCGAGCAGTGCCGTCCTTAGGGTGGAGCGAGTGGAGCGGCCGCTCCAGGCCTCGCGCTGAGGAAGGCCTCGCGCTGCGAGGCCTTACTCTCGCTAAAACACAATAAGTAAAAGTTTTGGTTGAATTGAAATAGTGTGCAGAGTGAAGATATACATGCCTAAAATATAAAGTCTGATTATACCGTATAATCAGATTTTTGTACCATGTTGAAGAACTAAAAGAAATAAAAGAAGACAAATTGTTTCAAAAGTGAACAGACCTAGAATCGTTTCTGAGTTTCGAAGAAGAAAAGGATGTTTGTGGAAGAGAAATTTTTTCTGAGCTTAAGGTACTTCGTGAAATCCTACCAGCTGAGGTTGTAACAGCTGCAGAAATATTACGATTTATGAACGGAATTCAAAACCCGTTTCCTAACGCATTCATTGCGTATAGAATTTTACTCACTATACCCGTTACCGTGGCAAGCGCAGAGAGGAGTTTTTCCCGCTTGAAACTTATCAAGACATATTTAAGATCTTCCATGAGTCAAGAAAGGCTATCATCCTTGGCAATGCTATCGATTGAATCTGACACGACAGCCAAAATTAATTTTGATGAGATTATTGACGACTTCGCTGGAATGAAAGCGAGAAAAGTACAGTTCATATAAGGTAAGTCAAAGTTGATAATAACACAATTTTAAATATAGTTTATCTAACAATGAACAATTGCATTTACAGTATTATTTTACATCGGTTTAGCTGGAACTATCTGTTTTATTAAGTTATTTTATCTTATAACTCATATTTTAACAGGCCTCTATTGTAGGATATAATGTGTTTTATTATTTTACAGATGTGATGTGAAAATTATAAACCTACATTAACAATGGAACAATGGAAGAATTTAATAAACAAGATATGAACATCTAAAAAGATATGGAACGTCAATATTAAATAAGTATATGTTTATTATAATTTACTATTTTATTTAATAAAAAGCAAGAAAGAAGACATTTCGTTTTTTCTAATGAATTTATTGTTTGTTAGACAAAAATTACTATGTTTAACATTAACAAGCACTGTTTAAGCACTGTTAAGAATAAACTTTGTTTTGATTTTTCTAGCTTATTTTTCTGAGATTCCTATTGTTTTTTTTTTAACCTGAAACCTGAAACGAAATTACTCGAAACATACCAACCTGAAATGGGTGTTTTGCACCACCCCTCCCCCTTTTAGAGTGTAAGAGATAAACGTTTTGTATATCAAAAAGCTTACAATTACGACTTTGCAAGTATAGCTTGACAAATATTTTCCGGACCCCCCCCCCCGGTATCCATGGTTAAAAAAGGCCTCGCAAAAATGTTTTGCTCCAGGCCTCGCATCTTCTAAGGACGGCACTGTTCCCGAGCTCTAAACAGTGAAGTCGGAAAAGCGGAGCGATACTTCGTAACTATTTGGAAAAAAGTGAGTGGATCGATGGTTATATAATTATTATCGCAACATTACCTTTCTTACACCAGATCTTTGAGTTGAAACTGCAAGTGATACGTACCTGCAAAAAATATATAATAGAATTATTAAAAATGTATACACTCAATGTAAAGAGTGAAACCAGCAACATGTAGAAAAAAATTGCTTAATTATGGCTAATGAAATGAATGTAACGCTGAATACCTTACTGGATTTATTTATTATTTGAAGTGAGTTAGAGTACCTAAATGCCTGAATGAGTTTAACCTACAACCCGATAGGATACAATTTGGAGTTATTTTGGATAGCCAAAGAGCTTTTGAAAATTGTTTTAACCAATGCAGTAAATTTGCGTCAGCGGAGAATTACGAATCATGATTGGAAATAAGAACAGCTAGAAAGTTTAGAATCATCGTTTCGAACGAGATGCACAACAAACTCCTCCATTGGAACAAGAGACGCACGACTACGGGATGAGGAAAGGGGTCAATAGGCATTCTCGACCTAACTTATATCAGGGTATATGTACTAGAAGATAGTTGACAGCGCGGCCTCGAGAGGAATGCTAACTGAGCATTGGGAAGTAATAGGGGAATGAAGAAACTCGGAATTATTTATAAATGTCAAATGAATAACGAGCAGATTGGAATAACCTTTGCAGTTGAAGGATAACTAAACCACGACACTGGTTTGATCGGGCAAATTTATACGATCGGTACAGTAACCAAGCGATCTTTCATTGTCAAACGTCCAGTTACGTGGTTCAAGGCTTCACACACTTTTAGTTTACACAGACACCGTTGCAGATGATGAAGACGTAGAATCACGTTTTGAACATTTTACTACATTCAGCTTGGGGATGGAGGATTTATCACGAGGATTATTACTAACAAATAAATATTTCATTGATTCGTATATACATGATAACGGTTCGCAAATAACTCTAAATTTTAGATAAGTGTTCAGTTTTGGTCAAAACCTGACTGAACCAAATATATTTCAGCAAAGACGAAAGCTGAACTTGCAGAAAACACAACTTACCTATGACCCTCCAGATTGAAAAGTAGCATGATGCGAGTGTTTACTGTATGAGATTAACTAACACTTCATAGATTATTAATTTGGAATCATAGTTAAATCATTGTTACATTGTTTCTAAGTTGACAAAAAATATATATTCATTCTGTGATTACAATCCACACGAGTAATACGAGGGTAGTATTTTCATACTTTTATAAGTACGAGATAATTACATACATTCACTAAGACCTACTACTTTGAATAAAAATAGATCTAACCAATAAGCCAGCTCATTATTGCGATATCAACGCTACCTAAATGAATTCCTAATACATTCTACTTCAATTAATTTTACAGGTAGTGGAATAAAATTATACTGTGAATGTACGTATTCTATGAGACCCAAAACCAAATTGCTACCTCCTTCGAACATTCGTTTGAGATATTTCTAGTCCGAAGGTGTATATCTGCGTGGCTGTACAGTTCAATAACGTTATTTATAATGTGTGTAATTCAAATTTATTACGAACCCGAAATTACAAGGAATTCCATATCATTCCGTAGACAAAGAGAACTGAGCTCGACACTTCATAGATACATAAAAATAAAGGTAGATAGTTTAAAAAATTATTGAAGGGAAAAAATTATCCTAGCTTTGTACAATAAAAACATAACCAAGCCGCTGCGCCGTGAATTATAGCAGCCTTTTCTTATCTATACCGAGGGATACTTGAAAAACAATACGCCATTGATTTATGGCCATCGATTGTATCACTGCCTCAGCCTTTGGCACCATATATCATGGCATAATGTCACCCCATCTCCGAGAGGACCAAGCAGAGCTGAAATGAGATAAACCCTGTAGCGTTTCCCTAGCTTTCTTCAGGGAAAAGGGGGAAAAGCTTATCTGATCCAGACGTCCTTTGCGAGAATCTTGGATAGCTGTAAAAAGGGACACTCCGTGGTGTATCTAACCATCTTGGGCGAGTTAAATCCCTCCAGAGGTTAACAGCATTTTTCTATTCTGTAGCAATTACTCTCTACGGAACAAGTAAGCCGTCGCAGTATGAAAAAGTTTTAATTTAAAACGCGGACACACTCATAATCTATGGAGATTACGACAGTAAAACGTTTTGATTTGATTGATTGCAGTAAGCAGATTGATACCAATGGTTTAGTGAATTCATATAATCCTCTCCCTTTCCTGCTTTCTTCCTTCAAGGATAGTCTTTGAATACTTTTTGACAACTTGCAATATTGTCTATCCTTAGTTTGCTTATCACGCTTCACCGTCATTGAGTTTGTCAGACTGCGCCATTTCTTTCTCGAACTCCTGATGCGCATTTAAATAACTATTAAACAGGTCACCGAAACGAATTTTCCTCGAAACACTTCTTCAAAAAAGTCGCGTTTCGAAACCATTGCAGCCGATTCATTTTATACAGAAATCCTCTAAAATTAAGTTGAATATCAGAATCAAGGGCTGAAAATGTCAAAGAACTGGACTTGACATTTCAAAATCGAAAAAATCGACAGCTGTCGCCAAAATATTGTTGTTTCATATTGAAATTTATTTTCTCCGCTACCTACTCGCATTTCTCCCTCTCGTTTTTCTCTCATTTTTAAAACACCGACTTCAATCGGTCCCAGCTGCTTTTCCAGCTCATCACTCTCTCAGTACAGCTTTTATCATCGTAATGTGCTTCGTCGTCAGATGTTCTTTTTCATACCAACCTGCTTCGTCCACAAGAGAAATCTAGTTACCCGCCAGAGCTGCTGAATTATTCGAGAACGAGCGGTCGTGGTTGGTGCCCCTGATAATGCCCTCCCTACTTTATACACGTCTGCCAGCTCCACACCTGTTATCACGTTAATATTTAACGAAAGCCTTTTACATCTGCAGATTGCGAGCTGATTTTCTAGCGTGTTATTGCACTATTCCGGTAAGAATGAAAACTCGAGAGATGACGCATTCTTTTGAATGAGGTACAACCTATGGCATCTACTCGGAACGACCGTACATATATTTTTGAAAACAGGTAGGTAAATAACCCCAGTTGACCTGGAAAGACATTTTTGGATCTGCATCGAAAAGGATTTGTAGAATATCGAAAGGTGACCGCAGTGGTCGATTTAACAATTATTCCTTTTCATATAAACTTAGTGGAAACCGAAAATCTTCAAAGCTCACTCCTGCACTTTAATTTCAATAAGAGGAAAAAATCAAAACAAAAATAGAACATTTTTTTTTTAATCACAAAATTGGAACAGCGGCAGTCAGTTGCTGTTTCAAAATATTCACAATATGGTGTATTAGTCTAGGTTTGCCTTGGTAAGAAGCAACATAAATAGGAGTGAGGATAACTTCCAAACTAAGAAGCAGTTGGGAATGATTTTTTTTCCCACGATATATGGCATTTTAAAAATTCTCTCAGACAACATGATAATCACATGTAGGTAATTGTGAATCCACAAAAATCTGAATACTTGCTGAACTATTTATTAATTTATTTAAAAATTCCACAATGGGAAATTTAACAAATCAGTATTTTATTCATTTATTATATTAAGTTATATCAATACATACCCAATAGAGGCTAGTAGATTATATTCTAAAAATGATGTTTCAGTATTGCTTATGCTCTTTAAGCTGGTGATTCGAAAACAAAAAGTAGTTTTCCATTAAAATATCACGAAATTAGTATCATAGAAATAGAATGGGGTGGAGGCTCAATCGGCTGAATCTCGGGACACCAAATACAATGTGGTTATGAATTGTGCGAAATTCTAATCGATGATTTGTTTTTACTGAACACTCACAGGCTCGCCCTGTGCTGCAAGAACAACTCGTTGACTCATCTGTTGTTAGGTGGGAACAAGGTATTTTCTTTCAGGGTTCAAGTTGGAACTGCATTTTCTCTCACCTACGTGTTCACACTCTGGTTGGAGATGTGTATGACTATCGCCATATTTTTTAGAACTTGAAACATCTCGAACTAGTAAACTCATTTCGCAATCATGAAGAACCCTGATTTTTTTCCACCACGATCCCTGCCAAGGGCCTCGTTGTGCAAGCGGTAGGGCATGACGTATTTCCCACAGAAGGGTAAGAGATAAGTAAATCTTTTGAACATCGTACTCAGTTCTTAGTAAATATTATACCAAGATGAAGAATGACTCTACGAATATTCTGTTTGCAATCAAGTGATGTTTTCACAGGAGGATTGGTATATGTACCACAGTAGTCATAATAAACCATTTACCGCCGCGATAATTAGCCTGTGTGTTTTTCCAAAAGACAGTGTGATTCGTAGTATTTGCTCAGCGTTCTTTTCGTGTCAAACATATTCAACTCGAACATAAAAACTGCATAGTTTGCGTTGTTGGAGAGACGACTGTATCTCTTTTTTATTCCTACCACTCGCATTTAACATTCAGGTGGAATCGTAGAAATTCTTCAAAACCAGAAAATCCAACACCAGTCCTTTGCAGTGAGATGGTGAGTTCTGTTGAATTAACGAGGGAAACTAAGCATTATGGTCGACAGAGGGAGTCCACCAACGCCCGGCACACTCTAATGAGTCTCAAAGGGATATTTCACCTGAGATTTACGTTTCTGTGACCCTCGGCCGAGCACGGTATCTCTTTCCTCCGTATGAGCCTGGCTCTGGTTTTAATTGGGAGATGGGGACACAGAAAACCGCACCCCGCGAGATCACTATCGCCGTCACGTCCCTTCTCCAGCTTATCTCGGTAAGTCCTTATTCTTTTATATGGGTCCCTACTTTCAGGTGGTGATTTATTGAGAAGCACAGCGGTTCATTAAGAACGGGAGAAAACTACATGTTTGTCATTATGAAATAAGAAACCAAGAAGATATGCTTATTATTATAAAAGAGTTCCAGTCATGCAGCACGATCGTATGAGTTATCGTATTAAAGTAAAGTAAGTAAAAGTAAAGTAAACAACCATGTTGGGGATTTTCGTCCGACTGCCTCCATCGATTCTGTCAATAGACTCAGTCAATCGATGGATTTCGAAGGTGCGAAGATATTATTTCTAGTATTGACTTTAATACATCACGTTATTCATACGTTCATCCACTCATATACTCTATGCAACTTGCAAATGAAATAAGTATATGTATAGTTAATATTTACATTGAATCATGCTCATGAACACAGATTAAACACTAAACTCGAGTTTTGCATGTAAACATAATATATATTATCGATTAATACTAAATAACTACACCTTAAGATTTTTGGAAATTGTATAACGCTTTTTTTTTTTTAATAAAAGCTTCACTTACTAACTTTAGTTGTTCAAAAAAGCTTATTCTATTGCGACTGAAGGTCGCAGTACTTACTTCTCGACAAGGAAGGTATCAGGTAGGTATCATAAATATTCACCAATGAGTTGTTTTTATCACGATAACATTACATTATTCCAGCTACACCGGGACGTCGGAGTTTTCATGTTCCGCAAGCTTGTACTTTTTTCTCTTCAGTCTGTTTCTTGTTTCTTTGGTACCTGGTTTCGTATCGCATAAGCTTTAAAATTTATTGTTACCAAACAGAGCCATGTCCAAGGGAGGCAGTCACATTTTAAAAGAACCTTGAGCACATCAAATATTTATTACGAAGGTCCGAGGGGGTACACGAGGGTCCTGACCATATCGGTTGGTTTCGTGCGTGTAGACATCGGAGGGAGCCAGGCGTTCGTATCATAGAGTTATGTTCCTTTCTTGCCTTACTTAGCTCAAAACACCGCGGTAAATATTTATCGAGAGAGAAAAGATACTGTACGAATTGGACTAGAGGGAAAAAATAGACATAATTTGCGATGCTGCCATCTTTCTTAAGCTGTTATTTTCAACGTTGTAATCATCTAAGAAACCAATATACAGTTAACCCCGCTGAAAGTTTGTTGCTTACGTATCAAGGTAGATACACAAATTATAAAATCCAAAACAATCGAATTTGAAAGAAAATTTTAAAAACAGCCCACCACCCGCCTACACCACTTTTTTTCCAACCTACAGAACTGGCATTCACGAAACATTACTCATACATATTGGACAGCATTCTTTCTGAAATCATGTCAATATATTCAATCAATCCTGTTGTAACTTTAGATTTTGGATCACTAATTTAGGTTGAATGTATTGGATAACTAGAATAATTATTCAATATTAGAAATAATTAAATTTGATTTTTCTTTAATTAAATGACAAATGATGCTTCAGCTTCATAAAACGAACCAGGTAACACACAAAACAAGACTAATAGAAAAGGTTACCTTCCAACATGGTTATCGAAAGAATACAACTAACATGGAACATTAAAGAGTATGAATGCCATGGTTCTTAATCTGTGTTGTACTCACTCAACAGAATGTTCACACTGACTATCGACCTACTATTTATCCTTATTGATACTTGTACTAGGAGAAGAGTGTAGGAAGGTAGAGATAAGGACTCAGTAAAGATCAGAGCATCAGTAAAGGATTCACAAAGACAGTAACAAGCAAACAAATTGGGGGGAAATCGTAACTGAATCTTAACCAGATCAAAAATAAACAGCACAACTTGTTGACAATGCTAGATCCATTCAACACGCAGCTGGATATACCTCTTGTCTACATTCTCCTGATTAAAATATTAAAGATAAATCATGCGAAGTAATCGTTATGGTTTCGAGGATTGCGAATGCCAGACAATTGAATTTAAGTTCCTCCATTGTTCGAGCAAACACAAACGAGCTCTTGTTTATATTTTTCCAAATGAATAATTGTGTGTACACACACTTTTTTTTCTGCAACGACGACAATGGAATAAAAATGAAGATGGAACGTCCGAACGTTTGTCTCTGACAAAATAAATCATCTCAGACGAGGAAAGGAATGGAAATTATAAACAGGCATTATTTTTCGTCGACGCCTACTCTGGGGTGAAATATTGCCGAGCGTGAGAGGTGGGCATGTCCCGAGGGAAAACATTCAGAGCGTGAACCGCTAAGTGGATTTATTAGGAGAGAAACATATCCGGCAGGATATGTATTTATGTATAATGCGATCCTAACTACACTATACATACATTCATGTCTACACCGTGGGTTATAACCCAATGTGCCGAGCAGAGCGGAAAACGTTCGATCTGAACACAAGGTCGAAGTAGGTGGTACGGAGATTAACTACTCAGGGAATAACAATATGCTAGGACAAGGTAAAAAGGTCCAGTCCTGCAGCACCACCAAATGAGCAAATTCTCGTGATTTCTCCTAATACACACACACATTACTAAATGGTTCTAATGAACTATACAATTATTTTTAAAAATAGAAATGTCGACACATATATAAAAGGAAAGAATGTTTTCTAATAATTCGAAAAATCTTGATCCCAGAAAGTGGAGAAGAAATTGTTTCATAAGTCCTGCATGTTTCGATTTGGTATCCATGGCCGGAACAGAATAGTTGGTGATGCGATACAATCTTGACGTTGCTAATGATTTATATTGAGGCCAGGGGGTCTGGTAGCTCCCAAAACCCACCTATTAACTCTTTCTAACAGCTGCAACAGGCGATCATTGGCTGTATCCGGCATTTCGCGCAGTACTTTAACCCCAAAGTATTCATCGAACAATGGATCATGGGAACGTGCATGTTCACCAACTGGGAGTACTCTGGGTTGGTTTACTGAGGCTGGATTATTTATCCATAGATTTATGGTCGTAGCCTTTCCCAAATAAAAGGCTGGATTACCTTCGCATTTATTGCAAATCAGCTGACAGATACAGTTCTTCAACTGGCACTCCACGTATCCCTTACACCTGTAGGTATTGGTCGAATTACCAAGGTAAAGTTCGGGTCTTCGATAGCCAAATTTCACCTCGGACACCTAAATGGAACAAGCCTAGTTGAGGCTGCGAAGGCTGTGTTTGGGATGGCGTTGGGATAAAGTGCTTCCACTATTTTATATATATATATATATATATATATATATATGCAAATTTTTAATTGACTCTGAGCACATTTCCATCAATCAAATACATAGTATTCATACATGAAAAAGAAATTTCAACTTCACGAATCTGTTCAGAATGCCTCCAAACGGACATCCATGAAGAATATTTTGAAAAATACGATTTTCGAAGTTTTTGGAGCTTTTTAAATAACTTATTTTTTCCCTCAAATTCCGTGAAACTACAAAAAGTTTTTAAAAGTTCAAAAATTGGTTCATATGATAGAAACCATGTTCGGGCCGTAAATTTGTTGGTTACCAATTTTTGTGAACATAAAATGCTTACATTTCAAAATATATGACAAAAAATATAATGCAAAAATTTACGAAAATCGTACCCATATGGTCATGACTTGAACACTTTTAATATCACGTAATGGATGGAATAAGAATTGTCCGTTCATTCATAAGACCTGAGTTCATAAGCGTTTACCTGCTGTCGAAAAACGCCTGCTATCTTCTCACCGTTGATATTCAGTTCCACCTATTAAGCCTTACAGTAATGTTCTGCGTCCAAGACTCGCAACACTTCACCAAATCGAACGCCGACATTATCTTTTAGTACCTCCTTTGCTCGGAAGCCCTATCTCCAAGCGATCTTCACAACGAATTTACGTTTATTGGATTTTTCTAGAGTGCTAATCCAAGTGCCCTTTCTTATCGCTCAAAAAACCGTGGAGTTCTTGAAAGGGTTGTAGCGATCACCATTACAGCTGTAATGGAATAAGATGGTTATATTATTAGATAACAACCTATCCCATCAGCTTAATCCCCAGAGGAGGATTAAGCATTTATTTGCGATACGCAGCAAATTACTATACAGTTATGTATTTGGAACTAAGCCTGCTTAATTTCAACAGGGAAAATAAAAATTTATATATATTATCTCATTATATTATAAACATGGATACTTCTGTAATTAGCATAATCGAATAATGGATGCAGATGTATAATAAATACATGAAACAGTTGAGAACAACGCTAGTCCATGTTTGTAAGAGGATCGAGATCACATGTACCTAAAGCTTGATTGAGCGCTGTGTCACATATCCGATTCTCATTTATTATTTCCTAACAAATTTCTATATACATGTATGTACATCTACATGTATGTACATCTTTAATGCTTTTCTATTTATTCATTATACAGGTATTTCTGAAAACAAAATTAATTATGGCGAGATGGAACGAATGTAGCTGTCAAAACTATGAGTAAATAAAATAATTTTTCGTCGAACCTTCCGGACTATTACCCTAATGATTCGCTAAGCTTGATCTATTCGCGGTATATCCTTATAGCTAGTTTGGATCATCCGTAGGCAGACTACTCTTTAATCTCAGTTACAAGCTATGAATGGGTCATGAATATCCACCAAGCACGGAATAATATGGTTTAGGAGCCATGCGAAACGATTTTCATGCGGAGATGCCGGGTTGTTGTCTGCTAGTATTAAATGCTGTAGTTACAAAGCAAAATCATTGTCTGATCGAGATTTTTTAGATGACACAATATCATGCAGTTTCCAGTTGGCACTTCTAGTAACCACAGTAGTCAAAGCAAATAACCGGTTGGGAAGTTATGCGTCCTGCACTCTTGCAATAAGACCACCAGAGCCTTAGCGAGCGTGTAGTTGGTCGCAACAAAAGTAACTCGTTTATTAGACCCGGGGTCGAACGGTGGGACATAAATTGAAAAGGGTAGATGGGGGCGATAGTGTGGCTTGCTGGAAGCAGAACAATACCCAAGGGAACAGAGGAGCAGGTACAGGGAATGCGTGGAGACGGAGTATCTGCGAGCAAGTCTCCCGCTAACAACTCTGTGAGCTTCAATCGCAGTAGACTTACAATACCCTGCGAATGAACTGTACAGAATCTACAAAGCGACTGACAGTAGATCGCGATCCTACTGGTAGCTACTAAAACTCTACTAACTGTAACTCCTCCACTATGATGGGCGTTTCAGATCAATATAATGATTTATAATGATTTCCATCGATTTATACACAAATGGCTTGAATTCTAGAATCAAAAGATTGTTAGAAGAGCCCTTGGTGGATTTAAATGCAACCTGAAATAGTTTCTAATATAGTTCCAAAAAATTATTGGAAATAATACAGAGAACATATATGGAGCCAGAACAACAGAGGGTATCGGATAGAGTATCGGATACGACAAGTAGATCACTCAATATCTTAAGAAAAAGGTTTTAACGTCTCACCAAAATTGTTGGATTACTTTTCAAAATTTGTATAATATAAAAATCGAATTAAACTTCAAAATCATGGATATGTCTAGTACCTACTGCTTACCATGTAGTGCCTTCTTTTCACAAGATTATTCCATTATGGTTACGAAACAAAAGTTATCATTTATTTAAACCTTTGTAATCGACTAAGAAAGAATGTAAAGACGAAACGCTTGCATACGAGTCTGCAACACATTGGAACATTTCATGTCTTCAGTTGCAGACGCGTAGGTATGTGTAGCAGACTCGTATGCAATCAGAAATTAACAAGCGGTTGCAATCATGTTCACAATATCAATTATTGAGAATGATCACCTGTGTGTAAACAATAATTCAAATAACCATGCTCATAACTGTGATTGTTGGCCACGCACTTCGCAGTAGTTAACATAATATGATTGGATAAATCGAGAGCTTTCGAACGAATGGTGAACGAATTTTGTGGGATGAAAAACGACGAAGTACCATTTCCCTAGCAACGTCTCGGTTGTAAGAGGAAATCATCAGAAATTGAGCATATTTCGTAACGTAACGTAACGTAACATAACGAAAATTTGGTTGTGTGCCATAGCAAAGACATGAAATGTCAAAAATAAGTACAGGTCAATCTGAGATCTAACAGACCAAACCCCAGACAGAAATTTTAGAATTGTAATATTGATTCGTGTGAGGGCGTTGAAAAAAAAAGTTCTAGATACTAGAACTGAGGTGAGCCGTATTCATACAAATTAATTTATTCTGACACAGTTGTTATTTACATTGGAAATTTGCAATTTGGAAAGAAGCAATTTTTCTTCTGCTAAGAATGAACAATGTGATTTAGAAGACATACAGATACAGTCACCACTTACAAGTCCGTACCTAATAACACTTTGAAGAAGTACAATGAGCAGCGGACGGTTTAGATAACGTAGGGGCAGGAGTTGACACTGATCGATAAAATCACGGATATCGCAAGCTACAAAATTTTGGATTAAGTTGCGTTACTAATCCACAAGTGGTAAATTCAACCATCAATCACATCTTCATAATTTCTCCAGACATGAATTGCCCAATCGCCACCCTCGAAAGTAATTCCGCATAGTTATATGGGCAATCACAAGGGAGCTCGAGCTACTGAAACAATCAAATCCTATAAGGAAAGTTCCAATCGAAGCGGCACTCTCAAAGCAGAATCAATCTCTCGTGTTGAACAAGGTCTCTTCAGACTCCAAAAACTAAACGGTTCACCAGACGGAGGCCGGAGATGTTAATGGGAGAGCCAGCGGATGAGAGAGAGGATCGATAAAAAAGAACGTTCCGATAAACTAGACGTTAATGGAAGTCTCGGGGAGAACCGAGAGTTCGCTCTTAATGTTTCTGATTGCAGTCTTCGATGGGAGGCCGGGCTTCATGTCCGCATAACTTGGTAAAACCAACAAGATAATTATAAAGAACGCTTAAGTGGTTCTTGAAAGAGTTGGAGGATAGATGGACATGCTAAGGCTAAACATTTCAATCCTGGGCGGTCATCAGTGTTATTCGATCAACTCCGCTGATAATTTGCATTTCAGTGAGGTTATCTTCGTCGAGCAACTGAAACACGATTGGATCAATCACGATCTATAGGTAGGCAATGGAAGAAAAAACTGTCCAAACCCAAATCGCTAAACTAGAACTTGAAACAAGTATCCTATCTCACTATGCAGTAATCTGTCACTATGAATCTGTCACTATCGCCATAATTAATAACAGACTAGGTCACTTGGCCAAAATTATTCAACATAAAATACTAACAGTTCTATGGTTCAGTTAAAAAAAATGGGGAGTTTCCCAATCACAGCCCTGAATAATTTCCTCAAAACTTTGAACTGTAAATAATTGCATAAACTCTTCCTCAACAGATACATGAATGGCTCTGTTGAATTTGAGTTTCATTAGCGCACAGGAATTTTAAATTAATTTTTCGAAAAAACCAACTATTTCTGAATAATAATATGCTAAATGAACAAAACTTAGGTTTTTACCCACTTTAGCCCTGGCTAGATAAGAAAGATAATGGCTAGAAAAGAAAAGTCATTACAAACACTATACAATACCTTTGAACATCCTTAATTTATAAGTAACACAATCACAGTGACGGGTTTAGGTACTGCCGCAGTAGCAACGACGAAAGGAACGATGAGTGGGCCGTATAATTGGGTTTGAAAAGGTGAGACCGTTCTATCAACCGAACGAGACAAGTCTTAGCATCAGCCACCAAACGCTTAATGGATTTCAATCCGCTTGTTTAAAGCGGCGAGGAAAGCAAAGGTTCGGAGGTTTGAATCACGAGAGGAGATTGTGGTTTATGGCCTTTCACATTCCAGTTGGCGGGAGATCACGCGAGAGGTCCCTTGCAGGTCTGCCGGCCCACGGCCTGGCCTCGAGCTTCTCTGGATGGCCAGACTCATCAACAGGTCCCTCATATCAATTTCTTTCTGACCACTCAGCACTCACAGCTTGGTTCGCACGAGGAAACTCAATGAAGAAATGCAGTGAACGCCTAAGTTTTGCCTGAGGTGTCCTCGCCAGAACAAAAAATCTTCCCAGAACTAACTAAGTGTGTCGGAATCGAGCATTTTTGATGGCCATGATACAAGACTAGTGGTTGATAAAATTCAACGAATCCTTTACATAAAGCCATCTAGAGAAACAAACAACAGTAGTAAAATGAAAATATACAACACAAAACTAAAATAGCAAGATTTTAAAACAAGAAAGTAAGCGACATTTAATATAAACAAGCGTCAATATATAGTATGTAAAATACAACATCTTTTTTTCCCAAGGCCTACGTAGATGCGAGTACATTGAATATTACCTAATCATCCAGAAAGAAACATGTTGAACAATATCCACACTGTCAACGTCATGGTATCACC
Organism: Adelphocoris suturalis; assembly: GCA_030762985.1. Taxonomy (NCBI): domain Eukaryota; kingdom Metazoa; phylum Arthropoda; class Insecta; order Hemiptera; family Miridae; genus Adelphocoris; species Adelphocoris suturalis. The sequence continues at coordinate 37,669,424 of CM061046.1, forward strand.
AACAAACGATGGTATCATAAAATGTTTTACAAATAGATACACATGCCGTAGATATACGCCAGGTGATATACAGGCCATGGATTATGCACCTAACATCTACATCTAATGAGTATATAACTGACTTTCCAATGTGTACCATATGGCATGAAAAGTCGTAGAACATAGAAACCAGAATTTCGAATGGGCCTGTCAACCTCGAATTCACCATGACTACAAACGAAATAAAACTTTATCAGTAGGTACCAAGTAGAATTTGTTTTAGATTCAGAGATGAGCGTATAAATTCCATATGAAGATTATTATAATTACCATATATAACGTAGGTATTAATTTGGCTTTTTTTTTTTTTTTTTAGTGTGGCAAAAGCCAATTTACAGCAAAAAATTGAAAATCTAATTGTTCAACTCATAATTAAATAGTAAAATGACTAAATGACTAAAAATAATGAAAACAAAGGGAAAGAGAAACGTATATAATGGAAAGTATAAATCACTGGGAATAATATGTTAAGAACTATCGCTTGGGGCTTGAAGAATGTTCAGCAAAAGAATCAAAATTAGCAGCTTGAATAAAAGCGTCTGTTCCTCGTGGCATTTGGTAATTATATAGGCAGTGAGCGAAATGTGCAACAGTGTATTGAGGCTTATGGCGTAGGATGGTACATTGAAATTAAGCTTAGTGAGAAAACATGGCCAATCCAAGATGCCATTTACCAGTTTGTGGTAGAAAATGATGTCCGTCATCAACCTACGGTTCTCCAACGTAGGGAGGCCACTTATCGCAATATAGCGAGGAAATTTCCACTGAACTCCACGATGGGACGAACTATTGATTTAAATAGGATTACAATATGTTCCACGAAAGTGAAATCACGGGTACATCTCTTTAAAAACCCTAATATTCCTAGTGCCTTCCATGCAGCAATACTCACATGGTTGTTAAAAGATAGCATTCCATCCAAAAGAATTCCGAGATAACGTGTGACATCAGGCCAAAAAGTGGAATACCATTGATGAAATATAGAAGGTTGATGAGCTGCTGAAATCACCTGTAGGAAGTAACTGTACATTTCTCGGGGTCAAGTACTATGGTTAGTTGAACAACAAACCATGAATCAAGGCAGTGCTGCATCTGAAGGCAGTCATCCAGTGACGAAACTCTTCAAATATCTTTAGATCGTGAACAAATAAGAGAACTTCCTTAACCGTGACACTGGGAACAACACTGTTGATCAAAAATAGGCCCCATAGGTTGATCAACTAATGGCTAGTAGTTTTAAAAAGTACACATGCTGTCCAAGAGTGTTGTCCATTGATATATCGATAAATTGACTACATATCACATGTTACACAGTAGGAGTTTGTGAATCCTTCTGAGAATAACTAAACATAATGATAAATATGTAGGTAATGTAATTAGTAAAAAAGTCACGCAGCAAGATCGTATGAGCGAATTTTCGTAAAATATTGTACCTATTAGGTACCTACCTATATTACGTTACATTGTTTTGAAATTTGAGCACTTCAAGTGCAAAGAAATATTGTTAATTACTCATTTTTTCGCAATTGGATTTTTTTACTTTGGATTTTTACCTATTGTTTTTCGCAAACAATAATGAAATGTAAGTACCTTTTTCAGCATGATTTTGTCCATAAATTTTTTAATGCTCAAGCCATTGATGAAGCCGCTTTGACTAATTCGCTAACAAAGCCATTCCAAAGCCGCTCTAATAATTCGCTAACAAAGCCATTTCAAAGCCGCTCTAATAATTCGCTAACAAAGCCATTTCAAAGCCGCTCTATTCCAAATTTATGCTTCATAGGTAGAGCAGGATAGAACTTATTAGCCTTAGTTTCCTCAGCTGAACAGTCCGCCTCCATAACTCGTAAATTTATTCTACGTGTTCCAGATGCGCTCCACTTCAAATGTCATCACTGTAAGTCAGTAAGGACAGAAATTAGGCTCTCAGGCCCTACAGCTGACCAGATCCCCCCCCCCCCCCCCCCCCGTAATTTGTAATTGTATTGTAGATGTAGATTGTTATAGATGGTTTACGCTTCAAGATGCTTAGAATCCTAAACGCAGAACACCATCTTGCCTATAATCATTGAACAACATCAATTATACAGTATCTAAATGTAACTGCATAGCCGTATACGCCTAACAAGAAGACATTAATTTAATTAAATAAGACACCTACACTAAACTAGTCCTTCAGTATTTAACGTGAGCTGACCTGCCAACTTAAAATGAATGAGGTGATCACCTACCTATGCTCCACAAATCCATTCATAGTATACAGAAGTCATAATAAACTTGATTTCGTGAAGTGAGAATCCCATTAGAATAATTTCAGCTGATACAATCGTAGTAGTTTCCAGGGTGATTTTTGTGCTGTTTTACTGGTAGCGATTCACTCCCGTGTTGGATCCCGTAGTTTTGAAAAGAAAACGGCGGACGAATTTTTTTTTTTTTTTTTTTTTTTTTAATTTTTGGATTCTACGCATCTTGAAAAGTGAATCAACAAATTTTGAGGAAGTAGGGGGGGGGAGGGGGGGGGGGGGGTAAAAATGTATTTTTCTTTATCGGTTAAAAAGGTTTGTTATTGAAGATCACAAAAGAAATTCGTGAAATTTTTATCTCAACATGTAGTAGGTACTACATACAAAATAATTCCTCCTAACAAGATTCACCCATATGAAATTCTTAAAATTATTCATAGATGAATAATTTAATTATCTCAACGCTGAGCCCATGATGGAACAAACAGGTACTGAACCTTCCCTTAGCTCTTAAACACTCGTAGTGACCCTCACTCTATAATTTCCCCGTTATAAATTATTACCCAGCTCTTCAATAAACATCTAGCTCAAGATTGTTTGAGTATTCGTTCAGAGTATCTGGAAAACTAAGTGCTAGCTCAAAAGGACTTCGTAATTCACTTTTGGTATAATTAGCTGGTTATTGGTACAATGTATTGTACGTAGGAATTGCGTATTAGTCTAGATCGAGCTCTCATCGGTATAGTAACAATACTTCTATTCTCGTACTTTATATATTTATATATATATATATATATATATATATATATATATATATATATATATATATTTATATACCTAAATATAACTACAAAAGTAGTAACTTTCTTTGAACTTCCGGGAGATAACGGAATTTCAACCTGTGTGAACGTAAACGTATAGCTCAGAATAGGTGATTTAATTCCCTAACGTTTACATCTTCCGCCTGGAGTATGTTTTATAGTTCCAACCAAGCGCAAGCAAATTTTAACGACGTCTAGAACGAGGTGAAACGGATCTGGCATCAACGCCTGGCCTGGGTCTCGGCCAAACCACTCAGAAAGAACCTTCAGAGTGGGGAGTGATGGAGGAAGCGAGCGATTGTTAACAAAGATTTACATCTTGTCGAGGGTGCTGGACGTGTTTATGGCACTGCCCCTCCAGAACGGCCCAGGAGGGTAATCATGCTGCGAGAACGGGATGATTGTCTAGGGCCTGTCCAGGGGGAATACGAAGTCTGGGGAGAGACGGCAGGAGCTAACCTGGTCAAACAGAGGAGGCGAAGGTGTTGGACCGAAAGTAAACAACTGGGAAGTGGAACGAGCGAGGAACCCCCCATACCACAGTCTCGCAGTCGTCATCACAATATTCCATCACGAGCCTGAGCAGATCGAACTTGTGGCGAAGAGAAGGGGGGCGGTCCTAACCTGTTTTGAATAATAGAGAGGGGAACACACCATCTTTAACCACAGGAGGTTAAAAACGGAGTGGAGAGGCTGAGGTTGGAGCAGTACAGAGTAAGTCAACACCTGGTTCCTAACCCGATAATCATAAATAACAAGGAGCAAAATAACTCATGTCAAAAAATTTCCATCTATCGTATTGATGTCATCACCAATGCAAAATAACTTCCAGAACCACGAGAAGCGGGGACAATGCTGGAGATCTGGAAATCATTGAAGAAACAAACAGCTGGTTGAAATTTATTTCAAAACCACCATTGCAAATGATTTCTTCGAACACTGGGAAGCAACAGAAGCAGGTTTACTATTCGAAAATACATTTGGAAGTTTATATGGTAAATACTTACTTAATAGTAGAGTGAAAGCAAGCTAAGCCGGATTGTATATTATGTAAAACATCCATATGTAACATAATAGACACTAAATTCAGAAAGGAACACAGAATGCAGGATGCAATGCAACACTTGATCGCTTGGTCATTTTCAATTACTTCAATTTGGCCATTTTCTATATTATCCCGCAGTGCTTAATAATAATACCTACCATACTTTTGTAAATTTTCACGCGTTATGTTGTTCATTTTCTCCCTGAATGGATTCACATTCTTCTTATTTCGTAGAATATGGTAGACCACCAACATCCAACGCGGTGGAGGCGCCTCACAGTTATTACGAACCTCTAATTTATAACAAACTAGACACTATCGATTCTTTGCTTGAACTTCTTGAGGGTGTGACTGGGTACGAGATGAGAGAGATGGTAGGGGGTATGATAATAAAGATAAAAGGATCAAAGTTTAAAAAAATACAAGCCCGACACAAAAAGCCAGAAAAAAATCATTAAAGACCATAAAAAGAGAATCAGTCATGCTAACGAGCTTGATTAACTTGCAGATCGGAATTGAATATTTATTTTTCCCATCAGGCAAGGAGGCGTGGCAGTGGATAATCCAGCGCTTCGTTAAAGAAGTAAGTAGGATTTTTTGTATTCCATCCAACTGTGGTACTTCGAAAACTTGGAGAACGGAGACAAACCGTGTTCGGGGTTCGAAACTCGAATTCACATCACATAATTTACCCAATAAATCGTGAAGGAAAGGGTTTAAAAATCTCGATAAAGAATCCGCTCCACCGTCATTCTCCATCCCACGTAGTAGGATGTTAATGAGTTGGTTGTCACTCGAGGTAGGGTTTTCGTCCAAATCAGTTCCGAGGATCTCCAGAACTACGTATGTGGAGAGAAAGGTAGAGATCTCGTATAAAGGGAAAAAACTCATGTATATTAAAATTATTTTGTTAATATGCTATCAACAATTGGTTTTGAAGGTAATTATCGGGCATGAAGAAGATTTTCATTTTTGGGCAATAGGTAACCCGTTTTGTTACTGTCGAAAAATACTAACTAATAAATAGGAAACCCGAGAGTTCAGATTTTGAGGGCAAAAGAGAACTCACTAGAAGGTTTGCTGGGGTGTAGAAGGACATGTAGTAAAGGTACGTTACCTGGAAAACTCGCCTTGTGTGCCACTCAAGATGTGTCCCGTGCATCAATGAATTCTGTCGAACAATGATGCGCAGAGTGTCAGGTTATTTCAACGGAGGTACCTACCAAGAAGGTTTTAATAGAGCTTGTTCTATTATAACCTCCTTAGTACCTACTTCGAAAATGGGCCTTGTTCCAAGGGAAGAACTTGAAACGTTAACTGCCATCATTCATGAATTATTACTCGAGCTTGTCACTCTTTTCAGTGACATCTGAAACCATCACATTTGGTCACATCTATTTCCATCATCACAACAGATCATTCGGTATCTGAAGGTAATTTAATTTTACAGAAGCAATGTAAGAGTGATTATAGTACCGCTTAAGCTCAACTTCAAGTTCATTCTTCAACATAATTCAACATAAGAAATACCTTTCTTCTGAAAGCATTTAGGTAACTAATGTTATGTGAAGTCAATCCTAGGAATTGAGTATAAGCAACGCTGAATTTCGAGGAGCACCGTTTGCTACGAGTATATACATTTCGTATATACATTTCAGTCCGGTAGGTTAGGAAAAACGCTGCAATTTATTAACTAAAGGTATATTTTTTCTGCATTGAATAATGAAAAACCCTTCTGCGCAGGACACTTCTAGTTTATAGTTATTAAATGAAGTAATGATGTATAGGTATTATATACTATCTAAAAATATAACTTCAGGTGGATAACTGCACAGGGGTAGACGCCTACCAATGAGAAATTGATTAAATTAAACAAAACACCACACTTTACTAGTCCTTCTTAATATATTACCTAGTGATAAGATAATTACCTACTGAGATAAAATAAATAACCTACCTATGCATAACAATCCATCTATATAGGTGCCAAAAGTTATAAAAAACTCGATTTCATCAAGCGAGAATTCTATTGGAATTATTTCAGCTGATACGATCGTCTTAGCTAACAAGGCAATTTTTACTATGTCCCAAAGGTTACGAATCGCTCTCGTGTTGATGAACGTGAAACGATCTCGATGGTTTCATTCGATTCTTTGAGATAGAGTCTACAAAGAAGAAAGTTTTCGAGATCTCGATTTTAAAATATTTCAGCTCCTAAATGCTACCCTTTAGGGTTGATCCTAATTTATGTCGAGCTTCTAGGACCAACTAGATCTCAGGTGTGATTTACAACACAAACCAGTAGAGTCGGAGAAAAGGATTTTCTTCTATTTTTGGATTGTTCGCGTTTTGAAATGCAAGCAATTCTGACAGAGGGGGGTGACAGTTTTGATTATGAACATTTATTATTGAAAATGATAAACCAAAAATCGCCCTATCAATCGAAGATGGTGTCAGCTGATATAATTCCAATGGAATTCTGACCGAGAAATCTAGTGTACTATAACTCTATCAGCCTCCAATAGATGGACAGATGAACTAAGCAAGCCTGAATACTAGACTTTTTTTTTTTTTTTTCAACATAGTAGCAATATAGTAGTTGGATATCCTCGCTATTGTCGATAACTTAGATAGTGACGTAATATTAACTGTACTTAGATGTCAGTTCTTGCTAAATACAGAAGGACTTGTAAAATTAAGGTGTTTTATTTAATTTAATTAATTCTTCCTCGGTAGGCGTCTACGTCTATGCAGTTATACTTGGATAAAGTATATAACAGACTTCGTTCAATGATTTTAGACAAGTTTTCTGCGTAGAAGGGCAACCTAATACAGAACTAATATAACAAACGTTTGTTTAATAATTTGCAGCGTTTTGAATTCTACGCATCTTGAAACGTAAACCATCAAATTTTGAGGCGGGTTAATATTTTGTTTTTCTCCGTCGATTACAAAGGTTCAATATTGAAAATGATGAACCAAAAATCAGCAAATGGCGTAAATTTATTTCAACGACACTCTTGTTATTGCAGTTAACGTAAACGCTAAACACGGGAAATAAAGACCAATATACTTTACTCTCACGTTAGTCTTGTTGCATAACAGCCAAAACCCTCTGTGGGTCCCTTAATATAACCACGCAAAGGTAAATCGGTACTGTTGGACTAATAGATACCATTATAGGTAGACAAGACTTCACTAAGAAGGCCTTTCTGTCCTTGAATTGTTTTTTTATTATTCTCCAACGTTTCTCCCCAGGAACTTCAGGAAGACAAAATTTAAAATATGAAATTCAAATTTTTTAAAAATAAATACTCATTGTTTTCTTTTTTTAAGATAAAAAATCGAATTCTGAGTTATCAGTGAGAAAAAATCAAATTTAAAATTGTTTAGTTTCGTTATAGAAAGGCCTTCTTGTAAAGTCTTGTTATAATTGGAACTGTCCTAATAAAGAAACGTTATTATACGTAGACAACAGCCGTAATTGAGAGACGTCGTTAATTTGGAACCGCTAGTGTATGGAAGAGTTTCAATGAGCATAACTTGTCGGTGCTGAGTACAGTATATTCACAGTTTCTGGTATTAAGTACATATAATAACCAATGAAATCGTCGTTTTTCCTCTAAAATTTATATCTAACTATATGATAGTTTTGACATTAATAGCCAATACTAAAACCAAAACCACGTTAATTCACTTAAACAGACCAACGATTATATATTGTATCAATTTATGACTTTAAAAACCACCAAAAATGCAAATGACAATGCCTGCATACTAGAATTACCGCTACAAGACCCCAATGCCCTCGCCACTCCCAAATATCTCAACACCCTATTGATATAACTTCAGTACATCGTTCTCCATCGTTTACTGGAAGTTCTGACAATCTTTCTCAGAACATGGGGAGTTCCATCCTCTGTAATACGTATATATGGGAGTTCATGAAGGCAGATTTAGAGCTTCCGGGTAAAATGGAAGGGTATGGATGTTTCCGACGGTATTAACAGGGGAGACCCCTAACCGTCAATCTGCCACCGGTGGAAGCATTGAACGCCGCTTTTGTTTGGGCTATAAATTATACGTACCGAGGTATACTCTGATCTATGGTTTTGCGGGTAATATACGAATACTTCGCCTGGTGCCGAGATAGTGACACTTTTCTCAAACCACATAGAAATACTGATATTTTCATTTCATCACTGCCAAAGGTATGGGAGAAAGATCTTCTCGAACTATCCAGATCCGTTGGTACATTTTGCCACTAAAAATTCTAAGGCAATAAGGACGAAAACATTCAAAATTGGTTGAATCTTTGAGACTTTCTCATACTACTAACGAATTCTTGGGTGTATTATTAGAACACTCAAGACAAAAAAAAAAAAAAAAAAAAAAAAAAAAACTGAAATAAGAGCTTCCTAAAAAATTAAAAAATAGAATAAAATAAAAATAAAACAGAAAACCTAAACAGAAATCGCCTTGGCAGTTACAGTAACTTAGAACCTTCCAAAAAATTGCTTCACCTCGAAACGGCAGTTAGGACGTACGTCTTCCTGTCCATTTTTCAGTCTTTCAACCTAACACTTATTATGAAATAGAGCTCCCTGCCAAGCTGAGATGATATTATGTCAGTAACACTTAGAGGTTAACGTGGTTGACAAAACCGAGGGGAGAAAGTTCCAAAGTAGGAAAGGAAGAAACTATCATATTCTCAGAGGGCGCAGGCCGTAACCCCACTCTACAACAATATGACGAAAATTATTGAATATAATGGTGTTGTTTTTCAAGGTGAGAGTAACATTTTCAATTATTACCATAGAGAAGTAAGCCCAATTCGCTCAAAGTTGGAAAGTAGTGAGGAGCCTTGAACCATTATTTATTCTATTTCAGTTATATTAATTAATTTGATCATTACATGTCGCTCTAAGAGTTATTTAAGGGTCTTTCGGAGCGGATTTGGCGATATATAATTTATTGATGAGTGAAAGTCGTTCTGGACGATAACGAGGTTTCTAGAGGAATCCTTTTATTTTCCAAGCATTCGAATTGTTGTAGGTAATTATCGCAATTACCAAAGAATATACTGCTAATATCTGCTAGTAATTCCCACACATTGCTAAATTTAACTAGAAATCAAATTAAGTACCGGAATTTATGAAAAAAATAATTAATACCTCCAGAAGTGAAATGAAAAGCTGTCGTATGGGATCTACCCAAACAGAATTAATAAAAGATGGGCTGATGTAAACAATGCAGGAGAGCTGACATAGTATTTGCAGACAAAACTGCCATTCCGTCCATCAAAAGCATAGAACCCGCTCTTGACTGAGGAATGAAGTGTTTACTAACAACCTCAGATAGATATTTACGAGTCAGAAATACAGAAGAACTCTCATTCACGCGAGTTGAACGGAGGTTTTCAGCTCCAATTCGTGCTCAGACTAACTGACTATCCGATGTAAACTATTCACGAACTATTTCCAGAACCGACAAGAGGTCGAAGACATGAAAAGAAAACTCGAGACCAAGTTTCTGTTCAGATTATTCGAAGAAGAATCAGAAATATGAAATTTACTTCTCAGGCAGCCGAATAAATAATACATGGATATTTCACCAACCGTTTATTTTTCAATACTTAACGGTTGAAGAGAAGTTTTGCAAATGGTATAGAGAAGAACATTTTCTCCAACTCCTTTTTCTTCCTCTGAAATCAAAACTGAAAAGTGTAATTACGTACTGATAAATTTATAAAATGTTCTAACTGAGAAGAGGGTTTGCGAATTGCTGGAACGACCAAACCAAGATTACTATTTTGAAAATGAACTTTCCACAGCAATGCTCAGCAAACGAATCAGCTACAAATAATAATATATGCAAAATATCAAAGAAAAGAAGAAGATAGGAAACACTACCTCCTTGCGCCTGAAGGCTGAAGAGTGATGTGCCTAGATAACGTTTTTACATTTTCGACGTAAAAATGTGCTATTTATTTGTAGAATAGCAAAGATAATAGCTCCGGAGGAGCTCACTCAGCTGCTCAAGGGGGTATCAGATCTTATGATTCGATTCTAGATGTCCCAAAGGGTCTCCATTCCATATTTTTGCATCATGTGTTAAATAGTAAATCAATTAGCTCGGGAGCTCACACAACTGATCTAGGGCGCTTCAGAATTTATAAATTTCTATAAGTTCCAAGAGGCCTACATTCCAAATTACAGCTTCCATAGGTTGAAAGCAAAGAAATTCCCTCTGGCTCTCACGTTGCTTATCTTGGGGGCTCTCGACATGATGATTCGTTTCTAGACGTCCCAAGGTTTCCTCATGCCAAATTTTAGCTTCATAGGTTGAATAACAAAGAAATTAGCTCCACAGGTTCAATTTCAATAGATACTAGATGCTTCTTCGCTTTGTAAAAAAAACATGAGAACTGTTATGACCACAGCTCTGATAGTCGTACAGTCACAGAGTTACAGTGAACAGGAAAATGATAGTTGAATCGAGAACTTCCCAACGGGTGGTGAACGATTTTTGGTACTTTTCCGTGATTATTGAAACCATTTCAATGATCTCTACATTTATTTTATTTTCAGTTGGTAGGCACCTACTTACATAGATATCATTATACTGAGGACAGTGGGACTAGTAAAATGTAGATGTTTTAATTAATTGAATTAATTTTTCCTTTGAAGGTGCCCATATCCACGCAGGCATATTGATGTCAATCTACGGATCTGCAATTTGAAATGGACCTCCGTTTTAATTTCAAGAATTTAATATCAGTGCACACTGATCAGCTGTGGGGCCTCTGAGCCTAAATTGTTTTTAATCGGCTTATGATACTGAAACCTGAAATGTAGCTCCTTTTTGGAGAACTGGAATATAATTATAAAGAATGGTGGGACTCAAGTCAGCTTCGGAACCTCTGAAGCTAATTTATTTCCAGTGCTAATCGACTCACGGTGCTGTTCTTTGGATGGAGCTCCTCTGGAACTCCTCGGAAACAATGACTAGGTATGGAGGCGCACTGATCAGTAGAGAGATCTGAATCTGTGCTCTTTTCTTATCTATCGACCTTCTTTTAAACATTTACAGTGAAGCGAAAAATTGCGGGGGCTTGGAACTGTTAAGGTAGTGACCCTTTTGGGAGGTACGATGCGCCAATTGAGCCATGTTCTGATCATATAATTACATACGGGATTTAATAATTTTATACCAATGTCTTCCGTAGAAGGGCTATCTAACACAGAAATAATAAACCATTGTGTAATAATTAGCAGCGTTTTCAGGTCCGGCTTCAAAGATTGTGGTGAAATCAACGGTTAATGTTCAAGTGGGCACTCCGAGGTTCCTGACACCACCTTTTATCATAATACTCATTGATTTTGAGCTGTAGATGAAGTGATTAAGGGCACTGGATCCGAATTTTAGTTCAAAGTGCAAAAATTGAAATACCTCTTATTATCTAACGGTCGACCATAGAAATAAAAGCAATACTGCTCCCTACCTCCGACTCTCGATTCATCCAAGCAAATAATATAGAGTAAGGGAACAAAAGGAAATTAACCTAAAGATCCGTGTCCGATTCCAAAATACACCGTGTCAAGGGCGAAGAGTTAAACAGGGATTACGCGAACGTCTAAACCCTGAGACCCAACTTCCTAACCACGAAGTGCAAGGTGGAGTCATAAAGGGGGATTTACTACGCCTGACAAGGGTTCACGGCTCTACTTTTATAGACTAGGTTTAACTCAGTCGGTAAATTTTTCCCTGGTGAAACATTTTTGAGGAAGCAAATCAGATTTAACATTCGACAATCAATAAAAGATGTCAACTTCTCCTATTTTATTGAAAAGTAAAGACGGATTTCAGTTGTACTGATGAACTGAAATGAAACATATTCCTGTATAAATGTAATATATTCCTATATGGCTTTAATCGAAGAAATATATTATAAATTATAATAATGAAAAAAACAAAAATCATCCATTGCAATCGTAGGTGCGTACCCATGCAAAATATGTAATTATCCATTAGTATATATTATTGCCCTACTAAATCAAAAGGATTTTTTGTTTTAAGTAGGGAAATTGAATCTACATACCACTTATTTGGAGCCTATAATACCTAATGTCCACCCAGTTTAGTTGACAGAAAAATAATAGGTGTACCAAATCACGTTAAACAAAAATTTAAAATAAAATAAAATAACAAGAATAGATGAAAATCACAGGTACATGAAAGGAAAAACAGAAAACATCAGTTAAAAAGGTCACGATATCTGTCAATACATAACGTTTTACGGAGAAATGTGGTGCTTAAATTATTATACATTAATAAATTTAGTGGCCAATGTCCACCCCGTGAGCAAATATCCAAGAAAATTCATTGTATGGTAAAACTTACGTTATTCCAAGGTTTTCCAGGGTTTATGATTACAAAAATATGATAAATCCTATGAAAATTGTAAACTGTCCATTTACAGTGCATTGAAAAAATATAAAATGGTTAATCGGCTTTTTCTCAAAATAATTCAAAGTCGGACATAAAGCCTTCCTTTTTCCAAGATAGATCAAGATATCCTTGGTATGTCAGCCATCTAAAAATATTAAATGATTTTGGAAGGGGTAGTTTTTAAATTTTATGATTAATAAATAGTTTTTATCGAAATTTGGAGGTAAAGTTAGTTATAATCTTGAATTTCTACAAGAATTTTATTACAATTTAAAATATAGAAATATTTTTGTTCTTGGCCAGGGGTATCAAACGACCTCAAACGACAAATACCTATAGTGAACAACAAAATGTTCCTTCAGAAAACTCAAAACAACAAATTGTACTGTCGACCTTCGTAAACATATTTAAAAGCCGATGTAAATCAAACATTTTTTCTGGCTCTCCAGTTTCCCTGTAGGGAATTTCGATCTACAACATAAGGATCCAGTTACAGGAGGAGGTCGATATCTCATCTGACCGAAGGATCGAACGAATATAAAACTCGTTATCCGTAATGAACGACGACCGCTGTTTCTCCGAATCTTTACCAGAAACGGTTACACAGTAAATCTTCCGTGATCGCAGCGGGAGGGAGTTGGAAGGCGCAGGGGTTTTATCTTGATACCACCTCCGTATTTAATAGGACCCACAACTACCTGAGAGTTGTCGTCTTCAAAAGTTATCGCCGTTGTTCCAGAGATCGCTGGGGGGAAGAGGACAGGACCGCCCTAATGAAGTCCCGTGTTAGGATCGAGCGCTAATGAGCTCCTCTTTTGTTTCTGATCGGTATTTGAGGAGGAAACGTGGAAGATGCAAGAAGCCTCTCCAAAGGGGCAGGCTTCCTCAGGGTTGGGAGTATACGAGAATATATATAGGAATAAAACGGAGTCACCATCATCTACTGTTGCATTGGAATTACATACCTATACATATGACATATACCTACTAGATGTTTACTCTTCCTTCGCCACGGATGATTTATGGTAATAATACAGTAACAGAAAAAAAAAAAAAAAAACAGCAAAACAGTAACCATGTAATAAATTTAAGCAATAAATTGTAAGTAGTTGCCGACGAGGAGGTGGCCACGGTTAGGTGTTTAGCGTAGAGGGGATGGGTGGCGGATGGAGCGGGGAAATATCTCGGTCTCTGTTCTACGAACATTATTCTCAGCCATCCGCGTTCTGTGTAATCTTCTTATTCTTCACAGAACTTGAAAACGCTCGTTTGGAACGAGTTTTCCGGAAGAACAGCCGTAACCACAGAACAGTCCGTACCACTCGTCTATCTCTCCTAAAATTCCAAAAAGTGGAGAAAAAAATCATCCCTCGGAAGTGTGTACATCCTGAAAGTAATGTCTTAGTAAAATTTGAAGTTTTTAGGAGAGTGGATAATGGTGTATATTGGGTGAGAATCTAGTGTGTGCAGGATCCAGACCTTTTATATGATTTTATCACGTTTTGCAAAATAGCTCGAAAACTATGAGAGGCAAACAGAAATGTATAGGTAAATTCAATTTCTCACGGACGTTTTTCAATCAAATTGAAGATCTGATCGCTTGTTTAGACACTACAGACTATTTTCCCCACTCGTTTGGCACTAATAGGCTACTTTTCCCTGTAGCGTCAACCTCCCCGAAAGCCCCCTAAAATTTTGAATTTCGGTAAACCCATTCATAGTGGATGCATATATCCTAAAAGTTAAGTCCGTGCAAAGTTTCAAGGTTCTAAGCATACGTGAGTGATTAGTATTTGACGAATATATACCTTGATAGATATACAATAGACAAGTAAATTATGGTAGTGTTTTTCTCATAATGTTGTCAACTGTTTGTAATAATTATTGTCAGTTAAATACCCAGTAATTTATGAGATTATACTAATGAGGGGAATAAAAACCTAGCAAAAATTCATGCCAACACAAACTGCAATCCTGATAACACAAGACCAGATTAGAAAATTATATTACACCCGTCACGCCTTGATAGTCCAGGAGCCAGGTCCGAAAATAGATAGTAATTTGCGGAGAAGGTTTGAGATTGGATTTTGAAAATTTAGTCCGTTCTGAGTGAGAAAATCTCGGTCCACCATTTCAAAATTGGTGGAATTCAAAATGGCGGCCTCATAAAGATGGCTTAATTGCCCATTTTAAAGTTGCTCTCTAATAATTCCTAAACTGTACATCCTACAGAAATTTTTATACGTAGCAAAGTTGTTGAGCATAAAAGAACAAAACGTTTCGATCTCAAAAACTCTGAATTATCTCTCGAAATAAGCGATTACAAATTATTGAAAATTGGGATAGTTTCGGCTCAGTCCACTTCTCCCCCCGCCTAGACTTTTGCCTTTCAAAAGCACCTTGTGGCGTTAATATTGGTTCGATTTCAGTCTGCTAAAGTTCATCCTTCTCAAGATTAATTACTTTACAAAGTTTGTATCGAACATATTTTAGCGGAGACCTTTCCCCATCGACTTACAGCAGAACTTTTGAATTTTATGTCATTTTACACATAAAGCTCGCAGAACCGGCTTTTTACTCTGTACTTTAATGTGAAACGGTCTGAGCAAAAACTTGCTCGAAACGAACTTTAGCAAGTATTAAACCCTGAATCGAATGAGGTTTGGCAGACCTGAATCACACCATTATTGAGGTCGCTAAGGCGTTTAGAAGGGCAAAAGTCTAGAGGTCTTTAACAGATAATCTCCTAAAGACGCCTAGAGACTTTTGCCCTTCAAAAACACCTAGCGACCTAAGGTAAAAATCAGTGTAGATGCGTATAAATATGCGTCCGTATAAATATGTGAATATATATAAGTATGTTATCCGTCTTTATAGATGTTTGTTACTATGATGACCTAACTTTCGAAATCGGTCCAACATTGTAACTTTATTACGAGGAAATAGACAACTATACTTTCCTCATTGAAATAGAAAATAATGAATGGTTTCTCTTTGGTGGAATGGGAAGAAGTGGGTTTCCAGAACTTCGTCGCAACTGATTTAGCTCGTAGTACCCATCGTTCAAGAAGGTAGGAGGAGTGAAGAGATTTTAATAAATTTAAATTAACGACCGTCTTGCCTCGAGCGTTGAAACCAAAGCTCTCTCACGTTGACAGGTTGTTGTGTCAGTTTTATACGAAGGAAGAGAAAGACAGGGGAGGGGGAGGGATCTTCTGAGAAGAAAAAAACCCATCGAAAGAAAAACGACGGCCTATGATAATGTAAATAACCGTCGAGGACGTTTATAATGTAAATACGATACAAGTTATGAGCGATGTGAGGGCTCGGCCTTTCGAAACATGGGAAGGAAAAAATTAAAAAATAAGCAGTTTAACGCGACAACAATCAGTGGTCCTGTCAATTAAGCTAGAAATCTCACTGAGCGAGTCCTTGCGCAAGCGCGAGGCAGAACGGGAACTTGTGGGCTGGCGTCCTAGGATCTTGTCCCAGATACGATCAACCGCATAAATCCTATTACACACGACACAAGATCATGATTATGCAGTATAGATGATTTATTTATTAATGGTATCCAGTAAGTATAAATCCATATTTGAATCCGGATGGATTTGCACATTGCTGCTTTCTTTTGCCAACACTTTGCTCATTATTTTCACTCGGCTTCAAAATTTCCTCTGCTTTGAGGTTATACTGAGCAAAATTTCAAATCATAATTATTTATTCGTCATGACATATTTCATTCAAGCATCTAATCTTAGCGTTAATGGACCGTAATTTTGATCGATCCGTAAGAAATATTTTGTTGTATAACAAGTACAGAGGTGTTTTTTTCTGACCTCTCCTGATGCCTTCCTTACCTCAGGGAAGTTTAAAAGCTACAAGAATGAAACATGAAATGTGTATAACCTCAAGGTTAACTCTGCTGAGCCATAGGTTTCTTTCGTTTGTATGAAGTTTTACCCTTCTAGTCAAATAGTGCCTATATTTTGGGCTTTCACATCGTAGGTTCAATAAAAAGGAAATTAGCCTCAGATTTGATTCCATTCAATGTTGGAAACAAATCTTAAATATCTGAAAAGTATTGCACCAGGTTTCTTTTTTCAACGATCTTAATCCCTACAATGCAGGTCACTCTGTCAAATGGTGTCGCTGTCATCATTGGCCCTTCGCTAAATCTCAGAAATGTCATCCATCTATATCGAAGTCAGCGGTTGAAATTTATTCAAACGCTATGAAATCCATATAGGAATATCTTGAAACTTCACTAGAAATATATTAATAACTACTGAATGAGATATGAACATTACAAATATTTCGATATTGCGCATGATCAGAGGCTACCACTGATCCAGTTACAATTAAATTTGGAGGGAGCAATTCAGGGTTTGAACCACCCTAACCATGAAAATGCTTTCAAAATTTCATGAAAGTTGAAGGATTTTCAGAAACAGATAAGTTATGAAGTATGCACTTCTATTGCCCCTCTTATGTGTTGCGGGTAAGGTAATGGATTCAAACTGTAAAACTTTTGCAATCACGGGAAGTTTGAAATTTCCTACCGCCAATAGGCCTTCTGGATATTGCACATCGATTTTTAGGAATGGGAGTACAGGAGGCCGGTCCGTATGCTGTTCTGACCGCAGGGATTTTTTTAAATCGTGACTCAGTAAAGCAACCCACCCACCCCGCATAGGAAAGCTCTCAATGTTTTCCTAGGGCGAAACAAAAGCCTCTTTTGACTAATAGGCAAAAGTTACAAAATACGAAATAAGCCCAGTTACATTTGAAGCTGAATGTTTTATTGACGAACGAAGTGACTCTCTACTTCGACTCGGCTAGCATTCGTATGAGTGTGTGTGGGCGCACACGCGACAGGTCGCTATTCAGCTGTATCAGCTGACACCTGGACACACCGGACCTCCCCTTTTGGGGGCTATTAACTTGCAATTTGTTAGATAGACTCTTCAGACATCCGGAATTAACTGTATAGTTTTAGGTGACGATCCGACAACAGGAACTTGTGTTGTGACAGGCGACGATCGTCTTCGTCAACCAAAAGTTTGGTATCATTTTTCAATATCTTCTTTTACATAGAACTGTGAATAAGAAGCAAAGTCGAGTATATTATACAACCAACTATTCAAACTTCGTGGAGAACCTGGTCAGTGGATCACCTAGGGATAAGCAATTTGGCTTGAAGAAGGCAGTATAAGAAGTTTCTGGGAGTGGAAGTCCACCCACTATTCCTTCCACTATCTGGCGATGTACGGAGTGCCAAGTTTTCAACAATAAAATTCAGAGAACATAAATTATTTAGAAGCGTAAACTAACACATTTTTAGAGTAACATGTTTCAGAGGAATTATATTTCCATAAAGAATTGTTCTTATCATAAACGTTTATGGTTTAAAATGATGAACCAAAATGATTTATCGCAGTTTAAACACATACTGGAGGGGGGGAAGCTTGTGGAAAACAACAATGCACCAGATTTGGCCTCCACGCTCTCTCATGCAGGGCATGTCGGTGGAGCTTGTTAGCTGATGATGATCTTCCTGATTGAATACTAATCGCGCGTTTCCCGTTGTTCGAGAGCTAAAGGCCGCCTCAACTGCGCCACTTTGAACTACCCAATCAAATTATTATGACACGATCGAAAACATCAAACATCATTAGCCGTAAAGTGGGACCGGGGATCCAAGGCAAATAATCATGAGTAAGTGACGAAAATTCAGTCTCTCCCAAAATCCTCCTTCTCCTCATAGCTCATTAAGATTTTTCTTTTAAGATGTGTGGAATTCTTAGAATGGATTTAATGTTGATAATAGAACAATAGTAACCAAGTACATTCCAAATTTAGAAGCTTTTGGCAGTTCATTGAATCTGGAAGCCAGTAAGTTGTGTATTGCGTACTGTGATTATGAATTCCAGTTACCTACCACCTTAGAAAACATCAACTTCGAAGAATCGCATTGTACTGCATTTTCATGGAAATTATTGGAGATTAATATCTAAAGCAATAAAATTGTGAGCGTAATTTCGAGGGTATACAGGAGCCTGTGGTTACAGCGGCAATGCAAGTAATTGATATAGTTTGTTTTTAGTGGAGTATGAATTTCAGCTCAGCTCACTTCACAATTTTCCTTACTTGATAGAAATTGCAATGATCGGATTCAAAAAAAAGTTCCAGTCATGCAGCATGATCGTATGAGCGAATTTTCATAAATGGTCGTATTACATTTATGTTAAATTCTGTTGAAATTTGAGCACTTTGGGGACAAATAAAAATTTTATTATACATTTTATAGCAAACTAACTTTTTGTCAGTAATATTCCAATGAACAAACGATTTTGTGGATTTTTACAATTTTTTCAAGTGTTCCTATCGGTTTTTAGCTTATTTTAATGAAATTTAAATAAATTTTTCAGTACAATTTTGTGCTTAAATTTTTAAATGTCCTAGTTCATGTTCGATTAATTTTTTTCGAGTAGCATTCTGCTAAAAAATAGAAATTTGTTAATTTTTATCGGTTTTTTGCCTTTTTTAGTGATTTTTTAAGTACATTTTTTGAAATTTGACCAATTTAATGTGCTCAAAAAGAGTTGTCCAACGAACTCATCCTTTCTTTTGAAATGCTTGATTTTTTGGCGAAAGAACGAAGTTTTTATCTCAATTCTATCGAGAGTTATCGTCTGGAATGACACATACATATATATACTTATACACACATATATAGTATATTAATAAATCAGTTCGTAAAAGTGATTAACAAATTAACTGTTTTTATTTAGAAATAATCTCACTTCTAAATCAGAAGTGGGATTAATATTCACGCCCTAGGTACCTGACATTTTTGTGAAAAAAATCAAGTGAATAACAGACAGTGACTAAAAATCAAGTGAATAATAGATAGTGACTAAAAATAGTACCAGTGTCAAGTGAATAAGAATATTGTGCCAGTGTCCAGTGAATAAGCTAAAGGGATTCAATATATTTAATTGTTTAGTGAATCGTTTTTAATCAAGTTTTCAACACGGGAAACCTCCTTGGCATCGATATGTCTGATCAAGAGGAACCAGACATTCCAGCAGAAATTATTCTAGATGGTGATGGGTCATCACATGACGAAGTCGGTGAAATGAGGATGGAAGACGATCCTCATCAAGTTCCTCCAGCTTCTACTCAACCTACTCAGAATCTTGTTGGAGATTTACTAAATTTGCTCAATCGACTGCCAGCACAACAACCGAATATCGTTATTCCCCCGATAACGATTACATCCAAACTCGAATTTCCTCCATTCGATCCAGCTGAAAACAATGCCCGTTCATGGATTGAAATGGCTGAAATCGCATTGGAAGAGAAACAGCCAACTCGTTCAGAGTTGCTCATCGCGATCACACATGCAATGAAAGGAGTTGCAAAGTATTGGCTTTCAGATGTGGGCATCAGTTCCCTCACATGGGAAATATTCAAACAAAAATTCCAAACCAAATTTGCTCGTGTCGAGACCCCTGCATCAGTGCTTTATCGGGCCATGACAGCTCATCATAGAGACATTGATGTTGAAAAACTAATGAATTCTCATTTGTCCAAAGTACGAGCAGTATTTCGTGGCCGTACCGCCGACGAGTGTGGTTTGATTTTTATGGCTGCACTCGCGTCTCAACATGACGAAGCTCTCCGAACATGGGCATTCAAAAAGGAAACATTAACTGAAGTCGGTCTAATGAAGGAAATACGGGCAATAAAGGCCTCAAAGTTTAGGGCCAAACCCCGTGACTACCAACAGCGACACTTTCCAACATTAAAAAGAACGGCTCAAGATTATCACCAGGGAATACCAGCCCAAAAGAAGTTCAAGGGCGACTTCAAGACTACAAGTCGAGTTCCTAACAAGGGATCATTTCCAGCCATTCAACAACCACGACAACAACCATCATCACAGCATCAGCAACCCTCAAGTTCCAGACACTGCGAGGGATGCTTCAAAGTGGGACACACCTGGTCTCGATGTTGGAATAATCCTGAGAGCGGCGTAAAGAAGCCATCTTCAGCGTCAAGAGAGTCCAACCAGAACCGCGGAAGGGGCAGCACTCCCATAGTCTCCCCCAGAGACAGGCCACAACGCCGTGTGCAGGTCTGTGAGGCCAATCCTCAGGGCGAATTACAACATCAAGGTAAATCATTTAATTTTCTTTTTGATTCAGGAAGTGATATTTCATTGTTGTCTCAAAATTTACTTCATAATTTTAATGGTCAAAAATTCAAATCTCTCATCACCATAACAGGTATTGGAAATCAAAGTATACCTGTTGATGATTCTATTGCTACGATAGTAACTATACAAAATATTGACATTCCTATTGTTTTCTTTATAGTTCCTGAAGGAATAATAAAGAAACAGGTTTTACTTGGAAGGGATATTCTGTCTGCAGGAATATCCGTAAAAGTCATGCCAGATAGATATGAATTTTCAAAAATTGACAAATCTGTGGAAAATAAAGTAGGTAATTGATAAATAAAAATTTGTTAGGCAAAAGTTCAAAAAAATATATTCCAAATTATCGATAGATTCAAAACAAAATTTATTCGAGTCGATAAAACAGCATGCAGATTTACAAAATAAATGTATACATAAATTCGTTAACAATTCTTCACAAACTTCAGTGGATACATTTTTAGAACAGCCATGGCCTATACCATGTAAATTACCGATTGTAGATTCTAGAGTTGAATCAATTACAGCCACTGAATCCGACCCTAGACAAATCCAAGGATCAGTTTCAGGCAATCCAGAAAATGAACTATTCAGGCCAGAAGTCGAAGATATTGATACCGATTTACAAAATCCAGAAAATGTTATTAGACTTAAAAATATTTTAAGTAGATACGCAGATAGCTTTACTAGAGGTTTGCCGAAACGATATGTTAACTGTGCCGAATTTAAAATAACATTAAACTCAGATAAAATAATTTATAGACGTCCGTATAGATTACATCCAAGAGATAGGGACATTGTCAAAAATTATTGTATGGAGCTTTTGGATGCGGGGATAATAGAAGAAAGTACTAGTCCCTTTAGTAGTCCTATTTTACTTGTGCCGAAAAAGAATGGAAAATTGAGGATGGTAACGGATTTCAGGGCCCTTAACGAAATAACGATCCCTGAACATTATCCAATACCTTCAGGATCAAATCGCAAGATTGGCGGGTAAAAATTATTTCATAAGTCTTGATTGTGCAAGTGGTTTTTATGCAATACCTGTTAATAAAGATACTCGTAGAATATTAGCCTTCCAAACTCCAGATGCTCATTATCAATACAAACGTATGCCTTTCGGCGTTAGGAACGCTCCTGTCTGTTATCAACGTGCAATCATGAAAGCATTGCATGGTCTCACTGATGAGTGGTGTTTAGCATATTTAGATGATCTGCTGATTATTGCTGAATCTGAAGAAGAGATTTTAGATAGATTTGAAATAGTTTGGAAACTTTGACCAAAGCTGGATTTTCTCTGAATCCTGATAAATGCAAATTTGTTAAAACGGAAATAGTTTATTTGGGATATCAAGTTAAAAACGGAGAAATCCGCCCTCACAATGATAAAATAAAAGCATTAGCAGATTTACCACCACCCGTTAATAGGACGGGTTTACGAAGCTTTTTAGGTCTATGTTCATATTTCAGGAATTTTGTGAAAAATTTTTCAATTATTTGTGCTCCATTGTACGATTTGACATCTGAGAAGGTACCATTTATATGGCAACCTCACCATGAGGAAATTCGTCAAAAATTAATTGGAATCTTTACTTCTGAACCATGTTTAACAATTTATGATCCAAATCATCCAGTAGAAATATGGACGGACGCAAGCCAAGTAGGTTACGGCAGTATACTATTTAATATAATTAATGGTGAAAGGAAAGTAATAGGATATTTTAGTAGGAAAACCACCGGAGCTGAGATGAAGTACCATAGTTACGAGTTAGAAACTCTCGCAGCTGTGAAAGCATTCAAACATTGGGAATGTTTTCTATTGTATACTAACTTTACTCTAGTAGGTAACAGATTGTAAATCATTTCAATTATCCTACACCAAACAGCACCTTAACCCAAGGGTCCAAAGATGGTGGGCATTCTTACAAGCTTTTGATTTTAACATTCAACACCGTCCTGGAAGTAAAATGATTGTGGTTGACTTCCTTAGCAGATTTCCTGTAGGTTCCGCAGAAGTATACATATATATATATATATATATATATATATATATATATATATATATATATATATATATATATATATATAAGCGTTAAAATCCAGGAATCATTTCAGAATGCCTCAAAACAGATTTCGATGAAGAAAATTTTTGATAATTTTTATTTTAAAATTTTTGGAGCCATTGCAATAGCTTTATTTTCTAAGAAAATTCGCTAAAACTGTGGGGATAGAACTTTTCACACACTTCACACATAACTTTTCTGAAGAAGTAATCAGTTTCTTCGTATTCAACCATAACCTTCCTTAATGAAACCTCTCAGGAAATTAATGTTCATTTTTCGAGTTAATAAAAAGAACTTGTTCAGTTTCCCCGACTAATACTGTTCCATATCACATGAGCCATTACATTTGCACCTTGGAATACAAAGCCCAGTGTTTTCTCTACCTAAATACAACGTAAAATGAATTGTCCCAACAGATTTAAGGTTTTTAAAAGTTGAATCATTCAAATGTCGAGAAATTATGAGTTGAAAATTTGTCAGCGACTTGGCAGTGGAATTTTGATTCCTCGGTCTAATAAAGAAGGAAATAGCGATATTTTATATTATACATTAGTGGCATTATACTTTCAACACTCAACTTTTCAACGTCTTAGCATTCATGGAGTGAACAATTGAGGAGATTTAGCATTTATAATTTACGATCAAAAACGACTTGCAAAATTTAATCAAGATTAAATCATGATTAAATTGACATTTATTGGATAGTGGCTCTGTACATCAAAAAAGTGATCTATAAAATTTTTGAGAAACATCTATGGTGTGGCTCAACGTTATCATAGAGCTCTCGGAATTTCTGGAGGATTTTGTATATAAGAACTCTTGAATTCAATAAAAACGTTTGGTTTTAACGTAGACGGAAACTAAATGAAACAATATTATTATGTCGATAATAATAGTATGTGTTTGTACGGTTAGGATATTGATTAAAAGGGAAGTGCTAATTGATTCCATTGCTTACTTATTGGATGAAAATGTCGTCAGTTCATCGAAAGCACTCAGATACGTAATTAGTATCGAGTCCTAGGGATTTGTAATGACGGGGTAAGTACATACCTGGAACAAAAATAATTCAATCAACATTAGCATACCGCATAAAATGTGATCCTGCTAGTTAAATTATTTATATAGATATTTATGTTATTATAAAACAGTGCACAACAACGGGTGCCAACGTATTTTAATAAATGTGTTCCATTTTCGGGGCAGTTCGAAACGTTGAGTCATGGGTATTTTGGGTGCTTCAGGTTCACGGCATGAGGGGTTGTAAAATGGAGGTAAATGGGAGGAATGGAGCGGCAATTTACGATACTATCAACCTGAGTAACAGCACCATGGGGCAGTTTTATTACACTGCCCGAATGAAATGAAGAAAGATTTTTTTCTGTTTTATTACTTTTTATTCCTTCACGCGAAAGAACAGGATTCCTCCTAAATTCCCTTTCACATTTTTTAGTACAAAGTCTAAAATCTTGTTGCGCTATTCACTCAATTAAAAGGTTGGATAACAACCCCCCCCCCCCAAGTAAGATATTGACAGAAGGACGGTTCACACCACTTTCCTAACATGTATCCACCGTTCATGTGAGGTATTGTTTCTCTTCGTGAGGTATTCTTCGGTAAAGAATTTGAAGAAAAAAGATCCCTAAAGATTTTCCACGTCAACAACCATTTCGGACCATTTAGAATAGACGTTAACGGTTATCATAAAAGTCCTTTGCTGTGAGTATGGAAACCCTAACCGAAACAGAAATTTAAGTTATGCCTTTCCAGAAGGTATGAACTCTTTCTATCAGTTACTTACGGGCGCATCTACGAAACGTGAATTACATACAAAATCTTTGCCAGGCATACAGTTCTCCAATTCGTAACGATATATCAACTGTTTAGGTTCGAACCCGCGTTTTGGGAAGTTCATGAAAATGTCTTTCAGTATGTAGGGAATTTGAAAACGATGCCATTCAACAGTTGCACAACGGCTTCCCGTAATTCATAACGTGACTTTATAGAAGTAGAAAAGATAAGTAGAATTGCGACAGAATTCGAGAATTTTCACTAACCGAGTGGTCAAACTTTTTGTGTCGTAGATATAAAACCCTAGAAAATTGCAGCCTTATTTCCAAGACATAATTTGGAGACACAATCTCCTTGTCTGCCAGTTAGGTTAAAAAAGTTTAACTCCAAGAAGCCTATTACTTTAATGGGGTCTTGCCTTCCTTATGCTAAGCAAGCAGAGCAAATGCATAACAGAAAATAGGAATTGGAGGAGTGGGCAAAGCTAGAAATATCCAATAGTTGCTGTAATACAGAATCGCATGTTGTCAAAACATAACTGTGGATTGTTTGTGATGCCAGAACTTTACTGAATCAATTACCATCAAATTTAAAGTGGAATCGGTAGCCCAGGCACTTCCAGTCGGCAATTCTCTTTAATTAAAATTCGCCATGAATTGGGGGTTGTTTAGAAGCCATATTATAATTTCTGGAATTTAAACATTGCACTTTTGGGTTCTCCTAACGCATTCTCAGCTCATAGAACTTGGATCCCACAATATAAAGTAAACTAATCCCAACAATCCCGAAGAAGAAACGTGAAGGGGGTGGAAAACCAACATCATATGATTTCCATCTTTCCATCTCACCCTCAGACGCTAAGGCACTTTGCATTAGCTCCCTCTTTTCCAGAGTTCTGAAGGGGAGCGAGACGTTCGCGACTGTACAATCTTCAGATGAATTGGGAATTCAGGGAACTCGAGAGCAAAAAAAAAGAGAGGGAGAAAAAAGCCTTCGAACAGAGGAAATTGAAGGGGGAAGTGATGGGAGGACGACAGGTTTGAGCGGGGGAGGAATGAAAGCTCGCCTCCCGAGAAAGGGAATTCACCAAGGAATCAATCTGTGAAGTAAATTGCTCTTGGTTAATTCGGATCTTTTTACAAACGCATTTTGAAAGGTGATCACTATTCGATATCAAAGTAAAGAGAAGGGATGACTCCTCTAATGAGCCAGTTTCAGTACAAAACAAATTTGAGTTTTGGATCGCTTCATCGCAATAACAAGAGTAAGATGCAAAAATCAAAGATCGCGAATTCAGTCGGTATAAACATCACAACAAGGTTGGGATTCTTTTGTAGATACTGTAAGTACCTACTAGACAACTTAAATATAGAGGCCTGTCTGTCCTTAATTTAGTTTTTTATTTTCCTCCAACGTCTCTACTGTAGAAAGTTTACAACACCCCAGAGAGCCCGGTTTAGCGCAATTACCTCAAATGTGCAGACGTGTAGTAAATCAAAGAACGAATACATAAGCAAACTAAAGCAAGTAACAACCAGAAGAAGATCTAGGTAAAGACGGGAACTTTGAGTTGGAATAAATTATTCAAATGAAAATAAGAGAAGGTACCAACATTTCTTTAGTACACATCAATACAGCCCTCAATGCATGGTAGTTTCTACCGGTTACCTACTTATTTTATACTCAACAGAAATTCCGGAGTAATCAACTTGATCACATCGAACCATTAACTTGAATATAAAGTTGTTTCATAAGGTGCGATGGAATCAATTGTGTAGATAGACTTGCCTATGAATCTGAATAAACAAGTCAGGTGTGGACTGACGGGTAAACAAGGGTCATCAGTTGCCCAGATAATTTCCGCGTCTAACTCGTACTGTACGCCTGACGAAGTTGACATCATGTCTCGGATGATGGAATGCAAGGAGAACGGAATGGCTTAATGAACTAAGCTCCCCTTCGAAGACCGCTTTTAGAAGCTCAGCCTGTTGATTTAGAGACGGTAGGACATGATGGATGTTATTTTCTACTTTCGTCGGGAAATAAAGGGAACTCACACAGACACGAAACGTCTCCATGCTTCTCCACACGACTTGATTCCTGTCCAACTTAAGTGAACACTTGTTGATCGACAGTCTCGCTGCAACGAGCCTAGAAGGGTAGGAACCATCCAATAATAATGCCAACTCCTAAAAGGATTTTATCTTGGGCACTCCAGAATATGGATCATATAGTCGCAATGGGTTGTTCTTGGCAATCTAACAAGAAAGTTAATTTTGAGGCCCCCATCCCGTTATCAGAGAAGAAAAAAGTCGACTTTCTTCAGAGAAAAGAATTCCTTGGAAATGAAATTACACCAAGACGGTCGGGTGGGTACCTTTTAGTTCTAGCAGCTAAAAGGAAATGGACAACTCAATTAGTCCCATTTCGCCTCACCGTAAACGAGGAGCTAGTTCTCTGACGCGACAGTGAAATAGTAACGGTGATTAATTATCAAACATGGGAAAACCCGACACATTTGACTATATCACGATTTTTAAGCTTACTTCTTAAATATATAATTGGTAGACTCAGGAAACCCATAATATTGACAACCAATTTACAATAACTTACATCTGCAATTTTGCAGCAATATATCAAAAATAAAAAGTGGAAAATGCACCTATACTTGGAGAGCCCGAAAGAAAGGACATGAATCAAAGTATAGGAAAAAGTTACGTACTCCGTCTGTATGAACTTCCCCAATGCAAGAGTCAAAACAAAATTGGGAACACATTTACGAACCAGATAAATGAGAGTACTTCTGTCTGTCAGTTAACGTCTGGACTAGAACAACACCAAATTCTAGTTATGGAGCTGATTTATAATCATCAACTCTCTATACGCCACTACAAACCAGATCTGTCATAATTAATAGATTAACAAAATCGAAATTGATGATTGAATCTCGTTTCAAATGGGTTTTGATCTGAACTCATAAAATATCAATAATGATTATGGAACGTACGTATGGGTAGCATAAGGATATAGTTCAACCCAAATGTATAGTTTTTTATGGAGTAAACGGAGGACACGAAATAATTAATTTGGCTATAAAGGTATAGTTAGTACTCGTCTCAACACTAGAATGAACATTATATCTAATATAGCCTTCCCGCCTAAAACATAGTATCTCTCAAAATGTCGTAGATAATGTTTATCATTCTAGACTGTGATCCATCGATGGCATTCATTCGAATTTGTTTTGGATGCATGTTGAAAAAGTATAAAGACAGAAATCTTAGGAATAAGGTGATATTTCTGCGATCGGGAATATAAGCACCGAGCGCTTACCTATTGAAGTTTAGATCGACCTCAGGAAGATCTCTCGTTAGAAAATATTTTTTGTTGATCGGAAACAAGACACTGGGGCTTCGCGAGCTGAAACAACAGCCGACCATGAGTATCCAATAACACAGGCTGGCCGTATGTTCCCCCTTCACCAACATATTTTTATCCTGGAGTTTTTTTCGCTCCCATCCTACGAGAGCCCTTGTCATGTCGAGATTCAATAACCTTTCCCCAAGCGTTAGTCCTGTTTTATTGAAGAAAGAAAGCGTGTTTTTCCCAATACAGCCGTAACAAGGGCCACCTTGTACGCCTCGCGAAAGCATAACTCGGCCTTATAAAGATTCTCGCATTTCATTAAACAACGAGCACGTCCAAACCTGTAGTGTATGATGGACGTTCTGTCTCTCTCCAAAAGTGGTCATGAAAATGGCGCCACAGGGTTTTTTTTTTTTTTTTATTTTTTTTTTTTTCAATCCGTTGGAATTCTTTTAGGCGAGCATTCGTTGGACAAACTTCGTTACCCCGAAACGGCATCAATGCTTAACTGTTCATGAGCTACATTTTTGAAACGCAAGGTACTACCCGAGTATGGCATTATTCAATGCAATCAATATGAACTCATAAAGCAGTTAAAATAAGTACATGGTTCTATGGGGTTCTGAGCACATATTTTTGCTAAATTATCAATTATTTTAGAATATAAAAAAAACCACATATCACTTTTTGCCTTGCATTGCTTCAGAACAAAGTCATTCTGACTCAAATGTGCTTGTGAATAATGCTACACGTATATAATATATCATAATTATTGTGCCATACCAACTTATGTACAAACAAGTTCACAAGGCTCAGGTTCTTCCTTATCCAATTTCGTTTAAAATTCTACTGTTTTTCTTGGACCAACACAACACATATCTAGGGTCAACACATATTTGGCCCTTCCGTTGAAAGGGCCTCAGGAACCAGGAAAAAAATTATGTTATAAAAAAAAGATGTCTAAAAATTCGTTTATGAAACAGCTAAAAATGCTCCTACATTCCGCTGCTTTTCGCAATCAAACTGTCAGAAGTGTTTCTATATTCATTTATAGTAGGACTTGTGTAGGGTTTTTAGGAATTGTAGGGTTTTTTCGTAAAACGTCCCTGGAAGGCCGTAATAAAATATCCTGCTTGCCTAAAAACCTACTTGACGTTAGCCTAGTGTTTGACATTTTATTCTGGCCTCCCAGGGATGCCATTCTTGGGCATTTATAGGTATATAATGGTTGGTTTATCAACATAGCAATTATTTTTCAGGAACATATCTACATATCAATTGCACGTTCAGCGCAATTTTATTGCGCCCATGCTCAATTGTGAACTATTAATTAGTTTGCTAAACATTACCAACGTTTACTTAGGAGTGGAAATAGATAAAACTTTGAATAGGGTGGGATCTCAGGGATATAATCACTAGAATGAGGAGATTGATTTATTTATTTAAAGAAGTTAGTAATTTTATTTTATTTAAAGACTTAACGAATGATATATGTTGCAATATCACAATCTGTTATGGTATATGGCGTAGGGAGTAAGGAGGAAGGTATGGAATGGGGAGGTAAATGTAATACCTCACTAAGACAAGCAATTTTAGTACGGCAGAAGCGCCTGATAAAAATGTTGTTGAAAAGAAATCGGCAATATTCTACTGAACGATTATTTAGGGAGGTTCAAGGTGAACACTATGAATCAACTAATTGATAGATTGAAATTGATTAAAACATTTAAAGATCTCGAAACATCCTGGAGTTTCATAGTGATGCACGTACAAGAGGAGGAAGAAAAAAAAACAATAAAATTGCCTCTCAGGCTGACTTCTACTGAAAAAGCATTTACGATTACCGTGGTAGCAAATTATTTAATCAATTACCGGCAGATAAAAGAAAGTTGAGCCCATTAAAAATATTCACAGAAAAGACTTGATGATTTTTTTTTTTTCTTTTTTCGAGATTTCAAATAGCAAAAGTATACTCCAATTCCACTTCCTTGAGAGAATGAATCCATATTAGAGAAAGTCGGGGAAGAGAAAATCTATATTCACTCCGCAATAGACTAACAAATTATGAAATGAAAAACAAGCGATCTGGCTGATTTTCATCTCGACATGTGTTGAGGAGTAAACATTGGAGCTCACCGTTTCAGGGTTAAGTTCCACAACAAAACTTCTTTGCAATCCAATCATGAAATCGTCATTGCATCAACATTCAAAATTCGAGTTATTTCGTGCTAAATATCCATTCTAGGTCAATGTGCAACGCCAAGAACAATCTAACAAACCCTCCATTTGTTAGTCCAAAGTTAGACACGGTCCCAACTTGTTAACAATGTTTACGAATAGTAAAAATCAATAAATATGTAACATAGAACAGCCTCATTCATAGAACAGCCATTGAACTCTAGTTTCTCATTTATACTGCCGACCTTCATTCACACGAAAGTTGATACCACGATCGTGAACCCATAATAGAATACTGGTTAGGATTATTGTAATTTGGAGAGAGTAGCTCGCCAGGATATCGTGTCGATAGCAATGACAAGGACCCCCCTGGGATAGCGGAAGCATTCAATAATAACACAATTTCCCTGTCAATCGGCTACTTAATTGGCCAAATTAAACTACAAGGGATACGAAGCGTTTAAAACAGCTAAATTGAATTCGTGCAGAGATGCACGCAAAAGAGAAGCGCAAAAACGCTTTTAATTGAGACCTGTTCGATTACGCTCCAACTTGTTTCTGCCCTTCGCAGACGGTCACGCGATTGGGAAAGAAACCGTTCTGAAGCTTTTCGGATTAGGAGTAAAAAGTCTTTATCACAGAACAAGATAGAAGAAGGGGCTTAAGCATATGTTTGGCCAATATATTTTGCATATCTAAAAAATGATTGATTAAAATCGTGAATTCTAATTTTTGTAAATGAGGTAAGCATCTACTAACCCCAAGGTCATGTTCTTTTGAAACAGGGCTCAAGGTTTTTGTTTGCTCAGTAAACAAAACCTAGAAGCTGCAATGGATCCAACTGTAATCATCCATATCGGAAGAAAATTGTAGGATTCTTGTGTGAGGCAAGAATTTCTGAACATTGACAAACACAGGAAGAGCCAATTTTGTATTGTAAGATTAGTTATGCAAAATGAGTGAAGGAATTTGATTTTCGAAGAAACGGAAAAGTGGCCCCCTGAGAGTGATTAGAACACTACTTCTGCTTGATACTTTGGAAAATTGACACAGCATTTATTTAGCTACCGATGGCAAGGTCGCTTTCCAATCTCTGCACAGCTAATTTACAACATCAACATTTAATATGGGTGAAATTCATACATTTACCAGTTTTAGATCAATAATATTTGAACTTCTATAGGCGCATCGCGTCGAAAAATTTAGCGGGGTGTGAATACGATTTTACCGTCACGTTTTTTTCCGTCACGCTGTTTTTTCTTTTGATTTTCACGTACAACCAAGCCGTTGCTGGGAAATGAAACTTCTTTATTTTTTCACGGGACAAAAATCGTTCTACACTCGTTGAAAAGCTCTCGATTTATCACGCATTTCTATCGTACTTGTTCTTCTATTCATGTCGTAGTTTTATATTTATTTATGTTATAAATGGATATAGTAAACAATGCCGCTTGTTTTGTTGTCACTTGGTTGAGAAGTCAATCTTGCTTATAGTAATTGTAGACGCGCACCATAACAGAAAATTACCTGCACAAAATTGAGTCAAGAACATTCATCTCTTATTTCAGTTACCATGAGCCAATAATTTCTTTTTTAGAGTCGTCAGATGACTGTAATAATGACAACACTATTGTTGACGGTTAATGAATAAAGAATAAAATAATAATGTAAACAGAAAACATAGAAACAATGTTGTGACTAATTTATGTGAGAGAAAAGTTTAATAATATTTGAATAAAAATTTTGTATGCTTTGAAATTGATCTTTACAAGATTTTTTCGGCAACCAAAATCATTTCCATAATATATTTTATTTTTATTTAATTTAGCAGAAAATCGTCATAGAAGTTTACACTTCTCCCGTGTGGTCTTTAGCACACCTGGTTATTTTATGCTTATTGCATTAATTTATTAACATTAACTGAATTTGTATTCAGTGTCCAAACTTACGATTGTATTCGTTAAAAAACGTACATATATAATATGTCGAACATTAAGTTAGAAAAAATATATCTCGCCACGTTCAGAAGATAAATACAAACTGGATAAGAAATAGAGAAGGCTCCGCAGATTGCAGGAAAAAAAGTGTTTAATGAATTCATCATTTTCAAAAGGTTACAACCAAATCACAGAGATTGACTTGAGAAGCTTGTAATGAAGTCATAACCATGTCATTGTAGTAGGTAATAATTATTGTGCGTAGAACATGCTAGAGAAACATTACTTGTGGTCTGAAAGAGCCAGAAATCATTTAAGAATATCAAGAGCACGAACAATCGCATGATAAATTAGAGGCCTCCGCAAAAGGGAAAAGGCACGCGAAGGACCTGAAGAATGCGAACGGCAGTAGCTGCAGGGCGGGATTCTCGGGGAAGCTTAGGAGACGGTTTTATAAAAAGTCAAGCGAGAATAAATACGAACCCAGCCGCAGTGGGTAAAGAGGCCATTATGTTGAAGAAAGAGGAAGAATGATGTTTTGAAATAAAGAAAAAGAGGACAGAGAACAGGGAGAAGGAATACAAGACGGTAATCGTTCCTTCTGTATGCGATCAGGGTGGAGGAAGAGGGAAGTTACGAAACTCGTTGAAAAAAAAACGGACCCTGTCCAAGAAAGAGGAATCTGAAGAGCGTCTGAGGCTGTTGACACAATTCAACATAATTGATACATCAGGCGCCCCTGGCCAGGTGATACTTGCGGTCACATTCGTGGGAGCATTAAAATTCCGTCAGGAACTGAGGGCTACAAGAAGAAGAAAAACATCAAGTTGCCATTTTTTCGGTTCATATTAACGCCTGAGATGGATAAAAGAAGAGAAACTGGACCAGATGCCTCCAACATCCTGTGAATCTCATAATTAAAATTGAAACATTTTCGAAGTCAATTTCCAATGAGATCACCAAGCAGAAAACCATGGGGGTACAATTCAAGCACACGTAACCTAAATACTTGGATACATTCGACGATAACTAGAACTAGTGAATTGTTGTGAATGCTTTTATATCTTTGCCAGAAATCATCTTATGCCGAAGTTTATATTAATGAAGACCACTTGTTGCGAAATACAGTGTACAGTTCCACGATTAACGCAGAAATCAGACTTGGATGATTATTATACTGATATCCAGCTAATCCTTAGATGAACTTCAGTATGAAAGAGCAACAAATTTATACAGCGCTTTAGAATTCATGTACTTGGGGTTTCGCATCATCAGGATCTAGAACAAGAACTGGAGCAGCATCTATCATCATAAGGCGATTGGAATGCTTTCCGTTTTATACTATGCCCAAAAACTCTGCATATTCACTCAAAGGTTCAGGCAAATCAGACAGAAAAGTCCATTGGGAATCTATTGAGAAACTCGGAGAGAAATTGGATACGTGACAAAGCAATGGTTCCCTTTTATCTTGGCGTCAACCACCTTGCGCTCCAGTGACATCTAAATCGATAACACCTTCAAAGCATCAGATTAGTTGGACACAAGGGAGGCATTGTGGGGGTCGAGCAAAGACGAGTCGAGCTGCACGTGAATTCTGGAAATCCCTCTTTTCAAACTGGACAGGTAAAAGGTGAAGCCCATTATGGAAGGGTGGTCGTTCGTAAGGGTAGAAAGGGAGAGAGTGAGTGAGCAAGAAAGAGAGGGTTTTTCTTTCCTCCCGTTCCGTTGCCCTTCAGAGCTAACCCAGAAGCCTGAGCACGTTTCATTTTATGCGTGCACAGCCGCTCCAAGTCACGTATGGAGGTCCAAGCAAAAACATTTGAACGGTGGTAACACAGGAAATCCGAATGCATCTTTCAAGCCCTTGCACGTTAAAAATAGGATCCAAAACCAACGTTTTCCAACCCAACCCACCAAACTTGAAAAACAAGCTTTAGGACCTTAACTGTTGATTGAATTACACCAAAACATCATAGTTTATGATGTTCATTTAAATAACCAAAATTGAATTCCGCTAGTTGAAGTGGATCAACATGTACACAAAACGGTTGGTTTAGAATAGTATTAAGGTACTTAATGCAGTGGTATGGCGTCGAACTTAATAATAGCCGTAGTAAAACTCTTCTCTTTCGGACGATATAATCATGTTAACGATAACAGAGTCTGTACTGTTAAAGTCCCTTATCGTTAATAATGGTCAGCCAACAACTGATTCTATATAATATGGAATCAACTCATACCCATCCTAATTTCCGTTTTATTTTACTTTTTAATTCTGCTCAATAAGTTGCTGATAGCCCTGCTGTCAGTTAGGTACGTGGAGAAGAAACGAGCAAAGAACCGAGATTGAATCAATGACGCATGAATGACGGCCACTACAACACGGATCTTAAAGACACAATAACACTTCCTCCTCCTCCAATTGTTAGCTGTTGAATTTGCGCAAGGGAAAACAAAATACCTAGTATGTATGTCGGGTTGTGTTGTTTTATTACTTTATTTCGCTGACTACAAGTATTTTCCATTTACTCAAAAAAAAAAACTAAAGCATGATGTTATTCATGAAGTGAAACTTTGCTGAGTTTAACACGAAAGGACACACGATTGTAGTTCCCTAAAGTTTACGACATCTTCGGTTCCCCACATAGTTGGCAACGGTTCGTGTTACTAATTTGTCACTCTTTCAATCCAAGAACGCAAAACCCAGCATCTTTGCTATTTTCAACCAAGATGATGCATGAGGTTATCAAAATGATCGACCACTTATTGTATTCCAAAGAAACTGATATACTTCAACTCGTTGTGCATTCTGTATTTGATTTGTATACTCCAACGGGTACAAGGCTCTCTAACTGTTTGATTAGACTCGACAGCAGCGCTTTGTCGATTGTTATCGAGATATATTGGAAAAGATTTCAAAAAAGACGAAGGCGCGCAACAATTACGCCCGTTGTTGAACCGAGGGCTCACCCCAATAAATCTTCGAGTCGTTATTCATTTTCAATTCGGATGGTAGTGAGAAGTGGTGGGGGGAGGGGGGGGGAGGGGTCGCCGCAATCTGTTGTGAACACAAGACTTGAAACCGAGCTGTGATGTTATGATCGGATAATAATATTTGAACTCAGACGAACCGGTTATTCGAGACGTGCTCTCTATTTTCAACGAACTTTCAAAAACGGCTCCAAAGGCACCTGGTAATCAGATAAGATACTGAACCACAAAATATGATACGGTGACAAAAAGTGGGAATACAAAAAGGAAAATGTTAACCATTGTTGTAGATAGCGGTTGACCCGTCGTGGTTTCAGAACGGCTTTTCTTCTCTAGCCATAAGATAGACTCAACATAAATAATTTCTAGAGGATTTTCATTCGAAGTTGAGTCAATAAATCAAGTAGAAGGCTTGTTGTTAAATGAATATGCATGACGCGTTCCCATCATGTATGAAAAAAAAAAAAAAAAAAAAAAAAAAAAAAACCACGCGTAAGCGAAGTAGTTGCGGATCGTTTGAGGGATGACGTGATAGCTTGAATAACTAATTCATCGAGCAGGACGAAAAGGGCCAAATAATTATTATCCAAACTGGAAGTAATAATTAAATCGTTCAAATATGCATTTTTTGTACAATGGTGAGGGTATGAAATTTTGCCATTCTTTCTATTCAAATGTCTTTAGTTAATAAATGTTTAGTTTTTGAATTTATTATGAACATTCAAGGGTGTTGGATGACCAACTGTGCGCTTCGTACATGAGATATAATGATTGATATGAAAATATAATGTCAGCGCAAGTTTAACAAAAAATCATTGAATTTCGATTAATGAAACAGCTTGATAAATACAGTGGAATGGTGCATCCAATGAAAAAGAACCTTTTCAATGGAGGACTTCTCCGAACACGCCGGTGAAAAAGAGGAGAAATACCTACTCCCATCTGTAAAAGAGGCTTGACGGCAGCCATACATTTTGATCCTATGGGCCCATACGTCCACTGAATTACTAAAAGGCCACTTTACACTCCATCACATCAGCGTTTTCTAACTTTCTCAATTAACAATCATTTGGCAATAACGATATGATTACATTTCAGGAAACCCGCTAGCACAAACAACTATCTACAAAAGAAGTCAGCCAAGTTGGGTGGAGAGTATAACTTCCTCACTCATTGTTACATGGAAGTTTAGAATTTGTTCAAGAACAAAGTAAGAGTCAAAATTATTGAATTGGAACAGTAAAATTATGCGTAGTTATGCTAATACGTAAAACAGAGATTTACTTAAAATCATTTTCGCATATGATCATACCCTACCATCAATCCAACAGCATCCACCAGGAATATATAGGAGGCAAACTAAGAGTCAACAGGCACGATAATCGACTATTTCAGTCGGTCTATTATAGTCTCGGATTTCCGTCGGTAACCACCAATTTCAGGTTTGCGCATGTGCGCTGCGGATTTAACCATAGATGACTAGATGTCCTTGGTATAGCGAGAAAGACTAGTCGCTCGTATAAATTACGACTATAGTAAGTTTGGTAATATGTTGGGAGAAATGACTTCAATCTGAGCAGCTATGCACTTTGTAAAGTTCTATTATACATGACAGAAGACCTCTATTTAGTCTCAAAAATAATCGTAAGAATTACGAATGTCTAGTCAATTAGGATTTATAAATCCTAAATTTGAGAACCAATCCTCAATTTTTAAAAATCAATACCTAGATATCAAAACTCTATTTAGCAACTTTTTTGCTCGTCTTACTAAAACCACCACGAAAAATGAGACGGAATTTGATTTATGTGCTAAATACTTCTCACATCACAAACAGCAAGAGAAAGGGAAGGAATAAAGGAAAATTACCGTGCTGGTTTTAAACCACTATGAGAGATATGTGGATAATAATTGTGGGAACTTGGGCTGTTGTTAGTTTTGAGAGACGTCGAAAAGAGGATCAGATAAGAACCCGCCGAGCTGGTACTGACTGCCAAAGATTTATACGCTTGGGCCTAAATCAGAGAGGGAGGATTAATTTTGAGAATTAAAACTATGAAAGAGACTTGTTAAGGATGTAGACCCCAATTAAAATCGTAGGCTTGTTATTTCAGTTCAAAAAAAAAAAAATGTTACAGGGAGCTGTGGAGGAAGAGATTGTTTCTTCTTTTTTTAACTTCCAAAAGTCTTCCAAAGAAACCACCCGCAAGGTAAGTTCAAGAGCGGTGCGTGGTTAGCACGGGGAAGGCATCCCCGCTGGGAAGATACACGGCAACCGACTATCGGGACTGGCAGCAGCGATAATAATGAAAGGAAGGGGGAAGGCATACGAATAAAATGGACAAGAGTAGAAAGAACCAGTCCCTTAAAAAAGGGACCTTAAAAAGGGGACTGAGAGAGAAAAAATTACAATGCCATAAAAAATGCTGATTTGTGGTAGGGCACTCGATCAAGTGTTAGGAAGAAGTGAAATATGATTGTGATTTGAGTAAAACCATTGTATAAACATGATTGAATCTGGGAAATGTGGGATGCAGCATATAAAGAAGCGAAGTAATGTTTGGAAGATTCATATACCTATAGGGTAGAAGCGGATGTGCCGAACAATTTAAGCGGATTTTCGTAGAAAATGAAGCTATTGCAATGACTCGGGAAATTTTTGAATCCAAAATTTTGAAAAATTTCTTCATTGAAATCTGTTTTGAGGCATTCTGAAACGAATCCTAGAGTATATATATATATTTATTTATTTAGTTGTGTGTCATTCCAGACGATAACTCTCCTTAGGATTGAGATAAAGATTACGTTCTTGCGCCAAAAAATCAAGCTTTCCATACGAAAGAATGAGTTCGTTGACTAGCGCTTTTCGAGTACGTTAATTTCGTCAAATTTCAAAAACTGTACTAAAAAATCACTAAAAAATGGCTAAAAATCGTTAAATTTATATTTTTTGGTAGATGTGCGTGCATCCTTCAACTACAAATAGAAAAGACATTTTAGTTGGCGACGAGTGAAAAAAAGACAATTTGCGCATATTGAGCAACAATTCTACATTCGCAAAGCTATTCTATCTACCGTGAGCTGATATTTCAAGAACTGGTAAGGTAAGACGAACCTAGGGTATTTATCGATACAGTACATGTACATTATTTGAGATACCTACCAGAATACCCATTCAACTTCAAAATGGATGCTGAACAATTCAAATTACTACTTGGCGCATTGCAGGAACAACAGGCTTCGCTTTTTGCTCAACTCACAGCTCAACTACGTCCAGAACTCACTGCAAACGCCCCGGCTAATTTTTCCAGCATTGCACCATTCGAAATTTCGATCCCAAACGCGAAAAATTTTCATGTTATTTGGAGCGATTTGAAAACTATTATACTATGAAGGGTATCACAGATAGAGAGAAAATTGCGCAATTATTGTGCGTTTCAATAGGTTCTACACATTACAATAGTCTTGCAGCATACTTAGGGCCTACAAAACCTGTCAAAAGCCTTTCATTCGACGATCTTATAAAATCTTTCAAGCAAATGCTTATCCCTAAGAAAAATGTGGTAGTTTCTCAACACTATTTTTTGAATATTTACCAAAAAGATCACCAGTCTATATCCGAATTCGTTGCTGCACTTCAACGTGACTTAGTTGAATGTGAATTTTGTGTTAAATGTCAATGTCAACAATATATTTCAATCGCTGATGTTTTTCTCCGAGCTCAGTTTATCCGAGGTCTTCGGGATGACTGGCTAAGAGAACAAATTTTACAAGCAAATGTTACCTCATTTGATGACATACTAAGTAAAGCTACTGCCCTTGAAGCTTCAAAAATTGAAAGCAAAGAACTCCAGCGTTCCAGTTCTCATAATCCGTATTCTGATTCAAGTGATGCTTATGCTATTTCCAGTCAACCATCTCGCACTTCACGAAGTCATTCCAGAAATCCTTCATATTCTAATTCTCGATTTCGTTCGCCTAGTCCGGTTAAAGTTTCTCGGTTCCGTTATCGTCCACCAGATTATAGGGCTCTAGGTATTGAAAATCTTTGTATCAGATGTGGCAATGAAAATCATAGAGTTGCTGATTGCCAAATTAATAGGAACAAAATTAAGTGTGATTCCTGTCATAAAAGTGGACACGTTGCCAAGGTTTGTATTTCGTCCTTGATGAAGAATCTCCAGCAGCAGACAGGTAGTTTCCGAAGCAGCTCCGCAAACTCCGGTTCGATCTCGTCAGTAGATTTACATAAAGTCGAAATAATTCCTCATCAACTTCAATATGAAGTAGTAGATTTGTTCGAAATGACTCCAGATTCTGACAAATATCTTATATCTGTCAGGATAAATGGCAAAGCTCAACAATTTGAAGTTGACTCCGGAGCAAAATTTACCTTGTTAGCAGAAAATGATTTCAACAATTTAAAATTGAATGTTCCTATCGAACATTCGAGGGTACTTTTTCGGTCTTATTCAGGCAACATTATTGCACCAAAAGGTAAATGTTCAGTAAATGTTTCATACGAAGGGAGAGTGATCACAGGTGATCTCCATATTGTGCCAACAGGTCATGATGCCCTCCTAGGTCGTCAATGGATCAGGGGGTTGGGAATCAATCTCCAACGACTGGATGCAGAGAATCGGCATTCATGCGTGTTACAACTCCAGCCAGCTAACTCTATAGAAGACGTTTTTCAAAAATTTGCTCCTATTTTTGAAAATAAAGTGGGCTGTGTACCCGGGTTCAAGGTGGCTCTACAACTTCGAACAGGAGCTAAACCCATCTTCACCAGAGAAAGAAATGTCCCATACGCTCTTATAGATCGGGTCAATAAGGAACTTGATTCCTTACTAGAGGCTGGTATCATTTCT
The DNA here is from genome assembly GCA_030762985.1 of Adelphocoris suturalis. Taxonomy (NCBI): domain Eukaryota; kingdom Metazoa; phylum Arthropoda; class Insecta; order Hemiptera; family Miridae; genus Adelphocoris; species Adelphocoris suturalis. Next base: position 37,709,444 of record CM061046.1, read on the forward strand.
CCAGTTAATACTACTGATTGGGGTTCGCCACTAGTGGTGATTCCGAAACCAGATGGTGGCGTACGTTTGTGTGTTAATTAAAAATGTGGGGTGAATGAAAGATTGGTTCAGGCAAATCACCCAATCCGTCGAATCGACGATATTCTGAACTCCTTAGGAAATTCTCGATACTTTTGTAAGCTAGACTTGTATAAAGCATATCTGCACCTATTAGTTGATGATGAAGGTAGCATGATCCAGACAATGTCGAACCATCGTGGTACATTTCGTGTAAATCAGTTTTGGAATAAAAACTGCTCCCTCGGAATTTAATCGTATTCTTTCACAAATCCTGATGAAGGGTCTGGAAAAAACTGAGTCATTTTTTGATGATATCGTTATACATGGTTCAACATTAAACGAGTGTACACAAAATCTCCAGGCCTGCCTTCAAAGACTTACAGAATACGACTTACATGTTAACAAACAAAAATGTGAATTCTTTAAAGATAAAATTGAATATCTAGGTCATGTTGTCGAATTCAATAAGATATCAAAGTCTCCGGCTAAAATACGGGCCATCCAAGAGATGCCTCGTCCTTCTAATGCAGACGAGGTTCGGCGATTCCTTGGTCTTGTCACGTACTATTCACGGTTTGTTCCAGATTTGTCAACCTTGTCATATCCACTGCGGTGTTTGTTAAGGAAAAATGAACCATGGCTATGGACATCTACTTGTGAATCAGCATTTAAAAAATTGAAAGCTGAACTTTGCAGTGACCGGGTTTTGATTCCATTTGACCCAACATTGCCTCTCATATTGACCACAGACGCTAGCCCAACTGGTATAGCTGCAGTCCTAAGCCATTGCATTCAAGGAGCAGAAAGACCAATAGCATATGCTTCCCGTTCACTCTCTGAATCAGAAAAAAACTATAGTCAACTTGACAGGGAGGCGCTTGCAATCATATACGGAGTTACCCATTTCTATAACTACTTATTTGGCAAACACTTTCTACTAATAACAGACAACCAACCGCTATCCCGTATTTTTCATCACAACAAGGCACTTCCACAGATGACTTCTGCTCGGTTACTCCGATATGCTTCCTTTCTTTCAAGTTTCGACTATTCAGTTCAATTTAAAGCAGGGAACGAAAATCAAAATGTTGATTGTTTATCTAGGGCTCCAACAGATCACAGTAGTTATTCAATAGATGAATTCCTTGGAGATGAAGTCAACCAGATTTACTCTCAAGTCATTTTCCAGATTTCAAGCGATCAAATCACTGCCGAAAATGTAAAAAAAGAAACGGAAAAAGACCCAGAACTCAGCAAAATTCTTACCAACCTCAGTACTAAATCAGAAGATTCGGAATTCACATTAGCGGGCGGAATTATTTTTCGAAATGATCGTGTTTTCATGCCGCATAGTTTACGTTCAAAAATTCTTGAAGAACTCCATGAGACCCATTTAGGGATAACCAAAATGAAACAACTTTCACGTCGTTATGTTTATTGGCCAAATATTGATAAAGATATTGAAAGATTAGTAAAAGGGTGTGAAAAGTGCGCTCTCAACCAATCAAGTCCTGCGAAAGCACCAATTCACCCATGGGACCCGCCACAGGATAACTGGGAGAGGATTCACATTGATTATGCTGGACCTTTCGAAAATCAATTTTTCCTCATGTGCGTGGACGCGAAATCAAAGTGGGCTGAAGTTAAAATTCTAAAAGATGCACCCACTAGTTCTACCACTATTACCTTGTTGGAACAAATTTTCGCTTCCCACGGCTATCCACAAACGATTGTTTCTGACAACGCTTCCATTTTTCGCAGTGAAGAATTCCAGACATACTGTTCAACAAATGGAGTGTTCCAAAAGTTCATTGCACCGGGTCATCCAGCAACAAATGGCCTAGCGGAACGCCATATTCAAACTTTGAAACATAGGCTAAAGGCGGCTTCAGATGATCTTACCCCGATTCAAGATAAAGTTCAGAATATCCTATTTCGTTACAGGGGAACTCCTTTAATATGTGGGAAGTCCCCAGCTGAATTGTACCTCAACAGAAAATTTCGTATTCGGCTTGACGCTATTTTTCCAAACAACCCTAAACCATCTCAACTAGCAGCGATTCCGGCGAGATCTTTTTTAAAGGGGGAGAGAGTACAAGTCAGATTCTATACTGACAACAAAAATGTTTGGCACTTTGGAAAAATTGCGAAAAAACTAGGGGAACGGCATTACCTTGTCACGCTAGACTCTGGAAGGACATTAAAAAGACATGTGGACCAACTCCGAGGGACCCTTGTGCAAAAACCCAAGAAGAGTGTGACGTTTGGCCCCACCTACTCTTACGATATTCCACGGGCCCAGAACTCTCCGTCAGTGATGACTGAAGCCCAACGATCTTCGACTTCGTTGAACCTGCCAACACAACCATCCACATCGGCTATCACACCCACTACAACCACCTCATCACACAGTCGACCACAACGAGAGAGACGCTTGCCTCAGCGTTTTCGCGACTTCATTATGTGAACTTGCCCAAAACATTCAACTTACCCTTAGGAGATTTGGAATAAGTGGGGGAGACTGTGAATATTGCTCAAATAAACTTTGTTAACTGTAAAATAGAACACTCAAAAATTTACGTACAAAATTATGCATGATCGTATGAGCGAATTTTCGTAAATTATCGTACTGTATAATGTCAAACTGTTTAGAACTTTGAGCTTTTTGAGTGCAAGGAAATTGTTAACTGTTATTAATTATACTTATGGCAAAAAAGAACGCTAAATAATAATATCCTATTCAAATGAAAATTTTTGAATTTTTAGCTTTTTTGCAGTTTCTATGGATTTTTAGCAAATTTTAATGAATTTTAAGTACATTTTTCCGCATAATTTTGTACATAAACTCTTTAATATGTAGTTAATAAACTTTATTTGAGCAATATTCTGCCAAAAAGTATAAATTTAACTATTATTAGCCGTTTTTAACCATTTTTAGTGATTTTTTTTTTAGTTCTTTGTTAGAAATTTGACCAATTTAATGTGCTCAAAAAGTGTTGGCCAACAAACTCATCCTTTCGTTTGGAAAGCTTGATTGTTTGGCCCAAGAAAGGAATTTTTCTCTCAACCCTAAGGAGAGTTATCGTCTGGAATGACTTATACATATATATATTAGGGATGAGTCGATTCCCGATACCGATTCTCGATACCACCGATTCTTAGGCATTGGTATCGGTATCGAGAATCGATCGCCTAAAGCTGATACCGATACCGCCCGGTGATGGGCGTTTTATTACACTACGGTACTATTGCAACCATCTAACAACGAAGATGGTTGTACCGTAAAACCGTTGTGTGAAGTTAGCAGTTGCGAAACATGAATAGTCCAAAACACAACTTACAATTATTAATTATAACTTTGTTTACAAGTAGACTTGTGTTATTTTGTTTGTGACAACTGAAGCATTAGACAAAGCTATGTTTTCCAAGTATAAAAGCCTAGAGCCAGTCTTATTTGGAAATACCTTACAGTTACCGACGAAAAACTAAAAAACCAAGACAGTCTGCTTAACTTTTTCTATTCAGAAAGAAATCAATCCTAGGCAATAAAAGTTGTCTATTAATTGATACTTGATAGATAACAAAAAAATATCAAATTTTGTATTTGCACAAATCAAATTAACTAAAGCCTTGAATGAAAATATAAATCTGAAATTTAGAATTTGTAATGAGAATTAATCTTTAAAATTTATTTAATTTTAATAAGTAACTAAAGCATTAAAGCTTCATTGGAACAAGAACTCCTAATGTCAATAAAGAGATGGTAAATATATTAGCTAATTAGACTAATAACTTCATCTACGACGGAACGGTAAGCTATTGGTGCCAGTATTCATTGCGAGAGGCTATCGATAGATGTGCAGTAACAACTTCGTGTAACCGTCCCACTGTTTTTAGCGAGAGACTTTTTAGTACGGCAGGAAACATCTGCGACCAGAAGATAAATCGTCTGGACCCAGACAGAATTAAAATGTTGGTCTTTTTAAACGAAAACCTTAAGTAGAACAGATGGAGAATAAAGGTTTTATGTTTTGGTTTTATTTAAAAATTACCTCATTTGCAAATATATTGGGATCAATTTTTTGTAAGTATAAGTTATATGTTGTACAAAAAAATTTGAATATATTACTAGTTCAAGAGGAATTTTTGTTTTTCACCTACAGGTAAGTTAGGTATTATGCGCCGATGGTATCGGTGTCGAGAATCGGGAATCGATTTTTTAGGTATCGGTATCGGGAATCGATAAATTTTGGTATCGACTCATCTCTAATATATATATATATATATATATATTAGATATATATACAACGACTGAGGCCCAATATATATAACACACAAACTACACCAAAACAGAACAATAAGAAGACAGCACCTAAGAATCTCTGTCAATATTCAATATACATTGTTATCTATGTAAATTGAAAAAAATTGCACAACTTAGATTGACTGGAGACCTTTGTAGGTATGTACGTCAAAGATTCCTATTATTGTTTTCATATGGAAGTACGAAATTAGTTGCACTTTACTTTCCCAACGCTTATGAGAAATTGAATTATTGGCTCGAAAAAAATGCTTCTTGAACCTCTTTAATACATGGGTTATTATAAAAGCTATTTCGATTCATACCAGAGACTACTGAAAAAAATTCTGTTTCAGGCAAGAGTTCCTACACACAAGAGTAAGGTAACATCTGAAAATCAGCCCATAACATTGATAGTGATGGACAAAAAATAAACAGCTCCTTGCGACTAATTGTTAGTCTACTGTTACAAGACTCTATTCTAACAAGGTAGAAAGAGGAAAGAACGAGGGGAAAAAATCTTGGTGTACGGGTGGTCTGGACATGGGTTAGAGTAAACAAACCACAAGGACCATAACTTTTTAAAGGGAAAAAAATGAATAAAAAATGTCCTACGGCCGATTCGACAAACGAGACTAAAAATATTGTACCCCGGACCCCGGCTCTTGGGGGACTGTACCTGAACAGCCGCGTCACCAATTCTCCCAACCCCTAGGCGTCAATGTTTGGAAAATTTCTACCGAATCGAGTAGGCAGGATAAGTTCCTCACTTCTCCACCAGAATAATTTTCCTTCCCTAGAGTGAAACGTTTTTGTAACACAATAAAACAACTGAACGAGACGCTTCTTCATAATACGAGATGTAGTATGGTAGGTGATTACAAGAACGTTTTTAGATTTAATAGGATCCGCTCAAAATATAAAAATCAATGTTTGAGATAAAAGTGGGGTTTATAAACTGAAATGTTTCCGTGGCCATGAGTATTGTGGTCAAACTGGTAGAAAATTCTGGGGAAGAATAAACGAGCATGAAGCGGATATCAGGAACAAATGTAAATCCACATTTGCAAATTATCTTATAGAATTCAATCATAGTTACAGTTTTCATTCAATATATTGTAGCAGAATTTCTTCATTCAGTCCACAAAAAAGTTGGGTACTTGAAAATTTTTAAATTATCAAAAGTGAAAGGTCCAGTAAATGTCTACAGGAAGAAGACAAACCGCTCGGATTGTATCCCTCAATGAATTTCACCATTGATAGGTCCTTTTCTATAACGTTTGTAATATTCCCTGCACAATGTTAAAAATTGAACAGCTAGAATACCCCTTTCTCTTTATTTGCACTTGATTGGTTTCATCTCCCAGCCCCTCCCTTTCTCTCGACCAATGGGATTCAAACTCTTATTCACATGTGACTATAAGCAGTGTCCTTTCTGTTATAACTAACTTATTGTTTACTACTGATGATGAACTAAACGTTGAAAGTCGATCTGACATTTTTATGGTAGGTTTCATCAAAATAGACAAAGTTTTTCATTAACTACCGTTTTGTTCATTGCCACCAGAGATAAGGCATCGAATGATATACCAACATTCAAGTGCTTTTACGAAATATTAGTTTTAGCAGTATTAGAATTAATCATGCGGATGTTACTCAAAATCAAAGTACATAAACACAAGTAAATAAAACAAAGACGAAGACACTTGATTGAAGGACAACATGATCCGAGATCATTATTCTCCGAACCTTAGTTAGGGCAGACAGGTCTATAACAAATGTTCCATAGCAGGTGACCTTAGTTATGGGTTCACGCTAGCTTCACTACACCTCCAGCACGATACGTACATTTCGAAAGGCGTTTGAAAAAAAGGATGAGCGCAACCAGGAGAGTTCACGAAAGGGGTTTTTCTTAGACTCCTCTCAAAATTAATCATCGAGCCCCACGTTGAAACCAATAAGACAACGGAGACACAAGAAATAATATCCTTTGCACGTGTAAGAACGGTTGGGGGTCGTTATTCAAACGGGGAAAACGAGCCAGGATTAATTTATCGTGAGTTAAGGGTGAGGGGGGAAAGGATTGAATTAACAAAGAGGCTTCGGTTCAGGCATCGCTAACTAAACTTTGATTCATCGGTGAATTGCTTATCGGTAATATACGTGCTAGATTATCAGATTTTATGAGTTAATAGAATTTCGGAGGTCAATGTTGATGAGATGAGAAACGGTTCGAGAATCCTAGATGAAGAATAGAATCATTATATAAATCACTACCCTTCAGTGAAAATTCGTTTGAGTGATGAAAGATTAATTACTTAATATAATATGGAAAGCAACAAACTACTGAAGGCAGAGCTGGGTTTCCAATAAAGAATCGTCTCAACTGCCAAGTAGACACTAACTAACAGAAAAGTTAATAAAAATACAAACAATACAAAGAGCAGCCGTAAAACATAACAAGCCGTAAAACTGAACAGGCAGTTAAAAAAAACATAGCCCTTAAAGTAGTACAAAAGCCCTCAGTGTTTTCTTAATGGGAAAATGTTTCCATTTTTAGTGTCCAAACGGGCGGAAATAGATTGATAACAGAAATTTAGATGATGAGTTCCTTCGAGTTTCTGCGAAATAGACCCCCTCCCCCCTCATTATATGAAACAAACGTAATAACGAGACGTCCCAGTACCCATGGATACCACCCACTCTAACAGTCAGAGTTGGGTAACTAAGGATTCTTGCAATCTGGATGTAAAGTGACCTATTTGAATGCGCCTTCCAATTTCCTATAATGTAAGTACACAAAAATAAATCATAACTGATATTATCAGTAACCAATGATACATACTCGTATAACGACACCTATTCATTCAGCAGAAGGAAGAGGATTGATGTCAATAGTTAAACGGATAAAATTACTCGACGTACGCTCGATAGAGTTACTGTCCGGAAAGATTTTCATCCAAGTGGAAATGAACCTTTCAACCTTGGAATCATTATGTCAACCTGGTTTAAGAGGTTCGAGCTTTCTATTCTAGCAATTGCTTGAAGAGCAAGGCGATTTGAAGGCAGGTCGCGCCATTCACATATCGAATGCAGGAACGGTGGTAGAAATGTGGAGGATGAAAAAGGGAATGCAAGTATTTAGTGGTGGAGGACATCACTCTTCCAAGTTCCAAGGTGAGAGGAATGAGAGAAAACAAGTAGTCGTCGCAACGGGTCTAACAGCAGTTGGACGTGAGATAGACAGAATTATCTCAAAACATCATCATGCTACTATAAGTCGACATTAGTTGTGACTGACCTGCGCTACTGTACGGTACATTACCAACGTGATGCATTTTAATGGCTGGGCACTGTCATGAGATTTATTTACTTCACAGACTCCGGATAAACTACTGAGAACTCCTTTGTCAGGAGAGGTTTGGCAGGTGGTCAGCAAATTTAGGTTTATCTTCTCAATCACTGTGGTGATGAAAACTCACATGTCCTGCCTATTTCCTAAAAAAATCCTACATCTACCAAGCTCATGAAATACACAATTCAACAGAACAAAAGACATTCAGTTTTAAGCTTGAAATCGCAAAACGAATGATGACCTACAAATGATTCAGTTTATATCTGAGGAAAAACCAAGTGTTTGTTTGTCTGCTTGTCCCTTCAAATTTTCGGCTACAAATTTTCGGTCGTCATCGATCACCCAAACCATTCATACAGAAATCTCGTCTTTGTTGATAATATAATTAGTTCTCACATGTTTCAATCCGATATGCGATTTCTTCGAAAGTGAAAATTCAACCAAGCTGAGACAAATGAGAAAAACGACAAATGTTTTTCGTTACTGGTGAAAACCAACGATCGGTATTCTTGGTTGTTAAACAATGACCCGCTTAAAAGGAGGCATTATGGACCACCCTCCACTATGTGTATGTAACCGAATTCACGACTTCAGCTCTATTACAATTAGATTTTCCTGGTGAAATAAATGGGACTCACATTTTAGGTAGAGCGGAAGGAATAGCTATAGTCAGAGACAAATAAATAGAGGAGAACAACCAATTTACAAATTATTTCATTAAAATTGAGGATATTTACATTATAGCAAAAAACATCAAAAAACGTATAGATATTCTATTACTTCACCTAAGATACCTACCTACTTAAGAGGAATAAGAAGAAATAATGAGAAATTGCCTATATTCGTAACGTGATAAATGTATCACTAAATGTCAGCTAAAACTAGGACTTAAACTGGAAGTAAAAACTACCATAATGTGAGCTTCGATCCCAAGTTATGTTCGAAACAACGAGAGAGCCCTAAGCAAAAGACAAGGTAATCTCGGTAAGTATCTCCATTACAAGTTTTCTACAGGTTGGAGATAGGAGTCCTAATTGGGCGTAACTGGTCGGCCATTTTTCAGAGTCGTTAACTGCCATTATCACTTAGCGTTTACGTCCCCTTTTCTCATGGATGAGGGTGTTGCGGGGAATTTCCTGGAAGAAAGAAAGGGTTTGCAAATACTGAAAGCAAAATAAGTTTGATGAAGCAATTGGATGAAACGAAAAAGATGAAACCTTAAATTACTAATCACAAGAACCTGCATTTTAAAGGTTGACGTCCAGGACTTTGTGTTGGTTATGTTTAAAATATATGTAAAAAGTAGGGTCTCACTTAAAATAAAACTTCTTATACTTTGTGGTCAGTCATCACTAATGGATATAATACATTAAATGGAAAAAACACAGGTACAACTCATTAGGTATTATTTCCTTCCCATATCGTTATTAATTCCTTTCTTGATAATTATTCGCATTTTTTCCTACCGGTTAGGAATGCCCTCAAAAGGATCTGCCAATGATGAATGCTCTTGCTTCATTGACGTTGCCGCTTACCCATTCATGACCTAGCATTAACTAGCCTATGATTTCGATTCGAGACATCTAAGATTAACATCACAATTATTCGATCGAAAGATTCGCTCACAAAATAATCATGCCGTCGAGAGATCCGAAAGATGCAAGTAACTGACAACGCGATGTCTATCACCGACCGTTTCAGAGCCTGGGAGCCTATTGATTTAGACGCCTCGCGCCTTCCAGGATCACAGCTGAAAGCTCCACTGTTCTTCTTGCGCAGCTAACCGGTTCAACACTTATTCGAACAAGCTTGGCTAGGCGTTATTTCTTCTAAAAGAGAAGGAAGATTTTGGCCGTTCTATAACAATTTATAGTCTCCTTTCTTCTCTCTTTTCAAAAATGGACCTACAAACATTTTAGAATTCCAAGACGGAAAAACCATTATCTACAACTCTCATATTATTCACAAGGATCACTATGTACAGTGAACCCTGGTAATAAAGCAAACAAGTGCGATAAACATAACAGCTTTGTCGAGAAACGGCTGGGGTGAGTGTACACTACTTCACGTCCACACTACTTTACCAACATACCTACAAGGGTGTAGAGTATTGGTGTTATCATGATAAGAAAACAGAAATTATTAACCACATTTTGAGGAATTTCGTAGCCTTTCAGAGTGTTTTTGTAGCATCGGGTGTATTCCTCAAAAAGGGTTATCAGAAAAAACTTTAGCCAAATTCTCTCTAACCATGACTGACTGCTATACCCAACCGGCGTTTCTCATTATCTATCTTACTTCATCCAGCGGAGTTGGCTGGAACTGGATTCTAATACCACCTGGGACCAACTGCATTTATTCAGTTTCCACATTATATTCCAGGAACGATCCTCATCATCATTTGTAAACAGATGATCCGACACACATACATACTTTTCAGATATTGAATCCTAAAAGGCCTGTTCGTTCATGTATTGGTGCAGCATAACTCCTGTCTTCTATGCTTTTCTCATCAACTGGTTCAACCAGACACGCCGTAAGATGTCGACTCAATTCCACCATGAACCCATTTTTCCAATATTCAATCAGTTTCCTGAATAACTCCGGAAACTAGCATTATTGTCTTCACCATGTATAGAGACATTATCGGATATGTATATACATACTTTTCAGAGGCTGACTTCAAAAAAGCGTGTTGTTCTATAAATCCAAAAAGCATACGAACCTTTTTCTCACACGGTTTAGCCCACCTCTTCGATTTTAAGAGGATGATCGGAAGGAAAGAGCTAAGAAGACGGAGGAAGGAGTCGGTCAGGGAGTAGGGGAGCTCTTTTTACCGGCTAGTTAACACCTTGTCCAACACACTTTCCACGCATCGCTGAGCTCTCGAAGGCCCGAACAAAAACATGTCTCGCGCCCGGCCTTCGTCTTCTATACTCTATCACCCGAACAACGGACTTCGCATCCAAGGCCATTCAACAAAAATAATTCCTTATCACTTCATCGCTCTAGAACACCAATTTAAAATTAGCCCCTATTAGAGAGATCTATGTCGGGGGAGGGTGTGTGTGTGTATGTCAAGAAATTGATCATACTTTTGTATTTCCACAGGATACAATGCATAACTATGCATAAGCATATATATTAATGAGTAAGCATATCAGCTTCATGTTTCCAGAGACATCAAATTTCAGTGATATGTGTCTGCATCAAAGTATCTCTTCTAACGAAACTGCACATTTCCCTATTTTTATTGTCAATCTATACTCTCATGTTTCACTTGCAAGCTCAAATTTTTAACGACGGATATAAACAATTATACAAAAAGTAAAACGCAATATAATTCATGTAAGACTGTATCGAATTTAAGTTTGTTTGATGTGATCTAGATTCGCTCAAGTGAGAGTGGCTCGGATAGTTCATGATAGCATTTTATAATAATAAACCTGTCACAACTATGAATGATTGAAAGCAAGAAAAAGACAAGAAATGGCACCAACATGAGAACTTCACACGTTCGCAAAACTTTCTGTTGAGACAATTGTACAAATAATGAAATATTCAGGATCTACTCAGTACTCGAGTGATTAGGTATTTAAATACTCACACACTCACGTGATTGTGTAGGAGAGTATATCATCGTACTCCATAGTTAATTTTAACGTACCACGAACAAAACTCTGCCGCACTGATTGAAAGAAATCTGCTGAGATCATTGAAGGAAGGGAGGGGGGGGGGGGGGGGGGGGGGAGTGCGGCAAAGATACAGAGGATCGGCTCGAAGACAGGCGGGAATTAGCGAGTCTTGTTAGATGGGCAGAAAAATTGCATCGCGTGACTCCGAAGGAGCCGGCAAGCCAATAAGAAGTGTGAGCCTCTGGTAGTCTCCACCACATCTTCTCTTCACCTGCCTTCAAGTCCTCAGCCTTTCAAAACCAATAAGCCTCTACTAACACTTTTCTTTGTTATGGGTTGGTGAATCGAAAGCCTGTCACTCGTTAGGTGACATGTACTTAGACGAGAAATAATAACGACTCTGCCTACATACGTTATTAAATTTCATAAGAAAATACGGGGAACTCTATGCTCCTATTGAACTCAATACCTACACTTCTTTTGCAACTTAATTTTATAAGTAACCTTCACAGCCGAATAAGAAGAAGAAACCCCGCTGAATAGGAACCAATGACAACCACTGCGAAATATAAAATATCCTACATTTCGTGGTACCTGAGAAAAACGGCAGATTTTTTCAATCCAATTTTTGGATTTTGCCCGTTGGCACCTTGAAACCGAAAAAATCAAATTTGAAGTAAATATAGTTGAAAAACGATATTGACTACTATTACAACGGTGGTATGCTGGTTCGTTCAATCTTATGAAAAATTAGATTTATGTAGAGTGGAATGTTAACATCATTATATAGGTGTCCGATTCAGACTACCTGCCAGAAATATTTAGAATATGCAAATTAAATTCCCAACAATATATTTATAGCAGTAACCATAGTCTGAGAGCAGTATAACAACCGAGTAGAGTAAGTACTCACTACCAATTTTAATCAAAGCGAACAAGCAAACACAGTTAACGGGAGGAGTTTCATTCATAATTGAAATACTTGGGTAAATGTTCCCTTGTTCCGAGTTCCATTGGTTTCTTTCAGCAAATACGCAGGTTGAAATTTCCGTGGGTATAGATTTTTTATCGATTCTGCAAATACCACTTAACTCAGAAAAGAAGACCGAATGCAACTCGGGAAAAAAGTTTGTATCCGCCAGCCCCCGTGCCCGTGAGCTCTGTAGATAATTTTCTTCGTGTTCAACTCAAGGCTTTTGCACTTGGCTTCAAAAGGACGACGAGCGTGCGAAGTGAGTGGGAACAACTTTTTGCATACGCATATGTATATCCCATCTGATGAACTTCGGCATCGAACCCCTATAGTCATCGAATCTCTATAGTCGTTGGATACTGTTTGATTTGGGGGGTGGGATATTAATATCATAGCAATTCATACTCTAATGGAATTGTGGATGAGGTTAGATACGTCATAATTGACAGGGCTCTTGGTTTACTGGACAGAGATTTATTTCAAGCGTCAAAAGTTTTTTTTTCAGGAATGCCGATGGCACGACAGATAGATGGAACTCTACTCACATTCAATAATAATAGATAGCATCCACTTCGGGCTCATGAATAATGACTTATAGCCTTACAATCCGAACACGTGCTTCATTTCCAAAAAGTTTGAAGGAAATATAATTAGCATTCATATAAACTGAACTAATAGCTTGATTGACACCTGAGATTGGCAATGGTAGCGTTTAAAATAACTGAGAAGGCAGCGTCACCTATCCTTGACTGTACATCAAACCAAAAACATTCATAATAGACTGAACGTTTCTACCAAGTTTTCTGACATTTTCATACATAATATTTCATAGTAGGATCTGAGAACGTGCAAAACGTGGTATTCTAACAGAAAACGGGAAAAAGGGTAGGTACACCACAACCTACAGGAAGGGCACGTCAAAAGAAACTTCTATAGGGCTCACGTGAGAGGAGCGTTGTTTGTTTAGCGGAGGTAGAGATGCAGGACCGCTCTCTCGTTAGCACCTGGTACCTGTTGAAGGCCGAAGATTAGAATCGAAAGCCTCGTCCAGGTCTCTAATGAGTCTTTTCGAGGAAATTTCTAGCAAGGAAGACGTTCGAAACTTTTTAACGACGAATCGTTGAGGCCCGGGCCGAGATCCAGAGCGTGCCTAAGTTCTTATTCTCCAGATTATATCGAGTTGTGCTTTAAGAAAAGAAGAGAGGGGGGTCCCACAATCGACATACCTTGTGGTGTAGCCACGATTCGGCGGTGATATAAAGTTTTTCAGACTGAGATCTGAAATAAGGGCGAAAAAACTTCCGAGCTAAACTGGTTCGAGTTAACTTAATACTTACTTAAGCGTCTGAGGATTAATACATGTCCACGGCACTGACTTCTTATTTAACTCTGTCGTGTGTGTGGCGAAGGAGTCTGCTTTTTCATTACCGATAATTCCCATTTGACCTAGAATCCATAAAAGAATAATACGAGTTCCCCGTTCTCTCAGCCGAAAGTTTCCATGAAGCATTTCACTCTCGAGGTCTCGAGTTGATTAAGAAAAACATGAAGAGTTTTAAATTTAGATGCCAAGTAAACTTTGAAACTGATGGATTGTGCCTGTTGTTTTTGTCTTAGAATAAACTTAACTGCCTCTAGAATGGCATTAATTTAGAAAAGATAAAGTTAGAAAATTCATTTTGACCTTGAAGGGAGTTTCTCGCTACAAAGCTGTATTTTGCTTCCAAGTCAACCAAGATGGTGGAGAACACGCTCTTTGAACATTTTTCATATTAAACAACCGGAGTTCTTCAAAAATGAAATTCCTGAAGATATTTCTTTATCTCAAGGTCTCTGAACTAATTGTATTCAAAATCATTACATAATTATGTACGTCGCGTCGCGGCTACTGAATACGATGATCCTACAATGAAACTATTTTGGGCCTAACCCGTATATCAGGAAATTTCATAATATTCAGATTAAAACTGAAAGAGCTAAGGAGTTGTGGAAACCCATGGCTCATATATTATCTAAATACCTACTCAAAATCTGAAAAATATCATCCTATGTTAACAGAAACTGTGACAAAATAATAAAGAATAAGATAGAATCATTGAATTTGAGTCAATGGCAACCACTGCGAAATATAAAATATCCAATATTGCCGATGACTACCCCAACGAGTTTGTAAAACATTATGCTATCAGAATGGATTAAAAAATATAGAAGCATTGAAGATTTCAGGTTGGTAACAGCTGTTCCCTCACTATTTATCTCGTTATCACCCTCATTTTGCGGGCAAATGCCTCCTGGATGCCGTCTAAATCAATGTTTAAACTTTAAATCGACGTTTCACGGAAACGCTGTTGATCTATGTTTACTGATAACAGTGTAACCATTGATTACGTTGGTGAACCCCGTTTGTTTTAAATCAACGTTCAAAACTCTGGTTCCGAAAAACAATGATCTACTTTAACCATGGTTAGGTATTGTTGGTGAAACCGGTCCTGAGCCGCAAGGTGAGACCTGAAACTGTGAAGTTTTCGTTGTTTCTCCTGATCACTTCATTATGCTTCCGTTCGGTCGTCTAATCAGTTATTTTTTCGATGAAAGTATCAACTCAAGGTAAGTAGAAAACGTTATACATCTTAAGAGGTTTTTTTTGTATAGTCCTTAATTTAAAAATTTTGACTTTTAAAATAGAAAAATTTTTAAATTTAAAAAAATTGTAAACAAATTTAAAACTCTTCTTCTTCTCGAATACGAGTTCAACAAGTGTTCTGGTACGAATATATTTAAAAAACGGCCTGTCCGGACCCCTTCAAAAAGAAATACGTTGATTTTTTGCAGGGAGTTTCGGTACCGTGACCTACAAATGGATCTCCACGCAGTGGACTTTTTAAACAACTGACGCGTGATGCTGCTATTGAAAAAATTGCAACAAGTCACGAAGTCAAAGTGCAATTCTAGGTGAAAAAAATATTATTTTAAGCTATTCTTATAGGAAATTTTGCTCTGATTCTGAAATGCCTATTGTTTCTTTATCTAAAACTGGTGTTTTTCGAGTATACTACAACCATTGAAATAAAATTACTCTTTTATGAATCAACTTAATTTTAAAATTTCTGGTGGTGAATCAACGCAGAATCGTATCCTCTATAGCTTTTGTATGGAACAAAAATTGTTTTGAAACCTACTTGTAGGAGGAAAATTTGAAAAATATTTCAAAAATCGTGGTTTTTCTACGAAAAATGCATTAAGGAGACGTTTTAGGTAGAGGAACAAGGGGTATATTCGGAATCAGCAATAAATTTCCTACAATAATAGCTTACAAAATATTTTTTTCTACCTGGAATCGCATTTCACCCCTCTGTGGGTTGGTGCGATAATTAGTTGATTTTTTACCCTTTTGAATGAAATTCCTCGGCTTTTCCTGGTTTGTATACACCTGGATTGGGTAGTTCCGGAACACATTATCAAGCCTATTACATAACTTCCTCTTACCTTTTCGTAGAGGTGGGAAAATAATAAAAACTGAGGTGAGTAAACAAAACCACAATCTGCAGATTTCATGAGAGCTTGGCCTGAGTACTAAGGAGTGAGCGAGTGCGTTCTATTTCAGAATGAAACACAGTAACAACGAGGAACGTCATATTTATCTGGTCAAGGATTTTGAAGGTAAATATAACCTGAGCCTTTTATTGTGGCTGCTATCGCCAGCGGCAGTGATAGCGCTGCATCGGATATCGCGAGATTAAAAACGTAGGTGCTTATAAATTCAAAACTCTGTTTCATAACATACCTAGGACAACTGTTTTGCTGGACTGGAACAACAATGTGAATGATAGATTGTTTTTTTCAATTTAACGTTTTCAATAACCTGTCTGTGGTAAATCCTTGTCACGCCCAAAACTATACGGAGTTTCACTCCTATTCCGATGAAATTTTCAGGGATTGTGCGAGTTAGCTTCTAGACAGTCCCCTATAATTTTCAAAGCCGTCAAATCAACAGTAGTCTGTGCGCATGCGCAAACGTGAATTTATCATAAAGTCGATTTTTCATCACCTGTTGGTTCGATTTCGTTCAAACTCGGTAGGTAAATGGGTATACGTTCTAGAAAAATGTCCTACAAATTATATCGCAATTGGTAGTGTAACGCGCATCCGTGAAACTAATATCGATTGACACAAGCGAAACTCCGAGTCTAACGGAACGATTTTGATGAAATTTTCAGGGATTGTGCGGGATAGCTTCTGGACGGTCCCCTGTAACTTCCATTGCCGCCCCATAAATATTAGTCTGTGCGCAAGCGCAAACGTTAATTTATTATAACGTCGATTTCTTGTCACCTATTAGTCCGATTTCGTTCTAACTCGGGGAGTAGATATATATGCTCTAGGAAAATTCCCTATGGATTAAAAAGCGATTAGTGGTCTAATAACTATAGCGCATGGGCAAAACTCAAGTTGATTAACACAGACAAAACTCCGAGACTAATGGACCTATTTTTATGAAATTTTCAAGGATTGTGCGATTTAGCTCCTAACGTTCCCCTATACATTTCATTGCCGTTGGATTAATAGTAGGTGTGTGAATTCCCAAACGTTAATTTCTTATAACATCGACTCATCAAACATTGACTCGTACAAATAATTCTATGCGTCCATGTTACAATGTGTGAGGAAGCTATACTGCCCACTCAACTTGGAAGACGTTTTTGTCATATTATGATACGTTTAGCATCACCCAACCGAATGAAAGTAGCTGGATAGCTGCACAATTGTTCGCATTCCACATGGGTTTAAGAGTTTAAAAGATATGTAGAATTGAACTTATCAACCATATATTTAGCAATAATAACATGAAAATACGTCACTATTTTAGCATATAATCGAGAGTTGGACCCCATGATTATAATATAGGTATAGTCAACCGAGTGTTTCCCAATACTTTTCACGTACAAACACATTCTGTTCATGCAAGAAATTTGAAATTTAATATGGAGCCTGCCAGGAATATCTAGAGACGACTGAAATGATGGACTCCGTCCTGATGAGCTGAATTCTGTCCTGTTTGTCCTAGAAGGTTGAAAATTAAAAGGGTTCATTTTATCCTTTTGTTGGGGTTGGGGGTGTAATTTATACATTCGCAAACCCCCACATAAATTCTTTTCAGCTTAAATCTAAAGCACGTTCCACGTTCTTCAAATGTTAGATTCCAGGGCTTAAGTACAACTAGCCGGTTTTTCATAGCTAACCAATATTTTACACGTAGGTTCAACGATAACAAAATGCCAATAGTGACATCCAAGTCGTATCAACGTTTTATAGTACCTACATACTTTGCAAAAATGTTGAGCGAATCGGATAATATTTATTACGCAATGGAAACATAATTGAAATCGCATCGTGATTCAATCGAAATTGCATCTAAACTCATTCTTATTCATGAACAATTCTAGATATAGGTTACATTGTTACACATTCTTGCCAAGATTAATAAGGTTACAATTAGTTTGAAGGCGACAAATGTATTTTTTTCTCCACTGCTAATATATAACTTATAAACTTTTTTAAAATTTTGTTGCTAACATTTACTATACCGTTTTTTCATTGAAAATTTAGGATAAAGCAATGCAGAAGATGTCGCGTTCTTCAAGCTTTTGTGCTAAGTAGAACTACATGAATTTTGTGAAAACTCGGCATTGGGGAAAAAAGTACCAACTTTTTAGTGGATTTAGAACTAACGAAACGCTTGCATACGTCTGCAACACATTGGGACATTTTATGTCTTTAGTTGAAGACATATTATGTGTTGCAGACTCGTATGCAAGCTCTAAGAGCCACTCAGCTGATCCGGACCCTGGGCATCGTCAAGTAAATGTCCTAAGGAGGCTACATGCGAAATTACAGCTTCCTAGAGTGTAAAGCATAGAAACTACCTATTAAAATGATTTAACCACCGCTTCACAAATCAAACCGTTCTCGCAATATTTGGATCACCTGCTATGAATCAAATCATCGAAACACCAGCTCAATGAAATCATCAGAAATTAAGAAGCGGTGGCAATCATGTTCACAATATCAATTATTGAGAATGATCACCTGAGTGTACACAATTATTCAAATAACCTTGCTCATAACTCAGCTTGTTGGCCATGCACTTCGCAGTAGTTAACATAATATGGTTGGATAAATCGAGAGCTTTCGAACGAATGGTCAACGAATTTTGTGGGATGAAAAACGACGAAGCACCATTTCCCTAGCAACGACTCGGTTGTAAGCGGAAATCATCAAAATATTTTCGTGAGCAATTTTCCGTGACGTTTTTTTAGTTTATGTGCCATAGCAAAGACATAAAATGTCAATAATCCAAGCATGAGAACTAGGAACATTTGGGAGATGTGAACATGTGACGCTAGTTATAAGTGCTATTACAATTTTCTAGTTTGTATTCACCAGATGGTAATTGGACAGCTGTTGTCTTTCTACTCAGACTTTAATTATGTTTTGGGCAAAAAAGAAGGAAATGAGACGTTGTGTGAATGCTAACGAGGGTAGACGTATGCGCGGAAGAGCCCAGTGACACTAATTCACGATAATCTCTCCCTTCAGCGTAACAGAGGTAGTAGAGCGACAACCCTTGCATCCTCCCAATTCCAGCTCCAGCCCAAAACCCTCACCACCTGACTTTCGAAAGGGGGTGTGAAGCACATGGGACCCTCAGTTCCACGGTATACTACGAAAAGGTACCGTGAAATCACGGCAAGGCAGGATCAGGTAGGTGAGCTCAAGAAGGGATTCGTTGCCGGGAAAGACCGCCTTGGGAGGGGAGTCCTCAACAGGGAGATGATGGATGGACTGGGCTCCAGGTTCCTGGACCCCGGCCAGGAGAGCCTACAGACAAATCTCCTTTCTTCCAAAAGCGGTAAGATTGGAGGGGAAAAAAATCGCCCGTGCAAATGAGCCAAACGCCGTTGAGATGATGTCGTTTATTCGAGTTTCGCCTACTGGCATATTCTTGACACTCAATAAACAACGAGATGACAGCCAATATTTTAGAATAACAACCGTAAACGAGCCAGTCAGACCGGAACACATCCTGGCAAACATGTGTTTAAACGCATGATTATTATAAAAATATTTTTAGCTTGACATGAATCATTGTACGCAATATCTTCGACCTTTGAGGATAACGAAGCCCACCCATGCGTTTCTCCATCAACTCCGCGTTTTTTGCACCAATTTTTCATAAGAAGGTATTAGAGATAGATCATCGGTAAGGTATACAATCTCTTGATATTATAGTATTAATCTGTCCTAGCAAACTGGAGGGTATCAATCGTTGACAGGATCCTACCTAAAACTTTCTCAAAAATTGAGTACCAAAACATATTTTTGAGGTAGAAAAAAATATCCGTAGAAAACTACGGATTGATACAGTGAGAAACAATAATGTGGGATTGGTCGGAGCGTCTTTCTCAGGCAGAAAACGTATTTGAAAGGAATGCACGCATTACAGGGACTTAGGTAGGGAATTTTGGTAAGAATTAAAATAATAAAAAAATATATTTTTGATTTATCGGAAATACCGTTCAATTTCACCCCTTCATCGAACGTAAATTTGAAACTTCCAAGGTTGCATAACTGGATTGAAATCTGAGTCGAACAAACAATGAAAACTGTCACGAGAATCAGATGAATACCTATAGTAAAAATATCACGATTTACCACTACTAGCCCTTCCATTCACTCCCTCTCATCATGAAATTTTAAACTCCTGACACATTTTCCAAAACTAGACCAAATCGATAGTTGAACAAAAAAAGAATCTCGAAAATCAGACGAGAATTGTAACTTATGCAGCGCTTGAAAGAATCGGTAATTATCCCCCCCACGACAGCAAATCCGAAATTCTCAAGGTTTGTTGCACAACTAAACTAAACATGGTGTTGACCCAAATAAGAATCAAGAGAATCGGTTGAGAATTATAGCCTGAGTGGCGTCGACAAAATTTGTCGAAAAAACTCGTTTTTTTCTGGTTTACCCCCTCTATTCCCCCTCTTCCATCATGGAATCCAAAATTTCAGCAATTTGTAGTACAACTAGACTAAAATTGGGATCATACAAAAAAATAATCTCGAAAATCGATTGAGAATTGTGGCCTGGGCAGCATCGACAATATTTGTCACAGACATAAACGCGCACACAGACACACCGCTAAGGTTTTTTCACGGATTCGGTTTTATAATGGTCTGAAACAGATTTAAATGCGGTTATTTTTTTCTCATGCTTGTGTTGTCCCCACCCCACGGATCAATTCCAATAGGTATCCCACTCATTAACGAAGCCTTGCCGATAAAACAGCTTCAGAGGAGCGTCCTAAAAAGTAGAAACGTATAAAATAGTGGAGTCCAAACCAACAATAAGATTGCAGAGCCAGGAGTATTGTGCTGTGCCGAGTGCTATCAAAATTCATTGAATAAAATGGCCGTAACAAGAATCCGAAAGCTCAAACCTCTTGCAAATAGGGACTTTGAAAGCATACCCTCTCAATAATTCGGACTGTTATAATTTTCGAGGGTGTCAATCGAAGAGAACATTAAAACGAACACACCTGAGAATGTAGATCAAGTTGAACGATAAAAGTAAATAAAAAGAAATCGGGTGCTCCGAGATGTGACGCATAAATAGGTAGGTATCCATTATTGCATCGTTATTTGTTCCTCCACTCTGATAGAAGTAATTGAGTTATTTTATCTTAATCTTGATTGGATTTTCGGTCATTGATTTCCGCTATGACAAATTTAAGTTATTCTTCCTTGTGTGAATAATCCTTAAAAGGCCTAAAATAGATCTTGAAAACCAAAATGTAAGAATATTCTTTTATCTGACTATCTGAGATACGCCACTGCACAATTTCAAAGTTTCTCAGATGAAAAGTATTTGCTTAAATATTCAAAATAGATTATAGGGAAAGGAAAATACAAAATTACATCTTGATTTAATGTCACTCGCGTCGCGCAAAAGGAGGAGCGTCCTTACGAAATAATAATTTGTGTCCCTTCCAAGTAATAATATGTTCATTTTATGACCGATTTATTAATAATTAAACAACACCTAAAATACAAATTAAACTTATTGGACAAAAGGCAACTATTAACTAGTATATGTACAACTAAATTTTGAAATCAAATATGTACTTCTTCAATGTTCACATCGTTCGGTAGGAAACTTATTTATGCAAGGTGTCAACGGGACGTACCTACCACCCTCCAGTTATCGATTCAACTACTAAGTTCCAACAAAAAGTTCCCTTTGGTCATTTTCTTGGCTTCCATTTTTTGGGAAGTCGTACAACTTTAGGACTTACCTCAGTTAAATGGCCATAACTCCTATAATTTGCAGTTTAGGCATACCAAAATTTGAAATCACCGCCACACATACCGTTACATTTCCTTTCCCCGAGATCAATTCAATTTAAAACCCATTGTACTCAAAGGTGAAAAATGATCCCAAAAAGTAAAATTTGTGTAAATGAGGACATGTCTACTTATTGCTTCCTCATTACCGAAGGTCGGGAAGCTTAGTGTTCGTCCTATAACTTGTATAGCCGTCGGATCAATAGAAGCCTATCACGCGCTAACGTGTATTTTTTATAAAGTCAATTTCTCATGATCTGTAAGTTCGATTTCGTTAAAATTGGAAGGGTAGTTTGGAATATCTTCTAGAAAGATGCCCAATAAATCTAATAGCGATTGGTTGAGAATTAACTATCGCGCAAGCGCAAAACTAAAATCGATTGAACCGATTGAATCTCCAACACTAATGAACCAATTTTAATGACATTTCCAGGGATTGTGCGGGTTAGCTCCGAAATGAAGTCCTATACATTTCGTTGCAGTTGGGTTTATATTAATATAGTAGACTGCGTGCATCAGCAAACGTGAATGTCTTGTAACTTCGATTTCTCATGATCCATTATCCTGATTTCGTTCAAACTCGGGGCCCGGAAGTAGAATAGGTACATGTCAAGGATGATGCCCTATGTATTTTATCGGGATCGGGGACGTTTCCATTTGTTTTCGTCACGTCACGGTGGGGTTTTCTATTGATTTTCACGTGCAACCAATGCGTTACTAGGGAAGTGTAACTCCCTTAGTTTTCATGGCAGGAAAATCGGTAGCCACTTTTTGGAATGCTCTCATTTTATCACAGCATCTCATAATCCCTAAGCCTCTGTAGTGTCAAGGAAAGCTGATTTATTACGCTCAGTTATAAACTAATATTGCTAAGTAACCATAATGAACTAATAATGTGTAAAATTAATCATTATCAAATGATCTTACTGTAGAACCGTAGGTCTATTTTTCATACAATTTGTGAAAATATAATACATGTAATGAGGTGAAAAATGACACAGTTGAATATAATTTTCGTTCCTAATTAGTGTGATCAAAGCTCGCTACCAACAATGTGGGATGTTGGTACAACGGCCGTACACAATCACGGCGAGAAAAAACAAAAGCACCGAAGTAAGGACTTTAAACAGATGTTACGTAGGTTTCAAACATACGTCAGGATTCAGCGAAATTTGAGTTGTAACTTTTGTTCATCAAGTCCTTGCGGGGTAACCAAGAAAGAAACTATTTTCCAAGGCACTTACCGGTTCACGATGATGTCTCGGCGGGTTCTGAAAAGAATCCCATCACAAGATAATTAACGCGAAACAGCCCGCGCGCAAGCGATGAAGCTTTCTCTTCATTTTCGACGTTATTTCTTAGGGCCGCACCACAGTATGCAGGTATAAGGAAAAAATGTTTTCAGTGAGAACAATGTTGGTCATTTCAAAATCATCAAGACCCTTCTTCGAAATAACAGTAGCTACACCTACAGTGAGTGGGGCACTTCAATTTTTTCGTGTTGATGTAACAGATCTTTGAAGCACGTTGATAACAAAGAAAAATCTATAGTACATATAATAGGAAATCCCGCAGGATTATATTACGATGCTTCGATTACATTCTCAGGGAGCCACATAGAGGTCATTCTTCGACAAAGTTCCGATTTTGAACTGAATCTGATAAAACGTTTTAGGGCAACGCGTAATGAGCAGGCCATTATTACACTTGCTTGACTACCTATCATCATTAGAAATTAAAGTAATTAATTTGAGTCTATGACAAGCTAATCCCTGAAAATAGCATCAAAATGCTCTGATGTATGAGGGAGCTGATCTTATTGCATGAACTTCGCGTATTGAGCAAGCGCAGCGCTACAATTGATTCCACTGCGACGTAATGAGCGTTAGCCACGTATTCATTTTATGTTTTTAAATGAAAATAGATTCCATTCTAAGAAATTTGATACCATCCGCACTCTCTCAGTTGAGTAGTTTTCTCAGTATGATTTTTCAAAGTTTGCACTGGTTACGTCACACTGGGGGTAGGGGGTTCGTCCCTCCCAGGCAGAAGGGGTGCTGACGTCACCAGTGCGCAAAACCGAAAAATCATAGAAAGAAAACCACTCGTCGTAGGAGAGTGCAGTTGATGCCAAACTTTTTAGGATGGAATCTTTCTTCATTTAAAAACAGTTAAAATACCTTTTTCGCACCAATGGGTAACGCTCATTCATAACGGACCGTCTACAGACTAACTACCTATGAAACGCACCAAATGATTTTCACATACAATATTGGTTACTGGAGAAATTAACATCCTCAGTTTCCGAACAATGAAAATAATGCACCCCTCGCTGAAAAGCTTTCGATTCAGATTAAAGTGTTGAGAGAGGAGTTTGATCTGCGATATTTTGCTCAAAATAGACGCAATCATTCAAAAATACTAGGTCAATAACCTCGAACAGTTCAAGAAGCACAATATATTAATTTTCTTCTACAGCATTTTGACTATGGCTTTGCTGATGCTAAACGTTCCAATATCCAATTGCAGTTTTTTCTATTTTCCAAAATGATTTTAACGTAGAATACGTTTTCACGGAGACCTTGCTGCCGAAAATTGTCATCTAACAACGACATACGTACACAAGAAGGCAAGTGTTTCTATTGCCTTTCGATCTCCAGAGCTAATTTCTTTGCTATTCAACCTATAAAGCTGAAATTTGGAATGAGGGTGAACAGCATATTCTACGCTCATCAATCTTTAGCTTTTGGAAGGAAGGTTTTTTTTTTAAATATTGTTCTGCTGTCAACATTTCAATTCCTGATGAGTAGAACTGAAATCCATAGCATAACGAATGCTCTATTCTATCAACCCTCAAGATCAACGTAAGGTACACCAGTTGGTTGCTAACCTTGTATATAGATCAACGATTAATGGATCAATGGTGACGATGATCAGCTAATAAGAGAGCACCTTTCTTCTGCACATGGCACACGTCATCGAAACTAAGAGTGGGGAAAACGACGATTCCTATTGAGGGTTTCCTATGGAAGGCCCCATTCAATGAGAACGAAATGTCGAGTTAGGGAACAAGTCGGATTGACAACCTATCACCCAAATCCAATCGAGACCACGTCATTCGCACGCGATCGAATTTCCCACAAAGCGGAACTTGGGCGACTCAACCAGACGCCTCCGTTCTGTCCCGTCGACAGCTCAATTCCCCATCACGAGAGCCCACAGATGGTCCAACTAAGTCTCTCCATAGAACTCATTAACTTCTCTGCATTACTGGCAGGCCTTCTTACCCTCTTTATCTCCAGGAATGTCTACTTCATGTTGCCCGTGGCAGAGATCAGACCTCAAAATGAGCTACCCCATTGTCCCATTACGTAACTCGAATAGCATTCCCTCACAGTTTGAGATCCGTCGTATGATTTATCACAAGAATACGCCGGGCCTACGACTGTTATTGCTCCGGTTTCTTTTTACCGGGAGCAGTTCTTTTGAGGTGCCGCATTCTTTGAAGCCGTCTGTTGGAAGAAGAATCGCTTCGCTAATCGTTTGTCATGCCCAGACTTCCAGCCCAGAAATACCTTCAAAAAACTGCGGATGATTCATTCAATGCAAGTCGACTCCAATAATAACTCATCACATTAATCCAGGACTCTTAGCAAACAATTGGCAGTGTTTTATTTCCTTTATATAATACGTAAACATAAATTAATATTTAAGCTTTCAGTTAAATGTTATGTGAGAAATAAAAGCCCTCAGCTTTTTTTTATTAGTAGTCATCGAACAACACTGAATTAATAGAAAAGGTATAGCAAATTTATCGCAGTTCCACGGTTGTAGCATAACGACGGGAAAATGTATACGGCTTCTGCCTTATTCGAAGTGAATACAGCTTTTAAAAAATTGACTAGACAGAAATACGGTGTAAAACACCGTCAATCACTTTTTCTTTTTAATCTTAAAGTAATTTTCGAGAAAATTGCGTTTCTTACCTCAAAACCTCATTTCTCAACTGCATCCCGACAATTTTAATTTTCGACCACATTTTAGAAATCAGCATTTAATTTTCTAAAAGAGTAGTATCGTTAAACAGTATCTAAAGACCATATTGCCAGTTCAAACGGTTTTTGAAGAAAATCCGTGAAAGTTTACTACTTCCTAAAACAAAAATCAGAGTGTCAAATGTACTTGTAGCACACACTTCCTCAAGTAATTTTCAAATGGTATGGTTAACTTTGCGATTTCGCGATTTGGTATAACGAAAATCGTCAGCGAGGAAATCTTATGACAACGACTGAATCTTCGGATTGAACTATTTATGATCCATCATGTGTGGAATGCTGAAGCCGGTTTACTATATACCTATAGGAGCGATGAGATGATGATGAAACCCTACTTTTGTAGGTAAACTTCTTTTCCAGCTAAGAGGATAGTGACCGCAGACAAAAAAGATGGAGTCGTAAACTATTGATTAAATCTCATGATAATGCATACAGTTGTGCAGAAAACAATGAAGCTGAAAGTGAAATCACGAAACAGAGAATGGAATCGGTTTAAGATCAAGCTCATTAGAATCGCAAGGGAGCTCCCGTTTGGGAATACGGGAGCGGAGGACCACCATTGCTATCTGCCCTTTTCTCGGATCGCAAAAAAAGCGAAAAAATTGTTGATCGTGAGGTTATTGTTGTGGTCAAGTACTTATGTGGCTGGCGTGAGAGGTTTGGCGAGGGGTGGAGGAAGGTCCCTGCTCGTGCCCTATTGTTTCTTGCCTTTCCGCGGAAGGCGAGACAATGGGCGACGCCAAGCCCGTCCTGGTAGGGTAATGTGGGTCGGGGACGAGGAGGGGGACGCCCTTGCAGCTTCACAGCCAAGTGCTCGGAGCACACGTTTTATAAACGTCGGCGAGCGGAAATATAAGACTGGCTCCAGCAATGTGCCTGCACAGTTTTCGAGGGTGAAAAACGCATTGGTACAAAAAAACGTATGTCCACTCAAATTATTCTGGAAAGGTATATTATGTCTGTATTTTTCAACCCTTCTACGAAGATGGCACGATCATAGAAAGTTATATAACAACAGTAAGCAGAAGTTCAGCTTTCAGTCTAATCCTGCATCAGTTGGCAATGTTCCTTGCGGTTCACAATCGTGTTGCAGATATCATTTCATACAACACTTAGGCCCTTGCGGAGTGCATTCGGTCATGGCTCATTGGATTAATTGAGCTGAGCTTTATCTAAATCATACGATGAAACTACCAATTCATTCAGAAAGTCTTAGGGATGGTTTAAAAATTATTCCCAGCCGACATGTGATTTCACAGCCGAATTTCTTAAGCTTTGGTCCAGTAGTTTCGGAGAAAAGCTTTAGATGGCGGACAGAGCATACAGCCGGATGTTTTAATTTTATATTTTTATTCGATTTTTGAATCTACATATCTTGAAAGGTAAAGCAACAAAATTTGAATATTCTTGACCATATACAAAGGTTCATTATTAAAACTAATAAACAGAAATCATATTGTTTCACACACTTGAAACCAATGAATGAAGGAATGCAGATACACCGCAGCTTGTAAATGCCTAGGAATAAAGAAAAATGTAAATTGGATTCATTCAGTTATGATTTACGGGTGGTTGCAAAGGCATGCTCATATTTGGAATGGGTCCCTCTTCACACGGTCAAAGCTGACGTCTTGGATAAGTTGTGTAATTGCCATGCAATTCTTGATTTGGAACCTCTATACGTGGTGACAGACTCAAACCATACCTTTACGTAACGTACACGTTTGTGTGAAACGCTTTTGGTTAGGTTTGTCTGTTTCTAATAGGCAAAGAACGTCCTCAACTCCAGGAAATAAGAAAACGGAAGTTGGTAAAAAACTTTTTCTATTTCCCCGGGGATTTTTTTCCTCGTGGAAATAGACAATTTTCTTACTCACTTAAGTACGTTTTCTTCATTGAAATGGATTTCCTCAACTTCGTCGCGACCGATTCAGTTCGTATCCTGGTGTGACATACAGAACCCTTTTACGGGTTTGGGTACTGAAGAGTAACGCAATGCCGAAAACTCAGCTCTTGAGGCTCATAAAAAGAAGTTAAGGACAAAATAAAAATACACCAATGCATTTTATTCTGCATTCATTTCCATTTTATGTCGGTAATATTCTATTATGTATTTCCATGTCATTCCAGACGATAACTCTTCGTAGGATTGAGATAAAAATTCCGTTTTTAAGCCAAAAAATCCAGCTTCCGAGATGAAAGGATGAGGTGCTGATCTTGGCCAGCACTTGACTATGTTAAATTGGTCACATTTCAAAAAATTTGCTTAAAAAAGTCACTTAAAATGGCTAAAACGGCTAAAAATTGATAAATATATCTTTTTCAACGAATCTTAGTCCAAAGAAATTTGTCAACAATGAACTAGAACATTACGATTTTTCATAAAATTATGCAAAAAATTTACTTAAATGTCATTAATGTTTGCCGAAAAATCAATAAAAAACTACCAAAAAATACCTAAATATCCAAAATATTTTTTGTCTTACAGAATATTTAGTTTTTTTTTCTTCATAAAACTGGTATTCAACAATTTCTTGGCACTCTGAGTGCTCAAATTTCAAAACAATTAAACATAGGTAATTATAATAATGTGATTTACGAAAATTCGCTCATATGATCATGCTGCAAGACTGGAACATTATAGTTGTTTATTGACAATATCCCGAATTACTACAACTATTTCGATTAAACTTTTATGAATTACAAGTACAGTGGCACACGAAGTTATTCAAATTAAAGTGAAGTTATTGAAATGGAATCTGATTCCGTGGAGGAAGAAAGTTCTGAGACGTTCTCAGATTATTTGTATCTATATCAGAGATACATCAATAGATCAACCTCAACTCTCAAAATTTAAAAATATCAACCAACACTATCCCTGATAATTTCTGTTCTCCTTGTAATAAGGACTACGGGCCACAAACTGTCCGACAGACGTGCGAATTTATTCAGAAAAGTCTAAAACGCAAACGGGTAAGCAGTCTGTCATTACATCGAGAATGAATTGGATTTTTAATTCGTTTTAAAGACGAGGGAAGTCACGAAAGACTAATTTCCGATAATCGGCCGATTTTGAGTCTGAAAACCGAGGGGGAGCAAAAAAAGGTGCTACCGTATAAAAAGGTCTTGGGTAGAAATAACGACCTAAGGGCTTTGCTTTCCCCCCACTCTAGATCTGGAGTTCTTTCTCTCCCATAAGCAGGGAAAGGAAACCGAGCCAGCCCTTCGGAAAGCAAAAAAGTTTCAACAAGGGTTTTGCGTCTGGAGCCACTAAAGTTAGACCGATCTTGGGAAGAGGGAGGAAAGGAGGCGTTTAAAGACTCCGTTTCCTTCTTGGAATAGGAGGGATAAAAGAGATTTACTGTTAAGTTTGAAATGCCAAAAAAAATTATATGCTCATTAAAATTTTATCTGAGATGTCATTGATCCAGCGAAAGCTTAATGAAAATGCATAGGATGCATACGAATGTTCAGGTTAGAGTCCGAGTTGAGAGGTTGCATAGGTGTTTCTTGAGGATTTTTTGAAACTCTGAGAATATGCGTTTTACAAGAAACACCTTTAGGTAATTGAAGAGGACAAATTTTCCAACCGTTCTTTCATTTAAAGATTTTTCTTCTGTGATCAACCGTTTAGCCGAGGTATCTTTAGGAAAATGGGCGGGCGTCTAAGACCAAACCCTCAGAAAACAGGGCGGCGCGGTGAGCCGGGAAACTGAAAATATCTGGTAAGGTAATCACTAATGATTATATTTAATGATAAAGATGTACAACTAAGTCTATTATGTATGCATGCGTCATTTAAGCTCTCACACGAAAAATGCATATTTTACGAGAGCTTTCGTAGATTGGTCAACGAATTTTGTGGAATTAAAAATTACGAAGTACCATTTCTATAGCAACGACTCGGTTGTAAGCGGATATCATCAGTATATTGTTGCAACACATATTCATTACACAAAAACGCAACTCATTTTCGTTGGCACAAAACGTTTCGTTTTCTGTTGGAGATGCCAAGGCTATAACACATTCTGTGTTAAAATCAATAGGTGATATAAACGACATGAATGGTTATAGTAATAACTTTGAGACCCTCATTGACTCTCAATCAACGATCAAGGACCATTTGACTGATGACATGATATGCTAAAAATGACTAGTCATGAGAACTCATGGGAAGCAAAACGGGAAATGCTTCGAAGACCTCCGCTGATTAGCAATTTAATAAACGCACTCAATATCCAAAGGTGAGGAGATAAAACCTACAAGCTGATTGACTTTACGTCCAGGTGTTTGAAATCAAGACGGTCTTCAAACCATGACATTTGCAATCAACAAGTTACAAAATGGTTAGTTTATTCTTATCGTAAATTACGAGCAGATCTCGTAAGTTATGAAACATATACGTGAAAGAAGGTGCGACAGTCGGCATATTTACATTAATGCTGGCCGATTAGTCAACAGTGGCCAATCTATTGTTGGATGCGATCAACGATCCGTGGAGGGAGCTAGGCGCAGAGGCGTTCGAAGACGTTAAATTTGTCCTCTCAAGGACTCGGGTGTCCTGACGTGAACAAAGGCTCTCTTATTAGTAGGGTTGGGCCGAAACGAGGGGCAATGCCAGCGAGTAACGAGCCATGAAAACTTAAAGACAAACAGAACTAGTTGCATTTGTGTGGACGTATTGTGTACACAGTACCGATTCGATCCTTCGCGCAACCCATTAACATCAAGAGTATTTAGGTATCTACTTTGTTGAGCTATCTGACCATTCGAGGAGTAAAATATTCAAGGAGTTTAATGTTATTCACGATAGGTGAAACTAGCTAATAAACATATATCAAGTTGAAACTTAGTTCTTCAGTTCTGTCACTCAACAATATTCGCACAATAATAGAATGGTTATACAAAACGTTTAGAGAATATAGAACGAACAAAAATACCATTAGTAGACAGGACCACATTTATCAAGCTTTACCAGCAGGTGGAAAATGTACGTTTCCAAAACACAAGTATTCCATTAATTCCACTGTTGTAACACTTATTTATAATCCACCACGTGTTCGTATAATGCTATGAGAAAAGTAATTATCATCAGTGGGAATTTGTAAAACAGTATCAAAAAGATGACAAGGAAGGGTGTGTGGCTAATGGTAGGGTAATGAGAATGTGAGTTTCAAGCTGATTGTCCCCGCGAGGAACCTTGCGGAGGGTGGAACGCAATTATTGAGGAGGGAGAGGTTTCAGGATTATGAATTTATCGACTCACCACTGAATCCACGTTGGGCATACAAACGAGGGATATACGAGTGTTCAATTATATTTCCACGATGTATGTACTGCCATTCTAAAATTTAATATCGAATAGCGTTTTAGCGACGGTTCTGCTAGCCCTCTCACTCCCATCCCCCCAAGAGGTGACAGCAGTTCATTAGTAGGATTCCCGCGTTCCGCCCACAACGGCCCCCTAGTGGATGAGTTCGACGGGGTTCCATCTACCCTAAGCTGTTGCCAAGGAGACGGTTCAGAATCAAAGAAAACTCACTCCTATATTTGTCATTCCAAAAAGAATCAAAAGAAAATTCCACACAAAAAAGTTCAAGTCATGCAAGTATCACCATATGAGCAAATTTGAATGAATTCGGCAGGGTTTCATCTGCCACAAGCTGTTGCCAAGGAGACGGTTCAGAATCAGAGACCTCAATCTAATATTTTTCGGAAGAAAATACAATTCATACAAGTATGACCATATGTGCGAATTTGAATAAATTCAGTGGGTTCCCATCTGCCCTAAGCGATAACAAAAGAACGGTTCTGAATCAAAGAGAAATCACTCCAATATTTGTCACTCAAAAGGTCTGAAAGCAAGGGCCTTGCAATAAAGCTGAATTTTCCTTCCCAAGGAATATACTAGTTCATCGGACAATTATTCCAGTGCACGATCTTGCCTTCCGATCGTATTCAGACGGTGAAATAGACTCCGAATTTACAAAGTTTAAAAAAACCATGTCATTATTTCTTATAATTCAGCATACCTACTAAAATAAAGCAGGTTTTGGTATAGATTTTTAAATTACAGATTTAGTTAGAATGAAAGTTTTTATGGAGAGCCTCAGTAATCCGACTCTACCCAGCTCGTCTACAACCGGAGAAACTTTGTTTTGGTGATGGAGTGAGAAACTCGCAGAAAGTTATGAACCTACAACCATTTCATCTCCGAGCCAGCCTCCCAACCACTCCTCCTGACCCTAGGACCTATCTGGAGTTTCTCTGTTGCATCTCCAGACTCAACAGAAGTCTGGTTAATAATATATGTAACTATAGTTGCAGATGAACAAAAAAGAATTCTCAGGGAGGAGATTTATACTCAACAACATATACACGTATAGGTCTAATCAAAATTTAGCACTGTGATAGTCCTTCTACCTACTCAACTTTTAATCAAATGCAGCATGTGCATATTTTTGAATTTTTTGAAATTCGTGAAGCTGAGATGTTTAGGTATTGTTGGTTATTCTCGAAATAGCTCAAACTAGTTGGGTCTGAATTCGTACTTTTGTGAAGTGGCTAGATAATAAATTTCTTGAAACAGTATTAAGCCACGAATTATTCAGCACTAACTGATATAAAGATATGGTCAGTCTAGATATTTAACTCAACAGTAACCCTGATGATCCCTCCAATTCCATACTTAAAAACCGTTTAAATTATTTGCATTCAATCATCTTTATATTAGTTTACCTACTTATTTCAAAAAATATAAAACACTTGTACCAAAAACTTGAAATGGAGTTTCAACCGAAAATTCGTAGATATAAGCGTTGCAACTTGACCTGTTGTATGTTCTTTATCAGATGAAGGAGAGCTCGGAAGACTGTGATAACAGTTTTAATCGACTCTTCCAATGAACGAATTATCATCAGAACTGATCATGAAAGACTGGTTGTAAACGGCTCAATAAACATGAACAAAAATTTCCCTTAGTAGTGTAGTGAGCATACCTCCCCAAGGCGATTCCCAGACACGTGAATGAATGAATGAATGAATAAAGGTTTATTTTTGATGAAGTAGCATGAAAACATGGTACATTTCCCCTTATATGGCTTAGCCGAAGCGATTGCCGGGATTGGGTAAGTTTAGAAAACTGGATATCGACAAAAATAAATTGAAACAAATCTATATGCGTACAGCATACACTAGTATAGTAACCTTAGTTGTTAGCAGGTAGGTAACTAGGTAAAGAAATATACAGCGGCATGTTAAAAAATATAGTTGGAAAAAGAAAAGAAATTAACAATAGAGCTTCACTTGAAAATAATGGTAACATTTATAAGAATGCGATCAAAAAAATACTAAAACCTGAAGAAGATTATGATAGATTATTATGATACCTACTAGTTTTGATTGTATGAATGAGTTAAAGTCATCGCCAAGCTATTACATAGTGCCCGAGTTGGTAAGTGCGCTTAAAAATTAAACTCTTGCACAAAATCCCCACCTATATCGCTACGTTATTTTGCAATAGTCCCCCAGCACCTTGAAATCGGGGTTTCTAAAACATTGTATTGTTTCCTCACAGGATAGAGTAGTCTTCCCGTAAAACTTAATCCTGGATTCCGATAGGATCGGGCAAAGTCCCAAAAAATGGATTGTGTCCTATCCAGCTCCATATTGCTCAAGGAACACCTCCAATTCCCAGACACAAGGTTGATAGATAACACGTCCAATACTTTTGTCTATCACCCAATTAAAAAACTAAACATAGAATAAGAGAATAAGATCCACCTAAAGGATTGTATTAACCAGAACAATATTTGAGTTCGGCATCAGTTTTTAACTGATAGAAA
Organism: Adelphocoris suturalis; assembly: GCA_030762985.1. Lineage (NCBI taxonomy): Eukaryota > Metazoa > Arthropoda > Insecta > Hemiptera > Miridae > Adelphocoris > Adelphocoris suturalis. The sequence continues at coordinate 37,743,070 of CM061046.1, forward strand.
AACACCACAACATCCCCCTAGCAACTGGTACCATTATTTGTACAGCGACACTAATCGGTCACTGACAGGCACTAAATACTAAATTCCCCCAGCAAGTTTACAAATATAAAGCACGCTAGCTTCTATGTCATACGAACTGGAGTTTTATAGCGTCTACAAACTAAAAATTGGCATGTTATTTATTGATACTCATACTTGGTACCTATGTACTATTAGGTTAGACTCTCTTTCTTTCATCGCTATCACAATTTTAGAAATGAGAACCATGAAGAATAGCAAGTACCATCAAGTAACCAAAAAGACCAAGTCGAAAGAAAGAGAATGACTTCTTCTTTATTTATATTTTTACCTAAGAATAAATGCATCGGTCAAGATGCAACCAGTACTTTGAACTTCAAGTTAAAGAATATATATTAAGGTATTGAGTGATGATTCCCTCCGGAGACCTTATCGCATACAAATAGGAAAAGCGTCCAACTCCACCGCAGAGACAATAAACAGCGAAACATACTCACCACTCGAGAAGAACGAGAGGTGTCACCGCAGACGGGAGCGACTTCTAACTCAAGCGTTTTAATGAAGCAGTAAAACTGTTGTGAACGGGTTGGAGAAAAATAGAAGAGACTTCTCTCGGAGTATTTCTGTTGTTGGCAGGGGACTTGACGCGATCCCACAGACGTGCGTGTATTTATGCTAGTAATGCCGCTAAATAAGGCGGCAATTTAGCTACGTCAAACGTAATTTGGTTTTTTTCACTGGTGAAAAATAACTTTCAGTATTTCTTTTTTCCTCGAGGCAGAGGTATATATGTTGAACAGCTGTGCCGGTTATTATTACCATGCTTTGGTAATTTCGATTACAGCCATCAACATACCATAATATGGTTTGTAACAACATTATTAATTATTGCAATAATAATATTATTATTGTAACACTGGAGATACCCTAAACAAACCACTAAACAAAGTGGAAGTTAATAAAAAAACATTGTGAATTTCCATGGAAAAAAGAGTTACACAGTTATGTCATCGTACATCGAAAGGAAGACAGTTTATAGTCACAGGTGAAAGGAAGCTTGAAAGACATTTTGAGAGAGAGGAAAGCAGGAATACACGACCAATCAAGTGCAGACAAAGTGAAAAGGGATAAAAACTAATGAGATTGGGATAAAGTGAAAAGAATGGGGGGGGGGGGTCCAAAATTATGAAATTCGACCAACTTTCCATCTATCAAATCAAAGTTAAGTATGATTGAATTCCTTCATATGAATTTCAAATCCAGATTCAACCGTATTTTTCTTGAAATCTACTTAAAGAATGGCAAGAAAATTCTATGGTCCATTTTCATTTACATACCTTTCGATGTAAGGACACCATCGTCAGGCCATCGAAATTGTACACAGAGTACACATACACACACATGAAAAACGCATGTTTTCATACATAGAAATGCGCAAACTTCAGGAATAGTTCTAGAATGCCTCATAACGGATATTCTTGAAGGACTTTTTCACAAATTTTGATTTTAACATTTTTTAAGCCATTGAAATAGTTTAATTTTCTACAAAAATGGCTCTCAAATTTGTTCTTAAAAAGAACATTTGCGCATAAGGTCATGCTGCTCAACTGTTCGTCACATTGTTTACATTACTACACCTTTTGGTTCAATTTAAAGATCTTCAACGAATTTTCTTACGCCCACTTGAACCAAGGTCACGGCCAATCGTAATGTCCCCCATTTGAGACGAAGGAAGATTTTTACTGCCTCTAATCCCCGAAGGGTTCATTATTAACGCTTAACCGCTAGTTAACGTCATCTTTTTACGGCCGGGAATGTGAGCCGGCTCCGATTGCGTTTATAGTCCATCTCCTCGTCGATCAAGTAGCTCTCACGGCTCACCGTTTTGAAACTGCCATTTCACTCTTTGTCGATTTCATTTACCTCTTTTAACGGACTCTATTTAGGAGCTCTGCCCAGCCAGCCAACACCTCCAAGTAAACAGATCGTTTTCTGATCGGGTCTTAAAACCACTAGCACCTAGAGGAAAAATAACATTTTTATGAGTTTCGGTTGCAAATATCCCCACAAGAATTTCTAAAGTACAAATAATTTACGTAAAATTTGTAATTTACCATTTTCAATAATGAACTTTGTAATCAACCAAGAAAAAAAAGCTTGTAACCCATAAAAATGTGTTGTTTTACGATTTCAGAAACTTGGATTTAAAAATAAATTAATAAATAAAAAGTAGCAGTCCCTCAGCATGACCATATGAGCAGCTTCATAATTTTCCGTATTTTATTCATTAGGTGTAACTGAGTACACAAAAATTGTTGGATGTCAAACTTATGACAGATTGTTGAATATGATAAACTGCTTTGCGAACCAATTTTTGGTTTTTATTAATTCATTTTTCATTTATTTCTTATTTTATTTATTATTAGGTAGGTACCATTATTATTTTTTCATGATTGAAGCGTGGAAGTGCAAAAGGGTCTAAATGCCTTCTGCCAAATTTTTCAGCAGGCCAATTCAAATGTTTAGACATGAACAGTATCAAAGGAGCATGATAAAAAGAAAAGAAGAACATTTTTCTCTGATAACCTATGATTAGATGAACACTTATACTATGTTTATAGTGTAATGTACTTTGCACCGCAGCAGTCAAAGGCACTCAAATTTTTAGAAAGCAGAAACTATGAGAGTCCCTCACACGTTCTACATCGAAAGAGTGAGTGCAGTACTATAATATAACGGTTCAGATGGCGCTTATACCTGCTTCTAATCACTGGCGATGGCACATATACCTATAATATGCAAAAACACAAGTTTCCTATTTTTTAGAAATTAGACCATTTTGCACTTCCACGCTTCAATTTACACGACGTTACGCCAAATTTTCCAAGCGACATGATATGCTAGTTGAGAAGTTTCCTTTGAGAATGTTGTGTGGATAAATCCATCATTAGTAAACGCTCAGACTGCAAGGTTTTTTCTTCAGTTTTCATAGATTTTGTAGCACATATTAACAAATAGTAGCACACATTTTTCTTCTTTTTGGATTAGTTATCAATTGGAACTTGAGTGTCCCATAATTTATTAATTTATGCCCATTCCATAATCACAAAGCGAATGACTAGGAACTAAATGAAGTGGGGACCATGTGCATACAGTTCGAAAAACGGACAAGAAATGGTTCCACAAATTTTTCACTGAAAATTTTCTTCATTGCCATCCGTTTTGTGGCATTTAGAAACGGCTCTATATGTGTCATTACAGACGATAATTACTCTCTTCAGGGTTGAGATTGAAAAATCCTTTCTTTTGCCAAAAAATAAGGCTTTTCAAATGAAAGAATGAGTTTTTTGACCAGTACTTTAAATGAGTTACGACGATGGGTTACGTGTTTGTTGTTATGTTGTTGTTAAAAAATCACTAAACATGCTTAAAACGTCTAGAAACCGTTAAAGTTATATTTGTTTTTAAAATTTTAGCCAAAAAAAGTTTATTAACGATGCAACAGAACATTTGAAAATTTATGGCCAAAAGTGTGTTGCAAAATGTACTTAAATGTCATTAAAATTTGCTGAAAAATCGATAAAAACTGCAAAAAATGTAAGAATCCAGTGTCTATTTTGAATCGCAGAATATCACTCAGAACAAGTTTCTTTACCATAAAATTGGTAATTGACAGTTTTTCTGCACTTAGTGCACAAATTTCAAAACAGTGTAACATAATATCATATAATATTTTACGAAAATTCGCTAACACGATCGTGCTGCATGACTGGAACTTTTTAATATCCTTTTATTTGTTGGTGAGTGGGCAAGACCGGAGGAGCGGGTACCGTCGATGATTGTTGAATCAATGTAACATAACCATGACTTTACCAAAGTGGGGCTTTTCTATTGGACTGCTGGCTTCCGTTATTGTCGTCAAATTCTTGGACCACATGCTCAATATTTTTCTTCAGGTATTTACCTCTGTATTGCAGTCTTAGAGATCCTAGAGGACAAAAATCCACAACTTCCACAAAATCCACACTTCTGACAATTACCCTCAAGTTCGCTCCCTTAATTTTAGGAGAACTACAGCCTGAATCCTTAGTGCACTCTAATTCTGTGGATAATATTCCGAGAGAATCATTCATCAGTTATTAAAAGTTGCCATTTTCAGAAAATCGATTTTTTGGCGCCCTTGCAAAGAACAAAGGTATGGAAAATACGATGTATTTCTATCTACCAACTTCATGCACAGCCAAATTTCATGCACTTTGAATCAAAAATCACATAACACTCGAAGATAATCCTTAAAATGCTTGTAAAATTTTAAATCAACCCCATGTACAACAAAAGCGAAACCAAAAATGGAACATATTCGACGTCAGGGTCGAGTAAGTCGAATAAGTGAGTGAACAGAGTGAACATTTCCTACGAGGAACTCTGGAAGGGCTTGGCCCTCTCAGCCTCATCTGCCATTCAAATGGGGATGGAGTAGCCATTCGGAATCCTGTCCTTCAAGACCAAGACGTTCACAACCCATTGATATCGGTCGCCTTTCCGGTCAATGCTCTTCAAGACAGGTGAAACTAAAATACGATTCCTATGACAGGAGCAGCTCATTACCCTAACAAGGGGAAATCATTGGAACGGTGATTGATATCTAATTTAAACCATGCGAAACGGTTTACGGAGAACACAGAGTAAATCCACCCAAAAGAAAAGTAGGTACGTACACCGCGCGGATATTGAACAGTAATAGCACTTGAAGTAGGAAACTATAATCCTATATGAAATTGATTTGACCTTCATGGATGAATTGATATTCAGATGAAGTTCGGAAAGTCCTTCCTTCATTGAAGTTGTCAATACTCATCTCCAATTAAACCAAATATAATTCAAATTTATACAAAGGATTACTAATGAGCATCGGTATTGTGGACTATGATTTCGAGTCTCCGCTTCAGTACATATGTTACCGATAATGAGTGTAATTCCGTTAATTCACTAAATAACTAGTTAGTATTATGCACGGTTGATCGCTCCTTTCAGAATAGGTTGTTGTACGTATAGTTTGGGTGGTCTGGATGCTCGCTATCTCACATCTCAAAAATACAGAACATGAAGTAGTCAATCCCTTAGTAAAAATTCAGATTAGTTGGACATAAGGGTCACAATGTGTATATAGTTTAGTGGTCTGGGAGCGAGCCCCTCTGTAGTTATTCTATATACTAACTAGTTATTTCATGAATTAACTGATTCCACAAATTAACAGTGACACATACATTTGAATCAGCTCACACAGAAATAGCTACTCTTTCCATTATGACGGAGTGCTACTAGAGTATAGTTTTTATGACCAACTTGTTCCCAGATGCTGTGTTGTAATTTGGCCGAAATTTCGTAACAAGCATTACTGTCAAAATGTCTTTCCCAATTTCGCCCAAATTTCGAAGTTAGCTGGAAACAAACCCTCAGCGGGTCCCTAAATATTGCAATATCTTCAAATCTTTGGTAGAGATAGTGCATTCACGTATACAATGCATATCCTTCGGTTCCATTGGCACGGAAAGAGGCCCAAACGTCACAAGATCAAAAGTGAGTCTTTGATTCGAAATATTTCCACTAAATTAGAAGGGAAACGGTGCATGCACGCTGTTTCGATTTTACAAAACCGGATTAGAATCGAAACCGAATGGACCAAAATGATTACTAGGTACCTGTATTATTATGTTTTTCTAAAAGGTTTCATTAGTGCAGAGAGACCCTGAACAAAGTGAAGTATAGCTTTGGGGCCCAGTATTTTTTTATTCGCTCCCACAAAAAACACATCCTTAGAGTAGGGGGAGTTAACAAGTCTCAGATTGATTTTCTAGGAGGCCCCGCAGTCTTGCCGGCTGGTGACTTCAAGGATCTGGCTTGGCCAGGTAAAAGGCCCATAGGAAGCGCCTGGTCGTCCCAGCAGGAACCTGGGCCCCCTGTCAGCCCAAACAAAAATATAGTCCCGTCGTTTACTGGAGGCGACCTCCAGATGGTACCTCCAAACCGAAAAAGTCATGGGCAATATTTATGACGAACCCTACTGGAGTGTACATGCCACAAACCTCTCTCGCGGACCTGCGTGGCTGCCAGGTGAAATCCTATACTTGTGGTAGGTAACAATAAAATAAAAAATTCTTCCAAGTGAGTGTCACACAACAGACGCCACATTTTAATATAGTAATTTTTTTCATTTAACGCAGGCTGAGCGTTTAGTATGATAAAAGATTCGGTTGGATTTTGTTCTACTTTTTTAATATAGTATTCCCATTTGATTGAACGAATAGGACCTACCGAGAAGATTATCTCTCCGTATAACATTTAATTTTCTGGCGTAAATCGGAACGATTCCTAAAATGTTCATCAAACTGCGGTGATACGAGTAATTTAGGGGAATCCGTGATTCCAATATTTCGCACTGTATTCAAGTTCTTCCATTCTTGGCCTTCAAGGGCCCATACTGGTACCGCGGGCCCTAGGGGGTTGGGCCCTAGGTCTAGCCTGCCACCCAGTTGAGGAAGGATTCGCGGGGGTAGTAGGTTTCACGCCCTTGTAGTTCTCCCCTATCTAGGGGGGCGGCGGCTAGGAAGTAGAGCCTTCTTGGGGTTAATTGTCTCCTTCAAGGTGGTTTCCTCGTCCTCAACCGGGGGACGCGTTAAGAGGCCCTATGGTATATACGTTTACCGTCGTACAACTTGTATTCGAGTTACTTTTAATCGAAAGAGGTAAAACTCATAGGAGATCATCAACCCTGAATTTTTAATTGAAATCGGACGAAAACATGAAAGGATTTGTGAACACCCAGGCCGACAGCCAAGAGACCTTTAAGTATTGGCTCTGAAGATTAGATGTAAACCTCAGGGCAGTTAGTTGAAAAATACATGTTTCAAGTATTCAAATCCATTTTTTATTTTTTTTATTTTTTTATTTTTTTTTTTTTTTTTTTTTTTAACTCATTATTGCGAATCACGAATTTGTAATGCAATGTATTACTGTAATGCTTTGGGACAGGGACTATAATAGTATGCTCATAATCCTGGTTAGGAACCTGAATGCATCCAAACTTCGACAAACGCTGGAAATTGATACGTCCAAATTGGCATACCTACAAAGTCCGGCAAGTACCTATGTCCAAACAAAACTCCACAGTCCCTTTTATTGTAAATAATTGAACTCAACGAACAACCCTGACAATAATCACTCAGACAAACCCTACAATAATTGGGACGATTACTACTTTCAAAAAGTGGTGAAAAGGAAATTTGAATTATATTTTCGAGTAATGTAAATGTAACTTGAGTTTATTAGTTGGTCCAAAGTAATTTGTATTAGAATGCCGTTCTAAGCCTATGGCTAAGGCCCAACGGAACTTGCGTTATGTGCTTAGTTGAAGTTGTGTAGTGATCTCTATATCAATTCAATATTTCGGATACACATTACATTGCACCCTAACAACCCCAACAACTATTTACTACCTTGTACATAGGTTTAGATATGGTGTGCAAACTTGTAGGTAGGTACCTATTATTATTTACACACCATTTGAAGGAGTCGGTCGTCACTAGCAAGTCAGTACCGGGGGCGAGAGCTTTCGATGTAAAGACATCATCCTCCGAAAGACATGTAAATACCAATTTTACTGTTACTACCAGCGGAAATAATCCTTTAGACTTTTCAAGTACCTACATGTATTCCTTCCGACTCTAGCCATGTCATTCAAATTGAAAATGTTTACGCGAACGTAAAATTTTGGTTACAATCAAATTCTCTGCAATTTTCACCCGGTTCCGAGGGAATAGGAAGGTACATATTCAAGGACTGGGCCGGTTGGGATTCCCAAGGTTCCCTAGGAATGTTATTACTGCCGGGTTCCATGGGGTTTCGATTATTTTTTTAGGATTCGTGCTGGTAGGAATGGTCTACCAGTTAACATTTCGAAGGTAGCCTCTGCGCACTCGCAAACGAACAATTCCAGTCACAATCACAAATTCTTCTAGTTTTAATACTAATCCAATGGAATTTTCAAAGATTGGACAGCTCATGGTTGGACAGATTGGACATCCTCATGATTTCCCTTGGTCTTATTTAACGCCGGTTCAATGGCAGCTCCTAAGCACGCCCAAGCGTAAAATCCATATTAAAACAATCGTAGGTTTAACACTCAGTTTTCAACCGGAGCGGCATTTTCAAGAATCGAGATGGGGGAACTGTCCCGGGTGTACCTAGTTCCATGTTGCATGTTTCCCCACTTTCAAACCAATGTAAATCTATCAATATTAACCCATCAAAAAATGAATTTGACGACTGTTTCGGAAACCTCCAAATTTCCTCTTTCTAATGGAATCATGATAAAACAACTTTCTCCTTCGCGTACAAGAGAAATAGGGGATTGAAAAAAGTGGGGACACATAAGGAACTATTTGCCTAGTCATAAAGTTCCGTATGTGTCCCTACGCTGTTTGTGAGAGTCAGTAAGTTGAGCAATGAACCTTAAACCCTTTGTTGTTGATCTCTGACTAACCAAAGTTGATATTTTTTATATGGTGTACCTAGGATGATACAGACTCTTAATGCATCTTATACCTACCAACAGACTAGGGACCCCCACGGAGAGTTGGGCTCACCTGAACTAGGCACCAGCGGCAACTAAACCACCTGAACTGGGCACTTTCCGAATATAAGGTAGGCAGGGTCTGCTCCAAAATTTTTACTATGCGATTGACTACTTGATGTTATGTATTTTTGTGATGCGAGCATCCAGTCCTCCAAACTATACACATCGTTCTGACCTATATATGTCCAACTAATCTGAATTTTTATTAAGGGATTTTTTACTACTTGATGTTATGTATTTTTGAGATGCGAGCACCTTCAAATGTATTTACACGCTAGATGGTTTTGAATATAGCGTGGGGACACATACGGAACTTTTTGACTAGGCAAATAGTTCCGTATGTGTCCCCACTCTTTTCAATTCCATATTTCTCATGTACGCAAAGGAGAAAGTTAATCTATCATGAAAACATGGGAAAGACGAGATTCCGAGGTTTCCTTCAACAGTCGTCAAATTCATTTTTTGAAAGTGGGGACACATACGGAACTACACCCACGTCCCATCACAGATGTCAGGCTCAGGATCAGATACCAGACCATGGGAACTCTTGCGAAAAACAATAAGTCCTACAGTTTTCAACATATTCTGATGAATTTTTCAGGGGTCGTGACAATGAATTTCATTGTTACCAGATCCAAAGTAGCCAAAATCCACCACGCTCATGTCTGATCTGAAGCATTCTCAAGATAATTTTTACATATTTGATTTGCTTACAACAGTGTCATCAAGTTAAGTATAAGCTTCAGAATAACAACGAGTATCAACATTAGGATGTTAAAAATTTCTGAGCCCCCTCTTGGTAGGTACATTTTATTATTACAATCATCATTAGATCTACCTACCTCTATTAATCCATGTTAAATGGATATACGAAAAATCAATGTGCCACACTCCTCTTGGCAGACGTATTCCTAAATGTGATAGCTCGTTGAGATGCCTACTAGGTACCTGCCTACAATTTTTAAAATGTTTACAGACAGACCAAAGTCGGGGATAGCTGCTTACGCTAATATTATAAACACAAGATTCATAGGTAAGCTAATGGGGCACCTCTTATAAAATTGATAGGATTATGTTGACGATTCGCCAGTAAAATCATTTATAATAATATAGATAAGTAGGTAGGTATCTGTAATATTAAGAATAACAACATTAATTTGTATGGCATAGGCAAAATGTCTACATAGTATGACCAAGTAGGTAGGTATTATAATACCTACAGACATTCTGCTATGTAATGACTCATTCTGTAGAAAAAATAACGTACCACACTTATTTAGATACCTGCCTATACAAAACTTTGAATCCAAAATAGTTTTTATATTTAATGGAAGTAAATACTTGTTAATAATCAGTAATGTAGGTGCCTACCTAAAATAACTACCATTAAAACTTACCTAATAATCGCTTCACTTCTTGTAGATTCAAGTATAGATCCAAATGAGCGCAGCAGGTGTTCACAGCAGCCAGGAACGCTAAGAACCTGAAGAGAGTTTTCCGGCAGTGATACATCTTGGAGGGGAAAGAGGGGAACTTCTCAAGTTTCCCGATGAAAACACTGATTTATTTGTCCACAAAACCTAATGAGCCTCTATATCAAAGCACTGAGCGTCTAGTGAAGTCCACGAATCTGCAAGACATCTTTTGAGAGGCAATTAAGAAAAAAACGCGAACTACTTTCCTGACGAGTGTCAGAATAACAAGCGAGAATCAACAACAATAGAGCCGGGAAAAACGGCACATCCTCCTCCCTTGACGACTGAACTACCACTGAATTGGTGAGCTCGTTTTGAAGAGCAACATGGCCAGTCCCGCCGAGCGTTGACCCAAACGAGGTGCCGGAGACAGCCGAGCCGAACCGAGCCTTCCCGACTATCAATGTTACACTCTTCCCTCCTTTCCAAGCTCTGGATTTTTTTCTGGTCTTCTTTTTCTTTCCTTTTTTTTTTTGTTTCTTGTTGATTTTGTGTGTGGTTAGTAATAAATAAGGTAGTGGAGGGGCCTATGGTGAGGGGATGAGGCGGGGAGGACTTGTTAGTGCTGGGGGCACTGTAGCTACATCATCTCATCCAGCCATAACGATTTACTACCTATTTGTACGGACGGTTCTCTTCACCGAACGCATCCACTCAACTTTCATAATAATTGGCAGCCGATTTAAAATGAAATTGATGGCGCGGTGTCACGCCCCACGTTAACCTTTCATATTCCGCATCGATACCCCGTTCATGCACAACACGAACGTTGCTGCCAATTAACTATTCTATTTTTCTTATCTTGACAGTAAAAGAAAAAGACAAAAATCCAGCAATGGGTACTGTAAAGCCGGATTACTTTTGTACTGTTATGATTGTCGTATTTTCAACAGTACATTTCCTCGTTTCAAAGATATTATAAATTTATTTTGAACGAACAAGAGCTGCAGACCTCATTTGCGAAATGGCGTTATGTGGAGGTTTGATCAGAAGCACTTGCGTATTTGATTTATGAACTCCATTGCGAATTTGCCCCAACTTTCATAATATAAGAAAATGGATTGAAGGAGACCCCGGAACTCAAGGCCCCGTAGCGTAAGAAGAAACACTGGAACGACGTGGCCCCGTTGAGTGTATAGGATATTATTCCCCGAAGAGGTCTCATAGAGGATAACATGGGAATACTACGACTGAATTAAACTAAATCCCATACGGAATTACCTACTGAAGGAGAAGGTTAAGTATGGTGAGGTAAAAGATCAAGTTTGAATCAAGAATATATCCAGCTTTTTACATAGTCATAAATGTTTACATAGTCCGTGGCAGATGGAGGGAGAATGGCGAATCTTGCCGGTTGGAATGAGCAGGTTGAGATCAGTCGCATGTAATGGCCGTTTCATGATCTCCAGGGGCCAATACGGTTTGCGTTTGGGTTTCATATTATTTTATTTTGGAAAATCTAAATGACGATATTTACCTACATTATTGTTGGGGCACAGTACGTTAGGATAGTTTCATTACCTCTTAATAGGTGGGGAGGTAAGCAGTTAAAAGTTGTACCTACGCATGTACCTCGTCATCTGGTGTTGCTTTGGATTTGGAAGGAGCCTTTTTGAAGCACCAATTAAATCGACCAATTCGGTAAACCTCAATGTGACCCCGTTCAAATGCCATTTATGATTTAGAAAAAAAAGTAAAAATCGGTTAATGACATTTTTTCCCTCAATAACACCGAAATTTAAGCAAAGAACCACGACAGTCTTCTAAAGATTTTTTGCCAAGCAGTTCCGCTACGTTTTTACTTAGTATCAAACGGGGTAGGCAATTGTGAAAAAGGGTGTTTGTGGACAAGTGATCTCAATACCCCTTGTTAAGGTAAGGTAATTTAGCAATGCAAATGGTGTAATCAGAAGATGAGACAACTTTTCACGTTTCTAGAGCCCCCCCCCCCCCCCCCCCCCTAGTTATCCCTTCCTTTTCGTTATCAGAATGTATAATAGATAAGATCATAACAAAAATTGAGATTTCCAGTTTTTCCAGTTTTCCCAGTTTGGTGCTTTCGCTCTTCCTTCTCGTCCATGTGAAAGGTAGATGGTGTTTTCTTCTCGATATCATCAATCTAAATGGCATTCTCAGACACAAATATCGTCCCCTGATAGTTGCGAAGGTAAGATATTTTGAACTTTTGGGGTTTACTCTAATTTGCCAAAACTCTTTTCCAAAAGAGGAAAATATGCTGCACCCTTAATCCTCCAGGGTAGCCAAAGGGTTTTGTTTAAATCGATGGGGTCAATGCAAATTCTCAACTTTAATTTTGTTTTACTATAACCATGAGCGAGACGCACGGGACACTCAAAGATATAGTTTTAATTCAATTATATAATACATAGATTAAATGATATAGATTCGACATCCCCTCATTAAGAAACACAAATTAATTCCTAAATGTCATGTTAGGTGCAAACAATGAAAACGTATAGGTAAGTGATCGAATGAATTAGACCGTTGTAATTTAAAAAGATCGCTCGGTAGAACTTTGTTGGGCGTTCATTCTTGTCGGTTGGCAGTATTGAGGTCCAGATAGTCATCTTCAATCGCTGCAGTTGTCTCACGAGCCTAGTAAAACAACAGAAGGTAATATTACTGTATACTGAATATATCTGCCTGGGTCGAAACCCACAAATTGTGAGGAAACCAAAAATAGGTTAGTAGGAGGTTATGGTAGGATAGGTAGGTGATTTGGAAAGGTAGGATTCGCTGATAGACAATCGGAAAAAAATGCAGTAGGTACTGTTTATAATGCAAGAATCTGGCTTGTAAGAGAATTTGTAAGAAGAGACGAATATATGTAATTGAACATTGAAAGCGAATTTCGTGAGGCAAAATACGTAAGCTGAATTGAAGGGTACAGGGGAAGAAACCTATATGTCAAAAAAACAGCATGTTGGGAAAATAAACTTTAATATCACATTAACAATATCGGACAACTGTTTTTCTCTGGTACGGGTAAACTTTAGCGCTTAAAATACTAATCACAACGCTTCTTCCCGGTTTTGACTTCACCTTTCGAAAGCTTCCTTGAAACCCTAACAGGTGGCACCACTATCTCAATTTCACAAAACAATGACGAACACGTTTTTTCCTCGGTACCCTTCAATTAAATTGGTTATTTGAAACAGAATTGGTCTTTTTAATACCAAACTATAACGCACCTGATAAGAATGATTCGAAAGGTGATGCTGCCATCACTTACATCAGCGTACTTACTTACTGTTAAGTAGAAAGTACCAAGAATGATAATGAATATGGTTCTCAAAGAAGAACAACAAATTTAAGAGAACACTTAAATAATAAAGTTTATTAATATGAATGGCCCCCTCGTCCTGCACAAGAATACTGAATAATACAATAAATGTTTTGGTAGTTGGTCGTTTCTTAGTTATAAATAAAATATATCAATATAAACTAACCCTCGAATTTAAACAAAATCGGACCAATAGATGATGGGAAACGACGATGTAAGAAATACACATAGGTTAATATTGATCAGACGGTAATGATAGTTGTAGGGGACCGTCTAGGAACTAACCCACACAATCCCTGAAAATTCCATCAAAATCGGACTAAAACTTGGTATGGTTTTGGGCTTAACAAGGGTTTACAACAGACAGACAGACACGGAACCAAAATTGATCCGTATGCTCTGAAACGCAAAAAGCAAGTGGAAAATAGTGATTTTGTAAGATCGAAACTACCGTTGGAAGTGGAAAGATAAAAGAGCAATTTTTTCCCCACCAATTCAATAGGGTCTCTACTATGGATGTATACAGGCAAGAAATCGCAGTTCGCCTTTCTGGCTGAGAAAACGTAAAGCAAACGAAACGGGGAGCCTTCATAATCATGAATAACAACTGTTGAGAGCAATAATATAAAGGGCGAGCTCGTCCCCTCCTTTCGCCCCATCCGCATCTGTGAACCGGAGCTGCTGTTGTTTTTGTGCGTTTGCGCAATTTATTTATTGTACAGTGTTGTTTTTGTCAACAAAGTATGCAATGAGTGAATGAAGTGGTTACCCAAGGAAAAGACAACCCGTGTGACTGGAAGAAAAATATTCCAAAAAAAGACAGAAGAACGACGGTAGGTATTTTTCTAGATCTATTAGTACCTGCTCATCATATAGGAGCTCCATGTATGGGTAATATTCAATTAAGATCGACAAAATAGTCATTTGTCCAATCTCCTCAGCTTCGATGATCCTGCTACACATATGTATCATAGGCGGAAGGGTAAGTCGTACATTGCATCGTATTCACTACAAAGTGATGTTCGAACAATATAAGTTTTGAGGTTTGCCATTCAGCTTCGAACTTCGCGAACACGTAAGGTACCCACCGTATCTAGCCATTACAGCAAGTCCTAACCAAAAATACTTACACACTGATCTCAGCATCACGAATATGTACGACCTGTATTTGCCTTGGATAGAAAAAGAACATCCAGGTATGATCCTAGTCAAAGAAAACATTTACAGAGAAAAATTTGAGTAATTATTGCGACGAAGTTGGTTATTACCATGAAGTTGGTATAAATATTTGAAAACTCGGGCCACGCAAGGGGGGCTCCGCCCCCCTTGGCCTCCAGGTTGCTACTTACTTAAAGCCGTCGGCTTAAATTATTGAAAACATGCTCATGCTTTAGTCATACTAAAAACAAGACATAAAGTGCCATTATGTTTACGAAGCATTATTAGTTAGTAACTTGGCGCTATAAATCAGCTTTCCTTGACACTACAGGGGCTTTGGGATCATGAGATGTAGTGATAAGATGAGAGCATTCCAAAAAGTGGCGAACGATTATCGTGGAACGAAAACTAAGTGAGTTACACTTCCCTAGCAACAGAATGGTTGTACGTGTAAATCAATAGAAAACTCCGAACTACTTTCGTGTCATATTTTCATAACGCTTTTTCCTGTCGTTTTCGGAGCGGGGACCCATGACCAAAGCATGTGCATGCTAAAATTTCGATATTTCTGTTTTTCCAGGTTGGTATTGCAAATATCAATAAATTAACATCACTGAGTGATTCGACTTGATACAATACCCCACAACCACGTCTCTAAAAACTTAATATTTCACAAAAGCGTAATTGCGCCAGTTTTTGGGAACACAAAAATTCGAGTGATGGGTCATTTTCCCATGAAATTGTATGTAGATTCCGAGCCTGTTATAAAAAGTTCAATTCCCGTTTGGAAATCGCAAGTTAAGAGTCTGGTGTGTGATAATCAAAATCCTTTTTCACTAAGTATTGAATATTATTTGAAAAATTAAGAGGAGTTACCATTTAAAGTTTTTTGATATCTCAAAAATAAAATTAATGGCAGGTCCATTAAATTTTAGAAAACGTGGCATATAGCCAGCTGGGCTGACGAGTATCATTCTAAAGCCAACCATTCGACTTGTTCATTCCTTACAAGCTAGCTACCTTACCTTTCCACTCTTCACCCTCGTAGTTTTGAACTCCAGGTTTAGAGATATCCATATTTTTGCTCCTCGGGATCCTGGATTTCAGGACCAAATTTCCTATTTAGGTCACAGATTTCTGCATTCCGGTGTGTGTTCCATCCATAATTTATGCCAGGGATTCTCTATTCTGGCAAAATTTCTACAGAATCTCTCTCTGAACTCATGGGATCCCGCGTTCCGGCGCTAAATTCAGCTCTCTATCCTTCTACATCGGCCCACAAAGATTTGATACCTTACCTAGTACCTTAACTAATACCTTAATTAGAAAAGATAAATTCTTCATTTGTAACAATGATCCAACCAGATGAGCTATGAGGTTGATTTAATCAAACCTCGTCGACTGTGGAATTGTTCCTTGAACGCAACGCTTCCAGTATCCAAAGTTTGAATTAGCCAAGGTCTTTATTAGCCAAGGTTCAAAAAAGCCAATTCCAATTTCAAATTTTCACTCACTTAGCTCAATCACTACCCAACCACAACAAAGAACACTAAAAAAAATTTGTGCTGAAAAACATACTTGAACTTAATTAAAATATGCTTTAATAAGTCTATAGAAACTGCACAAAAAATGTAAAAATCCTAAAATTTGTTTTTATAGCAGAATATTATTAACAGAAAGTTTCTTTTTCAGATATTTGATAGTTGCAAATTTTTTTGCTTTTGAAGTGCTCACATTTCTATACAACCTAAAAAAAAACTATGATGCGAAAAATTACGAAACTTTTCTCATATCTAGTCATACTAGACATGATTGAAACGTTTTATTTAGTTTTCCATTTCCTCATTGGAACCAGTCACGGCCACATCAATGATTTAATTTGGGTTTAAATCCAACGATAAATCATATTTTCATTATATCGCTTTTAGGTTCCATGTACGAGCACATATTTAACGCACTTCCATCAAAGCAAATTCACTCCTCAAACTTCATGTTGTATGTGCGACTAATAATCGTGCGAGCTGGTAATCAAGCGTCATCAACTTGATGGAACTAACAGAACGAGTAGGTACTCGTTGAATGATTAAACGATACACACACGCAGCTTACAAACACCCATAGAAAAATACACTGGAGAGTAGATGGAGGTATTAATTACCTTCCTGAAATCTTGCTCTTCCATTCCTTCAATTAAAAACCAGTGAAGAAACGCTGCTTTATCGAACATGAGATCGAAGCGATGGTTTATCTCTGCCCAGTAGGATCCTGCAGCAGTAGAGTTGGCGACTGTCCCTAGCGTAAGTTCGCTTCCCTGAATTTCAAGATCTGGATGTAAGATAGGAACTTTATGATTGATACCTGGAAATAGTGAAGGCGATTGAAACTCCAAATTGATAGTTCGAGAACATAGGTACTTGAATAGCTATCAATCTAACAACCAAAAATTCAGTGATTAAACTTTAAATATAATTTATCAAAACCGGAATCCAAGAAGTCGTGCCAGGAATGGGGTGGTCTCAGCTAGTTATGTCTATTTTGGATTCAATTTAAATATAATTTTCTTTAAAAAAAGAGAGAAAATTCTGAAAAAATAAGCGTTCACCATCTTTAAATAACCCGTATGATTACCTAGGTACTAACTTTCAATCAACGCAGTTAAGATGGAAAAAATATTCCTGAACACCAACCGATTTTGAAACCAGGCGACCATTCGACGAAATTAGCAAGGCCCAGCTCCTTAACATGAGAGACTGCAGTTATAACGTCCTTCTGAACGACATCTCCCGAATACACGAGACAGACGGCTATATATTGGCCAGACTCCGCAGGGACACTACACATTCGGTTTCCGGGTTCAAAGCAGGCTTTCGTCATGGACTGGACGGACACCCGGCATTTCTCATCTTTGTTATTTATAGGAGCGTACGAAACGAATGGAAATTTGATTCTGCAAGAGAGAACACACTCGATATTATTTAATTGCATCTGCTTTCCTGTCTGTTACAAGGTACGATATGAATACCTACTTCAAATCATCAGCTAACAAATGTACATTACTTGTGTATCTAACAGTCGTGAACCATCGGCAAAACTCCGCCTTTGGATGGAGTTTTGTGGGGGAAAAAATCCCCATCTGGCACAATCTAGGATGTCCAGGTTGTCAGTGGCAGCGTGGATATGGAGTTGACCTGACGGACTAAGATAAGTAAGTATGATAGAAATCAACTGAGACAAGCGATTTCTATGCTAAAGAGAGTGACGACTAATAACATCAAGGTCATAGCCGCAATGGCGCGGGGTTTGGTGAGAGTTAGTCGAGTTGGGCGTCTCGGCTGGAGTGCTCCATAATATCACCACCCACTCCTTAGGGGCTCTTACCCATCAGCCCTCATTGAGAGCAAACCGAAGATAGCCAACTATTCTGATACCACGATTCCACATTTTTCGTAATGAGTAGTAAAGTCAAAGTCTGAGTCTTCTGACATTTCATGTCTTTACTTTGGCACATAAAACGAAAAAAGAGTTACGGTTGGTTTTCTGATGATTTCCACTTACAACCGAGTCGTTGCTAGGGAAATGGTACTTCTTCGTTTTTCAACCCACAAAATTCGTTGACCATTCGTTCGAAAGCTCTCGATTTATCCAACCATATTATGTTAACTACTGTGAAGTGCGTGGCCAACAAAGCTGAGTTATGAGCATGGTTATATGAATAATTGTTTACACACAGGTCATCATTCTCAATAATTGATACTGTGAACATGACTGCAACCGCTTGTTAATTTCTGATGATTTCATTGAGCTGGTGATTCGATGATTTGATTCATAGCAAGTGATCCGAATATTGCGAGATTAACTAACTCGTACATAAAATGTCCCAATGTGTTGCAGACTCGTACGGAAGCGTGTCTGATGATTATCGTTAGGTACTCCTCTCCGAGGGTTTCACCCACATTTCAAATTTTGGATATGTTAAGACATTGGAAAAATATAATTAAGGACATCTAGAGAGGGTTGAGGGAGGTTCAGGCCTACATTCCTAATTATCTGTTTCCAATGTCTAACAAATCAAAAACACATTGCCCGCCTCCGAAATTACAGACTTAACCTTTCCCGATACAGTGCGAGTGGATAAATGTGCATTTAGTGTAAATATTTGTGCTGCTAGGTGAACCGAAGATGTCCGACGTCGGTTCGATTCCGTTTGTTCTTAATAAGGTCCACTCTTTTACCTCAACTGGTGGTAATTTTATAGGGCAACTTCCTTTTATCCCACTCTCCCTTGTCCTCCACCCCTTCTTCTCAAAACAAAATTTGCGTGTATGCGTGTGTGTGTGTGTGTGTGCATGCTCGAGCGCGCGCGCTTTTGCTTCCTAGTCTATCTATAGGTAGTGGAAGCTTTTTTTTTTAGTTCGTTGATCGGGATTTTTGTGTAGTCGTGAAAAAAAACCTCAGAAATCTTGAGTTTCATTACCGAAGAGAGAAAATGCCGAAAAAAACGAATGATAACGAACGGTTAATGCCGAAAAAACGAGTGATCCTAATTTTAGTGTAGATTTGCAACACATCTTGGAAATTTTTGCCGAAGCGATGGTGGGGAAGATAATTACCGGTCTTCTTGAGCGTATACCAAACAACAGTTCTCGACCGACTTTCGTGATTATTATTCTGTTCAAATTCTATTCTCATCTTATTTCCATGACTCTTTTTTGTACAATTAAGAATGTGGATTTTGGAACATATGCCAAGAAGTTCCAATTTCATTAAGAAAGGGGTGAATGGTGAGGATAAGACTGATAGAAAGTGAGACTGATAGGACAGTGAAATTCTCATCTAATTTCCGTGACAGTTTTTTCGTTCAATCCAGATTTCATCCCAGCTGTGCTACAAACCTTGGGAGTTTCTGTTGATTATTGGTGGATGTAAAAGGAAAGGGGGATTCTGATAGATAATGTTTTTTCCCGATACGAAAAATCGAGGTTGGTCAAGATGACAGATTTTGATGAGGAAGAGTGCTTAGGATGGAGAAAATGAACTGTAGTATTCAATCTATAATCAACCGATTTTGGTCATTCTTTTTTGTTAATTATTTTGATATTTTGCACAAAGTCTCTCTGTGGAACCATTCTCAGAAAATTAAAATTTCATAACGAGAGGAGGGGAAAACTATACAAAGTTACGACCCGATTCTTACGAGATTTCCTGGGACCCTTAGGTGATCCTCTATTTAGGTGTCATCACCGTCATTTCTCGTAAATAGGAGCTAGTGCAATACGCAATGTTTACTACTGAACAATAATTTAATATTCGCTAAAAAGGTTTTTGGACAACAAGCAGTGCAGAGGACCGATTAACGAGCTTTTGTGTGGGATCGGTTCCGCACTTGTAATAAAATATAGGTAGGTACCTAATACTTATTTTAGAACGGCATAAATTACATTACGACATTCACTCTGTCACCTGTCGTATTACTTCAGCAGTTCACCTTGGATAAGGAACGAGGTTATTGTGAAATTCCGCCAAATCAATGTTTAATGATCCTTCAAAGCGTATGCTCGCGGTGATGCTGCTGATAGCCTGAGCAACGAGTCTGTTTAGGGATTTAAAATTAGATTTGTTCATCCCATCGAGAGATATCCGGTATACGGCTTCGTTGTCCATCATAAATGAGCAGTCTATTTGTTCGGAGGTCACGTCTGTGCTGAGGATAGCATTATATGGCTCAATCACTCCAGATCCCTGACAAATGGATGAACTAAAATAGTGCATACAGGATTTGTATAGTACAGATCTGTAGTACTTCCTAATTGTATTAGTTGAATAAAGATCACTCATTCTGAAAGCTTTGACCGTAATGAAATAAATTCGTCGTAGAAGTAGGTGTGCTGAATGCATCGACCAAGCAAATATGTGGCGAAAAGAGGCGAATTCGCGCGAACGGTTCGCCTCCCTTTCAAACACACTGTTTTAACTGACCTCTGTCAGTCTGCACTGAGCCCGTCCACTGCAAGACGCGAAATGGGGCGAAAAGGGGAGAACGCGACGAGAATCAAACCAGTTTGTTTTTCAACGCGCCAACAAGCGAAATGGATGTTGACAGTGTGTTTGAAGAGAGGTGAACCGTTCGCGCAAATTCGCCTCTTTTCGCCTGTTCGCCTCTTCGCGTGAAATCGCGTCCACTGGACGGACAGCCTAAATAGTATAAGCTGCAATCGTCCCCATAAACAAACGTTTGTTTATACTCCCGCTCGAGTCGCAAAGTTCAAACCTATCCAACCTGTCAAAACACTGTACTTCATCATCGCAACTCTTATGCAACTCTTATGCAACGTAAAACCGTACCTATTTAATTTAGAATCAGATCCCATCAATATTACAATAACATTCTATGGAAGCTTGTCTGCCCCCTAATTTGAATCAAGTAATGTCGAGTTTACTCCCATTCCATGCTAACAGAATATTATTATGGTCATCATCATTTCATCAACAGAATATTATTATGGTCATCATCATTTCATCACTGAGTACACAGGCAGACACATTTTTGATATTATTATCTAATATTATTGTATGATGAACTATAACTACTGCAACGTTACAGTCGTTGGGTATACGTCCAAATCCACGATAGGCTTCCGCCCCAAGTCATCACCGAAACAGTCGAGAAGGAGCGAAGTGAATCCAGATCCTGTACCGCCTCCAATAGATCTCAACAGCATGAACCCTAAAATTAACAAATCAAATCAAACTTAACAAATAATCTTAACAACAGTTTTAACAAATCAATATAAACAAATCAAATTTTAAAAACGTAGCAATTTATAAATTACACAACAATTTTCATTTAGCTGACCTTTTAAAGTATAAAAATTACCTTTGTAATAAACCAATACCTATTTTTCGGGACGTTACGTATTTAACAAATAAAATTGTGATTTTCGTATTATTTACAATTATATTGGTTTTGCTGCTAAAGTAGTCCGGTGCACCAATATTCAATCAACACAAATCAATGTTCTATCTTAAGTTTAAATTTAAAAAAAAACTTAAGTGGGATAGCTTTTCAGTTCATTCTTACCAATAATTATTTCTGAAGATGAGTGGTTTTGTCATTTTGTTGAAATTCAATCGAACAACATCTAACAAAATTAATAACTAGATACTCTTTTGAATTTTTGAGTTGGTGATTTTCAAAATCATTAGAACAGAATCTCTCCCCAATGGAATGAGTCCGTTCAGGAATTTTTGAGCCGAATATCGGTACAGTAGTTCAGAGAAAATTGATGCTTGGCGGAAGGCTCACGGGCGGATTTCGGTTCATTATTTTCAAAACAACACTCTTCTGTTTTCATTGGATTGAGATTTCAATGTTATTGCACATATCAAGTTTCGGGACCGCAGGTCTATATTTCATCAAAAGAGAGTAATCTAGGCCGCAATTCGCACAATAAAAGTGATGAGTCTAATTATCCCTACTCACCGTAACACAGAGTTGAAATAATGGAAGTCCGTATACCGTCTTCCCTTCAATTTGCATCGAATACTGCTTTTAATTTTCGGTGATTGATCCAGTTAAGATCGATTCTGAACAACAACGTTTCCTTATCTGGACAGTTCAGATTATTACAAAAATTTACAAAATAGGGCTTTTCGTCCTTAAATTGGTTTTTTATTTATCGCCAACGTTTCTCCCTAGGAACTGGGGCTTCTTCAGGGAGACGAAAATTAAATTCAAAATATCAAATTTAAAATATTAATATCTCTATTGTTTTCTTTTTGTACGAAAATAGAATGTTTTTTAAGGTTTAGTTGTTAGCTAGTTTTTTTATTTCGTGTTTCTTTTAGCAAATTGTCGTAGAAAATGAAGGTATCGCAATGGCGATAAAAAATTTCTTCATTGAAATCCGTTTTGAGGAATTCAGGAACGAATCCTATAGTTTAACGATGCTGTTCTTGGTCTGCAGTCTCGACAAAATTAGGGTTTTATGAAAAATTAACAATGTTGATTTCACAAAAAGTAAGAGGGAAATAACTACTTATATAGGTGGGTTTATAGTTTCTAAATGTCCCAAGTGGCACCCACTCCAAATTTTAGCTTCATACGTTGAATGGAGCTCATAAAGCTGACCTAGGGGCCTTCGGACTTTACTATTCGTTTCTAGATGTGTCAAGGGGCCTCCATTTCAAATGTCAACTTCATTGGTTGAATAGCTAAGGAATTAGCTCCGGAGCTCTCTTACCTGATCTAGGGGGCTTCAGAATTTATAGGTAATTAGTTTCTAGATGTCCAAAGAGGCCACCATTTGAAATTTAAGCTTCATAGGTTGAATAGAAACGAAATTAGCTCCGAATCTCTTACTCGGCCGATCTGGGGGGGGGGGGGGGGGGGGGGCTCTAACCTTCATGATTCGTTTCTAAACGTTCGAAGGGCTCTCCATTTCAAATTTTAGATTCATAGGTTGAACAAGAAAATTAGCTCCATAGGTTGTATACCTAGCAGAGAAATTAGCTTCGGAGATTACAAAGCAACAGTAGCACAAGCTTCGTTGTATTTGTCGTTACGTGATTTATTTTATTTTATTTTTTTTTAATTCGTTATTATTTTTTTTATTATTTTTTTTTTTTTTTTTTTTTTTTTTTTTTTTATTTATTTTTTTTTTTTTTGCGTTATTAGATGACAATTATCGGCAAGAATGTCTCCTTAAAACGTATTCTACGTTAAATTAATGTAGAACGTAACCGAAAGTTATCATCTTGTTATTTATTATCTGTTATCTATTATCTCATTGTCATATTGATTGGGGTGTTTTGTTGTAACCTCTTGGTTTTATGTGGATTAAAATATACCCATCTATGTGATAATTATACGCACCTTGAAATGAGTCGAAACTTTCCAAAAACAGTCTCAACCTGTCATAGACTGATAATAACAGCTTCTTCCCTGAGACGTAGTATCCCCTTGGAAAAAGGCTCGCAGCGTCTTCACTCCAGGAGAAAATCTGATCGGAGCGGTAAAGACCTTTCAGTTTTCCTTGGCCCACCTGATCTAACAATGATTAATGAACACAAATGTGTACGATTGCTGAACACCTATGAATGCCGACTTATAGCTGCTGAGTATTCTATTTATGAAACTTTGTCACAATGTGATTCCACTTAATCAGGACTAAGTTGGCTTATTGTAGCAAAACTGGTACCTGAACGCATGAAGGTGGTCTCTATTTCTTCCCAAGAAAATTTTGAGATAAACAAATAAAAGGAACATAAGAGTGTCATCTACTTTTTCTTCCTCTTAATCGCATCTGAGGTAGCGGAAGCGTTGTTTTCAATTTGCGTAGATGAATAATTGTAACATTGAAAATCAAATTTTCACTCGTATTTTAGGTTTCAGACCATTCTGAACAGCTTTCGTGTCTAAATGACTGTGTGCGTGCGTGCGTGTGTGTGTGTGTGTGTGTGTGTGTGTGTGTGAGTACTCCGTGGTATCACCACCCGCGTCCTGAGGGGTTCTTACTTGAACTGGTGGTCGTTTTATAGGGGCACTTCCTTTCATCCCATTCTTCCTCCTCGTCCTGAAACTTCCCTTATCCCTAGAGCCGGCGTCGGGTAAACCTGGGCGTCCTCCCCACTTTTTAATTTTATTTGTTTATTTTACAATTTAATGGTGTGCCCCCTCCGCCTTTGAGGGGAGTTTTGTAAAAAAAAAAAAAAGTGCGCGCGCGCGTGCGTGCGTTTGCGTGCGTGTGCGTGTGTGTGTGTGTGTGTGTGTGTGTGTGTGTGTGTGTGTGTGTGTGTGTGTGTGTGTGTGTGTGTGTGTGTGTGTGTGTGTGTGTGTGTGTGTGTGTGTGTCTGTGCGTGCGTGTGTGTGTGTCTGTGCGTGCGTGTGTGTGTGTGTGCGTGATTGTGAAATTTTTCTTTCTATGATTTTTCAAAGATTCCTCACCGATGACGTCATACTGGTCAGGGGGGTTTCGTTGAGCCTGGAGCAGTGCGTTGACGTCACCAGAGCGCGAAACGTTGAAAAACCATAGAAAGAAAAAACTCATCATAGGAGAGTGTGATTAATGTCAAACTTCTTAGATAGAATCGTCTTCCATTTAAAAACAGTTAAGCTACCTTTTTCGCACCCTATGGTAACGCTCATTGGGGTTGATCTCATTTGACAATTAACAATACCTGTGTCTATTATATTTTTCATGATGGTATGGTTTTGCCCGTCTGCCACTCATTCTGTAATTGGAGAGAAGAGTAGCGGCTTTCAAAAAATGCACATGTCACGCTATTTGATTGGGTTCGGATTTTATTGTACCCTGGATGGATCATGGTGGTATCCCAAAGCTGTTTAAAACAGCGATTTCAATAACGTTTAGAGGAAAAATTCCCTAAAATTCATATTATCTAGGTAATTAAATAATCTTCAGAGACATTCAAACTCGATTTGTTACATCATCGGAGCTTAAAACAATTGGATAATCAGGACGTCCGAAAAAAATTCAACAAATTCTGCGGTTTTAGAATTGAAAACTTCGATAGCACCAATTCAAATAGAATAAACATGTTGGGAAGTAGTATGAAGCCATTTATCGAATAGTTGTAAGTATATAGATAAGTATAGAGATCAAGGGAAAGCAGTTATCAACTTCACAACTTTCTGTTATAAAATATTTGTTCAAAAAATTTTTTACCTGCAACTGTAGGTTCCAGGTCCACAAACATCGCTTTAGGATTGCACTTCCCGTTTTGATTTTCGGTGAAAAACGAGGAGAATCCCTGAGACTTGAGGGAGCCATCACCTAGCGTTCCGTCGAAACCTACTCCATGTTCTAAGCAATAGTGTTCCCAGAGAGCAGACCCGATCTGAACCCCGCACTGTCCAATGTGTAAAGTAAGGACTTCTCTCTACAATATAATATAATCGTAGAATAAGTTAAGAGGAAGATGTTATTCCTTAGAAAATGCTTGTGGTTTTTCCGATATAAGCTTTATGATATCCGTCTGCACACATAGCTGATTACGAATCGATGATTACGAATCACTAAAGGATTACCGGTTTGGGATGGAGACCATGGGCTGATGTGAAGTTTGGAGATATAGCATTCGCTTTTTGAATTAAACTTTTCGCAATTTGAATTAAACTTTGGGCAATTAGAATTAAACCTTGGTTAACTATGGTTTTTTTTTTTTTTTTTCTTCTTCAAAAAACTTGATTTTAGCATGATGGAATGAACGAATTTTTATAAACTATCAATCGTATTATATGTTAAATTTTATTGAAATTGGAACCATTTTTTGTAGAAAGAAATTGTTAATGACCAATTTAATGGCAAAAAAAAACTCATACTAAATAAAATTCGGCAATTAAAAAGAGATTTTGGATTTTTAGATTTTTTTGCAGTTTTTATAGATAATTAGCAAATATTTATGAAATTTAAGTACGTTTTTCAGCATAATTTTGAGCAAAATTTGTTTAAATGTCCTAGTTAATCGTTGACAACTTAGTTTTGACTAAAATTCTGCTAAAAATATAAATTTAACGATTTTTGGCCGTTTTTAGCCACTTATAGTTGTTTTTTAGTACATTTTTTGAAATTTGACCAATTTAATGTGCTGACAAAATTGTTCGCCAACAAACCCATCCGTTCGTTTAGAATGCTTGATTTTTTGGCGCAAGAACGGTACTTTTATCTCAATCCTAAGGAAAGTTATCGTCTGGAATGACACATACATATATATATGAAAAAGCGCAAACTCCAGGAATCGTTTCAGAATGCCTCAAAACGGATTTCAACGAAGAAATCTTTTAAAAAAATGTATTTTAAAATTTTCCGAGCCATTGCAACAGCTTCATTTATTACGAAACACATGGGGCAAATAATTGCGTGAACTTTTGATGTTAGGACTTAATAATTACTGAACCTTACCTAATAAAACTTGGAGACTTTGGATTTGGAAGGAGGAAAGATACCCCTGCCAATGGATCGTGGAGTAAAGGATTAGGAGTTCATTACAGTGCTTTCACCCTGCTCGCGGCCCGGTGGTCAGAGGAATTTTAGGTAATTTCTCTAAGTCGAAGTAGAGAATGTAAAGTTAAGAGGAGGATGTACATGTACCTACAAAACCTACTCCTCTCCTTATATATATGTACATATATAAGGAGAGGAGTAGGTATTTGGTAATGGGAAGTCAAAGTTTGAAATACGAATGGATAGTCGGTTTGGCAGTAGGCTATTTTATAGCCGAGAGTTTGAGAGGGTTTTTTTATACTCCCCTTCTCCACATGAGGTGACTTCAGTATGGGTCTGATCTATCTTGGAATGCGCAACTCCCAATCCATGCTTCCTCATTATTGGTAAAAACTATATTTGATAAATTCGGGCACGGAAGAAATAAATATAAAATTTGTACAACTTACCTGACGATTTAAAAATAGGTAGATAAGAGAGAGAAGGAATGCGATGCCAAGTGTGAGGGAAGGGTCATTTTTCTCCCTTTATTTATTTATCTCTTCACCTACACAGGCTTAATTCAAATCGCGTTAAGTTTAATTCAAATTTTGAAAGGTTTAATTCAAAATGCGAAAGATTTAATTCAAATTGTGAAAAGTTTAATTCAAAATATGAAAGATTTAAATCCAAGTTGTAAATGCTATAATTATAAATCATTCCAATTTGATTTTTATTACCCAAAATGAAATCCATTTTGCAGGTTATGCAGTAGTTGCCACTCAAAGCCCTTGTTGATAATTTTTTCTCAATGATTTATATTTACAAATTTTCGGCGCGTGGACATCATATTTCGCCCTCCGTTTATCGTTTTGCCTTCGTTTATTCCTAATTTATACCACTGGTTTAGAATCCATTTTGTCTCCACCAAAGGATTCGAACAAAGTACACAGTTGTTTTTGTATTATGAAAACTATTGATGAGATTCAGATTTTTGATGTAAGTGAAGTTAATTGAAAATCTGTTTTCAAAAGTTTTTTCCTCAAAACATTTCGAAATTCATGCAATATGTACTTCTGTAGAAAAACATAGATAACTAAATACCAACACATTTCGTAGGAAAGCGAGGACAAATTGCATTGGACAGAAGATAAGTTCACGAAAAATGAATGGAATAACTAGGTAGGTTTGAGAATATTCCTTATTCTACAGGTTAAAAAACCTACGAGAAATTCAACTATTTCATACTGCATTTTACTGTGCACCATCTAATATGGTGTGACAATGAGCATAGAAACTATTATTGGTAATTTCTTACCATTGTACTTAAGCCTCGTTTCAGTTATAATTTACCGGAATGAATAGAAATGATGTCAAAAACACTAGAAATTTCGTCATTCTTAGGTGTTACCAAAACTTAATCTTGGAATTTTTCTTTGTGGGCTTACATGGAAACCACAAAATCATCACATTTCAGTTGAAAGTATTAGAGTAGAATATCTATGTTTTTAGTACTCGTTATTGAAACGGGAAATTATTGTCAACATAATTTTCCCCATGAAGCTGATATAAGCAAAACACTCGAGGGAGAAATGGGCATGACCAAACGCAGATGCCACTTCAAGTTTAACATGAAGCATAGGTAAATGCTTGAAAGGATTGTTGTGAAAAGTATTGATTAGTCCCACAGTTGGAGAAAAGTGAAACAGAACAAACGTACGAGACCAACCGTAATCCCACCCCCTACCTTAGTCCTACTTCTACCGTTGTAGTGACAGAAGGGGGAAGAAACCGCCGCTCCAGCAAACAATTGCACCAAAGGTTGAACGCATCCCCCCTTTTCCCATCCATCTATCTAATGATCCACGTAGGGATGATCGGTGCACATACACCAGCCTCACGCCATTAGGAGCAGCCAATCAGCCTAGAACAATCCAAGATAGGAGACCGAGAATGAAAATGTCAAGCTTGAGAGAAGACTCGATGTGGAACCACGGCTAGCGATCAATGCCAGGAATGGAATTTATTCCACAGAGGGATTGCAAGTTGACAACGGCTTTTCTCTTCCTTTTGCATACTGGACAGTGGCTCTCTAGGCTTCTGATGCCACTATAGGAGCGGCGAGGCACCAGTCATAACCAAAAACGTTGGAGTTGATACTGAGCAGCTGAAGTGGATAATCTCTCAATTCAAGAACAAAAAGTGAGCTCTGAAAGAAAGATAGCTACTTCCTAACTGAACCTAGACAATCAATCTATTGCAACGAAATAGAATCTGATGCCCCACAACCCCCGTGAATTCATTTAGGAGAGCTGCTCCTCTCAGATATCACCAATAGACAAGCTCACGGATCAACCACGCATCATATCAACGGATATTTTCAAATCCATCAAATATAGAAAAAAATTCAGGAATCCAGTTATTACAAGGACACAGCCATCAAAAATTTATTGTGAATGAAAGGGCTTCTCATTGATTGCCCGTTGTTCTCCTTGAGGCAGATTCATGTTGACTTAGGTGCAGTAAGAAGGTTGCGTTTTTAGGGCGTCCCTCTGAAGCTATACCTCATAGGCCTTCGTAAGTAAGAAGGAAGCCTATTAGGATTGATCCAATGGGGAGTGGGACAATAAAAGCAGGAGAAAAATAATAAATAACTGAATACAAATCCGTTTCAGACCATTCCAAGGCCGAATCTGTGAAAAAACCATAGGTGTATTATACGTCTGTGTGTGGGCTACCCAGGCAATATAATTTTGCTAAAAACATTACTTAACAATAATCATTTTATTTTTAGTACCTAAATTTTATTTTTCAGATCTGATGAGCAGCTAAACGCAGGTACCTACCTACCTAATATTATTAAAACCGGACTTTTTACCCTAAACCGTACATCCTACAGAAATTTGCCCAAGCACCAAAGTTGTAGGGTATGAAGGGGCCCCAGTATTTTGGGCATGGATATCAGGCTAAATTGCCCTACAAAAACGCCTAGGGCTCTTAATATTGGTCCGACTGAAGCCTGCTAAAGCATTTCCTGTTAAAAGCATTCCAGGTTAAATCATTTCGACCATTTATATCATGGATTCCCAAACTGGGGGGCGTGAATACGGGTTAGGGGGGGCGTGAGACCATTCGACCATTCTTAGGGGCAACATCGAGCCAACTCCAGGAGCGAGCTCGTTTTTGCCCCACCCAAACTATCATATTTATATCATCCATGGGGCTGATAGCAGGAAAAATTTATCTCAAATACCACTGTCCGACAATACAGTGAAACGTCGTATTGATGATATGGCTGAAGACATAAAAAACCAGGTAGTCGATGGAATAAAACTATCACCATTTTTTGCTATCCAGCTAGACGAGAGTACAGACTTTGCTCAATGTTCTCAGTTAGTTGTACCTATATGTTTGGTATGTTGAAAATGAATCAATAAAAGACGAGCTACTCTTTTCAACAGAGCTGGAGACCACTACAAAAGCTGCTGATGTGATGAAAGCCGTGTCTGATTTTTTGACAATCATGGACTCTCGTGGCAAAAACTAATGGACGTATGCAATGATGGCGCCCCTTCAATGCTTGGTTCTCGTTCAGGCTTCGTGCAGTTATTCAGAGAAAAAAACGCTGATGTGACTGGGATTCATTGCTTTATACACCGACAAGCCTTGGCAGCCAAAACTATTCCAAACGACCTCAATGCCGTCTTAAAATTATGTATTAAAATAGTGAACTACTTAAAAAACAGTGCACTAAATACTGTACTGTTTAAAATTCTTTGTGAAGATTTAGGAATTGACCACAAAACTGATATTTCACACAGAGGTACGCAGAAGTACGCTGTCTCTCAAAAGGAAACATGTTGGCGAGACTATTTGAGCTCCGAGATGAAGTAACTTCGTTCTTGGAAAACCAGAAGCAAAATCAGCTAAGCATGGACTTCAGCAAACCTAGTTCTCAAGTAATGTTGGCATATTTGTCAGACTTCCATGGTTCGTAAACAGAATTAACTTAAAACTGCAGAGTGGAGACTCAAATGTCATAACTTATCGTGATGACAACAAGACGTATGTTGAGAAACTACAACTTTGGAGACGAAAAGTATCAGCCTCAGAAGAAACACGCTTCAAGGAGGTTTTTGAAGGATAAAACTTGTCAAAACAAGTGTCCAACCATTTGGAGACGCTCACTGATGAATCGGGAAATACTTCCCGAACACTGCTGACGAACATACTTACAGACTTTCAACAGATCCTTTCCATGTCAACGTTGAACATGTTCCAGAGGGCCTGCAATTCTTTTACCAAATATGACTTCGAAAAAATGGAAAAGTCAACATTTTGGATCAAATATCTACTTCCAAGTGTATCCCAGAGTGTGTGTGTGTGCTCTTCGGTTATTTTTGCCTTTTTCAACCACCTGCTTGTGTGAAAAAGCATTCTCAACACTATCAATAAAAGCAAAGAATCGGAACAAACTTGATGTTGCTAGTGACTTACGTTGTGCCATTGCCAAAACTTCACCAAGAATACCAGCGCTAGTAAAGAAAATGCAAGCCCATCCATCTCATTAATATTAACTTATTTTTATCTTAAAGGCTACTTCATAAAAGCTACGTGTTATCAAATCGTGTTTTGTATAAATAGCAAATAAAAAATTGTTTTCAGTGTAAAACTTGCATTATTTCACATCCGTTCATTAGTTATGTAAGGGGGGCGTGGGAGGCTTTCATTTACCGCAAGGGGGCACGGTACAAAAAAGTTTGGGAACCCCTGATTTATATGGACGAAATTTCAGCTCAGCCCTTTTACTTTGTAAAACGCCGTTCTGCGAACTTCAATATGGTGCAGAATGAACAACCTGTATTTGAACACCTCAAAGTGCTGTGATATCATTTCACATAAAAAAACACTTTTACACTTATGGGTACACTCTGTGTGAGCATCCCCTGAATAGACTGACGGGGTTAGTAGATTTAGCCGTCACTTGTGATGAGCGCTTGTCTTTTTCGAGTCATACAGATGGTATCGCCAGCAGAGCCATGTGAGTCCTGGGTTTCATCAAGCTGCATATAAGAGATTTCACCGAAACCCAACCAATAATCCTCTTGTACAAGTCCCTCTTACTCCCTACCTTTGAGTATGAGAATTCCAAAATATAAATATGTAGAGTACCGAGGTTTGCAAGGTGAAACTTACTTGTGTTACCTAAGATTATTAAAATGCAAAAACTAGGTACCTAACTAAATAAGTACAACGCTCATAAAGTGTAAGTACAACGGAAGTGCGTGATTCTCCAAAAAAAACTCAAAAGAGTTGTCACAAGCTGAGACGCACTTACCCTGACGACCAAAAACACACTAAAACCCTAATTGTAAAGGTTTGTATGTGCATTTTTGCAATAAAAAATTTAATTTAGGGGCAAACAAGGGCGTATGCAGGGGTGGGGCAACTGGGGCAGTTGCCCCAGTAGACTACCTACTCCGCAATTATCTCGTTTCACAAATTAATACGCATCTCTGTAAAGTATCTTTATGCATCCCATATTTGGATTCACTACTAAGTTCATTACAAGACCGATTTTCGGATGATAATGTAACAGCTTTAAGGAGATTGATACTTCAACCATCGAAGATGTTGGAAATGTCAAAGGAAGAACTCAAACAACGACTGACCCACTTTTGTAAGTCTTATGGTTTGGATACCCTCATTGAAACTGAGGCTGAGCTATAGCATACATTTTGGATGAAAAATGGTCTTACTACAGGAAAATTGAATGAATTGGATTTGATCAATGTACTGCAAGAGACCAAGGGTTTTGCCCCAACTCGTTGAGAAAGGTTCAAACATGGTTGAGGTTAACCATGTCAGAATCCCGTCTCAACGGACTATGCTTATTGAATGTACACAGAAAGTTGGTCCTCGAGAAGAAAAATCAATTTGTTGATGAAGTGTTGAAACTTTTTTGTGAAAACCCCAGGCGTTTGATGTTGCAGTAATAATAATTTTCAAGTTGCTCTTAATTCATTACATTTTATATAAATTATAACTTTGCATTTACCCTCATTTTGTTCATTTGTTTTTGCCTACATCTGTCTTGTAAAATTACCGTTGGCCCCAGTAGAGCAAAAAGTCTGCGTACGCCCTTGGGGGCAAATACATATTTTAGGATTATTTTGATGCAGGAACGCGAACCAAAGCCTTTAAAACAAAAACTAGAAAAATACCCAAAGGTAGACTTTATAAATAGGTATATGAATTTGAAAACACGTTCCTCAAAACTTGAAATTAAGTACAGTTGCAACGGAGGCACCTCTTTTTTTGCGCTTAATTTCTCTCCTCGGCAACCAAATCAAATTTTTATCAGTTGTTCGTAAACAACTGAGCAACTAGAAAATGCAACGAAAATAAATATTAGAGTTACCTAGACAACAGAAAATCGAAGTGACGATATTAGCCGAGTTCACCTTATTAACACAATAGTAATCCAAAATGTATTTTATATTATATATTGGATTTTGACCTGAAAGCAATGATTTATCGATTATTGGTACCTGTATAAATCATGATAAGAACCCTTCGGTATTTTCGGGGTTGGAAGGTTACCTACACTTGCACGAAAATTACTTGAAGGATAAAATGGGAGGGTTTGGGAAAGTCAGAAGGGTACGAGGGATTTTTATTGCCAATAAATTCAAGGCTTCCTCGGAAAGGACGAGTGTATCCGGGCATGGAAAAAGATTCAAGATAAGCTAAGACCAGGGTCAGACCTAACAGCCCGATAGGCCGATGGCAATAAATGCACAATGAGGGTAAAAAAAAAAACTCGGCGCTCCGCGCCTCGCCGGGGGGCAAGCCCCCTGGACCCCCGGTTACCTCTATTTACATACTTCGGACGAAATTATTGAAACACAGAATGTGTTTGCGTTGTCGCGCAACCAAGTGACAACCAAACAAGCGTCATTGTTTACTATTCATTTATAACATCAATTTATATAGTTATAGTATGAAACTACGAAAATTGCGTTGTCGCGCAACCAAGTGACAACCAAACAAGCGTCATTGTTTACTATTCATTTATAACATCAATTTATATACTTATAGTATGAAACTACGAAAAAAAAATACGAAATAAATTCGTGATAAATCAAGAGCTTTCCAACGAATGGTGAACGATTTCTGTGCGATTAAAATGGCGGAAATTCCATTTCCCTACCAACGGCTCGGTTGTACGTGAAAATCATCCGTCACACATTTCGTTCCCATCCCGCGTTCCATTTTCGGCTAGTTAGTCCATGGCTAAAACACATTCTGTGTTAAAACTTTTTCCTTCTTAAATGCTGGGAAGGTAAGGTGAATAAGTTTATTTGGTGTGACAAACTTTGAAAAACCGTTGAATGTTATCTGTTAACTACATCTGATATTGTGTGTACATCTGATGAAGGTATGTGTACGTGATGATTAATTCCTGATGAAAATCGATTTAGTGTTCTCCTCGAAGGGAATTTCATTTGTCTACACAAGTTATTAGTGTAATTAGCTGGCCTGGCTGATTTCATAATTATATAACTCTCACGAACATTTCGCTTTCGAGCCAACCGAGGTTGACGAAGCTTTATCTCCAAAAACATGATGTCCACCTACACTTTGCGTTGTAGAGCGTAGATACTGAACATGTTATTTGGTGGTGTCTGTTCCTAACAAAATCTTTCACCACACTTATTATTGGGCAATTGTTAACTCAGTTTAGGTAACTATTGTGGCAGTATGTGTGGCAGTAAGGGCTTCCGCTACAAAAATTTCAGTTCACCTGAAAACTTTTGCGTAAGTGTAGACGTTAAATTCTAGGCTTACCCAACTAATTTTCATCAAATTTAGAGTCTATTTCCAGGAATTAAGCAGACGAAGACCAAGATGATCCCGAAAGTTCGAATCACTAACCTCAGCCCCAGTGTAAACGTGAAATCCTTCTTAATTGTAAAGCTTACTCTTCCTTTCACCGAGTTCACGTAATTTTATGAAACAAAGCATGCTGAGCACTTATGGCACTCCATGGATTTCTCAGATTGTTATGAACAGTAGCATCTGCACACCCAAGGACATCCTATAAACATGTTCATTTACGCGTGTTTAATCCGATTCCGAATTTGGGTGGTATTCCATGGTTTGACGTAGTAAGGGTCCACATCAAATTTTAATGTCTTTGCCCACGTATTCACTGAGAATTCCACAAATTAGAGAATAAAAACTATTGGAGTAATACATTTATATACCTCAACATTTTTTGAGGTCTCAGCCCACTATCGAGGAAAGTTGCTCTGTTCTCCTTTATTCCTATGATTCTCGCGAATGTTTGGCAAGTTTATGCCAAACTGCTGCATCATTAATAGTGGAATGATCCTTTGCTGTGCTATTGAATTTCGGTTGTGATTGAGCTGCTTGAATCACAACTTGTTTCCTTTCCTGGAACGCAAATATGTTGGTATGTAATGCATGAATTACATGCACATCCCTATGTATGTGTTGTAGGTATTTGATTTTTGTAAGAATGACGTATAGATCATGTTTTACTGGATGTACCCTGTCCATTGAAACCTAACATAGGTAATTTTGTAAGAAGCAACCCTCCCCCTTCTCACTCACAACCGTAATAAAGTATGAACTGGTAGATTTTAGCAGTAAAAATCACAATGTGTGGAGCGACCCTGATCAGCTCATTAAACTCTTGAAGTATGTTTTTCCATAATCACCTAAAGGGCATTGACATTTGAAACAGCCTGGCAGCTTGTACAAGGCAGTCTAAGAATGAAAACCAAATTATTGTTCTTGGGATAGATTATGTACTGACTGCACCAATTTATATCACTTGAGAAATATTGAAAGGAAGATTTATGAAAATGTCAACCGCTGAGGATTTAAACTTGATACCGAGATAACACATCATGGTATGATTTTCAAGCCAAATTTCGTGGACTCGGAGAAAAGCGGAAGCTTTGTATTCGCGATAGATAAATACCACCTTAGTGGGACTATTAGTAGCAATAGATTTCTTGGTGACTGGTCATGGTCATAGATATAACAACTGGAACTCAATGAACTTGGTCAACTTATGAGTAAATTTGTATGCAATTCTCAGGAATTGTGCGGGTCAGATCATGAAGGTTCATAAGATCATAAGGTCCCTTATGTCATCATTTTCCTACCAGGAATATAATATCTACTATGGGAAGAGCAATATAATGATTAATATAGACTGTTTTTAATAATTCCTTCATGATTTACCTAATTATTTCTAATTCTGTAATTTCTTATTATGTGTATTTGTTCTTAAGAGGAAGCTCTATATTATGTTTCCATTAACCAGACAGTCATTTGTTTCTTACTTTCGAAGGTAGGAGAGCACCGTGTTCGTTCAAGAAGTAGGTAAATAAAAAAATGTCCACTAGTTTTTCGCTTTTCAGAACTTATTAATTTGGTTTCGTATCCGTCTATTTGATGTATCCCTGTCTGCGGTGAATGCTTGTGACACCCAAAACTACACCAAGTTTTAGTCAGATTTTGATGAAATTTTCTCGGAACGTGCGGGTTAGCTACTAAATGGTTCTCAAGAACTTGCATTGAATTGGATCTATAGGAGACAGTGCGCATGCGCGAGCATGACTTTCAAATAACGTCGTTTGCTCATAATCTATTTTTCCGATTCTGTTCAAACTCGGGGAAAGGGATGGGGGTGGGGGGGTTAGTTGGGTACATGTTGCTGGATGATGCCCTAAGGATTTAATCGCGATTTTTTGAGTAATAACAATTGCGCCACACTGGGAAAAATTTCAGAGATTCTGCGGGACGGATTAATCTAAAATGTTGCTTTATAAATTTCATTGCCGTCTGATCAACGCTTGCGCATACATAAAATTTGTTGACACAGGTAATACTTCACGACTTATCGACTGGCTAGATGATTTTCTAGGTTTATACGAGTAAAGCTATACCTATGGAATCTAATATCAAGCCCATCTTCATCGGGTAAAAAGTAGAGTGTGCGCATGCGCAAACCTAAGTTTCTCGAAGTATTGACTTTTCTTTAGTCCGATTTTGATCAAATTTAGGAGTATTTCTTTGCCATTGGTTGTTGTAATAATTACTCATGCGCAAACCTGAAATTTCTTGTAGCGGACGAAACTCGGCGACTAATAGACCTATTTTTATGAAATTGTCTACTATTGTGCCGTGTAACTCATAGTTTGTTCATTATAAATAGGGACCTTAGATGGTGAATGCTTTTGAATTTAAGGTTGGGAATACGTATGCGCAAACATGAAGTATAGCCCTATTTCGCATAATAGGTTAGTCGTATCAGGATTTAGGTTAGTCTGAGTCTGACCCGGATTCTTACCAGATTCTTTTTCTTTCAATTGAGTGTTGTTCTCTTCCGAGTGATTACTAAAACACAGGACAAACGAACTACTGAAGTACATAAAAAACAGTGGCCGGTGTTTGGGGGTACATATGGTATATGATGGCCACGACTGTCATTCATGGTCACCTCAACCTTATCATGACATCAATATACCGATTTTATATTTAGTGTAACATCAGCAAGGGATCCCTTACTTTCTGGTAGAGACTAGTAGTTTTTCAAGTTTGTTTATTGAGTTCTCGCAGAAGATCCAGACGGAAGAGCTCCATCTCCTAATTGTTCCGATTTAATTAGTTTTACTTTTGAGTGTGAAACCCCTGACATTTTTCATTCGTTGATACTCCCGCTCTCAGAACCATTATCGTTAGACGTAGTTATCTTCTTCACCAAGACAAAGTGATTAATGATCAAGCTTAATAACTTTCGTCGATGTTGTTAAGTCGCTCGGCCGTGAGAACGACGGCTTCGCACAAGCAAGGCAGGAAGCTCTTCGGAAATACAATGAACTCATAAATCTTCAGCTGATAATACTGCTGTATATAAGTAATTACAGTAAACTTTCTTTGCTTCATAAAAACATTCTATGACGTTTTCATAATGCGATTTTATCGTTGTAAATGTTTTATTTTAAAAAAACAATTATAAAGATTATTATAAGCGTAAGATGGATTTCACGTTAGTGTATAGCTTGTAATATTATCTGGACGAAAAGTGAGTTGGCTAATAAACTTAATAAAATTAATTGGAACATAACATAACATGAAACAAATCTAACATGGATATGCTTAGTTGCATCAGGAAAATAACAAATTGCCAACTAAAATATTCAACAGTGCGCTAAAACAATCAACTACTTTTTATTGAGTGAAAATTCTATTGGAATTATATCAACTGATATCAGTCGATTTTCGCTATGTTCCACCAGTTATGATTTGCTCTTCTTTTTTTTCCCGCCAAAATTTTTGGTTAGCCCTTACAGAGAGTAAATGGACCAACGGGTGGTTTCATCCAATTCTTCGGGGAGATGTCTTTAAATGAGACCCCCCCAATTACTGCTACCTTGAAAGTTTTTGAGATCTCGATTTTTCAATATTTCAGCCCTTGTTCATATTTCTACCCCTCAAGTTTGAAGAAAATCGGACTACTAGATGATGAGAAATTTACGTTATAATAAATTCATGTTTACGATTGTGCACAGGCTGTATTAATCCGACGTTGATGAAAGTTATAGGTGATCAACTAGGAGCAAACCCGCACAATCCCTGGTAATTTAATCAAAATTGGATTAAAACTGAGTATAGTTTCGGGCGTTACTTGTGTTTCCACAGACATAAAGACACGAAACGATAGTATTATCAGCGAGCTCAGAAACGCGAAAAGCTAGTGGACATTTTGTAAGACACAATTTTTTCGATTCCTCGCACAAACACAAAGTTTCTCTCTCTACCTTCGGTAGTGAAGAACCAATAACCTTTATCAACTCATACACCCTGGATGACACTGTCTCAATAATATCGAAATAGTTCCCCTCATCTTAGGTAGGATGTCCCCCCCCCCCCCCCCCCCCAACTAGCTGCTAGTAATGACAACGTTTTAGTTACACGGGTCTTTAGGATTTATCCATGGAAAAAAAAACCAGCTCTCGCCGATGGCTTTCACAGGGCCTTCATAAAGCTACAAACGCTCAAAGTTTCCCCTGGCAAAAACTTCACAAGGGGGAGAAGTTTTCAAAGGTTTGCGCATCACTTTTCGGCGCTGAGAGGGGTAAATATTGAACGAGCAGGGCTACCGTTTAGAATTAGGAGGGATTTGCCGACGCCTCGCCCTCGTTTGCTTTTGCTCACGACTATAACTCCCAACGTTGTCGGCCCCTCAATCGCAGATCGTACTCGTAGCCCGCATGCACATATTTCAATTGAAACATCCACTTAAGAACTCGGATACCGTGATACTTCAGACATTTGAAAGACGATAGAACCAGACGGCAGAATGGGAATAAATGGTCATTCAGAACCATACTCGGATAGGTATAGTGTGAATGTATTAGTACTAGGTATATACTAAACGTACATAAATGCAATGTGAATATAAAGCCAAAAATATTCATTTTCGCCAAGTTTCCGTAGCTCGAAAATATCAATATTCTCTGCTAGGACCGCTGTCACCTCTTACACCAATCACTGACCGGTAGTCAATCAACCAATCAACGGTGCAGTCAATTTTGTTTTACTTTGCTAATTAGGGCAGAAAACTATGTTTTAATGTTGAAAAACAATGTTTTTCCAATGAAGTCGAGAGTTTTCTTGAAATTTACCTTCTATGAAAATACGAGATTGGGGCCGGTTTCC
Organism: Adelphocoris suturalis; assembly: GCA_030762985.1. Lineage (NCBI taxonomy): Eukaryota > Metazoa > Arthropoda > Insecta > Hemiptera > Miridae > Adelphocoris > Adelphocoris suturalis. The sequence goes on from CM061046.1 coordinate 37,782,364, forward strand.
ACGTATTTTTTTACACTTGCGCATCTCCCCATCCCCGTTATATCCTTTTTAACTCACAAATTTGATTTCATTTGGTATGATAAAGGTTATGTGTTTTTAGAAGTGAAACTAGTTAACTAAAGTGCGAAACTCGGTTATAACGAGGTTCGGGAAAGCTGCAAGTGTTACCATTTGATTCAATGTGGAAAAATACGTTGAAACCGACCACAAACTCAAATTTTCATAGATCATTTTTTTTTTAGAGAAAACCCTCGATTTCATTAAAAACCATCGTTTTTCGACATTAACGCATAGTTTTCTCCCCTAATTAGCAAAATAAAAGTAAACGTTGCAAATTATTACACAATGGTTTATTATTTCTGTGTTAGATAGTCCTTCTACGCAGATCATTGGTCTGTCATTATTAAACCCCGTATGCAATATATGATCAGAACATGGCACATCGTGCCTCCGAGAAGGGTTCACACTTTTACAGTTCCAAGACCCCGCAATTTTTCGCTAAACAGTAAAGATGTTTAAAAAAATGGGAAAATGATGCTTGAAGAAATTTACTTTAGTGCATGCGCAGAATAGCGTAATGTTTTGAGAGAAATGAAATTGGTAAGGAACAATCTGCAGCCTAACCCACAAATCAGCAGAAAATGTAATCGAAATCTGTTGAAAACTAGACCTTGTTCCAGGGACTACACTTTCGCGTATTCGCAGGAGCTAATATGATGCAATAATGTTGAAATTAACATGGAATAATAAACCATTGTCCCCCAACTATGCAACAAGTTTGAGCGGAATTGGACGATTAGGGCGTAAAAAAATGATGCTTGAAAGAATTTAGGTACGTTTGCACATGCGCAAAATGAAGCATTGGTTTGAGAAGTATGGAATTAATAGTGGACCATTTACAGCCTAACCCGTACATTCCCTGAAAATTTCATCAAAATCGGACTAAAACTGTTGAAATTAGGCTCGTTTAAAAAATAATACATATTCGCGCATTCGCAGTTGCTTCTAATGATACGATTATGTTCAAATTGCTAGGTAATGCTCAAATTAACCTCTTCCACCTATCCTCAAAATTTGAGCGAGATCGGACAACGGGGGCGTGTGAAAATTATGCTTAATGGAATTTACGTATGCGCATACTCCGAGTGAAGTATTGATTTGGGAACAATGAAACTCATAGGGGACCCTATCTTCACTCTAACCCGCACATTCCATGAAAATTTCAAAAGAATCGGTTGAATATTGCGTAAATTAAGCTTGTTACAAGGATTTGCGGACATACACACACAGAAACACACACACACAAACACAGATAAACACACAGAGATAGAAAGAGAAAGAAACGGAACGAAAGTTGTTGAGGATAGTCTAAAACGTAAAATACGAGTGGAAATTGTATCATTGTAAAAAAACAACAACCGTTTGATTTTAGTTGAGACTACAACTTTTCAATCTCCCGAAAGAACAGTGCTGTCGCTACCTATTATAGGTAGACTTGGGAGCAATTTAAGAGATTAAATTTAGCATTTAGGTACCAATACTTCAGAAGTAGGTACATCCGCACGATCAATAGTTGAAGTCGATTTCGCAACGTTAGAATAAAATCCATTGGAACTATATCACCTGATAATTCCAATATTGGCATTATATCAGCTGATATTTACAAGGCAATTTTTATGTATTTCAGTACCACGATCTAGCGATTTTTGATGGAATTTAGAGCTTGATCGGCAAATCAATTTGACATAGCCCTTAGAAAATCGAACGCGTTTTTCGATGTTCGAGCCCTTAGGGAAAACAAACCGTTTGACGTACAGCGTTGCGGATGGTTTTAATCGATACCTTGGGATCATATATTAATTTATAATTGACCAGCAAAAAATCATTACTGTTGCCTTGAAAGTTTTTGAGAACTTGATTTTTAAATGTAACCTTTAATTCTACCCTTTAGGGTTGACAAAAATTGTTGTCGGGCTTCTAGGACCATCTAAACCCCAAATGCGATTTTTGACGCAAGTTTCATGAAGTTTGGTCTATTGATTTTGGAAAAAAGCCTCGCACGGCGGACGGACGGATTTTTTTTTTTTTTTTTTTTTTTTTTTTTCAAATTTGATTTTTGGATTCTACGCATCTTGGAACGTAAACCAAAAAATTTTCAGAGGAGGTTAAACTTTTTTTTCTTGGTCGATTACAAAGGTTCATTGTTGAAAATAATAAACCAAAATTGACTACACCGTTGAAAAGGTGAAATCTTTTCGTACAGTTTTTACCGTTCATACATCTTAACAAAATTTTGATTTTAATAGTTCAATTTTTGAATGAAAAAACTCAAGGTTTCCTTAATTAGATGAAATTTGCTTTTCAAAAACGCTTTTTCATGTCTCAAACCTTAATTCTAAAAAAAAGGTCAGGCATCCTCTAAAAAAAATGTAATACTGTTTCTAATGATATCCTCAAAATAAATTTACACAGAAAATTAAAAGGTCATGACCAATTTAATGACAAGTTAAAATCACGAGAAAAATATTTAAAATTAAAAAAACTCGTTTTATAACCGGGTTAAAAAAATTGTTTAGGAACAAAAGTGATTGAAAATTGGTTATAGAATCGGCTCCTGCAGTTTGGCCGACCTGTGTTTGTGTACTCCCTGTACACGAGTAAGTGCAGTGTGAACCATTGACAGAAAAACAGGCATGTCAGTCTACGAGAACTCAATCTCTTACCAAATCGGTACGTGGACAATCCCAGCTAGCGATTGAAAGTAATACTAGATCTCGAGGCCAAGTGAAAGCAATCTGGAGAAGAGAACGAGAAGTACAACAGTTAGTTTGAGGATTCGAGGATTCAAAAAAATACTGAAGTTTTAGTCAACAACATGACCATATGAACGAATTTGCAAATCAATATTTTACCCTAATATTCAAAACCATAAAATTCAGAATTTGATTTAGGGTGGTCTGAAACGGGTTTCTGTTTTGAAACTTTTCAGAAAAGTCGCTTCACAATTTTTTGAACCGGCTGTAATAGCCTAATTTTCTTTAAAAAAAAAGGGAGTGTTTTTTCCAAGATAAACCTTGAATATGTTTATAAAACATTATATTGTTTTCTTTTAAAAAAATTCAGATTATTAAATATTACATCCAGTGATTTACTGCCCCATTTATTTCAACAAGGCTTGGTTTGTTAGACGTTGTGGAAACAATGTTTTGTTAACCTAAAATTAACATCATCAACTAACCTCATAAATACATAGGTACCAAAATAAAAACCTCATTAACAAACATTTCATTTCATGGAATACATTGGTCCTTTAGTGTAGAAATCATGAAATTATTTTTTATTAAATATCGATTTATATTCCGTAAATCATCTTCAATTGTGTTCTAAGAAAACACTATGGGTTAAATGAATGTCTCTTGAAAAGATATAAAAGTTCCAGTCATGCAGCATGATCGTCTGAGCGAATTTTCGTTAGTTGTTGTATTATATTAAATATTTGTTACTTTGTTTTGAAATTTGTCTTTTAGAACGCCTTGCACTGCTTGGAAATGAGTGGGGAAATGTACAATTCTGACCGTTTTTCTGAATTTCTGTTACGAATATCAAATAACTAGATGAACATCACTACGTGAATCAGAGCGAAATATACTACGAAATTGTGTATCACATGTGGCAGTCGAATATCTTCAAAAACCTGATTTTTCACAATTCCTGCTCTATTTGCGCTGGATTGTGCTCGTTTTTTAGCTCTCATAAATTCAAGGGATGGGTATTTTATTCATGAAATTTTATAGAATCCAAATATGCAATGGGGGTCTCTATTTGAAAACGAAAATGGTGTTAATTGCGTGCTGTACAAAAATTGCATGGTTAAATTTCTCAACAAAAAAAATGGAAGATACATTTTTTTTTTGGTTAATTTCTACTGAGTTAATTCTTCATAAATCGTGAGACGCTCTATATATCTTTATGTTCTCTTGGCTATTTCAGACACAAATAACACAAAAACCTCCATTGATTCAAAAGCAGTGTGCATCATCTTGACTGGATGATGCCGTTGATAATACTGTCAACTTTCTCAGGGGCATCCCTAAGAAAAGGATCAGAGCAACCACTATCAGCATTAGTAATAAAATTATAATTTTATAATATTTTGATATGAATTAATTATGAACTCTCAGGACCCTTTTATCACGGAAAAGTACATGTCTACCAAGCTGCTTCTCTTCACAACTTTTTCAGACCCCAGAGCCTCTTGGAAGTACCTCGTTGAGTCTTGTCCTTATTAGAAGCTCTTAATTAAAGTATCTTCCCTCTATTTACATTAAAATGCCTCTTACTATCCTCAGCTTTTTTCCCGTACTTCCTGCAAGCAATAACTCCTTACGGATTGTGTAAACATGACAGGATGAGAAGTTCCTTACATTAATGAAGGAAGGCAGTTGTTACGATGGGGGAGCTAGAAAAAATTATTTACCGCAAGAGTAATTAATTCGTCTTGATTAGACCGTGGCGAGTTCAAAAATAACTAATTACGTGAAAATAAATTTAAATGCGTAAGTAAGTGCCCAGGTAGACCTTCAATTGGGAAATGTAAAGCTTTCGATCTTTCTTATTTTTTCAACTGGCGGCTTTTAAAAAGTGACAAACAATCTATATTAATAAAAGCGCAAGTATATCTGTCTGTACATTGATTAGGATCATGAAATTTTGCGTTTCTTTTCCGTTTCATGCTATTTGTAGCCGATTGGTACCATTTTCTCAATTTTTCTCTGTCTGTCTGTCTGTTTGTCTGACTGACCGTATGTTTGTCCGCTTTTCCCGGTTACAGGGTTCATTGGACAACTGATATGAGTAGTGGGAAATGTCTGTATCAGTCCAACTTAAATAATAGGCTATTTGAAGTTTTTAAAATTTGATCCATAGGGGGTGTTTTAGGGGAGGAGGAGGGGGTGAAATGGGGCATATTGGACACCATTGAACGAACTGGGGATTGGTTGAATATGTTTGGACTATTCTAACCTAAATCACAGGCTACTTGAAATTTTTCAAATATGCCCCATAGGAGTGTTTTAGGGGAGGAGGGGGGTGGGGAATAGGGTATCTTTGTCATCACTGAACAAATTGAGGATTTGATTGTCGAATATGATTGGATTACTCTAATTCAAGTCAAAGACTAATTTTTTCAAATTTTTTAAATCTGACCCACTATGGATGGGGAGAGGGTGGGGGAGTTAAAGCGTTTCGAACGTCACTGAACCAACTGGGGATCTGAGTTGTCGAATATGTTTGAAGTATTCTAACTTAAATCACAGGCTACTTGAAATGTTTCAAATCCAACCCATAGAAGGGGTGTTTTAGGGGAAGGGGGGATGGGGTATCTTTGTCATCACTATTCAAACTGGGGATTTGATTGTCGAATTCAAGTCAAAGACTACTTTTTTTTTTCAAATCTGACCCACAATGGATGGTGAAGGGGTGGGGGAGTTGAAGCGTTTCGAACGTCACTGAACCAACGTCAATTTTGTTCTAGTTGTGCCAAAAGGTAATCAAATCTTGTAGTTTCAGAGGTGATTCGTTTTAATTTGAACTGTGCTTCTACCTGACGAAACCAAAGATCTGGTTTTTGTGGCCAAAACGGTGGTAACTTTATGCTCACCTCGCATGTCTCGTTTGCGTTACATGAACCTCCGGGTCGGTCTACCTTTCCGTCCAGCATTCTTGGGTCACCAAACTTTGGACGGCTTCTTGTAGGGTGTACTGTAAGGTGTGTATGTTGTGCGAGAATGAATGAGATTTAATGTTATTAGTTTACAATATGAAATATGTACTTAGGTTGATAAAAAATAATATCATAGGCGAGATCTGGTAATTGAATGAATAGTTTATTTTTTTGTAAGTTTCTGTAAGTAACTATTATTTTTAAAAACAAATCATAACTGAAGATAATTATACTCAAATAAAATGTTGTGGTTCCTAAAACAGTCTAGCACTTCAACCGACGAATTATAGTTTTGAAGTTCACAGGCAAAAACGACAAGGCTTTATAATGACCCTATAACTAATTCTGGCCGAGTGCCGAGTGCGACTTGATGCATTGGAAATTCCATCAACTTCTTCAACTTTTCTTCCCTTATTTCGAAGCTCCATGGACTGTACTCTGCTACAAATTCCAATACTGCTGGTGATAATGGTCCGGAGGACCAAAACGAATGTTATCGTAAGACGTAGGTAAAACCTAGATTATTATTAACTGTAAAGAAAACACCTATTTAGTTTGATTTCCGTTCAAAGTCTATTTTTATTATTTCAATTACATACGGATGTTTCATAATTTACATGACATTTACATTATTATAATTTGGTGCCCAAATGCTAAATGGTTATAATAATACTTTGGAAACTATTTAAATAAACTTTATCGAGTTATGAAGTGGTAACAAAGGATGAATGGATGAAGGTGAACTCGATCTCGTTAATAAAAGGGGCGATTTTGCAGTGTCAGAGGGGCTCGGAGATTTTTTCTCACAGTAATATCACAAAAGTCCAATATCCTGGCTCCCACTCTAAGTCAACGCTTCTGCGGAGTAGGAAGTCATATCCGGGAAACTGCAAACAATGTGTCCCTCATTTTCGCTTTCTTTTTCGAAGAGAGAATCTTCAGACGAAGAGACAGGAAAGAAATGTGGGGAGAAAAGTGAAGGGGGGAAAGAATGTAATTGGTTGAGGCGAGGAGAAAGGTTTCAGACTTTAATCAACAAGGGTAGTTTGTGGGATTTGAAATGTTGGAAGTCTGGAGACTGAACGAAAAGCGAATGCAAGCGGTGTTGTGTGAAGCGAATGTATAGGAAAAGGGACATACTGAAGATGGAAGTGATAGAAGAGGGGAACTGCTGAGTGATGTTTGGTTTGAAGGCTCGTTAAGGCTGATAAAGTCATTGGTTGGATCTGTTAGAAGTTTGAGAGCTGGGGGAGATTTTCCTTTATCGCTCTTTGTGGACGTACAGTCCTTTGATGGGATATCGATTTCGTTTGCGAACGGGAACCATAGCTAACTCAAACACGGGTTCTGTAAACGTAGGTATCAACTCGTGAGTCTAGATTGGTTTAGAATTTTGAAGAGAAGTGAACGTAATGACAAATTGACACATTTCAACAAACGGCTTTGCTGCTCGTAATATATGACGTTATAATATGTACCTATCTAGAATGATTTCACGTCTTTCTGGGAACTTGAAAAGTGAAAGAAGAAATAAGTGAAAGAAGAAATAAATGGTTGCCTACCTTCAAATTCTGAACTTTTTGAACACAGCCAAATTATTATTATTTTTTTTTTTTAAACCATTTAATATGTTTTGAAGTTCAATTTTTTAATTTATTTGCATCGAATTTATTGTACTTTTTACAATTTTGTGGCACATGGTTCAATGACTTAAGCCAAAAAAAAGTACCTAATACCTATTCAAGAAACACAATAACAATTTATTATTTATAATCCAATGAGCATTGTAACCCTATTTGGATGTTGATTTATTATTAAGTGAGTTAAAATTTGTTTCTATTGATAATATCAACTTGGAAAACATCAATTTTAATACAAAATAATGCTGGTCCAACTGCTTAGAATGGGTAATTTTTGTGGATTTGAATATCCCATTATTGACCTAAGAACCGGATCCCCCAAATAAACATTGTCAGCTCGAAACTCAAAATGGTTTGGACAAAAAGCTGATACAAACAAAATTATTTGACGTCATAGGTGATCGACGCTGGTGGTAGAGACGAACGCGGCGGGAGGACGTTCCAATATGGGGTCAAATAACTCGATTTTGAATTTCTTTAAGTGAAATTTTGAAATTTGTCTGCTTAGCGAATCCAACTTGGTATGGATGGCAGGGTAAGTTTTTTTGCACCTCCATAACACCTAGTTTAAGGAAACACAAGAATCAATCGGGGTCAAATATCTAAATTTTGAATTTATCTAAGTGAAACTTTGAAATTTGTCAGCTTAACGAACCCGACTTGGTATGGATGATAGAGTAGGTTTTTTGTACCTCCATAACACCTAGCTTTGAGGAGACAAAAGAATATAATCAGGGTCAAATAACTCGATTTTGCGGGTTTTGGGCTCAGCTTTGGATTAATCCTACAGGTTAATCCGAGCTGTTCGAGTTGGTAGAGTCTCTCTACTAGGTATACTATTCATAAAATACCTTGGAATTTGGGTTCAAATAACTGATGGTTTTGTTCAGGCTCTTGGACTATTAACACATTTCGTCAGCCCCTCCCTACTGAAACCTAAACTGGTACCACAACCATGATGAAGGCAAGCAGTCGCGTTTCTTTTATCAATCTAATAGCCTCGTTTGATGGTGTTCTGCGCAGATTTACAATTCAAATCTACCAAAAAGAGATTAGCAATCATATTTGCAGGCAAGAGTGTAAACTGGTTGGTGGAAACTTAAATACGATTTTCGGCAATACCTAAATTTGCTTTCATTGTATCAGACAGGAACGATAAAACTGATTGAGGAGTCGGGAGCAAGGTATGGTACCCTATTTCTATTGTCGAAGAAGCCGATTGATAACCGAATAATTCTCAACAACAGAGTTTTTAATATAACCTTTCCCCTGCAAGCCGATAGATTCCCCAACAAAGCAGCCTGATATCAATATTAACGAAATGAATTAATAAATGTATTGCAACTCGCAACACTGAAGACAGGCTGGACGAATTCGTATAATTTTCATTTAATTTATTTAATTACCAAGTAGTTTTATTTGTTTGGTTCATTTATTTCATTTACAGTTCAATTAGAAAATTGTGTTTATGAATCTGTGGAAATATATGGAGCCCTCAGGTCAGCTGAGTCAATCATCAAGCTTGCCGAGATTCAAACAGTGCTCTTTGATTAGGTTAGGAAAATATAAATTCCTCGGATTAGCTTAATGTCAACTGGGGATCAATTTGGATCGGTATATCAACAATTGTCTCTAAACTGCGATAAAAATGTATGTTTTGTAGAAGCTGAGTGAAAGAAAAACGGACGGTAGACCTACGGTTCTACAGTCAGATCATTTAATAATGATTAATTTTACACATTATTAGTTCATTATGGTTACTTAGCAATATTAGTTTATAACTTAACGTAATAAATCAGCTTTCCTTGACACTACAATGGATTCGAGATCATGAGATGTTGTGATAAAATGAGAGCATTCCAAAAAGTGGCTAACGATTTTCCTGCTATGAAAACTAAGGGAGTTACACTTCCCTAGTAACGCATTGGTTGTACGTGAAAATCAATAGAAAAACCCACCGTGACGAGACGCTCGTGACGTTACGAAAACAAATGGAATCGTCCTGTTAATCATTATTAAATGATAAAAACATAGAATTGGTATGATGAAAAAATGCTCGATGTTAACTGGTTTTCATTTACTTCGTGCATGCATGTTGACGTTTTTCTTGTCATGATCTCGTCCACGCTTGCACATATCTCTAGCTCACGTATTTATAGCACGGGAACTATTATAAATTAACAAAATAAACGCAAGTATGCACACCATTAAATTATATAGCAAAAGATCTGTCTAAAATTTTCCAAGGCACTGGGATAATAACTGGTGGACGTCGAAGTTCCCGTGGAGGGGAGCTGCCTTCACTATCGATCATGAGGAGATCAGTATGCGTAGACACGGACGCGTATCACTTGTCCCTAGGGGAAGCTGGCAAGTGATTAGGTGGGTTCTGTGCTCCCAGCCCTTCCTGCTCTGCTCACTCCATCTCCAGGGGAATTAAGCCGATTGTGGGCCTTTTCCTCATCCAAGTCTGAATTCAAAGTTCTCTACTTTTTGTGAGCGGATACCCAGCATTCAGAATATGTAAACCATAACGATTTCTGAAAATTAAGAACTATTCGTTATAGGTACTTAACCAAATCAGAAAACGGAAGGGAGAGATGTTTTAATTTTATGAAAGATCTACAATGTTTGCAATATTCACTATTGATGTTATTCATGAAAAAAAAAAATCAATGACTCAAAAACTATTATTCCCAGTAAATTCATCATCCTATTCTCCAAACCGTGGTAATTTTCAACAAGGTTTGATTCGTACTATTCGGATTTTTGCATGTTTTTAAACCTAGATTTCGGCATGTAAACTAGCTGACATCAATAATCATTTACTGAGTACTAGTGGATGCATATAATAAATTTTCTGGCAGATCCATCATTGAATGTTTGACAGAAACCTACTTATGCATTTTCAATATAGATTTTGATTCGAGTAGATGATAGATTTTTCGAAAACCATGTTCTTTATAAAAAGTCTTTATAAAATCCAATTGTGGGGATGAAGATATGAAACTACCAGAATAACTCCCAACGGAATGGCACCCTTAGTAGTACAAACAAGTCAGCTTGGCTTATGGCAAATGTATGCCCTCGCGGTATAAGGGTCCAGAAAATACCCTAAACCTCGGCAAAAATACAAATGTGGGTGGACTGGAAGAATATTTTATTGGTTTTAGGTTGTATATTGGTTACAAGTAGGTAAGTATATTTGGTTGGAAATATCGGGCCCCAGATCATTTCGCACCACTACAGCAAGAATTTGAGATATGATCCAAAACCATTGTCATTTGGAGCCAAATTTCCTTCGCTACCAAATACTACCAAACACTTTTATAAATTTACTCTCCTGCTATCGCTCAGTTTTAGTATTTTCAGAAGTATTTTCTCTAGAAATGTTTTGGGCCAGTATTGGACGAACATACTGTACAGATGTAGATATATTTGATTTCGAAGAATTCTAACAACGCTTTCGAAAATATCAAGTTTGAAATTTCCTACAACTTCCTACCAACGGACCTATAGAAAATTGAAATATTGAAAAGACGGGTCAAGTCGATCAAGTGTTGATCACGAATGACAAAAAGTAGTAGGTATCTAAGAAAATAAGAGAGTCTTTGATGTACAATAGCAAAAATAGATCAAGAGACAGAGAAGAGGCAATTGAAAATTATTCAGAAGAACGGCTGGAAGATACACTGTAGGGTTAGAGAATATTAAGGAAACTTTGAAAGTGCACACGTATTGAAAAGAATTGATAAAAGGTTGACAGCTGAGGAGTCTTTACAACAAGCGGGAGAACACGCGAGAATGCACTGCATGACGGCAATTTGTCGGGCACCGAGATGCCCTCCGGCCATCATTATATAAGTCGTCGAGGGAAAAATCTCCCCCTGCCCCCCATCAGACCCAAGCCAGACCCTAATTATGTTACCACTAACCAAACAAGCTCACGACACAAGTAGGTATAAACGAAATATTGTCTCTGAACCCTCGTCTAGAGATAAAGTAAGCTTGTAGTACACATACATATTCTTGTCTCAGCGTTACAGCGTAATGATACTTACGTCGCAATTGAGGGCATTATGCATATTTATAAGAATACCTATATAGACATACACAGAATGACCAAACTTGTTCAGAAATCTAAAAAACGTGGAATGCAAGTAGAATTCTTAATATCACTTTCTATCACCATACCTATCGAGTGAGAAATAAATGCAATTTGCGAAAACCAGTACCTATCTCAAAAACGTTCAATATTATCAAGTCTGGTAATTTCTTACTACTCTTACTGAACAAACTTTCAGTCAATCGGGCTAAAATATCAAAATACGAGATTTCAAAAATTGTAAATTAGGTAGTAAAAAAGATCATTTTAAAACGTTTTTTTCGTTAAAAAAACGCAATTTTCTCCCTCATTTTGCAATCTTTTAAAACGTACGACGCCACTTTTGAAACAAAAGTTGAATTTCACGTCAGTTGTTATCATTGCAATTTGCAGGAGCTTACAAGAACAGTTACACAGCTAAAAGGAACATAAACATAATGGAAAAAAAGACTGCCGAAGGGTTGGGGCACACATCATACTATTCCTATTACATGCTCGACTATTAAACATAACTAAATTATAGGATATAACAGTTCCAACTAAAACTGCTAACTTGGATTAGCATCTAATGTGGTAACAAACACCTGCTGCCATGCCAATTGCCCATTTGTGAAGCATGTCCGCCAAGCATCTAAAAATTATAGCCATACCTCCCTATTATGATATGATTTAAAGATCTCTAACTTCCTCTACATTCACTTCTCACTTCTTCTTAATTTTATGTAAGATTTACACAAAGACAAAACCGGTCAGGTACTTTTTTCCCAAAGACAAGACCGTTCAGGTACTTTTTTTCCTAAGACCTACATGGATACCAATAACAATAGGGATATTGGATTGATCTATATTCTGTTTTTAATTTTTACAGTTTTATTTTGTTATGAACATTCTAAATTCACCTTGTTACTATTACGTAAATAGGAGTTACCCAGGCTGTCTTAGATCAGAAGCATGTGCAATGCCTTTATTCTATCTATCGATTTCCGTTTCTCTTCCTTTTAAAGCTCCTACAGATTGTGATTTTCAAATTTAGTCGAACCACAGGTGCTATATAACAGGATATATACTTAGTTAAATTTAAGTTTTCATGTTATAAGAACCCTCTCCTGTTGATGACGTCCCAGTCTAGGTATTGAGACATTATTGTCTATTGTTTGTTGTCCTGGTGATGAAGAAACATTTTCGAAAATCTTTTATCTTTATATATAAATTCCGAACGGTCTTTGAAATTGTGAAGAACTTCGCGGTCCGATTTTAGTGTTAGACTGCTCATTCGAATCAGCACGGCCCCAAGTTTGTTGCAAAAGTGTCGCCGTTCGTCTCTATACCCGCCTTGATCGTGATCTAGGCGGTTCTTATCAACAAGAGTTGTTTATTTGGCTGTGGCGGTAACAACAGTTGCCATCAATTCACGGTAAGTAAGAAACGTAGTGTAGTTACTATACATCTAGGAGAGTTATTTTTGAACGAAGAAATTAAAACTGAAGAACTTAGCGGACTTTATATATAATTCCGAACGGACTTTATATAGAAAACACGGACGCGCAGACTCACACGCTTACAAAGAACTACACCATCATCTTACCATGCCCAAATTCTGAATTCCCCGATTCAACTCTTTGTTTAGTCTCATAGTGGCGAGGACCACCTCAACTGGTGATATTTATTTTATTACATTACTTACATTTTGATCGGTGTGTCCTCTTTTTAAATCATTTAATAAAATCGCCTTAGCTTTGCACCAGGTCACATAAAGGTGAAAATTCCTAGATGCGACTCACGACTGCGACTGCGACTCGCGATTGGCCGCGTCCCACTCCTTCAATGCATTCTTATGGAACAACATTCCTAGGTGCGTTTCCCGGCCGCATGGCCGCATGCGGCTGACGGCCGATGTGCGCGTCTGCGACTCGACTGGTAGGGTGAGCAGTCCAGCCGCACGCCGTCTGCGACTGAGGTATGCAAACCCGCAAGTCTCGCAAACCAAAAAATGTGAAGCACAATTGGATACGGTATGCGCAAACTCTATTTTTTATTATAGCATGTCTACACATTTTCTTCACTGTTCTATTTTGCGTTCAATCATTTCGACTCGTACCTACTTTGTTCTTCAACTAATTCTACACGTCCTTGTTACAATATGTGAGAAAGCTATACTGCTCAGCAATTCTTTCCCAAGTTCCATAGTAGAATATTTTCAAAGAAATAAATTTTTTCGGCTTATATACAAAACTTAGATCCTTTCTCCAAATTATTTGTGCCGTTGGTATGTGCCGAACATTCTGTTCTTTCTGAAATGAGATTACACCTAAGTGACTGACACCGGCCAGGAGTCGATTCTATAACTAATTTCCCATAAAAAGTGTCTCTTAGACATTTTTTTAGAGGCTCCGTTTCCAAGATATTTTACTTTCAAGAGTTTTTTCGTATTTTCGACCTTACGTCGCAAAAACGGCTCTAACTCCACGTCGCAAAAACGGCTCTAACTCCCCCATTTTTGGAGTTTTCTCAAATCTGGAAGAACGTTAAATTTCCTATCTCTCTGATGGAAATCAACAATTTTTTGAATAGGCAAAAAGGGGGAAAAATTAACTTAAAGATGAAAACTTGTCAAATATTGTAAATCTCCCCATTTTTTAACCGCTCATAGGTCCCTGTGATCCAGCGTGTGAATGTTTGCCTGTAAGCCTAAAAGTTACGCCAAAATCTCAGCTTTCCAACGGTGTAATAAATTTTCATTTTACTTTGTTATTCGGGGGAGAAAAGTATATTTGTATGTTAAAAAACGTGCTTTTTCTATGAAATCGAGGGTTTTTCTGAAAAATGACCCCTAAAAAATTACTAGATTGGGGTCGGTTTCTACGTATTTTTTCACGCTGAATCGAATGGTACCTAACATTCGCAGATCTCTCCAAATCCGATATAACCGAATTTTACATTTTAAATATCTAGTTTTGAGTTCATTTGTAATCCTCAGCTTTATGAGTTTTTCAAGTGTAAAACTTGTTAGGTCAAGTGTAAAATTCGGTTATAACGGAGTTGTAGAGATCTGCGAGTGTTGCCATTCGATTCAGCGTATAAAAATACGTAGAAACCGACCTCAAACTCGTATTTTCATAAAAGGTTATTTTTCGAGAAAAACAATATCCGGAAGCGGATGGGGTCGTCCTTCAAATGGCCGGGTATCAGTAAGTTATAAAAGCCTTCATCTTTCCTCGTTCGAAACATGTCAGCGTGGGGTTCCCGGACAATCGTTAAGAATTCATCTTCCTCCTCTTCTTCTAACAGGAGAGCGAGCACTACCTTCTTCACAGACATCTTGAGCCAGACTGACGCAGCGGCCAGCCGTACCTAGGAATGTGACAAGTTTGCGGCCTACGACTGCGTCTGTCGACCAAAAATCGTGAGCCGCAGTCGCAGTCGTGAGTCGCATCTAGGAATTTTCACCTTAAGAGAGAGAGAGAGAGAGAGATATTTTATTTGCCATCACACATGTGCATAACAATTGTCAAATAATAACAAGCTTAAAAATATAATAAAGATAATAAATACATCCGGCTAATAGCCTTTGTCATATTATATTAGTTATGTTATAAATAAATAAAAAACAGTGCCTGAGTACTTTCACAAATATTCCTCGTATAGGCAATCTGAAAAAAAAAAAAAAACTCTCTAAAAAGTCACAAGAAATACTCAAAAAATAAATTTACAAATAAGCTATTTAATGAGGCTCGCAGATTCAAAATAATCGTCAAAACTATAAGGAGCCAAGTTTAATAAAAATTGCTTCAAGCGTCTCCTGAGATTCTGTGGGGGTAATTCACATACGTTTAGTGGAATAGCATTATTAAATTTAAGCCCCACCATTTCGTGGAGTTACGGGTTGTCATTACTCTGTGGAATGGTGAAGGAAGATTGTTCTTACTCGTGGTAGAGTACATGTGAGAGGGAAGTTCATAATTCCGGAGATGCGAGTGAACATACAGGGCGCTCTCTAGAATGTACACCGCTGGCATAGTAAGAATTTGTTTTTTAATAAACTCATGCTTACAATCATCACGATATCCTAGATTGGAAATCGCTCTGACAGCTCTTCTTTGACAGCCAAAGATTATGGTAGAAGCGGTTGAGTGACCCCAACAAAGAATTGAATAGGTAGCACGGCTTTGAAACACGGCATGAAAAGCTGTAAGTAGAGCAAATTCTGGAAGACTGACAGCGAGTTTACGAAGAAGAAAGTTCACACTGTTCAAAGGATTCGGCAAGTTGCTCACAATGGGGTTTCCAATTCAATTTTGGATCAACATCGACTCCCAATATCATTGAAGTGGGCGGATTACCCCCTACACTTGTGAGATCACGCAGTCCAAAAACCATGACTTGGGTCTTTGAATCATTGACAGAGAGACCATTGCCGTTAAACCAACTAGTAATATCAGAAATAGCCTCAGTAATAGAAGACTTGAGTTCAATCAGAGAATTGTTGTTGGAAATAATGGTAGTATCATCTGCAAATAAAACAGTTGGATATGGGATTCTTTGTGGCAAATCATTAATAAAGATGTTGAATAGGATAGGTCCAAGGACAGATCCTTGTGGGACACCATAACGGACGGGTAAGAAAGGAGATAGAGACCCACTGAATCTAACAGCTTGCATTCTATTTTGGAGATAAGATTGAATAAGAGATACAGCAAGACTTGAAAAGTTATAAAGTTTTAATTTTTCCACCAACAAGTCATGGGACACGCAATCGAAAGCTTTGGCAACATCAACGAAAATAGCCGATGAATACTTGCCAGCGTCAAAAGAATCAAGGATCGACTCAGTGAATTCCAGAAGTGCATCACTGGTCGATTTCCCCTGCCTAAAACCAAACTGACGATTCGTAAACAGATTGTTAATTTCAAAAAAATTATTGATCTGGAGTTTCATGACCTTTTCATACACCTTAGAAAAAACGGGAAGTTTAGATATAGGACGGTTGTTTGAAATATCGTCAGGCTTTCCCTTTTTAAAAAGAGGAATAACCTCAGCAACCTTCAAAACTGATGGGAATTTACCAATGGACATAGACTCGTTTATTAAGTGGGTTAGAGGAAAAACGATTGCTAAAGAAACTGATTTAATCATTCTCGTGTTGATTCCATAAGCATCAAAGCTGTTTGTATTATTAAGATTAGATATACAGTCTAAAACTGTAATGGGTTCGACACTGATAAAATCGAATATCGCCGAGTGAGGTAAGTTAACATTGAAACACAAACCGTGGTTTTTAGGTAAATTATTAACAATTCGGTCGGCTACAGAACTGAAATATAAATTAAAATCATTAGCAGAAAAATGAGATGCAACGTCGGCATCATTATTACGTATTTTCCTATTGTCATTTATGAGGTCCCACATTTTCTTAGAGGGGTTAGAAGAAGAAAATATTTTATTGGCATTGGAAGTGGATTTTGCGTGTTTGATAGCCATTTTGTACGAATTACGAGTAGTTAAGTATCGAATTTCTGCCTCAGGATCATTTGTCTCTTCTGAAATATTTTTCAATGAGTTGACCGCATTTCTCAATTTTTCTAGATCATCACTATACCAATCATTAGAGACAAACTCACCACGTGGTGATCCCCGACATTGCTTCAATGGAAACAGCCTCCCAGAAATTTGAGATATAAGAAAGACAAATGACTACCAACGAAAATCAATGTCTACAAAACTATTGTATACAAAGTCCCAATCTACATTAAATAAAATATACTCAAATTTTTGTGAACTATTTGTTGAGATTGGACGGACCATACCAGGCGTGGTCTTCAAATTGTTTTGTGGCAGAGACAGATTAAGAAATACTGCTCTGTGATCAGAAAAACAAACATCATTAATTGCAGTATTCTCAGAATTTAGTGGCGGAAAATTGATAAAAATATTATCAATCGATCTTCTAAAACGAGTTGGTTTGCTAATAAGATATTGGAAATTGAAAGACCCAAATAGATCACAGATAAGAGTGAAATCATTCGTATCCTCAACCGCACATACATTAAAGTCCCCTAAAATGACAACTTTGGAATAACGGAAAATAATGGGTAGTACTTTACTAAACACATCTAAAAAATTCACAAGATTACTACTAGGTGATCTATACACGGAAACTATTACAATACCAGTAATCTCGAAATAAACAGCTACAATTTCACAGATTCCAGGTACAGCAAGAGAGTTTACAGCGTCCAAAGAAACATATGATAAACCTTTTCTTAATAAAATAAGCGCACCACCTTGCTGTTTCATAGGTTTGCAAAAGGCCGGACCCATAGAGAAACCCTCGACTCTCACGAATGGCAATTCCTGTTTCTCAATCCAATGCTCGTTTAATGATATGACTTGAGGTTCCCTCTTTAAAGATCTCAGAAAAGCATCGAGCTGATTGATTTTATTCCTTAGAGAACATATATTAAGGTGCATGCACATGAATTGATCAGTCGGACACGAAGATAGTCGAAGCTGAACATGTTGGTCAGGTGGAGAAGTAGCGTCATTCAATATTGCAGTAGTTTGACAGCCTGGTGCGGTTCCAATAAAAAAGAAGACGAATTCTGACTGCATCCAACTGTTTAATCCAAAACCAACAACGAGTCACAGTAGGACCGATGACCCTTGTTTACATCTTCACCAGCCGTACTATCAATTATAGTATTTTGAATGATAAAAAAATCAAGAATTTGGGCAATATCATGCAAAAGCAGCTTTCTTCCCTGTAGGTTCAAAATAGAGCCCAAAGTGAATTTCGTAGGTGGATAACTGAAAATGTCCACAATATGTAAGTTGGACATAGATTCTTCCAAGGTTTCAAACCCACAAATACATTGAAAGAGCAGGTGCTTCTTTTCGATACGGTACAAAGTATTAGAGACCGAAAAATTACATACAATGAAATTAACGATGGGAAAATCTTCAATGAGATATTCCAGAGATGATAAATTATCATTCATTGTTGTGACTGAAGAAAAAAAGTCAGCGTCAAAGTTGAGAATCACGAATTGAATTGAAGACGAATTCGATAGAGTCTCACGAGTAGATTTCAAACGAATATATGCACTGCTGTTATTCAATATGAGACTTAAACTTCGTAATTTATACTTGGAAAGACGATCATTTAGTTTCAGTGAGATCCCACGGAAATCAACTCCTCCAACCAGTAATACATTTGGGGATGAAGAGAGGCATGTCGTCAATGGAATAGGAACTATGGTAGTCACCTTCGTTTCCGGCGAACGCTTATCAAAAGGAAATCGAGACGCCATAGGAGTTGACTGCTTAAATACATTAATTTAAGTTACAAATACGAAATGTTAGTAGATAAACTACTCAATCTCAATCTTAGATTATTATTTTCTAATGAGAGCTCATCAATTTTCAGTTTCATAACATAAATATCATCTTTCAATTTAGAAGTCTGAACATTTAAATTATTTGTAGCAGAATCCAGCTCCTTTTCATTCTCCTGAAGTTTGGTAATAACAGCATCACGCTGCACTAAAAGGGTATTTATGCGTCCTTTAAGCGAATCTTCATTCAGTATACAATCGCATTCAAGGTCTGTCTGAGTGGACACGGAGACAACAGATTTTATAACGGGTAGCTTGATCACTTTTTGTTGTGCTGACGATGTATTTGACTTGGGAGTTATAACAGGTTTCGTTTGTTTTGGAGATGGAGTTATAGAAGCTTTTGGTATAGCACCAGTTGATCGAAGTTTCATAGGCAGAGGCATATCTTTTGACTATCAGTAAATAAAAAACAGAATCGCCTTGTGAATGACCCGATTTGGCAAGTATCAGGATGGAAAGGTCAGCGAAAGAACGATTGTTTACAATTGAGAAGTGGGAAACGGTGGGGATCAAATGGATAGGATAACGACGCATGCGCTAATCACTCGAACGGTTGGCATCTGTGAAGTCAGAGTCGATAGTTAAAACCCGCGTGGGGAACTTCAAGAATGCACAACTAAGTAGGTATACAACTCACCGAACCAAGAATGAATATAGTGGAAGGAAACCGGCGAATCCGGTAGCACACCAAGATTCAGCGAGATCAGAACACTATTTACCGGTTAAAACCAAACAAATTTATAGAGCGATGCGTACGTGTGAAGCCGCCACGACTGACTAGGTAGGATAACGCCGCGAATAGGTAGGACTTATATCGTTACTATAATGTGCTGAGCTCCTGTTAGGTACTAGATTAGGGCTTTCCAAGCCCTAACAGGCCTCTAGTATAAAAGTAACAGTATAAAATAGTAATAATAGTACTTAACAGTATAAAATCAAATTTTTTCACGAAGGATTCTCATGATCCAACAGGGTAGATATAGGTATGTACATCGTTTCATGCCGAAACCTCCCATCATTGTGAAAACCATAGAAATTATTCTTGTTACTCACAAGGATTTAAGGATGCGCAGCAGCGAGTGTTATGCGATTGTCATGAAACTCATATGGAGTAATAAGATCTTCATTTCCCATCCACCTTCCGAATTTGAGCGAGAAAATACTGCTTGATGGATTTTACGTTTGCGCATGCTCATGGAATTGACAGAGGATCATTTTCAGCCTAACCCGCACATTCCCCAGAAATTTCATCAAAAACTGATGCAAATTGTGGAAATTGTGCTCTTCACAAGGAACAAGCATTCGCACATGCGCACCAGCTTCTAATAATACAATAGTTTTGAAATTGAGTAATCAAAATCTGAAGGAACCTACCTAACTGTAGAAATTAATTATAGACCCACACAGACGGATTGACACACGCAATACCAAATTCGTTCAGAATGGTCTGAAACGTAAAATGTGAGTGAGGATTTTGATTTGGTGGACAATCGTTTTCCGTCTTCCTAAAGTGAAAACAATACTCCCGCTACCTGTAGATCCGAAAGCAAAATTATATTTTCGGAAAACTGAAAAATCAGGAACGCGCGAGCAAAACCTCTATCATTTTGTCAATTTTTCAAACCTTCTTCTGAATCTTTGTTTTCCAACGGTGTACTAAATGTTATTTATCGATTTAGCTAAGAAATAATTGGTGGTTTCAAGGGTTAGGTGTTGACTTCCTTATAATTTTCTAGGTAGTCGAATGAGGACACTCCTAAGCCTTCCTGAAAAAATAAAGTCGATTTTCATAGAAATCACAAAAAAAAGAAACAAAAAATAATAATAATAAATTCCTGAGTCCTAAAAATTATTCTAACTCTGAAAAATTTTTGTGATGAAGCAAAAAACGCTCAGGGGAAAAGATCTGAGGGATTGTGTAGTTATCTCATTTCATCTGCACCACCATGGAATGCTGGTCATGATTTTTTTCCCCCTGATAGTGTGCATAATTTACACACCATGATAGGTTCTTGATTTTTCCATCGATCTATTTCAATACTCTCAATCACGTCAAGCACGGAAAGGTACTTGTGACCTACACTCATTGGCTTCAACAGTCAGCAAGTGGGAGAAGTATTTTTAAAAATGAGATACCAACAGTAGAAAAGTTAATTGTCAGGGTTGTAATCTGAGAGGTAAGGGAGACCCCTATCCTAATGCCGCTATGGCAGACTCCCCGATTATCTGGGTAATTGGAGGCTGTCAGAGGAGGAGGCACCTCCTCCCCTCCAGCTAAATTGGTGGCCACCCAAAACTCCTTTTCACCGCCAATCCACTAACATTATTAATGATCTTGGGAAAACATACTATAAACATTTCTTCCGTGTTTAGGCAAACCTGCCTACATATTTTTGGTTCGTTAATCATCTTACTTTTAAGCTGGCAAAAAAATCCATGCATGCATGGGCTATTTATTACCTTCACTTGCAACAAAATGAAAAATAAATTAATAAACACTTGCAAATAGCAATAATCATTAATGTTAGAGACTAGAACTTGAAATGAACAACTTAGAACTTAGAACTTAAAAAGAACAACAATATTCAAATATCCCCGTAGGGGGGGATTGTTGTGTTGGAGGCTATTTTCCAGAAGTTGTGTGAAGCCAACCTCAAGTTGAACATCAAGAAGTGAGAGTTCTTCAGGGAAACAGTGACATACCTGGGACTCTTGGTAACCCCAGAAGGAATTTGCACAGACCCACAGAAAGTGGAGGCCATTGTGAAATGAGCCATTCCTACATCCACCACAAAGCTAAGGTCGTTCGTTGGGATGTGCTCGTATTGCCGGCAGTTTATACCTCACATGGCCGAAACCATGAAGCCCCTCTACCAGGCAGAGAACCTACTTCAGCAAGTGCCTAAGCCGCCTCCAACGGAATTATTGGGTGACCAGGAAGGAGTTGCTGGCAGACATTGAGATCATTTTGAGTCCTATGGCCTGAAGGCGAGCAGTTACATCAATCAGTGTATTAGACAGGCCTGCATCGAGACGTCGAAGAGTGATACGAAACCTGCCACAACTGTGGAAGCCCATGTGGAGGAGGCCGGCGTGAACAAGCCCCACTTTGCCAGTATCTCAGTGGGAGTCTCTTTCAAAGAGCAGGGATGGATATAGTAGGGCCCTGGCCAATGAATGCATGGGGCAATTGGTACATTCTGACTGTGGTTGACTACTTCACAAAGTGGCCAGAAGCCATAACTATTCCTGATCAGAAGGCAGAAACTAAATGTTCAGGTAGTTTATTCCCAACAGTACCTTGGAGGTATTATAGGACCAATTGATTCGAAAAAATAATTTGTCCGCCAGAAGGACGAAAAGTGGGTAGACAGTACAATAAGATTTTCCCATGCTGCAAAAAAGAGCCCCCAAGCAGTCCATGCAACATTCCCGAATCCCTACAATTTGAATGGGTCTTCACGCAAAGCGTCGTTGAAGGATGTACGGCAGAGTATGGATCTCTTTGTCACATCATCCGGCGGGAACTCATGCCAGCCATATTGGGACGAGAAGTGAGTGACCCAGAAGCCGAATTAATGAGCTTACCAGTGAGGTTTGGAGGACCGGGCATTCAGAATCCTCCTGATTCCCCTGCATGACCCCTGCATACTATACGACGGTTAAATCCACTGAAAAACTGACTGACTCAATTTATACTGGTCAACCCCTAGTATATGAAACACATTGTTACAAGATTTCTGAAGGAAGAGAAAAATCGAATAGAGAGGGGGAAACGGGTCAAAAAAGTTCTCATGTGATTGGGCATCGCAATGGCTTTCGATACTCCCAACAGCATTGGACAACCTCGATTTGTCAGCAATACAATATCGGGATGCCCTACCTAGCACTGAGATATGCCAACACGCCAATTAATTTGCCGCTAAGCTGTGATGGATTTGGATCCCTTTTTGATGTATTCACGTGCGTTCAACTGCAAAAAAAAGGACTTGTGAAGAGAGGACATGACGAAGTGCGAGACACAATTGTCGGATTAGCAGACCTAGCATGGAGAGGAGTGACCATTGAACAAATAATGGAAGAAGCGCTTTATGGAAACCCCACACTAGTTGCAGACATCAAAGTAAATCACATCAAATGGGGCCTGGGAGAGTCGGAGGCCGGCGTTCTTTGACAATCGCATTATAAATGCTGACGCCCACTCTTACCTTCTCAAAGTCTAGCCACATACCTCCCATACCGCCCCACAAGCAAAGCATATAAAGTAGGATCATGCAGCATAAGACCTACGGGGCTCATTTACACCACAAATTTGCTTTTGTAATAGAGCACTCCATAAAGAGTTTCAGGTGTTCCTCAAACGACTATCTAACAAGCTCTCAGAGAAGTGTAATCGACCGTACTCTCCAATTCTCGGATGGGTACGAGTAAAGACCCGATTCGCAGTAAGAGCAGTGTCACTTCGGTTACGGAGTTCCAGGCGAACATAGCGGTCGTTGCGAATGGAGTATGGAGCGGCTATTCCAGTACAACACGAATAAAAATTTTGAAGTCCATCGAATTTCATCAAAATCCTACCCTTGTTCCCTTGTAGAAAAATTGTGATTCATTCCTATTTAATGTAGTAAATACTCCGTTAATTTTAAAAAATTTTTATGGGATTCATCCCTATTTTTCAGGGAATAAAAACTGACTATACTCGTACCTACACCCACTTGCCAAACGTACCTGGAGGTGTTATAAGGGCCTAAGGGCATTCAACAGCTGTCCACAGGTACAACTCCCACAACTGTCCATTGATACAGCTTTCCGCCATTTTGGTTGGTTTCATTTTCATAACCAGTTTTCAATTTTCAATCATGACTGGAACTCTTTTTTAGTAGGTAATGGATTAATTATGGTTGATTTTGATGGAAATTTCTGGGATTGTGCGGGTACGCCCTTAGATGGTTTCTTATAAATTTCATTGTCGTCGAATCAATAACTACCTGTGGGCTTGCTTAAATGTGAATTTCTTTTATTGACGATTTTTCATGATCTCTCTGTCCAATTTTGTTATAACTGGGGGGGGTGGGTATCTTCAAGGAAGGTACCTTATGAGTTTTATTGCTACTGTTTGAGTACCTAATGACTATTGCGCATGCGCGCAAGATAGATTGGTTGATATAGCCGGGGAGCTTGGGCTTCATGAATAACTTTTCCAATTACGAATATAATAAATGAAAGAAATAGGTAGGTTAGTACCTAGGTGATGAAATTTCTGATTCCGTCCATAGTTTCAAAAGCGATAGGCATGAAATGTATGGATATCTCTAGATTGGATGTCTTGAGAAACAATCAAAGTTTTCTAGATTAAATTAATAATAAGGAAATTGTCTCTAATAACTGAGATTATTTACATAAAACAAATTGAATCTAAAAGTAAAAGTTCTTTTTCTTTAGACAGACTTTAACAATTATGGAACGACTGCATCCTATTCCAAATGGGAGATTTCAATAATTATGAACAATTATAAAAGTCTCCCATGTCTTTCAGAGTAACGAGGCTTCAAATCTATAATTACGTTTGATCGGAAGTATAATCTGTGGTTCTTGAAATCAACGTGTGGAGCGGACGTAGTACCCCTTGTGGAATCCCCCCCCCCCCCCCAAATGAGATAGGAGAAGGGGGGAGGGCTGTCCATTCCGGTTTGTACTAACCCATCATTAGTTCCTCCTTTATCGTGATGAGCTTGGTAAACATTGATTGGCCAAAAAGTAAAAAGCTTCACTCTAACTGGCTAAGAGACGAGGTTGATAAAAAAAGAAAATTTCTTTGTTTATTCAAGAGGCCAATAAACTGGCAGGTCTGTGGGGTATTAAACTACCCCTTCCACGAGTTAAGACGGATTTACTAACTGAACCGCCCCGGGGTACAGCGTAGAATGGACGGAAAGGAAAGAGGGAGAGGTATAAGTGGTTACCCATTATGAGCTGGCTGGACTCCCATCAGTCTTTGTTTTCTCAAGACTTCAACGCTGTTTTATTCTTTTCATCATGAGAAAAAAGTGTAACCGACGACGACTCGTCATTTTTCATTAGGTACTACTTATTTTTATGGTTGTCTTCTGCACTCGCACTGGCATCGCCTTGATTAAAAACTAAGTTATACTTACTAGGGGATACTGGGATAAATAGATCCATGGGGTAAATAGGGCCTATCCAGTTTTGAATCCCTGAAGGACTTGCAGCTGTATGAAAACAGATGTATAAAAACAGCAGAATCAGAAAAATTGCTAAACATTCAAAATCTGTTTTGAATAGTAGAATATGATATAGAACGAGTTTATTAGCCATGAAATAGATGGTTAACATTTTTTTTGCACTCAAAGTGCTCAAATTCCAAACAATGTATCATAATAGAATACTTTACGCAAATTCGCTCATACGATCATGCTGCATGACTGGAACTTTGTAGATATTTTGGTTTTTTTTAGCGCATTTTTGAAAATTTGGCCAATTTATTGTGGCCAAAAATTGTTGGCCAACGAACTCATCATTTTAATTGGAAAGCTTGATTTTTCGGCGAAGGAACGGAATTTTGGTTTATTATTTTCAATAGGTAATGAACCTTTGTAATCGAAGAAAAAAAAAAAATTTACCCCCCCCCCCCCCCCCCTCAAAATTTTTTGGATTCCATCCGCCGTCCGAAGCTTTTCTCAAAAGCCAAACTTTAAGAAAGTTGGCTTACAAATCATTCATCGGCCGCGGATGTGCCGTCAACATCGTATTCGATCAACACTAAAGGGTAGAACCTAAGGACTGAAATATTCAAAAATCGAGATCTTGAAATCTTTCTATGTAACAGTAGTGAATTTTTTGAATTTCATTTATAGGTATCTGCCCAAAGAATCGAACGAAATCACCCCGGTCGCTATGCGTTTATTCGTTTGTATTCCTTAAGGGCTGAAACATCGACAAGAAAAAAATACATCAATGCGGGGTGAATCGAAAGCAGTAAAACATCAAAACTCTGAAAATTATTACACAAAGGTTTATTATTCTGGTATTACCCTTCTACGCAGATCATTGGTCTATAATTATTATTAAGCCCCATGTATATCTAGTAAATGATCAAAACTTGGCGCATTGCGCCTCCCAAAAGAGTTCACACCTTTACAGCTCAGGACCCCACAATTTTACGGTTTATAGTAGGTGAATGTTGAAAAATTTTCTAAAAATTTCAAAACAACAAAAATTGGTAAAACGGCAGGTCCAAAAGGAAAGAAATTAGCCTCAGATGCCCCATCAGCTATTCAGTGATCCGAACCTCCGAACCTCGTAATTGTTTTTGAAGTGTCCCGAACGAGCTCCATTAAATTTCAGTAACGTCATTCGATTAGGAATGAAATTAGCCTCGGATGTTCCGATGCTGATCAGAATAACACGAGAACTGAGAATATTGCAGCAATATAAAATAACCAGGTGACTCAGAAAGAGAAACGCTGAGACCACCGAAAACCTTCAACGACCCTCTGTTTGCGCGCAAATTGAAAAGACAACACTTTTTGATCAAACTCTACATGCATATATCAAAAAGCGTTGAACTCAAGGAATTTCAAAGCGAATTTCCATGAAGGAAATTTTTGATTCATTGCAATAGCTTCATTTTCTTAGAAAATTGGCTGTGACGTTCCGACCTTGGTAGATTCGGATGTAAGTAATTAACCTTCTGTTGTTGGAATAGAATTAATAATTTAATTAAGAGTAATTCCTAAGTATTTACTAATCAATAATTTAATAAATTAAATAATTGAAGTAGGTGATTACCAACTTACGCTTCACAAGCCCAATAGGATACAGAAGTTATAATAAACTCGATTTCGGGAAGTCTATTGGAATTTTATTATCAGCTGATACAATTGTCAGTTTTCAAGGCGATTTTTGGGGAACTTGGCAATATGTCGACACATAAACTGGTCGACACCTCCTGTCGCCATATTTCCACACCAGGTGTTGAAGAACGTCGATAACGCACATCTTTGAAACTGGTCGACGGATTTATGTCGAAAAATTTGAGATCCGTTTTTCGCTGTATTTCAACAACAGGAGTTGAACATGAGCTAAAAACACCCCTCTTGAAACTGGTCGACTGCTAAACGACGACAAAAGGGTTGTTTGGCCACTACCTGTCCTCAGCCTTGGTCCCATGGGGTCTTTCAATCCGAGGATTAAATGAAAAGTCACATATACGTTTCTAAACTGTTATGTGATCGTGTTATGAGACCACGAAACTATACACTTCATTCTGATCTACACATCCAACTAATCTGCATTTTTACTAAGGGATTGACTACTTGATGTTATGTATTTTTGAGATGCGAGCTTGCGAGCATCCAGCACCAAACTATAGGTACACTTCATTCTAACCTACATGTCAGGTATACGAAGGATGTCGATGTAAATATGTCGACGTATCCCCATGGTTGACTTGGACGACCTTTTTCAACAAGGGGTGTTGAAAGTTGTCGACTAGTCGCTGTATTTTTGTGTCGCCATATTTCCAATGCCTGTGAAATCGACATTGGTCAACCCTTGGTGTTGAAAGATGTCGACACGGCTTCTTGCCCGTTTGTCGACCAGTTTATGTGTCGACATATTGCCCCCCATCCGATTTTTGATATGTTTTACTTGATACGATTCACTCCCGTGTTGATGTCTTTTTTTCTTGTCGATGTTCTATCCCTTAGGGAAAGCAAACGAATAAACGCATAGCGATCGGGGTGGTTTCTTTGAATTCTTTGGGCGGATAGGTAGGTACCTAAAGATGAAACTCAAAAAATCATTACTGTTACATAGAAAGATTTAAAGATCTCGATTTTTGAATATTTTGGCCCTTAGGTTTTACCCTTTAGTGTTGATCGAACGCGATGGAATACAATCTAAGATCTATTTGAAAACTGAGCGTTTGAAAAAAATTCTCCACGACGAACATTTGATCAGAAACAAACTCTAAAATCGACTTCTGAATTACTGACCATCTTATGCGAGACACCCTGTTTAAGATCCCGTAATGTAATTTCTCCGGAACACAAGGATCGGAATACCTCTATCGTGGAATATCTAAATAGAAATACTAATGATCTTTTAGAAAGTATCCCCAATATGTGAATAGGTTCTATCCCAAATTCAACGATTCGACATAACCACGAAACTCTCAGTGTTCGACATAGTTTTAGGACAGTCAAAAGCAAATGAAACAAGAAGAAGAATTTAACTAACCTTCCATGTCACGAAGGAGCGTCTCTGGAAAACGCGATCTACTGGAGTGGGTACCAACCGAGCAGTTCTAACCAAATATCAGTTAACAATTAACAGTTTACTATTAACCAAATAACAGTTTACTATTACAATGTCTTTGACGTGAACCTACTGTTCCTCAGACGTACTCCGATCGATCTCAAGTCGTTCTACAAAAGAACGGATTGCAGCGCTACTAGCGGATTCTTTAGACAACAGCTCAACATCAATGGTTCTCCCGATCCTTTCCTCATTGCTGTTCTTGAGTTTTGCTTTTTCGGTTTCATTTATAATGAGATTGATTTAATTTTCTTTAGTATTTCGAATTAATTATGACTTATAGTGTATACCAAGTTTCTCGCATTTGGAAAGATCGGTAATGTTATTACGATACCTACAGTACCTCAAACGTTTTAACGTCAACTTCCTTCTTTACTGTGACGTCAGGCCCGATGTGTAGAGAAACTTGATAAGTACCTACCAGCAATGCAGATACAAGTCGTTTAGGAAGGTAGTTTTTCTGCCACGTGCATTTTATAATAAATTTTGCAGCCTTACCTTACAAAAGGAGATGTTACCTAATTGAATTTCTCCGTTCTAAAGCTCCTCAATCTCGGGAAGAAGTTGCTTAGAGTTAATCGACTGCTTCACTGTCTCTATGTTCTAACCATATTGAATCATGGGAAGAAAGAAATCTAAGAACAACCAATCATCGAATGTACCTGTCGTAGGAAACGCCAACGGTGATTCATCGGATTCAAATGAGCAGAACGAGAAAAACGGTGAGAAATAACATGCTTACGTCCATGAATGTGCCTAATTATCTATTTCCTAGTTGGTTCCAGAATTGGTACGTCGCAGAGAAAATTTAGGTTACTGATAGATGCCTATTAAGTTCTGATGAAATAAGTTGGTACCTACACATTTGAGGAAGATAGGGAATACCTATTCTAAAAACGAAATGTTGAATGAAATCTGAATTTTACTTTCACGACATCCCAACTGAAGTTATTTATAAGTAACATAGTTCCGACATTTTTCTCTGGAACTCCTCAAAACATTATAACCTCTTTGAGAATCAGAGAAAAGCTTATAAGTATATGATATGTTTATCTGTCAGTTCCTAACTGGTGAAGGCATTGTGACCTGCATTCAGGAAGATGATGGACAATTTCTGTTTCCACGGGTTGAATTTCTTTCCCTATCTTCTTAGGAAGAAGCCACTCTAGACCATCAAATCACTTTCCAAATCGTAGACATTGAAAGGAAACAAAAAGACGAATGGACAATTCAATCGGTTCATTCACTAGCCCCCTCCCCTCCTCTTCTCCCTCTCATAGGTGAGTTTGTGGATCGTGATTCACGCTTCCCTCTTCACTGTAGGCCCCCACGAATCATGATCCGCGAATTCACCTATGAGAGGGGAAGGGGCCGTGAACGGCCCAGTCTCGCATCAGCCTGACACTGCCCTATCCCCGGTCCGTTTACACTTCTAAATCCTGAGAGAGAGACCTATATGAGATTTATTAATATGATGTCCTAATGATATCACTGACGAGGCCGGTACACCAAAAGCGCTAGAATACCTACTTGAATAAAAATTACAGGGAAGAGCCAATACCTTTCCTCCCCTCAACCCCCTACAAGTATAAGGTGATTGGCGAAACCATGAATAGATATGAAAAGTGCTTTTGAAATAGATGATGTGATGGATTTCATACGTAATCGTACAATACTCGTATAAACAAATCAACGCAGCAGAAGCGATTGAGGTGTTTGAAGGTTTCCAGCAATGGTTTCCTCAAAGACTTCCAGTGTATGTAGTGTAACGGAAGAGGGAAGTAGTTTGTCAACATCTTCAAAATATCTGTCGGAAATAAATGTATTTTTGAATAATTCTCACAACTAACTACTTTAAAACGTTTTTATACCTCAATATTGTTGATCAGATAAGATATTTTCACGAGTTTTAAAGTTTGTAGGAAACATTCAGTTAGAAGCAGTGAAGAAGATGGTGGAGGGTGGGGCAGCGGCGGACGGTTGCAAAGTAGTTCAAAAGCTCACTATCCCTCTCTACCGCTAAAACTCTTTCCATCCTCAAAATGATGGCTGCCAGCCATTTTGAAACCTTTGTAATCACTCATGAATAAGCTAGGTTTTGATGAAATGATTTCCAATAAGTTATTTTCTAAATTTCAAATTGGCTTCCAACCTGGTCATAGTTGTACTACTCTCCTATCCAAGCTTATTTTATAGTATTCATTAAGGTTTTGATAACGGTCTATTTATTAGCTCTATTTGATTTCAACAAGAATTTGGATCAGTTAATCATGAGCTATTTCTTTTAAAACTTCAACACTTCTTTGGATTTGAAGAAACTTTCATAAATATGGTTAGTTCATATCTCTCTAACAGATCCCAGTACGTTTCAACTAATGACAAATGTTCTGTTGTCTCACCTTTGACCTTTGGTGTTCCACAAGGCTCTATTACGGGATCCATACTGTTTGCCATTTTCATCAATGACATACCGTCTTCTTTTGTCAACTATATTTGCAGATGACGTCCAGTCTTTCATTCAATCACCAACTTCCGGTTTGCATGAGGTTGCTGAGTTTCTTATTGATTGTATAAAAAGTGTTGTTAGTTGAGCCCATAATAATATGATATTTATTTACCCTAATAAAACTCGATTCGTCATCCTTTCTAAAGAATCTTGTCAAGTCCCCCACCAGATCTTGAGATCGATGGTCACTCTATAGAGCCTATATCAAGTGTTCGTGATCTAAGGATTTTCCTTGATGTATAGTTGACTTGGGATCAGCAGGTTTCTAACATATTAAGAAAGATTTATTATTGTTCGCTTTACATTTTATGCCTTAAGAATTTCACTCCTACAGGTTTATAATTGGCATTAGCCCAATTATTGTTATACCTTCATTTCACTTACTGCTGAGAAATTGTTTCACAAAATTTATTGTCTTAATAGCTCCATAGATTGGAAATTCGCGTCAACTCCATAGCCAGATATGTATTTGAAAAAGCCGATTACATCACTGAATTTTCAGAAAAATTAATCGGTTGTTCTTTGGTGAATTATTTTAAATTTCGAATATGTATCTTTATATTTAGATTTTTGTGTGGCGAGGGCCCTGCCACACCAGAATACCTATAGGCAAACTCCACGCCTTGAACGTATTCCTCCATCGAACTGTCTTCTTGGGTACTTCCCATTGACATTCGTCATTGCCTTCATTTTTCTGCCTTCCTCTTGTCAGCTGAGTTGCATTTTAGTGCTCAACTTCTTCACTTATTCTTACCCACCACACTATTTTTATTATGTTTATATATACATATATATATATATATATATATATATATATATATATATATATATATATATATATATATATATATATATCGTTGAAGGGTGAAAACTCGATACTGAAATGAATGAAATGACGTCGCCCTTCGCTCCTTCTATAAGACCACCTAGAGAAGGGGGGGGGGGGGGTCCAGACCCTTCAACTGCGCAGTTTCTATTGCGTTCGTTTACCAGCACGCCTCCGCTCGATCCTTCTAGGCCGGATCTCTACTTGCGAAGGGTTCAGACGCCCTTCATCTAAAGCAATATAGGCTCTACTTTAGTCATCTAATGAAAGAATATTTAAAATGTAATAGAACGAATTTATACGCATATGAATGCAAAATAGGCCTGACCACTATATATATATATGTATATATATATATATATATATATATATATATATATATATATATGTATATATATATATAATTAGTAGTTTTTCACTTTGTGAAGATTTGATTTTTAATTCTATTATAATTTTATTTCTTTTCACTTTTGAAACGATCACAAGGTTTATGTGTAAACATTAATATTTTGTTTGTCAATAAATCTTCTACAACACAAAACTCCATGTTGTTGCTGATATGCTGATACATTTATGTTATTTCAGCTCCATCTGTGAACTGCCTGCACATAGCAAAGTCAGTTGATTTCAACCAAGTTGTGAAAGGACTGAAAAACGGAGAAGATCTCAAGAAAAATTTTTGCCCCGTTTGTGTAAAAGAAAGTAAAGGACTCAAGGTAAAAACATTTGCATTTCATCTTGGAGTAAAGGGCTCACAGATATTTGAGTGAGAATAAATTATTTCCATTGAAGCCTAGCAGTTTTAGAACACTAAAGTATCGATCGAGAAACAGTTTGATGCATGATTTCAGCATTCAAGAGAAGTCCTGAGCTTTAAATTCCTTTAGCTATGCATACGATTATGTAATTTTTAGATGCATCCGCATAGGTTGGGACGTAGAAGATCATAAACTTTGGTATCACCAAAAATTCTTTGTGTGCCAGGAGTCTCGGTCTTGCGAAGTCCATGTTGTATTTGATTTAGAAAGTGATGAAGTGAAACTGATATATTGTAGTCCAGAAGCCAAGACCAAAAATGGAAGTTCACTACAAGGTTTGAGATTAAAATTCCTAGACAAAGCCTGAGTGTGCGTATACACTCACACTCATCCAAGTAATAAGTCACCCTTCACTTACTAGTATGGATTCATAGTTAAGTGCAGTGGTTCACTTGGCAGTTGGGCACACTTGGATTATCAAAGTTTGACGGTGAGCTTGGGGGAGACTAAATGGCAGCTTTGACAGTATAATGTTAAAGAAGTTTCCCTGGTATGCGGAGAAAGAGACAGGGAATTCGCATGGCCGATAACAGTTCTGAAAGGTTACTCTTTACCTTGAGTTTTTAGCGAATCTAAGTAGAAAATAAAGCTATTGCAACGGCTTGGAAAATTTTTAAATCAAAATTTTTGAAAAATTTCTTCATTGAAATCCGTTTTGAGGCATTCTGAAACGAATCCTAGAGTTTTAACACTTTTTCATGTATATATATATATATATATATATATATATATATATATATATATATATATATGCATATATATATATATATATATATATATATATATATATATATATATATATATGTGCATTTAATATATATATATATATGTGTGTGTGTGTGTGTGTGGTGTGTGCTGTGGTGTGTGTGTGTGTGTGTGTGTGTGTCATTCCAGACGATAACTCTTCTTAGGATTGAGATCAAAATTCCGTTCTTGCGCCGAAAAATCAAGCTTTCCATACGAAAGGATGAGTTCGTTGGCCAGCACTTTTTGAGCACATTAAATTGGTCAAATTTCAAAAAATGAACTTAAAAAAATCACTAAAAATTGCTAAAAATAGTTAAAGTTGTATTTTTTAATTTAATATTGCTCAAATAAAGTGTATTAACGATAAAATATAACTTGAAAAATGTATGTACAAAATTATGCTGAAAAATGTATTTAAATTTTATTATTATTGGCTAAAAAATCGATAAAAACTGCAAAAAAAAGCTAAAAATCTAAAACCTCTTTTTGAATAGCAGATTATTATTTAGAATACGTTTTTTGCCATAAGATTAATAGCACTCAAAAAGCTCAAATTTCAAAACAATTTAACATAACATAATACAATACGATAATTTACGAAAATTCGCTCATACGATCATGCTGCATGACTGGAACTTTTCTGGTTTCCTTGTTCTTAGGTGTGCTGAGAATTTTTGTATTGAGTTGTGACGAAAAAGAATTGAGCTAAAGGCAAATGCGACAGTTTTGGAAGGGAGATTACTTTTAAAATGATAAGAGTAATAGCTGTGAGCCTGTTGGTCAAAAGTAAGACGTGAGGGCTTGGGAGAGCATCAAGCAATCACGTTTTTTGCTTCATGCATTTGTTTTCTTGGCATACTCATTGTGCTATCCTCATAAACGGAATTTACCTACCACCATTTCATTCCACAAACCAAACGCATAGAATCGAATTGCGATTAGTACTTTCAGCTATTGGGGTAGTGATTAAGGAGTTTAAGGTCAGGCTTCAGAGAATCCATGCGTATTTCCTACCGACTATACAATTCTATGTAATTAGCTGTGTTGGTTAAAAAAATTTAAGATCCTTCCACAGAATAAGGAACTTGCACCCATCCGAAATTCAGCCTGAAACCTTTATTATCTATAGATACCTCCGATTTACAAATATATAATGAAACACAGAAACAAATTTTTTATTCTCATAACTGAAATCGAATTTAAAAATCAAGAGAAGCCAGCAACTGAGAACACTCCATGATTGGCTAACTTGTTTGTGATGTCACGATTTCCTGACCCCGATTGAGTATGTTCGTTTCCAAATCAAAATTTAATTATTACTTATTATACTTCTAGCAAAATAAAAATAAGAAATGTTTCACCATTTATTAATAAAATGTGTGCAAGTTTCCCCCCATTCGGTCTTATTATACGTTTTCGAGTTCGATATTCTAGGGAAAGGAAATCATCAACCACTCACCTCAAGGCTAATCAATCAAACCCTTCCTGCCTCTGGACTTTCTCTGTACTCACTGGTTGTTCGGGTTATTTAAAATAAAATAAAATCATTTATACAGTCAAGATTTTTGAATAGTAATTACGGAAACTAAATTCAAACTGAACACTTGCATTGTGTAAAGTAAACGTTCATGTTAACACAAACTGAAATTGTTAATTAAATTTCTCCAACGCTGTATTTGATTACTCTGATGGTCTCATCGATGACTGATCTGACCTGTGGATTTGCTAGCCAGGTGCTAAATCCGTGATAGGCCTTTACCGTCTCAACAATCGCTTGACGAATTAACAGTGTTGATATGGTGAGTGTGTTGATTGCTAGGAATAAAGAAGTCTGTGGTATAGACTGCATGTTGCACTCATCGTGAGTGAGCCAATCCTCAGCTGGCCCCTCGAGCTCTTCAACGGCTTCAAACATTAACCTGGTGTAAATAGAACGCTCTTTCCATGTCACAGTATTTAAACATTGAATTTCGTCTTCAATCGGTTTAGAAACCTGATTTATTTCCGAATGTTCAACTTTTATTTGGCTGAGAAACCATTCAGCCAATCCCCAAGTCAGCATGGCTGCTGACACAAAAAATACGGTACTTCTCCGCGACACAATCATCAGATCAAACACTTGTTAACACTGCTCCAAAATTGTATATGTATAAAAATGAATCATTTTACCCAGTATTGTCGTTTTCCAGTGAACCGTTGAACGTGATAACTAGTTTCTGCTGGACTCGGGTTTTATGGCTCAGTTTTCAGCATTTATGGCTTTGTATCGATTGTATTCGATTATAAAATGTTCCAGGGGAGCGATCTCTTCGTGTGTTTGAAATGTGGAACCAAGGCATGTTGTAAGGAGCATTCCAAAGCTCACTTTGACATCCCTCGGTCGGACCTCCACTCCCTCGCATTTGATTTTACATCCAAGACATTATGGTTAGTGATTCAATTTATTAGTTCATGTTGGTTATTACGAGTATGCTGTAATTACGTACGAGTAATGCTTCGTTTGTAATAAGATACTACTCGTAGGCTATATCCTTCAAATGTCGTTTTCATAAATCTTTGTACTGTTTTGATGGCTGTAGCAGTACCAACCTGGAGTTGTAGAAATCCTGAGTGAATTCAAACAAATATTTAAGTTTTCCTCTATGAATGTAAATATACCAAATTCATTGTTTCTATTTGTTCCGTTGTTAATCTTATATTCTTACTTAGAGATGAAGAAAATCCCGTTCCCGTTTTCTTACTGGATCAGAAGATACCTTTTGTTGGTGATGGGATTGTGCTTCCAAAATCAATGCAAGCTAGGGAATCGGAAAAGCAATTTTTTTCTTGCGTTCCGGCCATATTTTCCCCTACACTGTTCTCTGGAGTTATATTTTACATTCCAACTGTTTTGTAATTTCACACAACCCAATAACTATGTGTGATAAGATTACGTTAAAATTTGTTACATTGCAAAAACTGGTAGGAATCCTCACCAACATCATAGCTTCAATAGGAACCTGCTACCTGCTTCTCATATCCAATGTACCCTCTTCATTTTGAAAATTTAGTGGCCGGGGGGGGGGGGGGGGGGGGGGGGGTTTAACACTTTCTGTACCTGTACAGCACTGTGACAGATTCTGGAGGAGATCTAGGCAAGAGACCCTGGCTCACTGCACAATCGAAAGGGTCTCCCTTATAGGCTGGAAAATTATAAAGAAATTTGTTGAATTGAGCAATGAATTCCGAGATATGGAGCAACCATAAAATTCCCGATTTATTAAGTTTTCTTTCTACAGAAGCTTTACGCAGTCGGTTACTCAAATTGGGAACGTGGGTAACATTAGGTTAAATTTTAACATGAAAAATAAATGTTCAATGTTGTTTTTAGTTTTTATGGTGGGGGTAAAAGTTCCAGAAATCATAATTTGAAAGCATCTTGTGCGATGCTTTATTCTAGTTTCTCATCCTGCATCCAAAAACGTGTTGGATATGACATTTTCATGGTGTCCCGAGAAACGGAAGTATGACATAATATGATTTTATATGGGAATTATGTGTTTTTTATTTTAAAGTAATAACAAAATGCAATATTGCGGTTTTCAGAGTATTTTGAGGGAATGATATGCTTTACAGTAAAATGAAGATAATGACAACTTCGTACTAACCTGAAGAAATTATTCATAGTAAAGTTAAGTTCAGAACAAATCTTATCAACATGTTTTCAGATTAGGTCAACACCTAATCTGACTCTTATTTGAGGGTTGAAAGTTTGTCCAGACTAATTGCATAACTTTTCTTTCGCCTTTCGGATGGGTGAGAAATTAATCACGTTGAGCCCTCGTCCATATGAACAAACATTTTTAAGGCGATTAATAACTACAACAATCAAATGTTCAGAATATTTTTATAATTGTATTCCTTGGTGTGGTGTTTCAGGTGTTACAGTTGCTCGAGCGAAATCAATGAAAAGGAAGCTAAAAATAAGAAACTTTCCACATGTATCACTTCTCTAAACAGACAGCTATCTACATTTACTAAGGAGAAGTCTGTTAGTGGTAAATTTATTAATAAAAGTAAGCATACACTTTCTTTGTAACCTGTAAACTGCAGAAAGACTGAATGATGTGCAGCTTTCCATCAGGTTTCTAAGCCTTGGTTCTGAATAGTTTAGGTCATATTTTATTAGTTTTCAGATATTTATAAATCTAATCACTCCTAAATGTAGGCTTTAGAAGACGACAAAGATTCCTGATTTTTGAAAGTTTTGATCCCAGAAGAACCTTTAAAACCATTCGTTGATGGTATAGTATGGATATGTTCAATATTTATTTTATTTTATTTTTATTTTTTTCACCAGATGATGCAATTAATGAAATCGAAGATGACTCGAGTTTGCAGAATGGAAAGAAGGGCAAAAGAAGTCAACAGAAAAATAAACCTGGAATTAATAACCAATCATATTTGTCTTCATTGCCTGTCAGGGTAAGGTTTGAAGTTTGACTGTGATAGAAAGTGACCCCAAGTTTGACTGTGATAATAAGTGACCCCAGTTCGTAACTCTTTTCTTGTTGTGTTCTCACCACCAGTGGGTTCAGTAACTTTCTGCTCTAAATTCAAGAAATTGTCCAGCGTGTTCTCCCACCAAGGATCAGTTTCTGAACTTAAACTCGTTTGTAAGCATAGGAGCTCATTGGAAGCGAATATGTTCATGTTCAATTCGTTGAATGCTTTTTGTTCCACACATTGGGGGGGGGGGGGGGGGTTCAGAATGAAAACTCCTTCAAGGTGCCTGGGACAAAGCTTATTTTATGTGCAGTGGTTGGCTGAAGCTAGTTCGAATTAAGGTTGACTAACCCTAACCAGGGGGCTTCATCCAATCTCAGCACATTTACCCATCTAGGGGTATGTTCAAATTGACAAATTCCTTCAATGAATTTTAATGTGAAGGTAATTTTCTTATACATGATAATTTCTCATTGCATTCTCATAACGATGGATAGCACTTCCCAAACCTAGGAATTCAATATATTTCATTAACTTGTTTACTCTAGGGCTTATCGAATTTGGGGAATACTTGCTACTTCAACTCAGTTATGCAGTGTTTAGCAAGAACTCAACCATTGCTGAAGGAACTGAAAGAAATGGATCACAGGGTTGATGTGAGAATTGAACTCAATGGAGGGGAGTCACTGGTGAGTTGATAATACCTTTTATTTTCACCATAATGGTTCCTTACCACTAATCATCAGAACTAAAGTCGGTATATATATCAAAGCCTCATGTGTAAATGATCGATCATCATTAGGAATTTCACCTCTTAGTGTATCATTTACAACTCAATCAGCGGTGAAGATGAATTTGGTTTAGTCAAACACTTATTGACAAATGGAGTGAGTCTCTGTCCACATTTGTCCGTATTAGCCTAGTCTGTGGGCCACAGATTTGGAGTCATTGACTTGAAATTTGTTAGGTAGACTCCTTAGACACCGGGAATATGATGTATAGTTTTTGGTGCCAGTTTGACATGATGTGGCAGTGATATCGTCGATGATGTCAAACGAAGAACCTCAGAATTACGTGTTCGTAACGGATTTTGATATTTTTTGTCGTCTTTCGATTGAGACGACTTTCATAGACAATGTGATAGTCAACAATCATCGACATTAACGGTCATACACATCTTAAAACAAAGTTGGTAGGTATCAATGCCAATATTGAGAAGGCAGGTTCTTTGTAATTAACTACTCTGATCTAGAAAATAACTATTTGAAAAGGTGGGGGAGGCACACTTCAGAAACCATTTCACATGGTATGACTAGTATGATCTGTATAGATGCCTACTTCTATTTACCATAGCTAATCTACCTTTTAGCCTACTCACCCATTCTGGTTTCTGTTCTCGGCAATCTAGGATTGCTTGATTTATCACTTACCTACTTCATAAAGTAAGCTGTAAAATGAAGCCAAACTTTTACTCCTTGATCTCCAAGACATGGCAAGATGATTGTTGACGTTAGTGTGACTGTTGGCTGTTCATCTCATTTGGTTCTCCTTGTATACATGTAAAAATCACAGGAAGAGGTTAGCATCTGCACTTGCTTGCTCTAGATACTTCTCTACACAACAAAGGGAAAAAATGTACGGGAAAAACCAAAATCCTCTAGAGACCTCATTTTACCAAGACACTTCCAGTTTAGCAACTGCTGAGCCTGGAGGTGGACCTCGTCTTTATTCGACCCCCAATTCAGTCAAGGACTTCGAGAAAATGTGATGTGCAGGGAAACTCTCTCTCACTTGAAACAGTTCGATTAATTGGGCTCGATTGCCAAGTGGTTCAGATTACGACTTTTCCCTGAAGCTTGAATTCTGTCAAGGTATCCATACTTTTTATTTTGGCAAACTGCTGGTTAGAAGTAACAAAATATTTGCTTACTCGACTACTTTCATGCTCAAAATCAAGTTTTCTATCCTTATTTGGTTTATCACTTGTGCTCTTATCTCCAAGGGTAAATTACATCCATATCATTTTTATTGTATAGATCCGTGACCTATGTAAGAATATATGGAGAAACACATCACTACATTCATCTTTATTATATAGGTGCTCCATTCAGTGCCGGGGTGGATATTCGGACACCCTTTGTTTCAACATAGAGTCTAAAGGCTAAACATAGAAGAACCTGGAACAGGCTTTTACCTCTGGTTTCGATAGTAGAGGCTCCCTATCAAATTGCAACATCTTAGAGTGAAAAGGAGAGAATCGAGCTTACTGAGCTGATCTGGATGGAGTCCATCATTTCATTCGATTCTTATCCCTGTTAAATTTGAGTGTCCTAGGGTGAACAGGAAAGAATTTACCTCACTCAGCTTTTCAGGAAACAGCCCATCATTTTATTTGTCTCTTGACAAGAGAGGAGCTAGCTCACTCAGCTGGTCTGATTGAACCTGTCGTTTTGTTCAAATGTCAACTTCCTAGAATGAACTGTTTTGGCGCTACTTTCGTGACACATTTTGGTATCTCAAAACAGCCTCTTTTTTCCAATAGTTCTTAGCAAAAGCGTGTTCCACGCTAAAATAACAGTTGGATTGGTGGGTGGTTGTTTATTCATATTCATCATGTTTCTAGATCACTGATTGATTGATGCGCTACTTCTTACTGAAGATGTTTAACTAAAATTTTCCCCCAAATATGTCAAATATTCTGAACTTTCTTTGTTTCATTTCATTTTTTGTTTGTTTTTACTGCAGGAA
The DNA here is from genome assembly GCA_030762985.1 of Adelphocoris suturalis. Taxonomy (NCBI): domain Eukaryota; kingdom Metazoa; phylum Arthropoda; class Insecta; order Hemiptera; family Miridae; genus Adelphocoris; species Adelphocoris suturalis. The sequence goes on from CM061046.1 coordinate 37,822,694, forward strand.
GGATGTCTGGAAAATTGGGACCCCATGACTGAGTGCTTATACGAAACTTTGAATGCACTTCTCACTCCAGGCCCCGTCTATGTTCCATCGAAATTCCTTGGCTTCGTTAGGAAGAGGCATGAACAGTTTGAAGGCTTTGACCAACATGATTCACATGAACTTCTGCGTCACACCTTGGACTCAATTAAAATGAATGATCTCAAAGCAAGTGTCAATATTTAGTTGTAGGTCCTGGAAAGTCGGTACCATTTCAAATCTGTTTCGATTAACACATTGACTCTTGGTTGCTTTACTATGAGTCATACAATTATTTATTCATTTTACTTTTCTTGAATGTTCTAGTTTCTACATAAATTGTTATACCATTCAGTAACAATTATCATTGAAATCTTTCCCCCACACCATGATAACTAAGGTCTTCCCCCACAAAAAACGCTGCAAATTATTACACAAAGGTTTATTATTTCTGTATTATAGTACAGTCTTCATAGAAGCCGGTTTACTTATGCAGCAGCATGTTTCACATTGTAAGCGGTGACTTTTCAGAAAAAAACCGCAGCTACCAGAGTTTACACTTCCCTACTTTGGCTACCCTGTGCCTCCCCTCGCTCCACCATCTTGTGAGATGTGGAATTTCTCGTCACTGAGTATGTTCACCTCCGCGCAACTTGTTTCGCTCCCGAGCGTACAGCTTTTACTTTAAAATTTTCATTACAGAATTTCAGTTTTATTTTGGTTTATTTTCAATAACGAACTTTTGTAATCGACCAAGAAAAAACATTTTCAACTCCTGAAAATTTTTTGGTTTACTTTTCAAGATGCTTAGAATCCAAAAATCGAATTAGAAAAAATCCGTCCATCTGCTGTCTGTGGCTTTTCCCCTAAAATACTAGACCAAACTATATGAAACTTGTGTTGAAAATCACATTTGGGGTCTAGATGGTCCTAGAAGCCCGGCATCAATTTTTATCTACCCTAAAGGGCTGTATTAAAGGGCTAAACATTAAAAAAAAAAAAAAAAAATCGAGATCCTGAAAACTTTCCAAGTAACAGTTATAATTTTTTGCTTGTCAATGATACATTTAATCCCAAAGAATCGATTAAAAATACCCGCAACGCTATAGTTCGCTTTCCCTAAGGGCTTGAACATCGAAAAAAAAAAAAACCTTTGAATTTCTAGGCGCAAGAAGATAGAGAAATCACGCGCTGCTAGCGGATCTATTGAATTGACCATCAAGATACTGAAATACATAAATATCGCCTTGTAAATATCAGCTGATATATAATGCCAATATTGGAATTATCAGGTGATATGGTTCCTATGGAATTTATTATAACATTGCGAAATCGAGTTAATGAACTATTGTCCGTGCGATGTACCTACTGGTGAAGTATTGGTACCTAAATGCTAAATTTCATCTCTTAAATTGCTCCCAAGTCTACCTATAGGTAGCAGAAGCATTGTTTTCACTTTCGAAAGATTTTTTTTTTTTTTTTTTTTTTTTTTTTTTTTTTTTTTTTTTTTTGCAGTGGTAAATTTTCCTTTTGCGTTTTAACTATGCTGAACAACTTTCGCTCCGCGTCTTTCTCTCTCTATCTCTGTGTGTGTGTATCTGTGTGTCTATGTCCGCAAATCCTTGTAACAAGCGTAATTTCCACAATATTTAACCGGTTCATATGAAATTTTCGTGGTATGTGCGGGTTAGGGTGAAGATGGTCCCATATGAGTTTCGTTGTTCGAAATTCCATCTCAGGTGCCTGAATAATTGGCCCTCCACGCGCGGTGAACCACCTTCGCTTTTCGGAACTGGATCAAGAATATTAGAATTTGAAATTTCCCGAGTATCATGATCACCATCATCGAGAAAATCGTCAAAACAATCGTCTTTGAGTTGATCCAAAAAGTTTGTTGAACGAGCTTCAATTTCAATGTCAATCACATCACTCCCTAACTCACTGTCACTCCCGGTTATTATTTCTTTAGGAATTTCTTCATCCGTCCACCTGCAGTGGTCCATGGTGAGGAATAAGAAAGTACAAGTATGGAAACAGGTATGAGTAAAATTATGACTAAGACCGAATGCGGGCAAAACAAAGCAGTGACCAAGTCAACGTTTTTCCTGATATTTTGATGTGAATAAAAACTCTCCACAACGTCTTTGATCTCAGCGCATTCTATTAGATACTAGACGTAAATGTTAGTTACAATGCCTCTCAATGGATGGCATGAGAGTCGATAGAATGGAGGGAAATTCGAAAACGCCAAAATACGTCAGCAGGCGTTACGGAGCACTTGATGGCCGACGTATTAATACGTCGTTAGGCGTTACGGAGGACATCTGTGCCGACGTATTAATATGGCGGCCGTCGCGAAAGGGTTAATAATTACAGACCAATGATCTGCATAGAAGGGCTATCTGTCTCAGAAATGATAAACTCGACTGCCATTATAAAAACTCGCAATTTATCAGAAACAGATAAATACTGGAAAACTTTTTTGCAAGAAATGAAGGAAAACACGATTCTAGGGGAGAGCTCGGAACATGCAACACGGTGAAAACACGATGCGGGGAACCGTCCTCCCAAGATGGCGGGGGACGGGAAGGGACGCAAGGCAGCCAATGGTGGAGAGCTAAAACTCTGTTTTTGTTTGAAAAATCGTGCCTTCGCGGGTTTTTTCGAATCATTTTCTTTAAAAATTCACCGCAACTATGTGTACACACGAGAGCAACATTAGTAAACAGTCTTCTACGAAAACCGTTCTACAATTTAAGTTAGCGCATTTTTGAAAAATGGAATTGGTAGGGGACAATCTACAGCCTAACCCGCGCACATTCCAAGAAAATTGCATTAAATCGGATGAAAACTAGAAACTGCTTGCTTCTGTGATTACACTTTTGCTCATGCGTAGGAGCTACTAATGATGCAATCATGTTGAAATTGATGTGGAATGATTAAATAGTCGCCCCCAACTATCCACTAAGTTTGAGTGGGCTCGAACGACTAGGGCGTCACAAAACAGTGCTTGGAGTAATGATTTGAGAAAGATGAACTTGATAGGAGAACATCAACAGCGTAATCCGCACATTCCCTGGCAGTTTCATCAAAATAGGATGTAAGCTGTTGAAATTAGGCTTGTTGAAATGTATACGGGGTTTATCAAATCGTCTTCTCCCATGTATATTTCGAATTTGAGCGAGATCGGACGACAGGGTGTAAGAAAATGATGCTTCGCTAAATATAAGTTTGCGCATGCGCTGAGTGAAGTATTGATTTGAGAACAACGAAACTGATAGGGGACCATCTCCACCCTAATCCTTACTCTCTATAAACATTTCATAAAAATCCGATAAAAATTGTGGAAATTAAGCTTGTTATAAGGATTTGCGCACACACGACGGACGCTCAGACACACACTGACAGACATGGATCAAAAGTTGTTCAAAATGTTCTCAAACGTAAGATGCGAGTGGAAATGTTGATTTCGGGGACAAATTAATATTTAATCTCCCTAAAGAGAAAACAACGCTTCCACTATCTATAATAAACCCAGTTGTCGGAAATGAAAATTCCAAAAAAAAACTGAAGTTAGTGAAAAACGTTGTCTATTTCCACGAAAAATAAAGAGTAGCAACAAGTTATTGTTTGCTACTGATGATGGCCTAACCGTCGAAATCGATTTAACAGTGTAACTCTTTATTTTTCGTGGAAATAGACAACGTTTTTCACTAACTTCCGTTTTTAAATGGGTTTTCACAACTTCGTCGCGAGTGATTTAGTTCGTAATGAAAATTCCATTGGAATTATATAAACTGATATCAGGCGATATTCGCTATATTCCACCAGTTATGATTCGCTTCCGTGTTTTTTTTTTTTTTTTTTCCAAAGTTTTAGCTCTGAGGGATAGCAAATGAATGAACGTACAGCGACCTGGGTGGTTTCATCCGATTCTTAAGGAAGATATCTATAAATGAGGCCCCCCAAAAAAACATTACTGTTACCTTAAAAGTTTTGAGGTCTCCATGTTTTGGAGAAAAGCTCTGGACGCGGGCAGACAGATTTTTTTATTCAATTTTTGAATCCTACGCATCTTGAAACGTAAACCAACAAATGGGGGGGGGGGGGGGGGGGGGGGATTTATTTATTTTTTCCAATTATTATAAAGGTTTATTATTGAAAATGATAAACACCGAAAGGAGTTCCTCAAACATTGTGCTCACAAAATAGGAAAACATAAAATTGTTGCCTACTTGTTAGAGAGTTCCTAAACGATAAGACAATTGGAATAAGGTGCTTGGGGATTTTATCATATGGGGCGAGCCACAGCGGATGGTAACCTGATAAAGTCACGAGGGCAGAATTAGCATTTCATCTTAAAGTGACGCTACTTATCTTCAAGTAACGCTGAACCACCAAGGGGATTTCCCCCCCTATCCCGTGTGTTCAGTTTTCAGCATTGTTACGTTTCCTAGTTCTTTTCTTATTCACAAAAAGGTTTCGCAATGGCAGATTTTGAAAATTTATGAACAAGAAAATTAATATAATTTTCATGAATACCAACAAGAAATGAATATCACTGTTATCGAAGTGTAAGGTTACTCTGCGATAGGGAGGAAGAGACGAGGTAGGTTGGTTCGGGATAAAGTGTCTTAAGTTTAGGTGAAATAAATTTGCCTTATCGGAAATGAGGCGCCTCATCTGCCCGCACATGCGCAGTAGTGCTTCCTGTTCACGATAAGGCGCCTCATCTCTATCTCCCTATCGCTTTAGGAACTCTCTCTATTTCCTTTGATTATTCATTATTATTTTAATGGGAACTTTATGATGACACAATTGTATTGGTTGATTGTTTTGTTTTTACATTGACAGAGGTACAGAAGGTTGATGCTGGCAAAGAAAGGACTGAGCGCCAAAGTAGACCGGAAGCAAGTACCCCCGGAAGTGACGAAGCAGTTGAAGGAGCTTGAACACAAAGTCACCCAAGTTCAAAGTTTCATCCCTCAAAAAACTTTCAAGGGGAAGCTAGTGTCAACGGTTAAATGTCAAGAATGCAACCATAGCTCTGAACACATCGAAGAATTTCTCGACCTCTCGCTCCCAGTACTTGCTGACAAAGTAAATATTGATATTAATTATTAAACGATAAATCTATGAATATTGAAATTTAAAAGTTCTAGTCATGCAGCATGATCATATGAGCGAATTTTCGTAAATTATCGTGCTATATTATTAGGTTTAAAATTCAGGGTTTTGAGTGAAAATAAATTGTCAACTACCAATTTTATGCCAAAAAACTCGTTCTAAATAATATTCTGCAATTCAAAAAAGATTTTGAATTTTTAGTTTTTTTCTTCATTTTTCATCTATTGGTTGACAAATATTAATCAAATTCAGTACATTTTTCAGCACATTTCTGCATAAATTATTTCATGTTCTAGTTCATCGTTGAGACTCCTATCTTATTAATCTCACAGCCATATCAGGAGGTAGTGATTTATGAACTTAGTGGTGCTAGGTTGGTTAAACTGAGTTTTTGAGTTCTATAACGCTCCATAATTTATTAATTAATATTTTGTATGTAGTATTTGTATTATTAAGAAAATGTTTTTCATTCTGCCGTCATAACATTTGCCACCACACACCAGAATCGATTCGATTTTAAACTTTTTGCTTTTTTTCGTCCAAATTAAATTTTCGAGGAGGACTATTCCAATTATATGTGATGAAATATCTGGGGGTTGTGAGGATTAGGTCCTTTAAACACTTCATCGCCATCAGAACAACAGGAGTGGTCATGTTGGCTATTTGTCTTCAGCTGATAGCCAAAAATCTTCTTGAAACTGGAAAATTATTCAAGTTTAGTTCACAGGTGATTTGTTATAAATTTAATCACTAATGGATCTATCACTATCTACAGCATATGCTGTAACGTAAATTCGTAATCAGAAGCAAAACACTAAAACTTTGATTTTTTTTTTTTTTTTTTGGAATTGGGCAGAGCAGAAACTATTCTATTTTTGTCTTCGCCGTTTTGGACTGTTAGTACTACTGTATATATTCATATATAACATAATTACTTCCAATACTTTGACTAATCATTTTGTCGCTAAGAGTATGTCTATATTCCTACATTACGATAAAGAGGCAACTATTTTGCCCACCTAACTTAGTAAGTTATTAAATTATATATCTCTTGAGGTTTTCCTCTACAGCTGGGGTTTCTTGAAGAAGTGAACCTTACGTGTTGCGAAATTCTCTCTTGTTTGATAATCGATACTCCATCTATACCCATCCATGTTTTTGTACGTTTTAAAGCCACACCCACCCGTTGCAAAGAGGAAAACTGGTCATGTTGCTGAGCCTCTACTTGAACAAAAATCAAGGTGGGAGAAGAGAATGATGAGGCGCACCTCAAAATTGAATGGTGAAAACAAGAAGGCCTGCGAAGAGCAAGGTGACTGTAATCTGGTTGTTGATGAAGTGGCAGTTGAAGCACAGGAAGCCTTGGATTTCCGACGTAAGTAAAACTGTAACACGTTCGTTCTGTCGTTCGTTATGTCACAGTTCGAAGCAGCTTCCATCTCATTATAATACATTGAAGGGAGCCATAAGCCAGTGTATGTTTCTATGCAAGTATATTTCTTTTTCGAAGGGAGTTATTCTCCACCTCATAGAAAATATAAAACAATGGATGTATTTTTGAGCATTCCTAATGTTTTATATGAAGTGTAGAAAAATAGTGTACATTTTGAAAAACTGTTCTAACTTATGAATCTATCAAAGTTTGTACAAAATTAGTTTCAGGCGATACATTTTTATTATATTTTGTGTAGGAAACCCAAATTGTAAAATTTTAAACTTCTAGGATTGATTCTAAAACTTATTTGCTGAATAAAAATTCGGACATGGGGTTGAGATTTTCTAGGTTTGAACGAGAAAATATTCGTCAAAGTGCTAAGTAATTCAATTTTCTTTTAATTAGTACGAAAGAAGGGCAGAATACGATGTCAAAAGCATCCACTCGGTTACTCTAAGGCCAGGTATCTAGAACGGGTGGCAGGGGATACCCCTGCATAAGTTGGTAATAAGGCGTAACTAGAATGGAGGTTATCTCTCAAACCCTGGGTACTCCTGCAGGGGTACCTATGCTGGAAAGCTCTTGGATAAGGCCATAGGAAAATCAAGGCTCACGTGAAAATAATTGACCGGCAGTTTGAGTGATGCTAATGTCGGTGCGTAAATAAAACTGCGAGTGTTGCCACCTCTCAATCAGTTTACCGGCCCTCCAATAACGAAATTTTCATCTGGAGAAGGTAAAACTGCTTGCTAATACCAGGGGCACCTGTCCTAACCCTGCCTTGTGTTTCAGTTACGCTTCGTAGATACCCTCTGCCTCGACTATACCTCCCAAGGCGGCTGCAGCCCGCGATTTCGTCATGTAGATACTCAGCCGCCGGCCGCGCCGCGATGTGAAAGAGAGTTTTCTCAGGGAGGAGCGGCCGCATACCTAGGCTCCAGTTTCGATTTCGATCATGTCGAGCGAGAATATTCTTGTGGCCCTTTAATTGGCTGAGGAGGACGAAGAGGAGGAATTATTGTTGATGAGCAGGGAGCCTCACGCACCCATGTTTTCAACTCGAACAGAAGAGGGCTTTTTCAACATTTTCATCGACTGCTACCTGAAAAATTATGAACAACGGTTCAGATCTTTCTTTCTGCTGAACTTCAAACATTTTATGAGCATGAAGCTCATTCATGGTTCATTCCTTGTTGGTTTACGGTGTAGTGGCATGGAATTCAACATTTGAATCAAAAGTAAATCCCCTAGCAATCACTCAGAAAAGCCTAATTAAAATTTTGCTGAAAAAAACCGATCAGATTCCCGACTTCGTCAATTTGAAGGAGTTCGCAGTGCTGGATTTAAGAAAATTTGCAGAAAAAACTACTTTGATATTTATTTATAAGGAGTTCTGTAGTGGTAAGCTCAAAAGGAACCTCAGTATTACGAGGGCTGCTGAGGAGATCACCCTGCTTACGTCGAGAATGAACACTGCTATGGGACAGAGGTTGAATTCATTTTGGGGGAGTCTTTCGTTTTAAGGCCGTATAACACTTGCATTTTTTTCGCATTTTAAACGCTGAAACGTGAAGAAGGCAAAGTGCTTTTTTTCAAGGTCAGCTGTGGATGTTGAGGAGGAATAAGTGCAAACACAGGGCATTCTGGTGGAATACATTTTTATTAAATCTGTCAGGTTAGGGCTCCTAGGGGTTTTTCATTGAATTGTAACCTCCCCAAGGGTTATGTTTAGCATTTTCCTTGCGTCAAGGTAAAAATTAGAACGGGTTCTAATTTTCCCAAGTGAGTTTAAAAACGCTCCGCCAGGATGCGCAATGGTCGAAAAAGCTGACCTTGGAAAATAGCACTTCTTCTTCTTCACGTTTAAGCATTAAAAACGCAGAAAAAATGCTAGTGTGATACGGCCTTTAATTCTCTCCCATCCTCCTTGAAGGGGAAACAGGTTTCGTTACTTGTATTTAAAAATAAATTGACAACTTATTTCATTTCAACCCTTTAAGTATGCCTTTTGGAATTTCAAATCATGTATTCGACCAATTTCATTGAAGTACAATTTCGTTTCCGTGGTAGATTTTCAATGTATTTCTGTTTTTCATCGATATCCCGGTAAATTTTGATGGTTATTTTATTTTATATTTTTTGAATATATATATATATATATATATATATATATATATATATATATATATATATATATGTATGTGTGTGTGTGTGTGTGTGTGTGTGTGTGTGTGTGTGTGGGTGTGTGTGTGTGTGTGTGTGTGTGTGTGTGTATATATATATATATTTTATTTATTTATTAATTTTTTTTTTTTTTTTTTGTAATAGAGTACAGTAAAATAGAGAACCCCATTGCGGGTCTGCATACCCTAGTCGCGAAGTCGCGCGGCTAGACTGCTCCCTCGACCATTCGGGTCGCAGCCGCGGCAACTGCCATGTAGCGGTTTTCAAGCCCATGTAGCCGCCGAGGCCGGCCGCCGTTGGCGAAATCGGGGAAATCGGTTTCATCTAAATACACTGAAGGCGTGGAGAGCGTCTGGTCATGGGCCGCAGCCGCCGGCCGCAGACGCGTCAGAGAAATTCCACCTTTAGGGCCGGTTTCACCATCAATCCCTAACCATGGTTAAAGTAGATCATTATTTTACGGAACCAGAGTTTTAAACGTTGATTTAAAACATAAGGGTTTCACCAACGTAATCAACGGTTACTAAGTTATCAGTAAACATCGATTTACAGCATTTCCGTGAAACGTTTGAAGTTTAAACGTTGATTTAGACTATATCAAGGAGACATTTGCCCGCAAAATGGGGGTTATAACGAGATTATAGTGAGGGAACAGCTGTTACCATCCTGAAATCTTCAATGCTTCAATCTTTATTAATCCATTCTGATAGCATAATGTCTTACAAACTCGTAGGGGTAGTCCTTTACTGCCCTATTATTTCGAAACTAGTGTAGCGATGATAATGTATGGGTTTCTTCAAGAATTCTGGATTTGAGTTTGAAGTAAAAACCGCGAAATTTCGAACCACTGGAATACTCCATCCAAACGCGACTTTGATTCGCCTCCATTGGAAATTTCGGGAGTCGGTCTCCTAAAAAGCAGTGGTTGGTATCCGATGGATTTTATAACTGTAGCTACTGCAGAAGCCGAGATTCCAATGTTATTTCGACCCAAAGAGTGCAGGACACAGGTTATAATTGTCTCGTAATATATTATTGTCAAGTTGCATAACTAGGTATTTTTATGTTTGTATCTCCCATCACTCCAATGACAACAGCCAACGACACCATTTAGGCACCTTGTGTAATTTCAGTAATGAGCCATTGGCTATTTTATAACACTATTTTACAACTGTATTTGTACATTCCATGTACGTACCTATATCCCTACCCATGACTTGTGTATTCGATGCCATCATCAATTTGTTTGAGGACTGACAAAACAGTAGTTTTTGAAAGTAGGTACCTCCACAGGAAATCGATTTCATTGAAATTGAAATCCACCGTACTCTCTCTGATCCAACGAGGACGGTGAATTGTAAAGTCTTCATATTATCCTCAAAAACGAATGCTCTAATCAATCCTCTGTTGCTATTTTCGTGTGTGTAGGAAGACGTAGGAAATAACTAGGAAAATGTAGCCAATTAGATGGGAAAACGTAGCAAAAAAGGATTTCGGTTATGTAAACAAAGATGGCTAAAAGAGCTAACTCGTTGATTTGAATGCTAACCACCCAAATTCGGCTGGTTAGTTTTGAGTGTTGATTTGGCGCATTTGATCATTGATTTATCCGAACCGGAGTTGGTGAAACCGAATATCGTTGTTTAACAGCTTAGATCTTCAGTTTAATGAGTAAACGTTGATGGTAGTAACTTTGGTGGTTTAGTCAACTAGAACCAGAGTTATAGGTGTTAAACAAAAAATATGTTGTCTCTTGATTTTCACGTACAACCAATGCGTTGCTAGGGAAGTCTAACTTCCTTAGTTTTCATAGCAGGAAAATCGTTCGCCACTTTTTGGAATGCTCTCATTTTATCACATCTCATGTTCCCTAAGCCGCTGTAGTGTGAAGGAAAGTTGATTTATTTCGCTACGTTATAAACTAATGTTGCTAAGCGACCATAATGAATTAATGATGCGAAAAGAAGGCACTACATGGTAGGTACTATTGAGTATTAGGTACTTGTAAGCATTAGGTAGTAGCAATACATAGACCTCTTATTGGCTCCTAAAGCTGATTTCTATAGTGTTTAATCTCTGAAGCTGAAATTTGAAACGGAGCCTGTATGAGACAGCTAGGATAGAATTCCAACGTACGGAACCACCATAATCTGCTGAGGTTCCAAATATTATACTATTCGTCCTATGATGCTAAAACTTTAAACTGAGTCTGTTGACCATTGACGTTTAACAAAGAAGAAATGACTGTGAAGCGTATTTCTACCGCACATGATGGTGTTGAAGATATTTGTGCAACCACCATTGATAGTAAACAGACTCTTCTTGTACCTCTCTATATCACACCAGGTAACTACATCCATTTGTGACATTTGACACTTCTTTGCATTGAACTTGATGGCATACTTGATTACATATCAAAAGCAGTATTTTTGAAATTGTAATAGACTTGTGATAGGAGGCTATAAAGTTGTAATAGGAGGCTGAAATTTGGAGTTGATCATCTGCAGACCTGCTGTGTACGATTGTCAAAGTGAGGACCCACCATGATCAGCTGAGTGAGCTCGGGAGCTCATTTCGCTCCTTATAAACCTATGAGGGTAAACTTTGGTATGGAGCCTCTATAGGCCTGCTGTGTACGATTGACAAAGTGAGGAACCACTCAGATCAACTGGATGAGTTCGGGAGCTCATTTCTCTCATAATAAACGGAGGAAACTGAAATTATGTATTTAGCAACAATACCTCGAGAGAAAAAATGATACATGATTTTTATTTATTAGGTGCTACATAAAATCGATTTTTTTTTTTTTTTCTTTTCAATTAACTCAGGCATTTTTTTCAGCAACAGCTGATCCGATTTACTTTTTTTTCCCCTCAGATGGTTTAGGAGAATAGATCCTTTTGGGAAATTTTTCACTTTAAAGTTGATGAAAGACTGATTTGAAGTTGACAAAAAAGTGACATCTTTCACAGCACCTGGAAACTTTTCCTTTGCGTATTGTGGAAAAGCGTTCATGAGTGTGTAATTGCGAATATTCTAAACGATGCAAAAAAATTGATATGAAAATTCGTTGAATGGAAGCTGAGAAAAAGGTACCCAAAATGATGTCTACTCTGGCGGGAGGGGGGTGGTTGCTGAGTGCCCTTAACAATATCATACGCTTTCAGAAAATCATTCGGAACAGGAGATCTGTTGGTTAAAATAGACACAAGCTCGATTGGGTGAGCTAACTTTTTTCAACAATCATCAATATTTTGTAAAACTTCTTTTTCTATTCATTCTACATTAGGTTTCTTTTTATTTTAGCTGAGGGAACTCTTGATTTAGACGACGAAAAGCCCCACGAATCTGGATATTCTTCTGAAAAGGCAAGTAGTTCTCTGCGAGGCAGCCCTTCTTCAGAGGAAGTAAGATCCAGCAGCCCATGTGATGACTCCTGGTCTACAGTTCCACAAATTACAGATTCTTGGTTGAGGTGAAAACCCTTAGTATCTAAAGAAATTGAATACCTAGTACTGAGTATCCCTTGCAAGTATATTTAGGGTAGAGAGTGTTTGGCCAGTTAAGAAGAGAGACTAAAGTTTTTTAAAATTTTACCCAACTTTTTGTAGAAAAGGGAGGGGGTATTACAGCCATCGGCATGGTGGCACTTGGGAGTGGGGGTGCATTTTCTTTTTTCAGAGGGTCTAGAACACGTTTACAATAGTAATTTATTTTCAGATTTCTCTGAAACCACTGGTCCGATTTGGACGGAATTTTGATATGCTGTATTTCCATGTTGGAACTTGTGCATCGCTGACATTGGTGAGGATCCGCTGACCACGAACTGTAATATCAATCATAATGATGACATAATCGTGCTCAAATCTCCCATATTCACTGTTGGACGTCCAAATTTGATAGGGAGTTTCTCTGGGACAACAAGAGATGAGCAAAGTGAGGGGCGCCATCCTGATCATCTGAGTGCGCTAAAATCTCTCCTGTTCACCTTAGGACGTTGAAAATTGATAGGGAGCCTCTCTGGGACAACAAGAGACGAATGACCTTACAGGCTCTATCCTTATCAGCCTTATCAGCTGAGTGTGCTAAAAGTTATGACGTCTATCTGATTAAAACCAAATTTGATATGGAGCCCCTCCAAGACATCAAGGGACGAATGAAATGACAGGCTCTACCCTGAGCTCCAGCTGACCGATTCGAAAAGTTAATTCTGCTAGCGCAAACTGCGGAAGTGTTTTTAAATTGATTTTGTAAATTCATTTTTTTTTTAATCAAGTACGTAAATAATTGTTTTTGTGAAATGATAGTATTGATGATATCCATGCTGATATTTTATTGGTTGATGTTTGAGATGTAAATATGCTTGGTTTGTATCTCACCAAATCAGAAAGATAAAACAGAAGTTCTGATTCGAGGTTGTCCTCTGGAAGGGAATTTCCTATTGGTTACTGATGAGTGGAGTCTACTATGATGGCTAGCCAGAATAAAACGAACGTATCACAGGATCATACTCTATATGATTTAGTAAAATGTATTGATGGTGATATTAGTGTTTAGTAAAGTGAATGCAAACTTGAGTCTATAACAAATACGCGACCAAAAGGACCACAGTGATCCTACGGCATGGCATTTGGTGTCTAATACAGCAAGTTATATCCGGAGATCCTACTTGCTGTGGCACTTATCTCACTTCTTTGGCATATGCTTGTTTTGAAACCATTTATTCGATAAACAGAGGTATCGAATATTGAAAGCACGATGGGTAATCATTAACTGAATATTGATATCGAGTATCATATAAGTTGATATCACATTTATTTTATTTTTATATTTTCCAAGTTTTTATTTTTGTTTTTATTAATTTATTATTAGTATTTCATTATTATTATTATTTATTATTTTTTTTTTTTTTTTTTCGAGACTTGAACATTTTCAAATGTACTTAGTTGGCTTCTCGCTTTTCTATGTTTCAAATAATTTAGTCAGATTAGAGTGTACCAAATGCTTTTGTCCTATGTTGCCTAAGTTTTGAGGAAGAAGAAAGAAATATTTTTATCAGAACAACCTATTCTGGACCTGTGGAAAAGTTACTGCCAAGTCCCAGGAATTCTGGCATTTTAATCTAAGTTATAATGTAGAATATTTGTTAGTTGGTTTGATATCCTGTCAAAAAATCTCTTCATCTTCGTACTTGTCTCACCTTCATGGGTCAAAGGGTTGTCACCACCCCCATTATGTACTGGCCTACCTATTTTTCTTTAAGGGCTTGCTAAGAATGCCAAGCACCAGTAATCTTATATTTGGATTCAAACTGTTATTTCGGTCATCTAGTGAAAATTTTACTGAATAAATTTATTAAACTAGATAGCCGTTTGCAAAGATTTACATTTGATAAAGAGTCAGGGGCTTTCTTTTCCTTTTCCCGATCATCTGACTGTTTGCCTGGTGAATTTTCCCACTTGACCCCACTGAACCCTTGGTTCTTATTAGGACCATCCATATCTGGTTTTAGTAATTGTTTGATGCTAAAAGATGGAAAAGAAAATGTTTCAGTATGAAACCAGAGAACCTACCTACCACAAGGTCGAGCGCTATCCTCTATACCTCTTGATATAGTGATTGGGGGTGAATATCACATCCTTGGAATACTCAGGAAGGGAACTCCTGATTATTGCTTATGAACATTTATTAAAGTTGTATCAGAGCTGTCACACTCTTCTATTTCGTTTTATTCAATGAACAAATTGATTTTTTCTTTTCTTCAAACGGCTATCAGAAAATAATTTGTGGGTGAATTGTGTGGGATTATCAGTGATTGATACATTACATTATTTCAAAGCTCATAAAAGCAGAGTGGTAGAAGTCAGTAGTTGATTCTCATAAGAAATGTGTATCTAAAATATTGATAAGATGAAATCTTGAAAAAATAACACCCGCCCATTACGCATTAGCCCCAAATTATGAGTGAAGTGGTGTTAACATCAGTAGTTTCATTGTAATATGTTTTCTACAGCTCACTTCCTGGTGGGATTCAACTGCCAGCTCAGAGTTTCGGGGACATTACACCACATTTAGTCAACCGACCACCAACACACATACCGCTCCATTCGAACGGCACCCCTGATCTAGCTCATCTTAGCCTTCATGATTCTGTTGGTTCCACTTTGAACCCTCTTTGTCAGGACACAAGCACCATAATGGAGCAAGAACCTGATTGGCGAGAACGCATTCACCAACGGTATTCAATCATATTTGGTCTCTCAATTTATTTCACATTTCTGTATTATATTTCTGTTCTTTATCTTTAATAACGGTTTGTCCTGTAGTATAGTGAAAATTAAGTTCAAAATGGAAGTGCTTGGCAATTAGTACATCACAATATTTTAGCAAAACTCAGAATAAATATTTACATAGTTAAGTAGGTACTTGGGGGAAGAAAGTTGAATTTACAAACCAGCATCTTCTATGATTTTATCTTCATTTCCAATGATTTTTCCCAATACCACATCAGTGATTTGAAATCTATATGGATTATTCTCCTTATAAATTATTTTGTTTATTATTACTTTATCTGTAATAAAGCTTCCCAGTGCCTTCGCAATAAGATGCGACATGTGCCTACCGAAGATTCCCACCTTGCGCTACTGTGTATATGATACTCAACTTCAACTCCCTGATTAAATATTGGCGGAAATGGGCCGGAAGATAAGGCATATTAACATGGAAGATGCTAATTTAATAATTTCCACCCTTTCCCCTCAAGTTTTGTTTAATTAATGTATTCAAGATTTTATAATTTGATTAATTCATTAATTTATTTTTAATTCTAGTTATTTCAATCCTTCACTCGAGACTGAAAATAGTGAATACCTAGCAAGGCTTAATGAAGATGACCCTCAGGATGTTACCAGTGTTCCAGTTCCTGTGAGCTCACTAGATGGTGAGACAGGTGATGGTTTGGTGGATGTTCCTATTATCTCAAAAAACAATGTTAGCCAAGAGAATGACACGTTGGATGTCGGCAATGATTCAGAAATTACGCTACCATTGGCTTCTACTAATGACAAGGTTGAGTCTCGAAATGTTAACAGATCCCTGTCACCACCATTCAGGAGACAGGTCCTAATGAGACCACTGGTCAAACGCGATTCTGATTTCTCTCCAGTCAGGGAAGAAGAGAGAGACTCTCAAGTAGAACAAGCCCAGTTAGAGACTATCCAGGTAAGCAATTACATATTTAATTGTTGACTAAACGAACTGCCTAGTGAAGTTCATTCATAATTATGTTAGGGGGCACTAGAGGGTGTTTTATTACCCATTGTAGTGGCCTTCACACGCCGGACAGAGCTGGTTTCAAAGGTATTAGAAAAACGCTGCAAATTATCACACAAAGGTTTATTATTTCTGTATCATACAGACCTTCTATGTAGAAAACTGACCGTAATTATTTAGCCTCACTTATAGTATATTTACTAGGTATCGAAACTCGGGGGCTTCCAATATTTGGTTCACTCGTTCACTGCATTACAGCTCCAGGACCCCGTAATTTTACGCTTTATAGTAAAGTTGAGGAAAAAAATAAATGGGGTCGTCTAGGGACACCCTAAGGAAGCGAAGCTTTATATCATAAAGCGTAGAATAGAATTATGAGTATTTTCATACTCATAATCAATCTCTCCTAATTGAAATTGATTTCATCACAGTCTCTCTCTCTCGCCTTCCCTTCCCTCTCCCCCCCCTTCCCTCTCACTCCCTCCACCTCCCCCCATACTCCCTCGCCCTCCCTTCCCTCTCACTTCCCTCCCCTCTCTTCCCTCCGCCTCCCCCATACTCCCTCGCCCTACCCTAGTCTAACACTCAAGCTCTGAAAAAGACACTTTTTCGCCCGTTTTTGGCCCATAGCATCTATGCGAGTAAAGCGATCGGGATGGTTAAACGTTAGGACCAACTAGACCCCGAATGGAGTCTATGTACGAAAGAACGGGTTTTTCAAGTCAATTCTTAGGCCTTTTATGGCCCGCACGGCGAACGGCGGACCGACGTTTCAAATTTGGATTCTACGCACCTTGAAACGTAAAGTGACGAAGTTTGAGGGGGGGGGGGGGGGGGGTTATAAAAAATTTTTGCTACACGATCACATAGGCTTATTATTGAAAATAATAAACCAAAATCGCAGGACGGGTGCCTTAGGGAAATCGTACCAGGTGGGCGTAAAACACCCTCTAGTGCCCCTGACATTATTATGAATGAACTTCACTAGGAAGTTCGTTTATTAATCAATTATATTTAGGGGCACTAGAGGGTGTTTTATTAACCATTGTAGATGTTGAAAGGGATAATCCTATCGAAATCATAAACTGCTGGGTCCAGGCCTAGGTGGATCGACCCCCCTGACGGAGAGTTAAAGAACAGAAAACTCCTTATAGTAGAGGTGGGGGATGTCGGTTTTGGCCCATATAATCGGGCCTCTATTACCTGCCCCTCTCCAGTCAGCACAGGGGTAAACTACTTTAATAATCTAGTAAACGCTGTAAGGAGGGTGTCCAGCAGCCACCCGGAAGATTGTATCGAGGGGGCTCCCCCTCTTCTTGCTGCAGAGACCAAAGCGTGTCTGCAGGAGTGAGGCCTAAAGACTATCAACTCCAGGTCTGGTCAGCACATCACTAACCCACTTCACCAAATTTTGGCGTGAAGCAGGACCAAATGGGCGTCTGACTGCAAGGAATAAGGAGTGATCCCTATCACTACGATTGGGGGGTATCTGGGCCATACATTCCACTAACAGTGCAGAGACCGCAGGTACACTGTAAGAGGTAGTTGCGAAAACTCTCGACAGAACGCGCTAGCGGCGCCACTGGCAGTCGTTCTCCAGACACTCCTAACTGTCACGGCACGGGCTGAAGAAGAAGTGATAAGGACCGCGGACAACGCTGCCAACATGGCTGGGCAAAATGTCGGTGGTACCGTCCTCCCTTTGAAACCAGCTCTGTCCGGCGCATGGTGAAGGCCACTACAATGGTTAATGAAACACCCTCTAGTGCCCCTAGATATAATATGGAAATCTGTGTTCAATTGAGAGACACATTTTCTTTACCCCATGTTATTTCAATAAATGTATTAGTATCCTTTAAAAAAAAAAAAAAAGTCTGAAATCTGCTTTTAAAATATCTGAAATGGCGAGAACAATCACAAACTGATTTTCATTGTTTTTGTTTTATTTATTAATTTTTATTTTTTTAAATTATATTATTTTTGGCGAATAATCAAGATGTTACACAGTTATGTTAATTTATGGTAATAAATAAGTGTTATAACAATGGAACATGGAGAGATTACTGTTCAGTGACAGTCCTCATTTACAAAAAATTGAGTTAATAAACCAGAAAAATACTGAAACTAACAATTAATTAATATAGTAACGTGTACTGCAACAGTTTTGTTATTTACTGGTCAGGGCTGCAACAGATTAACAGGTCCTTTCCTCTTTACGCACCTTGGTTGGTCAGTGTTTGTAATGCGCTATGTGATGTGGTGAGATTCAAAAGATGAGTGCCTACAGAAATAGGATGCTTTCACTACCTCTTTGACAGTTGGAATATCTAAACCTCTGTGGACGACTGAATTGGGAATGTACCATGGTGTTTGTCTGATTGCGAATTTATCCTTACTGTCAGATTGGTTGAACGAGAGAGTTATTCAGTAACCTTTTTTGTGTAAGCTTTTTTGGGAGATGAATGGGTACAGTAATTGGTTTAGCAATTTTTCACGCCAACGAATCCTAAGAACAAGTTTGTTCGTGTGTTTTTCATACATCAGAGGCTCGTCATGTTGCGCTCCATGTTATTGAACTACATACATTAGCTGGAGGAACCCTCCACAATGCGTTGGAGCTACTGTTGACATGAGTGGAGCCTATGGAACCCAAAGCAAACATTTGGGATCATTGGTTCGAAAGTGATATCTGCTTGGGTAATAATAAGCGTTCGAGAATATCGAGACTTCCCAACATGAAGGAAAGTAGGTTAACCTGAGGATGGCATTGTAGATTTGAGTTGGGAGTACAAATGGTTTCCTTGGAAGATTCTTGAGCATAGGCTGAGTTATGTTATCGCTCGCTGGCGACGTTTTTGTAGGTGAGCTCTTTATGGCGTTCTTCACTTGGTTTGGTGTGAAGAATTTTTTGAAAGGTCTCAGCTTTAACTTTCATTGTTTTATCATTAAAATATTTCTGGAAAAAAAGATTTTTGAGGTAGTGTAGAAGTTATGATACCTTGTCAAGGTTTGAAGTTGAATATCATTGCCATCAACCCCAAAGGATCTGTAGCAATTCTTCAAGCAGAAATCCGAATAGATTTTTAGCCGATCTGCAGAGAGAAATCGCCTAATAATAGAGAGTTCTTAAAGCGATAGGGAGATAGAGATGAGGTGCTTATTGTGAACGGAAAACACTACTGCGCATGTTTGGGGAGATGAAGTGCCATATCTCCAATATTAGATTTATCCCACCCTACACTTAAGACGCCTTATTCCAAACCTAACTATTTCATATCTTCCTTCGTTTAGCGAGGTAACCTTACACACTGATAACAGTGATATTCATTTTGTGTTGGTATTCATGATTCATGAAAATTATACTCATGTTCTTGTTCATGAAATTTTGAACTCTACCATTACAAAACCTTTTTGTGAATAAGAAAAGAACTAGGAAACTTACTGATGGAAACTGAACACATGAAACAGGCGGGAAAATCCCCTTGGTGGTTTAGCATTACTTGAGGATAAGTAGCGTCACTTTAAGATAAGATACTAATTCGACGGAGATAGAGATGAGGTGCTTATTGTGAACGGAAAACACTACTGCGCATGTTTGGGGAGATGAAGTGCCATATCTCCAATATTAGATTTATCCCACCCTACACTTAAGACGCCTTATTCCAAACCTAACTATTTCATATCTTCCTTCGTTTAGCGAGGTAACCTTACACACTGATAACAGTGATATTCATTTTGTGTTGGTATTCATGATTCATGAAAATTATACTCATGTTCTTGTTCATGAAATTTTGAACTCTACCATTACAAAACCTTTTTGTGAATAAGAAAAGAACTAGGAAACTTACTGATGGAAACTGAACACATGAAACAGGCGGGAAAATCCCCTTGGTGGTTTAGCATTACTTGAGGATAAGTAGCGTCACTTTAAGATGAGATACTAATTCGACCCTCTAAACTTTATCTATTTATACTGATCCCCTATGGATCACTAGAGTACTGAAACTGATCAGGCGTTGAGTAGTATGTCTGGTCTCAGGTTCCACATCAGTAGGGAACATTCTGCTGAAGCCAATGAATAGGATAATGATTTTGAAAGGCCAAGGTACACATCTGATGAGTTAAAGTTGATAGAGGATTAAGTAGGAAGTAGAGGAAATGAGTGAAGGTGTTAATGATATTACTTTTAAATTGAAAAAATGATTCATGCTTATTTTTCCTTTCTGTAAAATGAGAACCTATATTGTAGTTCACCTGTGTCCACGGACTTATTGTGTCCACTTTCACACCCAAATAGTAAGTCATTGGAGTTTCCTCATATAATCGATTGTACAGGGTGACCCGCTTTGATATCAACTTTGTCTAACGCATTTTGAGGTTACTTAAACTCGGATCTATTGAGGGGGGTGCCCTGAACTCGGGGTATCCGAATTCTGTTGAGTTCTGAGGCATGGCAGCTCTTGCAGTGTGGCACTACTTGAGCTGTAGCTAGTTCCACACTCTACAACAATGGGCGGTAGGGTGTTGGCATCACTGAAAAAATTGGCTGCCTCCCGTAATCTAGGTAAGGCCCACCTCAGCCATCTGATTGAAGGATCTGCTTTTAAATAGTGAGGGGGATATGAACTGCTAGTTTTGGGCTTCCCATCCCCAGGGGACTAGAGCTGTACATATAATGAAGTAAATTTTGTATGTACTTGTAAAATTTAATTCTTTTCGTCTCTGTGGAGGAGCACTTGGCTAATGCATCCCATGGTTAGTCAACAGCCTACGTCAAAAAATATACGCAAATCCTTTGCTGAATGGGTTTTTTATTTAAATTAATGCATTCTACAAAGCTCTATAATGCAGCAATATGGCTGTGATGGGTAAATTGGTAATTCGAGAACATTTTTGTTTAAACAACTTCATTATTGAGAGAGAAGGTCAATGCTCTGTACACATGCGAGCCTTCCAAGAATTTTGTATCCAAAGTATTTTGTACTTCCCTATAATGTTCTGTCTACATATTTCAGGAGAGAATTTCAGTGAAACTTGGGGACAACAAACAACCTTTGGACGCGTGCTCTCCTAAAGAAAGTTAGCTGTTTTCCTCAATTCTTATTCCTTGACCATTTTCGAAATAATACATCCTTAAACATTAATTAGGGATTGCATGTATTTCTATTGACTTATTCAAAGTTTCAGTTGCTTTGTTTGAGCCAAGTCATTAACATACTTATTTAAAATTTGTCTTTCGACCTTGTAAACTTTTATTTTGATTACAGTATGTACCGCTTCTGTTTAAAAAAATCCATCACTGAACGTATTAGTTAGTTTTATTATCCTCATTTTTTTCTCTATTTCAGAAGATGAAGAATGGAATCGAACTAAACTAGAAGAAGTTCAATCTATGAGCGAACTGTCCTTAGAAGACCCTCCACTGGTTTGTGATTAACATCAATTTTTAAAGCACTCTTATAACTATTTACGCAGTTTCGGCATATTTAGCTATAAAACTTGTGTGTTCCACTTTCACCCTCAAATAGAGAAAGAGCGTTTTGTCTGATCATATAGGTTTATAATAGATTGTCAAAAGCCAACGTCAATGCTCTGCCCACATTCAAGCCTTTCAAGAGTCCCGTGTCCAATATATTTGTATTTCTTTAAAAGTTCTGTCTTTGTATTTCAGGAGAGAAATTCAGTGAACCTTGAGGACAGCAAACAAACTTTGGGCGTGTGCTCTCCTAAAGAAGGTTAGCTTTTACCATTAATTCTTATTCCTTGACCATTTTTGAAATAATACATCCTTGAACGTTAATTAGGGATTGAATGTTGTTTGAGCAAAGTCATTCCCCCACGGTCACTTATCCCCGCTTTCACCAAAAACTTATTTAATGAAGACTTGCCAAACTCCATTAAAAATAATCTCGAGGATTAAACTGTAGCATCTTTCACCAACTCAAAACTCGTTTATATAGAATTTTAAATAAAGGAGTTTCCCGTTACAGAGTTTAGGCAAACTGTCCAATAAAATTCGCTAGAAAGTTGGACAATTTGAACACCGGGACAATAAATCAGCTGATGTCATGATCTACTCTACAAGGAATTACTATTCATCTTCATATTACAATGTGTTATCATAATCTATTATACGTTTTTTTCCTATCATCCTTCGTCACTTTTGTATCAATTGGATTCATCAATTCATCAATTGGATTTTAAAAGTCATTTCCAACTTACCTGTCCAACGGGAACTCCAGGTGAGAGTCTATGAATTCGAGAACTTTCAGAACTATTGGTTTCGCCAGTCGGAATCTCCACTGAAACTTGATGTGCGGAATCTGCCATCAGATCTTCTCGGGCATCTTTAAGGGACATCCTCCCCATCCAAGGAATCAAATATAAATACAAGTGCCAAATCTTGTGAATTCATTGTAAATCAAAACTGTGAATCAACCTAACTATGAATCAAACAAATATTTGTTGGTACACGGACATCTTGCTTGTTATCATTGTTATCACGGCTAACGGAGATTAGTAAGTGCAACTGGTAGTATTTTGGGAGTTTAAGCTTGAGTTGCCTCAAAAGGAGTTTAAACTCGTGTAACGCTCTGGAGAAAGACTGTACTCTCCATTAATTATGTTTTGTATAAGTACTCATACATTGGTATCTCTCCATTAATTTCCAAGCTTTTCGAAATTTAATTCGTTTACGTTTTTGGCCAAACTAGGCCTTACTTGAACATTTTCTTACGGCCTTGTAAATTTATATTTTGATTATAGTATGTATGGTTTCTTTTTTTTTTTTTTTTTTTAAATCCATTACTATACATATCAGTTTAACTATTATTATTTTCTCTTCCATTTCAGCAATTGAAGAATGGTATCGAACTAAACAGGAAGAAGTTCAAGCTATGTGCGAAATAGAAGACCCCTCACTGGTTTGTAACTAACATTAATTTTTAAGTACTCATTACCGTGAATTGGTGGCAACTGTTGTTACCGCCACAGCCATAAACCTTACGCCGAACACAGGGGCACATATAGGCAAGACCCGCAAGACCGATCAGTCTTGAAGGAGAGGTATGCCTCGAGCGCCGTCTTCGCTCAAGTTGGAACTTGGAACACATTTTGTATCACCCCCTTTGGTTTTTTGTCATCCATGATGATCCTGTTTAACTATAATTTCTAAACTCCCTCAAAATTTGTTGGTTCACGTTTAAAATTACGAATATTAAAAAAAAGTAGGTATTAGTAGTGGGAAAACTTCAACTACCCGGCACGCACTGGCAAAACACAATTTTGTGAATATTTAATTTATATACACGTATTATTTAATCAATAAATTAGCTGATCCAAAGGTTATGATCCAGAGTCCTTAAAAATACGAAAATTCCCAAGGAATTGGAAGTTTAGATGCGTGCAGGTTGTTTCAGATAGTCCTCATCCAGCGGAACGTTGCGGAAAGTAAGCAACCCGTCGTTCCATCCCGGATATTAGTCGAAACTGAAGCTTTGAACAAATATGCTGTCTCCGATCTAGAAAAATATATTTCACTGTTCACTTTATTTTTCAAAATTCCTCATTATATTCGCTATCCCAGTCTGTTACTTATTTCCTCTCGCACAGTGGGTACCAAACTACAAGGTACATGTTCACGTATCACATTCTCTTCGACATTTGGTGATTCTGTTCACATGCAAATAGAGTTACATTATTTCAGAGAGGGTGTCCCAAAAGTACTCCCCCCCTCCCCCTCCTAACTTTTCTCCACAATGTTGTGATATGGGAAAAGTGATATGGGAAAAGTAGACTCCCCAATATGTCCATACTGCCAGGAAATGGACGATGATGTGCTCCATACTTTCTTTGTATGCAAGCGATGGGCTACAGAAAGAAGAGGGCTACAGGATGCTCTGGAATTACCACCTCAAGACGTGACACCGGAGGTGGTAGTAGCCAAAATGATGGAACGAGAGCAAAAATGGAATTTTGTAGCTACCTACGTTGAAGACATCCTCCAGAAAAAGATCATCTTGGAACGGGAGAGACAGAGGAGGAGGGAGCACATGGACCGAGAGGACTGAAGAAATTTCTCAAGGACTCGGCCTGAAGTAATGTGTTGAACAGTTCCAGGCTGAGTTCCAACGTGGGAAAAGGAAGGTGAGGTTTTAGTGTGTTTGAATCATACATAACCCGGAGTGCGGTCCCTTTTGGGTATCTTACGAGATCCGATTACCACCTTAGGATCTTAAAGATTTCCTCACCTGCCTACGTAAAAAAAAAAAAAAATGTTGTGATATTGGGGTGAAACTTGGAGAGCGCTACTGGGGGGGGGGGGGGGGGGGGGAGCTGATACTGTTTTAAGCAAATAAAAATCAGGGAAAAATCAAACATTTTCGGACTACCCAAATGAGGGAGTATAGTACTTCGAAAAACAAAATTGTTCATTTTTGCCGAGAGAAAACCAGTTTTACAGATTTATTAGTGCTAAACACGATGGTGGAATCAGAATTGTGATATCTTGTTCCTTTCTTGGATTGGAGCTGATGAACCTGGATGATGAGATAATGATGAATGTTGGCACAAAAGTATTGATTCGGCCACAGGGGGATAGGAAATTCAACTTTCTTTCCTTATTTTTGATTTTTGGTTCTAAGGGGTGTTAAGGCCGTTTTAATGTCATGTAATAGAAAAAAATAAAAATAAATTAAATTACTTGAAAACAAAGTATTTAAAAAATCTCTAGGAGAAACTTTCGATAAGCAATAAGTTCTTAAATTGACTCCTGAATTGTGTACAATTAGGTTTGGGACACGCTGTATAAATATTGGTATCTTTATATATAATTCCGAACGGTCTTTGAAATTGTGAAGAAATTCGCGGTCCGATTTCAGTGTTAGACTCATTCGAATCAGCACGGCCCCAAGTTTGTTGCAAAAGTGTCGCCGTTCGTCTCTATACCCGCCTTGATCGTGTTCTGGGCGGTCCTCATCAACGAGAGTTGTTTATTAGGCTGTGGCGGTAACAACAGTTGCCATCAATTCACGGTAAGTAAGAAACGTTGTGTAGTTACTAACATCTAGGAGAGTTATTTCTGAACGAAGAAATTAAAACTGAAGAACTTAGCGGACTTTATATATAATTCCGAACGGTCTTTATATATAATTCCGAATCAGCACCGCCCCAAGTTTGTTGCAAAAGTGTCGGTTAGTAAGAAACGTAGTGATGGGGTCTTTTCTGATCAGCTGAGTGAGCTAAATTCTTTCCTGTTCACTGTAGGAAGTTGAATTTTGATAGGGAGATTCTCTGTTTATTATAGGCTGTGGCAGTAACAACAGTTGCCACGGTAAGTAAGAAACGTTGTATAGTTACCAACATCTAGGAGAGTTATTTCTGAACGATTTTTGAAATTGTGAAGAACTTCGCGGACCGATTTCAGTGTTAGACGGCCCCAAGTGTCGCCGTCCGTCTCTGTGCTTATCTTGATCGTGTTCTAGATTAGGGCTTTCCAAGCCCTAACAGGCCTCTAGTTTACTAATAAATCATGAACATCAACTGAAAACACCATTTGTGACTGTCATGTCCTTACACTAGACCAGGGGGGGTCTCCAACCCTTTTTCAGGGCGGGTTGAATTGAAAATTTTCCTCGATGGTGCGGGTCAAACATTATATAAGAAAAAAAAAAAGTCCAGTCATGCAGCATGACCCCATGAGCGAATTTTTGAAGAAATCTTCGACATTTCAGTCGCTATTGATCGTGTTGAGAAATTTTAGTTTATGATTTTGATAGACAAACTTGGAATCAAATTATTAACACATGCACAGAGTAAACTCATCAGTTGTGATTACTTTTTTATTTATTTTTTTTTTTATTTATTTATTTTTTTTTTTTTTTTTTTTTTTTTTTTTAAAGCACCTACTATCTACGTTTTAAACAGCATGGTTCTAGGATTGGTTATACAGGGATACTTCCATAAGAGTAGTTCAATCTGAATTTGGACGATGTTTCATGCAAATATTACCGATTTTTACAACTAGCGAACGGCATTATTTCGATTTTTGACTGATTTTTCAACTTTGAAATTTTTGAAAACTTGATACATATTCTTATGGGAAATTTTACGCTGATTCCGAATATACCACATGTTAGTACGCTGAAAAATTATTTCGCACAACAAATCGAAAAAAACAGGCTATTTTGAAATTTTTGACTACATTTTTGAAAATTTCAACCCCAAGATGTAATCCGATCATGCTGGCCAACGAACTTGAACTTTCGATTTGTGTCCTTAACATTTTAAAATTTTTTGAAGTTTCTAGCACAATTCTACGGACAGTTATTGTCTGGAATGACACATACATACATAAAAAAAAATGCGTTAAACTTCAGAATATGATTCAGAATAGCCTGAAACGGATTTCTGCATAACATTTTTTCAAAAATTCACATTCTACAAATTTTGAGGCGAGAGCAATAGCTTAATTTTCTTCAACAATTCGCTAAAAAAAAAAGAAGAGATTTAGAGATAAAGAGGAACAAATGAAATTTATTTAGAATGTTTAACAGGTACCTACCTAGTATTGTAATTTTAACAGTGAAATTATTTTATTGTGAGGTTGGGCACTGTTGTTGCTCAAAATATTTACGTAATCTGGCTCAAATTTTGTCGTTCCTATCAATAGACTGGCTTCCAAATGTTCATCAATTAAGTTGGTCCTGTATTTAGACCTTGTGAATTTCTTCCTCGAAAAGGCTTGTTCGCACAGATTAGTACAACTGAAGAGAAAGATCATTGCGCGGATCAAGTCTCGGTGGTTTGAAAAATCCTATTCAGGGGGGGGGGGGGGGGGGTTTGGATATAATTTCAAGTCATTTGACTGCAGTTCAATGATTTCCAGCTGAAGATAAAAGCTGAGGCAAATCTTCAACTGGTGCAGTGAAAGGGTTTTGAAAAATTCTAATGTTCAAAGATTCGTCCTCAAAATTCCGAAAACGGGTCTCGAACTGATCTTGCAAACACCTGATAAATATTCACTCGGAAACTCTTCATAATTTTTTTTTTGTATTTAAGGGTGGCAAGTTTTTCATTGTTGTATGTTTTGAAAAGATCCATATTCATTTTGAAAGCTTTGATATGGGAGTATAAATCAGAAATCAGGCTGTTCATTCCTTGAAGTTTCAAGTTCGTCATTCAGCATTTGAGTAACATCATCTAGAAAAGCTAATTTCCATAGCCAAGCAAAATGTGACTTTTTTTTTTTTTTTTTTTTTTTTTAAAGAAAACTATTCCCACGAAGAGCTGAAAATAACTAAGCAGAACTTTCCGTATGATGAGGTACATCTGGATACAGACTGTCCATTTCAGCGAAGAATACCTTAAAGTGTCAGTGGTTCAGTGCATTTTTTCAAATGAAATTCACTATCTGCACCTCCACAGTCATGACTTCAGTGTCATGACATTGACACTTTTTCCGCATAAAGCTTGCTGGTGAATAATACCGTGAATGGCCATTAGTTTTTCTGATCCTGCCTCAATAACAGATTCGTGAGATTCACACTACTCCCCTCCTCAACCGCCCACCCAGCGGTAGTGATACCTACACTTCGAAGAAATGACTGTTGTGGAAGTTCTAAGGTGAAAATGATAGACAGGCCGGTTCAAAAAAGCTCGACGGGCCGTAGGTTGGAGACCCCTGCACTAGACAACAAAACTAAGAACTGGAAGCTGAATAAGAAGTTGAAAAGTATGTTTGTTTATTATTTACAAGTAGGTGTAGGTACTTACAACCAGTAGTGGGTTTTACGTCGATATTAAAAGTATTCAAGTAGTATTTTATTTTAGATTTTCATAGAAATGGTTAAACTAGATTTGATTGTACATAATTTACGCAAGATGCACAACCGATTCTTGATTCTTGTAATTTCACCGAAGGAAAACAGCTCAAAATGCTCAACATATATTGTGTGGTTTTTTAGAAGCATTTATGCACTTGTTCCACAAAGTTTATCAATTGATGAACATCCTCACACTATAAATGAAACGATTTTGCAAGATTTCAAGAATATAGGTATTCCACTTCAAATGCACCTGTGAACTGGGAATAGCAGATCATGCAAGCATAATGTACCTAGTAGCAGTCTTGGTTTTCGGGTTGGTACCTATCTATTCTTATTAAAATTATATAATAAAAGTGCAGTGTATAGAAATTATAGGAATGTACTACATTTACAAATGTTGAATTTTGGTTTGACAGAAGTTCCAGGTAGTTTTGTAACGTCTGTTCGGGAAACAAACAAGGGGCTCTTGTGTTCTGGTCGATTTTTTAAATCTAAATTAAATCATATTGCCTGTCATATTTCTTAACGATATGTTACTATTCTACCAATCCTCATTCACATTAAGGTAAACTTCAAAACTTTTGCGTACAATGTTAGGTATGAAGTTATATACTAACTACCTAATTAGGAGAAGGGAGGCACCATTCGACCATCTACCAAAAAAGCGATTTCTAGGTGCTTCAAGCACCTTAGACTTTCCCCATCACAGAAAAAACGAATAGAAATAAAACGAGAGAAGACCAAGTCTCAAAGAATGTTAGGTACAGATACGATTTTCAATGACAAGAGAGTCATTGCATCCTTATTTGAAATCGTGAATTGCATTTTGTAGCTATTTACACAGTTTCGGTATATTTAGTTATAAAACTTGTAGCACCGAAGAATAAGTTTTTGTTTGATCAGGGCTGGACAAAATTCCTGTTGAGACCTCAGAATTGGAGTGGAAACTCATCTGGACATACCGATAGAGATAGATTAAGCATTATGTTTAATTATGTAGTTATTTATATAATACGTAAGTAATAATTACAGGGTGTCCCAAAAATAACCTCCCTTGACACTTTTTTCTGAGGTTGTTACTATTATTACCAGTTTTTATTTGATTTATTTATTTTTTATTTCGAGTATCGAGCGATATTTTGTCCATTGGCCTTCCCAAACTATTCTCAGAGAGTTCATTCTTTAGTAGGTATATTCTAACGAATCAAAATGTTCAGTCCTAGACATTTTTTTTGTTTGCCGTTGGGGGCTCATGCTTGGATTCAGCACAACACATTGATGCATACATTTTTCTCGTACTTTTTGTTAACTAAATGTTGATCTGTGTTGTTGATTTTGTTCTAGACGATCTTCTTCTCAGATGTTGCCAGCTCATTAGACCAAATTTCTACCCCATCTAGGTAATATGACACATGATTGGAAACTGCTTAAAGGAGAGTGGATGTGGATAGCTTAGTGAGCAATTTGCTCGAAAAATACAGTCGAATTTCTAGAGTCTGAATGGTTTGTGAAATGTTTTGACCTGTTAGAATCTATATAGGGGGGGGATTCTGAACTGTACCATGGAATAAATGTGGAAAAGAGAAAACTAGCAACGACTCGGTTGTAAGCGGAAATCATCAGAAACACATATAGAGACGAAGAGGAAAGTATAAATCAGTATCACATAATTATCATCAAAGGTCCATAGTTTTCCTAACGCTTGCATACGAGTCTGCAACGCATTGGGACATTTTCATGTGTTTACTTATGAATGGTCAACGTCATTTCTGATGGTCATAATCATCGTTGTGGCCACTTGGGACAATTTTTTTCGTGACGATTTTTTTGTTATGTGCCATATGAAAGACATGAAAATGTCAAAAATAAAAATGGGAAATTTCAAACTTGGCCTTTTTTGTTCTGAAATTTATTGTCCATATTGCTGATTGTAAATAATAGATTTTTCTGAAAATTTAAGGTATCTTGTTTGAAGTGTAATGGTGAAATTTAGTTGGTTTGGTTTTATCATGCAATAATAAACACTATACTAAAATAGATACTCTCCTTCAAAGTAGAAAATTTATTGGTTCAATGCACCTAGAAGCCCTTGGTCTGCAAAGTTGTGAGTTATCGGATATAATTTGAATCAATCTAAAACGCATCGGTATCTAATTTATACGAATACTACAATTTACAACGTTCTGGTGCAGACATTTTATAAAATAAGGTGCTTTGTGCAGTTTATATTTAAGGATGAAAGAAAGCAAAGAAGATTGTTACTTTGAGTGGAATAGTCATTCTTGGTAGAGACCCAGCATTCACGTTAGTCAACGATTTGACCTGAAAAATAATCGGTAGTGACAATAATAACATTAATTTCGCAAAATAATGCTTAGCCTTTTATTTGAGGCGTAAGGTCCCTGCCTCCTTCGATGATTTGGTGATCTTGAAAACTGGAAGATTATGTTGATTTTATTATTTCAATCACTGAAGGCAGTTATCAGTTAATTGTCATTGAGTTTTTTACCGTTAACAGCAAACTGGAGCGCTGGTATTTGTTATAAATTGGCAAAAAGTGTTGTTTCTTTTTCAGATTTGGTAATTCAACATTTATTCTTGCTGAAAATTCAGAGTGCGATGAATCGTCAGCATTATGCAGGTCGTTTGGCTCACCAGAGAATGGTAAGTTTCTACATCAACCATTTATCCATATGAAAACACATGTAAAATAATGCATGCAGTAGGCGAGTGGTTCACCTTTTGGTGAAAACCTAGTTTTTTCTCTATGAATGTGAAAACAGTGCATTAAGTAGATGTACTTGGAGCACAGACGCAAATAAAATGTGGGGCCTCAGGAGCAGAGATTTTATAGCAGAAAGGGAGGGTACGTGTTGGGCATTGGTTTGCCTCCTCTTGGAAAAGGATGGCAGACGCCTCTGCCTGGGGTTCCTCCCTTACGATCCCGTGTGCCAATGGACAGGTAGGAATTTTTAGGCTCAGTTTGTCTTTCTTTTTTAACGAAAAGGCGTTTGAAGGAAAATGCATGACTGGGTATGAATGCTACTGAAATACCCAACTCGAGTGACTCTGTGGTACCTTTCCCCCACCATGACATAGTTGTTGCCATGACCTTGATCTTATTGTTCACCTCTCTTTTTAGTTCGGATACAGCTTGCCCTAGGTCAGTTCTGTCATACTTACTTATCGTAGCCTACCATTTCTGCTCCATGTATTTAATGCCAGTGACAACCTGGACATTCGAAATTACAGTGGACCCATCAAGCTTGTTGTCAAAAATATCCAGCTTCTTACCCTGGTCACTCAGCATACGATAAATATAGTATCTCCTTTTCCTCATCCCAACCACTGGATGACAAGGTATGTGCTATCTTCTTGGCACCTGGAATGGGGCCACAAATGAGGAGAAGCACGCCACTGTTCTGGAAATATTCCTTCTACTAGGCATGCATTATACGTATCTAGCAGTATGTCCAGATGATTTACCACTCCGATTCTGAGATCTCCACCCCTGGAATTTTGTCCAGCCCTGAAGATTGATTGATTTTGCTGTACATAATAGCTCTTCCCTAGTAGAGAGGCATTTTGCCAATCACTTCCACGGGTAGGCAAGAGTACTCTTACATCCTTTTTTTTTTTACCTCAATTGGAATTTCCAATCCAAAGTTCATTCCCCTCCGTTTTTGAAACACAATCGTGTACCCAAGCCCAAAAAGGTCCCCCTCAACATCTTCATGAAGTTCTTTTCACCCCTGGGCCTTGGTTCTGATTATGGCAACCTTCAAAGCTCGCCTTGCTACTCTTTACTGTGCTGAATTAATTTGAAAGTCGTCTCAGTCTCTTTTAGCTCTTTGTGCCACCTTCTATATAGATATAATTTCTTCCTCGACTCAGATATTTCTTGACTCCACCAGTAGGCGGTCACGATTAGCTAGTTTCTGAGCTCCCTTACCCATGTAAAGCATATATCAAACAATTTCTGATCCAGTCTTTCTGCATTCCTGCGTGGAGATGGAGTTACTCCATAACGTACATACTCACCAAAATTTTATTGATGTACTGGTGGTCACTGGCTGAGTAATCCTCGAGAACCTGCTAATTGCTTAACTGTGCTACCAAGCTTTCTAAGGCCACTGTGGTGTTTGGTATGGTTCCCTCACATCCTTCTATTGGTGGGGGGTACATTCCCTCTGTTAGCAATAATCAAATCAAGTCTTGGTGTTGTATCTAATATTCTTTGCCCTCTGCCATCTGGGGTTGGCATTCCCCACACCTCAGCATGAGAATTGAAGTCACTGCTACAAGGATCTCTCCTTGTGTACTGTGTACTTGTTCCTCTATACTAGCTGGTCTCTTCAAAAACAGCTATCGGCTCATTGGGAGTAAGGTAACTGCTTATGTAGTCACTCCTTTACTCCTAATCCAAAAACAGCCTTGACCTGTACCAGCTGCTTCCACTGGCACTATAGCTTGCTTCACCTCCTATATGGCAATAGTGCTTAACTCGTTAAC
Source organism: Adelphocoris suturalis (assembly GCA_030762985.1). Taxonomy (NCBI): domain Eukaryota; kingdom Metazoa; phylum Arthropoda; class Insecta; order Hemiptera; family Miridae; genus Adelphocoris; species Adelphocoris suturalis. The sequence goes on from CM061046.1 coordinate 37,855,064, forward strand.
TGCATCTCAATGAACAGGTCATCTAACTGGTTTCCTCGTGGTGCGATTTGATGGACAGGTAATCAAACGACGTCCTTATGGAAGAGCGACCGATGTCCAAAAAGTCTCTGGATGAGTCAATTGAAGACTTGAAAATCTATTCAGAGTTGAAAATTACTCTTCAATAATGAATTTAGGTACCTCTCGTTGTACCCTCAAATTGATCACAAAGTTAGAATCGATCATTGAAGTTGATATTTCGATATGTCATTAGTAGGAGAATCTAGGGCATTTCTAAGTGATGCAGCTACTGAGTGCATCCTAGTGGATTGTCTCCAAACCATGCCCACAAGAACTTCAACTCTGATCGAATCTGCTGTTATAAAACCAATGGAATTCTCACTTAACAAAATCTAGTTTATAAGTAGTTTATAATCACTTTTATTCTTCTATCTTAGTAATTTTCAGTCCATGAATCAGCTCTTGAGTACAGAAGGACTTGTAAAGTGTAGGTGTTTTATCGTCGAAGAAGATCTTCTTCCATGGTGTTTTATTTGATTTTTTCCCCCTGAAACTAGGATGTAGAAGCACCTTCTGTCACCGAAAATTCTTAAAGTAAAATATAGATTAGTTTGACAGATATATCAGAATGCTGTGTATAGTTTGGTGGTCTGGATGCTTGCGAGCTCGCATCTCAAAAATACATGACGTCAAGTAGTCAATCCCTTAGTTAAAATTCAGATTAGTTGGACAAATAGATCAGGATGATGTGTATAGTTTGGTGATCTGGATGCTCTCAAGCTCGCATCTCAAAAATACATAATGTTTGACCCTCAGTTCTAATCATAACTACCGCCATCCTTTCCGTGCCTACAGGTAGTTCCAAAGTTAATCAATTTCAAGTTTTCTTTCCATCCGCACTCATTCACATAAAATAAGTAGTCAATCCCTTAATTAAATATAGATTAGTTAGACGAATAGATCAAAATGTCGTTTAAAAATTTGTTTTTGGAGGTTGAAATACAAAGCGAAAAATCGGTGCAGAGTCGGGATCGAATCCAGGGCCCTTTCCTCCTAAGGAGGATATGCTAACCATTACACCACTGTGAAAAATGTAAACAAGTTTACATTCTCAGTACTCCAATACGCGTGGTGGAGGTTTGGCGTCAATCCGTTAGGATGCGCTCGGTACCGGCATCACTTCTCAATGCCCCAGACTCTTTTTATCATTAAGGTTCTCGAAATTCTTTCAGCCCCATGTGAAGTTTGGTATTTGGAGACACAATCACCGTGTTAATATATAGGTCTGTGTACCAATCTACCCAGTTTGTAGCTATATTGCTCAGATGAGCATTAAACCTGCCTTCTTCTATTTAGCGATCAGCTCCTTCAGAAAGCTTGCTGTTGTCCCTTGGTGAAGGTAGATTTGAAGAACGTTCTAGTCCTTTACTTCCTTGTGAGCCCTATAAAAACTTGTGCACCCTGTTTTTTGTGGAATATGGCTTCAGCTCAATACACAAAGGACTCACAGGTGTTATTGTTGACACCTTTCCAGTATACCCCCCCCCCCCCCCCCCCTTCAGTGGCTGCCTGGCAGCAATAGCACTTTTTTGTGCGATCTTAGCCCTTGGCGTTCCTAGCAAAGTGTCTGAAACCTAGGCACTTGAAGCACATGGGTTCTCAGCATCTATTCAAGCGGCATTTTACCTATAAGATGTTTTTTTCTTTGGGTTCACCCAATTCTATCATCGCCTGATTTCCTATTGGGTGGTTTTGAGTAAACATTTGTTCTCCTATCCTTTACCAGCTCACCATGCAAGGAGGGGGATTGGAATAGCTGGTGGGCACAGGTATACTCACATGTGGCAGACAATCCTTGAGGTAGGTATTGACTCTCCTTGACCCCAGTACTCAGACCCAGCTTCCTCTTACCAAGAACCTAAATGCCAGACATTCTTGACTCACCAGCAGCAGTGTGGAGTCAAACCTCTGCATTTACTGTGCACTCCCTGATGAAGGACCCAGAGGGACTGGCTCCTGATTAAACAGAGCTGGCAAGCGCTTCGGCAGTGCACGCTCTCATTAAATCACACCTAGAGGTGCAAGAGGTCCTCCTCGCTGTTTTCAGCACTCCCAATACCTTTAGTCCGTTCTTGGTCCAGTGCCTTTTCAGTTGTGCAGCACTGCAACATCCTACTCCCCGTAACGAGAACGCAGGTTGAGGCCAAATATTATCCTCTGCACCAAAGTGTGCTCCGGGGGGGGGGGGGGGGGGTCCGTTCTTGTAGTCACTGCAATAGCTCACACTTGCCAGTATATTCCTAAGGAGATACTATCATGCAATAGTAGTATGAGCCTTGGCGTGAGCCCTCCCACTACAACAAGGTGACCTATGATGGTATGGCCTCGTATAAATTCAGTTCATCTTGTAACCTCGAGAACTATTTTTTGCTTGATTTGACATTTTTTGTCCAAATCCTATCAAATGAGAAGGGTTGGAACGCAGAGGGCGTTGTGCTGTTGATGGATCATGCGTGGAGTCCTTACAGTACCTAGTTTCATGAGTGGCTAGTCAGGATTCTGAATAGGATTTTACATGGAACCAAAATGTTAAATACTAACCTCTGAGACTTTTGATATCAAGTTCAACACACATTTTTGGACTCCTTTTCAGTTTCATTCCCCATGCCCACTCAAATTTTTCTGTTTAGACTGTAATATTCTACCTTTTATGAACCCCTGTGTTTTCGTTCACAGTATTGATAGTTCCTTCCACTCATCTATTTCAGACTTGTAAAACTGCATGAACAATCTAATACCATGAGATGTAACACAAAATTACCATTATTATTATTATCAGTATCGTAAAATAAGTATTTATTTTGCAAAATTTTAATTTGATATTTTGAATTTTGTCTCCCTGAAGAAGCCCCAGTTTCTGGGGAAAAAGTTGGAGATTAATAAAAAAAGAAAGGCTTTTTTATGAAGTCTTATTATTATTATCTTCGATCGAATTCCACGTTAGGATCTGCTTTCTGATTTTATTTCTACGAAGTACGACGAAGTACATCATTAACGCTGCTCTCGCTATTTTCAGGTAATGCTGGGGTGCATAGCAATGATTTTCAAGAATATATTCAAACAGCTCCTGTAAGCTAGCAAACTAATATACAATACAATTATAACCCTCCTCGCTTGATCATTCTTTTAAATAATACAAATCATTTTATAATGCCAATATTACTAAGTTCTGTTTCTCTTGTTACATTTTTCAATTTATACACATATTGACTTCTTACATTAGCATAACAGCTTGGACTCGGAGGAAAATGGAAGTGGAAATGATAAATCGATGAATACATGTTCAGAGGAATTCCCTGACGAAGTATTGCCTGAAGATTCATCTAGATGCTCTGGAAAAGACTTGCTTGAAACAAAATCAAATCAAGTTGAAGGTAACCTGGATTTCTATTGGTAAAATTTACCTACCTCAGGAAATATTTAAATTGCCCAGTCTTGTTTTCAAATTTCCATTTTTTATTTTTTAAGATGAAACGTATGAAGATTTGTGCAAGAAGGATAATGAATATGTGTCTGAAAGTCTGCTAGAGCTTACTGACGAGGGACATTTCGAACCTCTTCTAGATGTACTGCCAGCAATCTCGAAATTATCAATCGCCAGTTCTGAGGTCTCGAAGAAGGAACCAGAACTTCATGAACTATTCGTAAGTGCTGTTGCAACTAATTTTGGGATAAAGGTGTACTTACTGTGGAATCAGGTGTACCTAACATTTGGAATCAGTAGATTCTTTATTATTTATTGGTTTCCCATATTAATATGAAACGGAACATCTAAATTGAACGTACATATAATTGCCAATTATGGCCATTATTGGTGGTATGAAGAGTAGATCTGAAGGAAAATAACTTTTTTTCTTCTCTTTCAGGAAAAACTTCAGACTGATGATGATTGCAATAATCGCGAAAAGCTCGACGCTGTTGAAGATATAAATACAACAAAATGCAATGTAAGAACGGGCAATTCTGTAAATAGAATCAGTCGGGAATCTTATCAGTTTCTTCAGATTGAGGTTAGAGGGGGTTAGTCAACGTGCTATAACTACTGGAACGCTGTCACAGTGTTGAGAGTGCAGTAGAGCAGGTTGAGAGGCTCACCACCTCATGAGGGACACCCACTCAACTACTGCCATTCGAAAGCACCGGGGATTCTCAGTTTTAGTTCGATTTCTATGAAATTTTCTGGGATTTGTGGTTTAGCTTCCAGATGGTCCCCTATGACTGTCATTGCAATCAAATCAATAATGACGTTTGCCAAGCTTAAACGTGAATTCATTATAACGTCGATTTCATACGATCTCGGAGTCCGATTTTGTTCAAACCCGGAGGGTAGTTGCTGTTATGTACCTGTATGGTGCCCTATGAGTTTTATTGGGATTGATTGATTAATGCCCATTGTGTACGTGCATGCGCAAAACTAAAATTGATTGACACATGTAAAAATCGGAGACTAATGGACCGATTTTGATGGAATTTTCATTATTTGTGTGGGTTAGCTTCTAGATGGTTCCCTATTTCATTTGTGTTGGATCAGATTCTAGTAACGTCTTCTTCCGATCTACCGGTCCAATTTTGTTTAAACTTGGAGGGTAGTTGGGTAACGGTTTCAGGAAGGTATCCTATGCATTTTATCGTCATATTATGAGTAATTAATATTGCGGATGTGCAAAACAAAAATAGGTTGACACACATGAAACTCTGAAACTAATCGACCGATCACTTCCAGGAATTGTGAGGGTTAGGTCCTAGATGATCTCCTATATATTAGTTGGAATAGCAAAGTCTTTTATTGAGTTAATATCACCCATTTGGGCGAATTTTGGTGTCTTTAGGGAATCTGCAATGAAGTGGTTTTAGTCAAGCACAAAAAGTAAAACAAAATTCAAGACCATTTCCACAGAAGTATTTCAAGATCATACATACGTAATAAATATATAGGTAGATTTTATGTTCACAAGTTCAAAATAAAAATAAAGAAAAAACGCAGATTATTATTTGGAAAAAATTTTATTCATTAAGTACTGAAATTTCAAAAAAAAAAAAATAAATACAAATATAATACGAGAATTAGCTGATATGATCATGCTGCATGACAAACAATTTTGGGGTCTGTTGGAAATTCCCATTGATTACATGGATTGTACAAATTCCAAAAACTCGAAATAACGGAAAATAAGATACGTATACCTTAAAAATTTGACTACAACGACACAGTTGTCGTTTTCAGATTCAGCACCCGAAAAAATATTGGATAGCAACTTTTGTGAACCTGTATTATTCAAAAAACGATAAAAAAAAAAATACTATAAATTCTAGATTATTTTAGTGCCGATGTATTTCAAGGTAATATACGAGGTCTGATCAAAAAGTTCCAGGACTTTCTCAAAAACACTTTATTAAATGAATTATCATTAAAATTATTCAAAATTATCCCCTTTAAAGTACTCTCCTTGGCTACGCAAACACTTCTCCCAGCGGTGTTTCCATTGGTCCATACACCGGGAAAACACATCTCCTGGGATAGCTGCTCCTGCGTTTTTTGCTTGATCTTCTCTATCGTCTGAAATCGCTGTCCTTTCATAGGGTATTTGAGTTTGGGGAACAGCCAGAAGTCACAGGGAGCCAGGTTAGGAGAGTAAGGGGGCTGGGGAAGGGTTTTCATGAAAAACCACTCTCCTGTCGCCCACAATTCCGGCCTCTTCTGCCGAATCTTTTGGCGCAAATTGCGCAGGGTTTGAAGGTGACGAAAGCGATAAATTGTTTCACCTTGTGGGAGGAATTTGTGGTAAACAACGCCCTTTGCATCAAAGAAAACAGTGCCTTGGACACTAGATCTCACCTGGCGAGCTTTTTTGGGTTGTGGAGAGGTTTTCGACTTCCACTGAGATGATTGAATCTTGCTTTCCACGCCGTAGCCGTAAACCCATGTCTCGTCACATGTGATGATGGTTTTCATGAAGTTTCCATTGGAGTTGGCCATTTCCAAGAGCTCCTGACAAACCTCCATTCGGTGCGCCTTCTGATCCGCTGTCATCAGTCGTGGAACGAACTTGGCTGCAACTCTTCTCATTTCCAATTTTTTGGTCAAAATCTCCTGACACAACCCAAATGAGATGTTATGTTTCACTCCTCTGCCATCTCTCGAATCGTCAAACGACGATTGGAACGCACAAGGGCATTCACTTCCCACTTGAGAGTCCTCAGTTGAGGTTGAAGGCCTTCCTGAACTATTCATTTGATGTTCTGCCACCATTGAACCTCTGCAACCACTCATGGCACCGTGAACGACTCATCACATCACCTCCATAAGCTTTCCGAAGCATTTCAAAAGTTTCCGTGAATGATTTGTCCAATTTCACACACAATTTCACGCAAACGCCCTGCTCTTCCTTTGCGTCCATCACAACAAACTCGAAAAACGCAGAACACAACAAAAGAAGATCACAAAAACAGCTGTAAAATCGGACTGGGCAAGATTAGAGCAATAAAACAAAAAGGAGGTTACTTGGGAAGGTTCACGCTAAAACTTGAATGCCAAAGCAACCCTCTCCATTACGTGAAGGCGCGCAATTCAATAAGTCCTGGAACTTTTTGATCAGACCTCGTATACGTAATAAATATTTAACTACAATTAATAATTGAATTGTACATCCATAAAAATACTGAACCATGATTCTAGCTTTACTACTTCTTTTTTTCCCCCAAGTAGCTACTGTGCTTTATCGGAAGCTCAATATGAGCTTTGAGCTTAAAAAGCTAAGCTTATGATAAACAATTGAGTGAGCCCCCATGAAGTGGGGGTTGGCAGCGCTTGGCCGGTCCGCGTGGTGGGGGGGCAGTTTCAACTGGGTGTGTTATCATTCCAGTAGTTATAGTTCGTTGGGGTTAATATGTGAGTTTGAAAGATCCTAGACCACTGTTCCCCTTACACTGTTGAGGCCCATCATTAGTTTCATTCGAGTGCACTTTTGATGAACTACAGAATTATATACCTAATGTTCGTGTATGTCTTCTTTTAAGGATTAATAAGTATTTTCTTTCTTGTTCTTTGTACAGAATGACATGAAAAATGAAATAGCTTCACTCATCAAAAGGGATAGTTGCAGAGATATGTCGGAATGCTCTGTAGAGAGTTGCTTGAGGCAATTCACATCGATCGAGTTCATGACTGGGAGCAACAAAGTTGGCTGCTCAGCGTGCACTGAACTGTACACAGAAGTTTAAGTGCAGGTGAATTATATACCTAATTTTTATGTCTTCAATTTTCTTTCTTGTTCTTTTTACATTAAAAATGAAATACTTACCAAAAGGGATACTGTATCTGAAAGGTCTGAGTTCATGACTAACTACTGCACTTTAAGGTGTTTTTTCAATTTTACTAACCTATTCTGAATTAACTACTTTTAATTTTCCAAATTCAGCACCCCCAAGCCAATTCTCAGGTTAGATAATTGAGTTGTTGGAAAATCTGAGATTTAATCTAGTTTATTTCTCTTTCTCGAACAGTTCACAACTGTAGGTTAGTATGGGAAATAGGTACACGCCTTGCCTAGTGTATTTCCACGTGTTCACCAGTTTTCACTTATTTCTGTCCCTTCATATAGCACCTTTTTACTTCACTCTCTGTGAGATCTTATACATAACTTTTCAAAATTGGCCTTTCTTTCTGTAATTTATCTTTAACGTAGAAACGTTTTTACGAAGACCTTCTTGCCGAAGAGTGTCATCTATCAACCACACTTAGCAATGACATACACAAGAAGGCTAGTGTTACCTTTGCCTTGTGATCTGATAGAGTTTTTGCTTTCCGCGGTGTCCCTGTGCCCATGAACGTAAACCTAGGGATAACACCAGGTGGATGCTAACATGAACGCTAAACTCAACGTTCATAATACTATCTGCGCGGCGTCTTATCATTATCTGACGCATTCATCTCGCTCCCAATAAAATAAATAGAATAAAAATGAGAATTATGGTTATCACTAAGGTTATCATTGGCGTAAACGATGTCGGAGGCCGTGGGGCCAGCGACGATGGAGCTTCGAATTTTTGGTCCGCCTTCATTTGATTTCGGAACGGGAGCCAATTCGTGTTAGTTCATTAGGTTTTCGGTTGTCATTGTATCAGCTGACTAAGCTTCCCTAAAAAGCAAAAACTCTCTGTCTTTGTTTATCAACGTATGATGCTGAAAATTGAAATGGAGGTGACAAACGTATTCTACCTCATTACTCTTGAGGCGCAAGGTGTTTTTCCTTAGGAACTGAGGTTTCTTTAGGAAGTTGAAAAGAATCAAATTCAGAATTTTAAATATCTAACTATGTTTGTCTGTATGTAGTTGATCAAATCAAACTTGAAGTACTTATCAAATATTAGAAGTTGTACATTTTTCATGAAGTTTAAAAAATTGAACTGTCCAAATAAAGAAACATTGATTATACAGAAATGTCTATCCACCAATACGTTATTGATAATATGTATTTCACTGAGCTAAAGGTACGAATGCATAATTTAAAGAAGCTATTTCTTCTTCTAGACTTATTTAAGAACTGTCTCTGTATTTAGAGCAAACAATCTGTGTTTGTCCTGGACTAAATAATTCCGAAAATAATTTTTCGAAAAAACAGCTGAATATTATACTGTTGGACTATTTCCGTCTGGTTCTAAATACCTTCGCTAAGTTTAGGTTAGTGTTCTGTTTTTTCTGTACTTCATAATTCCGAAAACAATTTTTCGAGAAAAAAGCTGAATATTTATAGTGTTGGATTATTTCTGTATGTGTCTGCGATTTTGTTCTAGATTTTCTCGTATAATTTTTATAAAATAAATCCTATTGGGTGAAAAGTAGTTTAAGTACTATCTTAAGCGTGTCTGAGAATAATTTTCATACACAGGAATGGGGCATTAGCTTATTAGACAAAACAAATGTTGGTTTCCTGTACCGTCGATTGAAGGTCGCTGAATATTTCTTTAATATATGCTTTATAAATTTATCATATATTTCTGTATAATAACATTTTTGAAAGATGGAACATTTTCTAGTACTCACACGTATTTGTAGGAACAGTTGATTTCTGAGTTTAACTCAACCATGCTTTTGAAAATAGAAAACTGTAAAATTATCAAGCGTATCGCGCTCTTAGTGTTTCAAAACTACCTCAAACCGTTCTTTGGAAGTAAACGGAGATTTTCCATTTTGTTGTTAGTGACCACAGCAAGGACACCAGCTGGACAGTCGTCTTCACTTAAGGAATTAATGCACCCCCTTCCCAAATTTAATATCTTGTAAGAATATTCTTTTGAGCTTACATCTCCCTTCTAAACAAAATATTTCTTCCAACAGGTGCCAAAGATGGCAAAACCATCCTCACGATGGCTACCAAACAGCTGCTCATTGGACAAGCACCGCCAATCCTCATTCTTCATCTCAAACGGTTCCAAGTCCAACTCAATTCGTTCCGCAAACTTACCAAACATGTATCATTCCCATTAATTTTGGATCTTGCTCCATTTTGCACGTCCATTGGAGAGGTGAGTGTACCTTAATGTTTTCCGGCTTCTAGCAGTGCTCCCAAATCCTCTTCCAATATCGACTTACAGATTTAGTACCTCCAAGCTTTTAATAATTGCCAACTATCGTCCCTTCTAATTTCATTCACTTTTTCCACAGGATAAAAGTAAAGTCATCATTGAAGAACCAATGCCTTATTGTCTGTACGGCATTGTGGAACATCGAGGGACTCTAAACTCTGGACATTACGTAGCTTACGTCAAAGTAAGAACTCTTATTTAATTTGATTTGTAGGTGCCTACTGTTTGTAATTTATCAAATGCATGGTGGTAGTAGCACCGTGAATTTATTGATTGAAGCAATAGCAAAATGATGGGTTATTCGAAACATCTTGTATCATCCATGGTTATAATGGTAGTTTAATAAAACGAATTTAATGGAGTTTCAGCAGGTAACTGAACATGAACCCCCTAGCTTACAGGTATTTCATTCAGGCTCATCAAGCTTCGTTCCTGGAGATGCCAACTGTTAACTTTAACGCACGAGTAATTCGTACAACTGCTATTCCAGGAGATTCTGTCACCTAGAAGAAAGTTTTGGTTGACGGTTGTTCAACAACCTACCACTGGAGGGATCGCCCCCAGCTATTAACCTAAATCAACGAATATTTTTCACTGTTGTAGGATCTCCTGAAACGATACGAAAGTAAAAACTAACAGTTTTATCAATTTCTAACTTTCAAGATTTCCAACTTGCTTCCTTTGAAATATATTGTAATGAAAGTTTAGGTACCTACGCTAAATCGAGATTCACTCAATACCCCACTCAGGCGTTTCATCAAAAGGGCGTTATCCAGAATTTGGAGTTATCCCATAAAATCAGCTCTTGAATAACTGAATTAACTCAGGATTGATTCGTCGTCCTCCGTGGTCGAAAAATAACTGAATCAACTTAGGCACTCATTTGGAGAATAAGTATGTTAAATGTGGACAGAAAGTAGCATAATCCAAGAAATGCCAACTAGAAAACCACAATGCTAATTATTAGTTCCCATAGTAAAGGTACTATTGAAATAGTTATACTGGCAGAGAATTTATGCTCCGTGGTAAATAGATACATTGACAGTTGGGAATAATAATGAATAAGATGGATTGTCAATGACTTTGAACGTCGCTTTTTTTCATTGGATATTGACTGGTTCAGGAAATGTGATATATGATACAATCATTGGGGTATTCACCCTCTCGAAGAGTGGAACAACCGGGAAAGGTAATTTTCTCAGCTTTGGAGACTTGAAAAAGATTGCGCCCAATAAAGTTGACGGTTTTTGTGCGGGTCGGTTTAAAATGTTCGTTCGAGTTCCAATTTGACCCCATTCAAAGGCATGAAATTGTGCTTTCTGGTTGTAGGAAACGAAAATGTAGACGAAAACTTTCGTTTTCGAGCTACCGCTCTTCCTATTCCTTGGAAGCATATGTACTCTGCACTTTGTATTAGAACATCTTGAAAAACATCGCGGAAGGTCTACCAGATCGGTCGAATGGTCTTCATTCATTCACCTTGAAATTTGTGAAAGGTGGTTTAATAAAGATCTTATATATAAATTATATCTAAGTCCGTCATTATCTTTAGTCAAAGAGGTATTCGTTCTGAAAGAAAGAATTCATTCCGGCTATATACATCCGGGCCCCGAGTGAGCGAAGCGAGTAACGTCCCCTATACACGTCGGATTTCAACGGGTTTTTTCCTTCAGACTCGGGATGGACTATATCCCATCGCATCTATACACCCCACACCAAGCAAGCGAAGTGAGCGAGAAAACTACACTAGTAAATAACGAGGCTGATGGGTCTGGAATTAATTAGGGATATACTCGTAATTGAACATGCATAGTTTTCTTGCTCGCTCAGGGTGGGATGTATAAATGCGAGCGATGTGATGTATATGACCCTTACTGCTGACTCCATCCCAGGTTAGAAAATTGCTTATGCACCCTTTCAGACACACCCAAGAATATCCCCGCACTCAGACAGAATCGGTTCAGCTGTTTGGCCGTGCATACCGTGGACAGACTGAGTTCCGTTCTTACAATATACTAGTGTAATTTTCTCGCTCAGGTTGGGATAGGCATCTCCCAATTCTAGTCAACAAGTAAATACTTGTTTACGAACTGTATATACCTACTCAGTGTACTGTGTTATTAGGTCTCATGTAGGTATGTTATATACTCATACAGTGGTTTTTTTGTTTTTTTTTTTAACACAGAATGTGTTTTAGCCATGGACTAACTAGCCGAAAATGGAACGCGGGATGGTAACGAAATGTGTGACGGATGATTTTCACGTACAACCGAGTCGTTGCTAGGGATATGGTACTTCGTCGTTTTTCATCCCACAAAATTCGTTGACCATTCGTTCGAAAGCTCTCGATTTATCCAACAATATTATGTTAACTACTGCGAAGTGCGTGTCCAACAAACTGAGTTATGAGCATGGTTATATAAATAATTGTTTACACACAGGTGATCATTCTCAATAATTGATATTGTGAACATGATTGCAACCGCTTGTTAATTTCTGATGATTTCGTTGAGCTTGTGTTTCGATGATTTGATTCATAGCAGGTGATCTGAGTATTACGAAAACGGTTTGATTTGTGAAGCGGAGGTTAAATAATTTGAATAGGTAATTTCTATACTTTACACTCTAGGAAGCTGTAATTTCGTTTGTAGCCTCTTTAGGACATTTACTTGACGATGCTCAGGGTCCGGATCAGATGTGTGGCTCTTAAAGCTAATTTCTATGCTTTACACTCTAGGAAGCTGTAATTTCGTATGTAGCCTCTTTAGGACATTTACTTGACGATGCCCAGGGTCCGGATCAGATGTGTGGCTCTTAAAGCTAATTTCTATGCTTTACACTCTAGGAAGCTGTAATTTCGTATGTAGCCTCTTTAGGACATTTACTTGACGATGTCCAGGGTCCGGATCAGATGAGTGGCTTTTAAAGCTAATTTCTATACTTTACACTCTAGGAAGCTGTAATTTCGTATGTAGCCTCTTTAGGACATTTACTTGATAAATCGCTCTTGATTTATCACGAATTTATTTCGTATTTTTTTTCGTAGTTTCATACTATAACTATATAAATTGATGTTATAAATGAATAGTAAACAATGACGCTTGTTTGGTTGTCACTTGGTTGCGCGACAACGCAAACACATTCTGTGTTTCAATAATTTCGTCCGAAGTATGTAAATAGAGGTAACCGGGGGTCCAGGGGGCTTGCCCCCTGGCGAGGCGCGGAGCGCCGAGTTTTTTTTTTTTTTTTTTTTTTTTTTTTTTTTTTTTTTTCGGACCTGGCTGTGATCCCGAGATGGTCGGTTACGAGAGTCTACTGCACTTTGTACGGATTAACAATGAGAATATCAATGTTACGTTAAACCCTCCTCTTGATGCAAATTTGTATGTTCCGAACAAATAGATGGATGTATTGGGTTAACAAAAATCTGCTGAGAATTGGTATCGGTGTTTAAGTAGGTACTTGTTTTTCTGGGAAAAACAAAAATTTTTCTACATTAGGTTTTACCTTCCGAATTATATTCATATTGTGGCGTTCTGATTATGACATGCAGAACTAAATAGTGTACCTACCGTGTTAAACGAAAAACATTGTGAATGGTTTTGGGAGTACATACTTTTATTTATCAATGCAGATTCTATGTTGAGCATTTAGGCACCTACCGCAATCTTTGATTATTAATAGTTATCATAAATTATTTTTTGAAGGTAATAGACGTCTTCTCTGATTTCTAGACAGGCGAAGGAAACGAAAGAAGATGGTTTTGCATCAGTGACTCACACGTAAATGAGGTGACGGAAGATCGGGTACTAAAAACCGAAGCCTATTTACTCTTTTATTCTAGGATTCCATTTCCCAATTCATCATGAACCGTTTCAAAATTGTGGATATTAATTAGTTAGATGAACTGAAGAATCATGAACTGTTTTATGCAATGGTGGCGTTTTTGTACAAATTATATCGAATTCTCGTAAATTTTGGCAGTGTTGTTTATTGTACGTTTTATAAGATAATATACGATTACAAGAACTTACCATCTTTAATTAGTTTATCCATTGTGTAGATGTTCGCATATTTTAGATTTTTCAGTCGATTGTCTCACGATTTCGTGTGCAATTCAACTTTGGAGATGATACAACCATACAAGAAATTGAAAATCGTCACCATTGTACGAAAGCACCTCTGTCATTAATCACGTTCAACGAATATGAGACCACGGATGATCATGTGAACTTACCTCTCACTAACAAAATGGATTGGTTGGTTTCAACGTTTGGTTTGCCAGCCAGCGATACTGGTATGTGGGTTTTGAGGGGAATCATGAGGATATACCATTCTGACCCCCCCCCTTCAAAACCCTCATACCAAATTGGATTAGTGTACCTACCTGACTGAAGCTTTGGCTATCAAACGAGCCACATTACAGTTTGATTGTTCATAATTTCATTCTCATCTCCCCAACAAAACTGTGATAGTTATCTTGTTCTGTGATAGTTATTTCAGTGTGTAACGGCTGTGAACACGTAATAAATTACCAACATGTCTTGGGGTTGTGATTGCCAGATATGATTCCTCAACCCAGTCAAAAAATATGTTCGGTTTTTAGGCTGTGATTGTTCTTCTAATTCTGTTACTGATATCCTCTTGTCCACCTTTTCAGGCTTACCTTCCTAAACACCATTCCACTCCCTATTCCACCAAGCAAATGGCCAACATTTAAAATATTACAACTAATACACTCTATCTCTAAAAAACTATGTAAATTAAAGGCTTATTATTGGAAATAATAGGTAAACCAAAACCACCTACTACATCTGGAATAAAATTTGTTAATATTGTTACAGCATCTATAATAGAAATTAAACTACTATTTTCTAGTATGGGAGGGGCCCAGATATCCGTTGTTTAGTTCAAGGATTTGTTCAAGATCAGCTATACGTTCTAAAAGCACCATCAAGTCTTCTTAGTTGAGGTACACGCTTAAAAACTCCATTACGCCATTCATCATCTGACGCACAGTGTTCTTGTACCGGGTTACCTAACATCAAAATATTATATTTTTGTTGTAGAAATATCATTCCATAGGTATTAAATTGGAATAATCATAATGAACTCGAATTCTGTATAGATATGTTTAAATAATTAAAAATTCACTTACCAAGAAAAGCAACATCAGCCATTTTAGGCATTTCTCCTAAGCGAGCAATCTCGGCCCAGTCCCTGATGTTGTTGTGATTCAAATATAGCACTCTCAATTTCACCATACTTTGTATGCCTTTGATGCTTACAATGTGATTGAATGATAACCACAGTTCTTCAAGCGTCTCTGCAACAGCTTCCTGTGTACCAAACCATGAAGTTATTTACTGATCTTCTCTTTTCCACCATTGGTATATGGAGAGTAGTACCTACCTCTTGGAACGTCTATACGTTTGTGCTAAAAGACGTGATGGATAAGGATAGTAACCATTCTCTTTTCTTGAAACTGCAGCCCCGGAGGTTTTACCTGAAGCATTTGAGCTTCCAAGTCATCTTCTGGGTGTTGGTGACTAATCGTCTCATCCCTTGGAAGGGGTAACTAATCTATTCCATCACCTCCTCTGTTACATATTAGCAGAGGTTAGTTTAGAATCATTCCTCCCCAATACTGACTGTCCGGACGCCACTTCCCTTCACACTGCCCCCATAGACTAAATGGGCAATTCAATTTTCTAAATATTACCACTTAGCATAATTTGTAAATCAACCTACCTCCTGGGACAGGTTGATTATAATTATATTAGGAAGGGAACGGGTTTGATAATCACTATGCAGCTCCGTCTGCTTTGCGTAAAATACAACAACGTTCAAAGAATTTAACGGAAATCTCCGAACTTTCCATTAAAAAAACGGAAAATTTTCCAAAATTGTTTGTAAAACTTGCGCTATTCTATTGGTAGCTCTGCCGATACCCAACTCTGCAGTGTGCCTCCATTTTGTCTCATAAAGTTGGAAGTAAGTAAGCTGGTGGATGCCAGGGCCGGGAAAAGACCCTTTGGATCCACGCTAAGTGAGACTGAAACCAGGTGCTTCAACAGGGTGGGAACGCTCTTACCAAACCCCTTCCCTTCCTAATATAATTATATCAACCTGTCCTAGGAGGTAGGTTGATTTACAAATTATATTGCTGAAGGTCGGGGTTTGGTAATCACTATGCAGCTGTTGAAAGCTTCCATCCACCAGCCGTCCATCATAGCATGTTAGAAGTACTTCCTCAAGGACCAGGATTTGCAGTATTCAGCCCTTGATACATACCCCCTGCAAAATGGCCTGGTGGCCTGCGAATATTTTGAGCTTTGTGATCAGTAGCCAGCTCTCCAGTCACCCCAGCGATAGGTGATCCCCCCCCCCCCCCCCCCCACCCACAGTCCCGTCGTGGTGCGGGAAAATTCATTCTTTTATGTTTTCAATATTCTAGTGAAGTCGCTAAAAGCTACGAAAGGTCAGATTGGGGGGGGGGGGGGGGGGCAGATGTTGTCCACTAAAACAAAGGACCATGATCTTAGTATTTTGAACTAATAACAGATCAGTAAATTGCTTCTAATGCTGCAGAAGAATGGACCTCCTGCTGACGATATTAGGTTGTTTTAGCTATAGGTACCTACATGGAATGTAAAATTACCTATGTAAGACATACTCAACTTACTATGCCTTGAATCAGTTTTATACTGTTTCTTGACAAACTCAATACCCTAAGATTTTCCATACCTTGAAGGCCTTGTATTTTTTCTATGATGTTGGTTGACAGAAACAACTTCCTGCAACAAAGAAGAGTTACCTTATTCTTTCTTGTTACCTTGGAAGTATCTACTTATCAGTGTTTGAACTAGTTAATATTAGGATAGCCACTTGCACATAGACATGGGCAAAATCGAATCGGCTATCACGATCAAAATTTTTAATCAAATTCGAAAGAGTGATTTAGAATTTAATCAAAATCACCTCCATGAATACGATTAAAATCTTAATCGCCAGCAAGATTACGATTAAAATCGTAATTTCAATCCGAATAATATAATAATCGCCATTACACAACGCAATTTACTCTTTAATGGAGAACAAAAACGCGATTTTTCTTCAAATTTTTGAGAAAATTCAACATTTTTTCAAACAAATTTAAACTTTTGCCAGATTTTTTTTTTCCAAACCGAACTTTTTACAAAAAAAAAATCTGATTTTGGTTCAATATTTCCAATAATTCATTTGTGATGGTATGGGAAAACATTTTTGTAACACATACACCCTCAAACTTAGTCATTTTACTTTTCAAGGCACCTACTTCGATTCCGAATTTGCAATGTCCGTCCGCCGATTTATGTCTTCAACTTGATTTTTTAAAAATCCGTTCTTTCGCACGCAGGCTCAAGTTGGGCAGTTTAGACTCTATTTGCTCCTAACAGCTAGCCAACCTGATCACCCGAAACCGTGGGCCTAGATAGTTATGAGTAAAAAATAATGGGAGTGAAGATGGGGGTTTCGATGAACATGGTCTAGATACCCCCCCCCCCCCCCCCCCCCCGATTTCTATTACCATATTGGTATGCGGGGTGTCACTAATCACGTAATTTACAATGCTGAATCGTTTGCATTGGGCCTCATTACCAATTTCCCACACTTATTGGCGGAAAACTGTTGTATACTGTTGTATACATTACAAAAATGTTGTATTCAGGGCTTTCGATGTTTTTGAC
Organism: Adelphocoris suturalis; assembly: GCA_030762985.1. Lineage (NCBI taxonomy): Eukaryota > Metazoa > Arthropoda > Insecta > Hemiptera > Miridae > Adelphocoris > Adelphocoris suturalis. The sequence goes on from CM061046.1 coordinate 37,872,439, forward strand.
ATTTTTATTTGGGCGTGTGGGGTACCGTTTTCAGTGTGATTTTGGACTCGGAATCGATTGAGAGGGGTTCCAAACCGAATTTTCCGCACCCGTGAGATTGGGGGGGACAGGTGATGGTTCGACGGAATTTTTTTTTTTTTTTTTTTTTTTCGTTTTGCAATGAGTTGTATTCCGCGTGTAAACTGTGGATCAAATCTTTGTATTTGGAGTGTTGAATCCGATTATGTACTTTGCCACCTCAATAAAGACAGCTTCACCTCACAAATTGAAAAAACTTCGAAATTTTATTTTATTATTTTATTTATCAATCTTTTTTTCTAAGTTTTTTGCTTATATTTTGAAAACTAAGCGTTTTTCGGGGAAACTCATTACTATTAAAATGAAAGTAGACATTATATCTTACAAAATTTATATTCACGATTTGAAGATTGTACCAATAGTAGGTAATGACGCAAGAGCGCTCTGAAAAATAGTTTTTTTTTTTTTTTGAACATAGCAAAAAAATTAGAAAACCCATTTTTTACCCCGCGATGGTATCGAAATATCAATTTTCTATTACTGAAACCAATTTTTCCATGTATCTCCGAGATATATATAGGTCACGTTAGTTGAGTTGACTAAAGCCTAATGATCCATTGTCAGAGAGAAAACATTACTTTTTTGGAAGCAGTGAGGTTAGTGTTAGTGGGAGACAGCGATTTACAGAGAATTTATCATTGCGTCGCACATGGGCTTCACTGACGTTAGTCAACTCAACTAATGTGACTTAAACTCGTATCTCGGAAAAACTACATGGGAAAATTTGTTACAGTAATAAGTAATTGATACTTCGCCACCATCGCGTGATGAAAAAGGGGTTGTTCCATTTTTTTGCGAGGAGCGAAAAAATTGCCATTTTTCATTGCGCTCTAGCAGCATTGCTATTGGTTCGATCTTTACATTGTAAGATAATATGAATTTTGTATGTAGGCAATGTTTGCTTTCATTTTCTTAACGAGTTTCCTCGTACAACGCTTGGTTTTCAAATCAAAGCCAAAACTGAAAACAAATACCGAAAATTTCGAGGTTTTTTTTAATTTTTGGGGTGAAGTTCAGAATCGAATTCAGCACACCAAAAAACATAAGGAACCCTCAAAAAACCTACTACGCTATTTTTACCCTGAAATCGCCATTCTTGAATCTACTCGTACTGGCCGTATAGGCCATTTCTATTCACAAATAGTGAAACTTTGTGAAATAATTTGCAGCGTTTTTTCAATGTCAACTTTTTTCAACAATTTAACTTTTTGTGGGACCGAGCGCTTTTTGCTGTAGTCTTAAAATTATTTTTGGTTAATTTATTTCTTTGTGGATTTTCTTTTTAATTGTAGTTAATTCAAATATTAAGTGTTATTTCTTTTACAAAAACTGCTAGAAACATATAGTACAATGCATCTAGAAAAAATTTAGTAACCCATTCGACGCGAAATTTAGTCTCCTAGAACTTTTTTCCTTGATCAAAACTTTTTTTAAGATGTAGAGAATGAGACGTAATTTTAGGTGTAAGGCCATGGATGGATGGATTATTCCCTCTTGATCGATCATTTATCCCATTGTACGGCTGGTCAGATTGACTCACAAATTACAAGACTTGCAATTGTCTTCTTCGGCACCTCCATGAAAAATCGTAAAGTCTCTTACAGTTTCACTATCAGGAATATTTTTGTAAAAGGTTCGAATCATTTGAAAAAAAGACAAAATTTTCAGGAAAAAGTTGAAATTGTTCAAAAAATGATGAATTTTCTTCAAAATTTTAATAAAATCGCGTTTTTCAACCCGATTTTTTTTAAAAATCCCGTTTTTGACCTCGATTTGAAAAAATCGCGTTTTCGTCCTCGATTAACATGTAAATAGCGTTGTATAATGGCGATTATTATATTATTCGTGATGAAAATTACGATTTTAATCTTCATCATGTTTGCGATTAAGATTTTATTCGTATTCACCGAGGCGATCTTGATTAAATTCTTAATCACTCATTCGAATTTGATTTAAAATTTTAATCGTTTAATCGAGTACACGATTACGGTTAAAATCTTAATAGTACCTAATCGTAGATTTGATTTTGCCCATGTCTGAAACTAAGTACTGTTCGTTAGTTTACATCTACTGTTTTGCTTGTTAGTGGAAAATTATTCCCGAAAACTAGTCCACTGTGGGTTATATCTCGAAAAGTTACAGAACACCCCCTCTCTGACTTGAACATGTGACCCTAATTAGTCACTAATTGTATGCGTTCATGTCCGATTTTCAAATCTTGTTGAACGCCAAGATCAGATGTCAAGAAAATCTCCATGGCTTTGAGTTCTTTTCAATAGAAGTGAGATTTTAAACCTACTTGCACTTGGTGAGTGTGCCTAGTGTCTTGTCCATTTGCTCGATAGGTGGCCAACAAAACTGTAAATCTATTTCTTTAGCTTCTGTTGCTGAACGGCCTGCAGGTGCACCTTCATCATCGCTCGCGGGTACAACTTCTTTTGACGAATCCTCTATAGCCATGGTTTGTTTCTCCCACATTTTGAGTGCATCTCTTATTGTTGTACCTGGCTGCAACAAAAAATTTGTTGTTTATCATGATAGGCATTCATGTAATTTTCCCTGAGATATTTTTAGGGTAGGTACTACCAAATATCTATGTATAAGCGTTACATGAAACTAGTTGATTATCCTTACTTACCATGGTTGAGAAGAAAATATAAAAGCCCCACCAAAATTAAGAAATCATCTCAGATCAAACAAATGTAATAGTAACAGGGAAGTCACATGACTATAATGTTGATGGTATGTAGTAGCTCTGTTACATCAAAATTGACAATGACTATGACGCTTATAATTTCTGGGTTTTATTAGGATGTATTGGGAGAGAAAAGGTATTGTCGAGATTAGAGAGGTTCTACTTAGTGGCTCAGCTAGTATTTCGTTCTTTTATTTTTAGTGGCAGTGATATTGAGGAGAACCTAAAGATGAATCTCACCAACTGAGCCCTAGTAGGTACCTACCTAAACTAATATTATTTATCTGATTAACATCTGCCTTACTGTTCTTAAACTCTATAATAGGTTTTAGTCCTACAAATTATAATAGATCAATTAATTGAAAACATGAGTAACACCCAATGTCGCGCCCGGCTGTATCAGGCTGTTAGTCTCTTCGGAATGAACAAGATACGGTTCTCCGACTGTGCTCTACCTAGCATACCCTGGAACGGGAACACAAAGTGGAAGAGAGGATATATTGGAGAGCACATATCGCTCTTGCTTTCAATCCACTTAGGTCTTCTCTCTCCCACCACATCATTCACTCTACAAGTTATTCTATTTATGATTTCCGTGCCACAGTATTGGTGATCTGGCAACCCAATTATTATTTTACGGTTTAAATTCATCTCTCCTTAGTTCTTTTGTTTATATCAATGTACTACAGTACATCCAGCTCCTAGGTAGGCACATCAACGCTGTAATTTCCGGTTGTTAGCAATATGGGAATAAAGTCGGGCAATTAGATGATAAAGCTACGGCATAATTATTACCGACTATAGTGTTATAATGTTAGGAAAGCAATGATCTAATTTCCTGCCATTTAATAAGGCGAGCTACGGTTATGTCCAGCTGTTGGGGTAGGAGTCTACGGTGAGTCCAATCCGGCCAAGTAGGGCAATTATCAAATTAGAGCTTTATTAGTTCAGACGATTCCCATTTATTTCCACGCAATTTGAGACAGATTCAAATTCTCATCGCACGCAACCACAACACCCAACTTATCACATTTCATGTTTTGCTTAGTAATTTGTTTTCTCACAATATGTATCAAGAGTCCCCCATGTTCTTTAGTTGGTAGGTAGTTAACAGAAACGTGAACATCAACCTACCTGGCCTACTTACTCGATTTTCACTTTTCAACCCTTGTTTATTTTATTAATTTATTTAAATCTATGTGTGCTGTGATATGTTATTTCCATTGAAAGTGTACCTACCTGACAGTTGTTAGCCAACACGCCAGTAGTGGGCCCACACCTAGACTAAAAATTTCCTTAGTCCAATCATATTATCTTTAGGTATTTATTCTCTTTTGTTAATTCATTTGTCTGATATGGCAGTATGTATGGAAAGTGAAATAGAAAAAATCATAGATCTTCTTCAGGCATTAATAAGATCCAAATGCTCCGTCCAACCTCTTCAGAGTTGGTACTTTCTTATACATGATCTGCTTCCAATCATTTTCATCCATTCGATCACTTACAGGATTACCTGAAAATTTTAATAATAAATAATACATTTATATGTATAAATTACTGTTGGATTTTATTCCCTGTTTGTGTCACAGGGACAGGGAACTCCACTTGTTGGAGGGTCGACAAAAATTGAACAACTTATGCCATTAATTTCATTTTACACATATTGATGACACATTCACCTCTTTGTCCGACCACCAAAAAATTGTTGCGATGTTACAGAATAAAGGTTTGAGTTATCGTCGGCTGGTGTTGTGTTCAGGCAGGGAATGCATTAGCCATTTAGCGAATTTTCGTAGATAATGAAGCTATTGCAATGGCTCCAAAAATTTTAAAATAAAAATTTTCAAAAATTTTTTCATGGAAATCCGTTTTGGAGCATTCTAAAATGAATCCTGAAGTTTAACGCTTTTTTATATGTATATATGTATATATATATATACCGTCAACTCATACAACTTTGTGCCACTTTTTTGGTTTTTTGAGCGTCAGAACTTTATTTTTCGTCGTATCTCGTTGAAATGTTTACCCAAGATACTTACACATCTCAGTGATCAAATGTCGCTAAGGAAAAAATTCCATCTGTTCAGCGAATAGAATGGGAACTATTTATTCGTGGCACATTCATTACCCCAGGAAGGTGCAACTTTGAGCCACCATCTTTTTTAGCCTATAATGAAATGAAAAACCTAATGTGGCTCATTGTGGCGGTCTGAATCTTGTTAATCAGCATGTTAACTTTGCAACGTAATAAAAAAAAAAAATTTGCCCTCGGAATTTTTAGTGTTTTTTTGATTTTTTAAACAAGGTGAATATAAAAATCAATGCAAGGCAACTTTCTGTTCGTTTTTATTATAAAATCTTAACAATTCATACAAAAATATCCCAACAAATCTTCAACTCGTCCAGCCACCTTTCTCCGATTCTGAGCACCCATTTTCTGTAAAAATACAACGAGAAAGCATTAAATTTTATTGCAGAAATAATGAAAAAACGGTGGCACAAAGTTGTACCCCTAAGTTCCCGTTTCTAACACATCTGGTCATATCATAGAAACAAACAAACTTCTGATAACACCAAATACTGTAATTGGTAGCTGACAGTATAGGGATGAAAATATGAACTTACCAGACTATTCAGAAATCCGCAGCATACTCATCCAAAGGAGACTCCCAGCACTAACTGAACAATTCCCTTTTAGTGGACTAGAGAAAGAGCTACCTTGCTGGCACTGAAATCCACAGGGAAGACTTGTGGAAGCGTCGGCATCCTCTTCTACCATCCCGCTGCTTGTGGGAATTTTTTCGAACTAATAACTTCAAGTTTGTTACCGTTAGAGAGCATAAGGTTCAAAAAACGAGATTGGCACAATGTTGAACGGGGTGCACAAAGTTGTATGAGTTGACGGTATATATATATATATATATGTCATTCCAGACGATAACTCTCGATAGAATTGAGATAAAAACTTCGTTCTTTCGCCAAAAAACCAAGCATTTCAAAAGAAAGGATGAGTTCGTTGGACAACACTTTTTGAGCACATTAAATTGGTCAAATTTCAAAAAATGTACTAAAAAAATCTCTAAAAATGGCTAAAAACGGCTAAAAATCGTTCAATTTATATTTTTTGGTAGAATATTGCTCAAATAAAGTTTATTAACTATAAAATAGAACATCCAAAAATGTATGTACTCAATTATGCTGAAAAATGTACTTAAAATTCATCAAAATTTGCTACAAAATTGATAAAACCTGCAAAATAAGCTAAACATTCAAAACCTCTATTTGAATAGCAAGATATTATTTAGGATACTTTTTTTAGCCATAAAATTACTGGTTAACAATTTCCTTGCACTCAACAAGCTCAAATTTCAAATGCCAAGAGAATCACGCTCATATGCCCGCAACTTTTATGACATTAGGTCAGCACGACTAATATGGTTTTAGACAGATAATTTATTAATGAGGGTTACCCATTGGTCTGAAAGTATTGATTTTATTATTGTTAAATGCAACTAAGACATTCTGAGATTTTTTTCACCATCTGCACTTTTCTATGATTTTTTAGAAAAATGTGAAGCCACACTAAGCGGGGCGGCTGGCGAGGGGGGAGGGTGTCCCAGAAGAGTGCGGTTGGTGTCTGTATTCAGACTTTCATCTGATTTCATTTAATATTACGAAAGATTATAAATATTCTTGCTTAATGGGTGTCTACATGTCCAGCTGTTTGCGAATATCCAGGTTGGGGAACCACGCTACACCACTGTGTTTTGTATCACATTGTATCTAAATGGTTTTAACAACGATGTAGTTGTGAATTACAAGAGAAAGCATTAATAGTAAAATTAAAATACATTTTAGACGTTTAATGTCAACTTTAAAATTGTATTGGTAGTGTCCTACGCACCTATAAAAGATACATCTTCGATGAATGGAAGATCGACGATCCTCAACACCTCCACCATATCTCTCAATGAGTTGTGGTTTAAATAGAGTGTTTTGAGCTTGTTCATAGCGCCGATGCCTTTTAGATTGTTGATGTGGTTGTATGACAAGAAAAGTTCTTGAAGAGTGTCAGCAACGGGTTCCTAGAAATAGGAAAATAAATTTGAATCATTGAGAATGTAGTCACGAAGTTAACACAAGTATAGAGAAAAACTCTCTGAGACATATTAGATTCACATTTTTTAAACGATTTAATCCTAATCAGGGAAGTTTATGCGCACATATGAAACAAGTCATAATTGATGAATAAACGAACTTCCTAGTGAAGTACATTCATAATTATGTCGAGGGCACTAGAGGGTGGTTTAACAATGTAGTGGCCCCAGCCACGGCGTCGGACAGAGCCAGTTTAGAGAGAAAATTCAAAAATTAGTGGGACGGGCAACTTCCAGGAGGTTGTCGCAACCGAGGTTAAAAAAAGCACTTTTGACAGCCCTGATGGAGTCTCCGCCAAGATTTTAAGCTGGTCATCAGGCTTATTGCTCCAGCATCCAGTGATATCTTTAGTGCCTCGTTTTCTTCAGGCATTTTTCCTGACAAACTCAAAAACGCTGCAAATTATTTCACAAAGGTTTATTATTTTTTCAATTGAGTATGATCGTAGTTTTAGTTGGCTTGCGTACATCATAAGCGTCCAGACTCCTCGGCGTGTCCTATTTAAAGTTGCCACAACCTATACTTCTATAATTATATACGCATGTTTATATTCTAAGTAAATAGCTATTCATCCAGAGGGTTCGGACTCCAATCCGCTGAAGTAATGCAATTTTAATTTATGAATGATTTGCATTCTAGATGGGCTGGATAATTATTTATAACATCCTATAGTATGGTATAATATACAAAATATACTATGGCTTGTTTAAGGTATAATATGTTTATGGGTATTACAAGTATAAGTAATAAATATCCGTTCTCCTACGCCCCTGGCGCCGTTCCGCTTTGCCCATAACGCCATACCCACCTCATGGTGCCGCGGTGTATTATATGGGTGTTGCTTGTAAGAGTAATATATATCCGTTATCCTATGCCCCTGGCGCCGATCTGCTACGCCCCTGGTGACGTGCCACTATGCCCCTACAAGGCGCCGCGCCTCCTCCCCCTCCCCCCTCATGAACCTCTGCCAATGTTTTCATCATTCCACTAAGCGTGACAGGCGTGCGCGCGTACGTCAGTCTAACACTCATATCCTCGAAAAAGACACTTTTTCACCTATTTTTTGCTCATAGCACCCATGGGGGTGGAGTAGACTGACAACGAAAAAAACGAAAGTTCGAATTTTTGAGGGGCTCAAAGCTCAGATGATTGCATCAGATGCGAGGAACAACTCCTGAAAATTTCAGTCCGAACCGATAACCCCTTGAGGTCTCCTAAACCCGTTTTTTGATAATTGAATTATCGATTTTAGAACACTGGACGCTTAGGACAAAAAGACGGTTAGGATATGAAAGATCCATGCGTCTGGACACTTTTTATACCTACTCTATTCCTATGTTTTCGGTGTCGCGGAACACGGTGTCGCCATTATTGCAAGCGCAGAAGCTGTATTTCTTTTGAATTCAAGAAATCAGTCGAAATAAGTGATGGAAAAAAGGCATCTTTTGCCGTTTTTACCTAGTTTTGACTGGGGAAAAAATTGTTTGCGGGTCTTTTCTGCTTCGGACCTTGTTTCCTGGCTTGTTCCGAATGTAACAAGACCAATTTCGTCCTATATTATCCTTCTGAAAATATCTACTCAAGAGCCGAGTTAGCTTTTTTAATGGTAACCGCTCTATACTTACCAGTAGCTACGAAATCAAAATTTAACGCCCTGAAGCCCTTTTAATCCCATTATTTTGTTTTTGGGCTCGTTGAACATTATGTGCTAGTAGTGGAGGCGTAGGACTCGTATTTCGGTTAATAATCAAGAGCTAGGCGTCAAAAATCGGTGAATAGAGTGGATTTTTCTTGATGTTCAAAAAATCAGTTGACAAAATTAATAGAAATAAGGGATTTTTCGCCGGTTTCAAATAGTTTTGATTGGCAAAAACTATTTATGAGTGTCTCCTCTGCCTTGGACTTTGTTCTGTGACTAATTCTGAATATGACAAGACTAAGTTTGTCCCATAATACATTTTTCTTCTCGAAATATCAGCTCAAGAGCGAAGTCGACTTATTTAATGGTAACCGTTCTATATTCAAAAGTGGCTAAAAAATGAAAACTTCACGCAGTGAAAAATCCATTATTTCTATTAATTTTGTCAACTGATTTTTTAAACATCAATAAAAATCTACTCTATTCGCCGATTGTTGACACCTAGCTCTTGATTATTAACCGAAATACGAATCCTACGCCTCGATTACTTTCAAGTAATGTTCAACGAGCCCAAAAACATAAAATAATGGGATAAAAAGGGCTTCAGGGCGTTAAATTTTGATTTCGTAGCTACTGGTAAGTATAGAGCAGTTACCATTAAAAAAGCTAACTCAGCTCTTGAGCATAGCTTTCCAAAAGGACAATATATTGCAGGACGAAATTGGTCTTGTTACATTCGGAACAAGCCAGGAAACAAGGTCCGAAGCAGAAAAGACCGGCAAACAATTTTTTCCCAGTCAAAACTAGGTAAAAACGGCAAAAAATGCCTTTTTTCCATCACTTATTTCGACTGATTTCTTGAATTCAAAAGAAATACAGCTTCTGCGCTTGCAATAATGGCGGCACTGTGTTCCGCGACACCGAAAACATAGGAATAGAGTATAAAAAGTGTCCAGACGCATGGATCGTTCATGTCCTAACCGTCTTTTTGTCCAAAGCGTCTAGTGTTCTAAAATCGCTAATTCAATTATCAAAAAACTGGTTTAGGAGACCTCAAGGGGTTATCGGTTTGGGCTGAAATTTTCAGGAGTTGTTCCTCGCATCTAACGCAATCATCTGAGCTTTGAGCCCCTCAAAAATTCGAACTTTCGTTTTTTTCGTTGTCAGTCTAGTGTGGAGGGATCGAGCTGGCGAGAAGTTAGGACCAACTAGACCCCAAGTGGAGTCTGTCTGCGAAAGAACGGATTTTTTAAGTCAATTCTAAGGCCTTTTATGGCCCGAACGGCGGACGGACATTGCAAATTTGGATTCTACGCACTTTGAAACGTAAAATGACAAAGTTTGAGGGGGGGTTATAAAAATTTTTTACTATACGATCACATAGGCTTTTTATTGAAAATAATAAACCAAAAATGCTTGGCACGACCCATCCCAAAGAAAGGTAATTCTTTGGATATCTCTAACTCCCAACTCAGTAGTCTCCTTAGTTTTCTCTCCAAACTACTCGAGAGTTTAATGATACATACCAAGGTTCGTCAATTTTTGAATGGAGACAACTTTTTCAGCAAATGCTCACATGGTTTCCTCAGTGGAAGATCTACGGACAATTTGTACATAATAAAAGAGACAAGGGTCACTGTCTTGGAGTGCTTCATTGATTTGGCAAAGGCCTTTGATCTAGTGGCTCACGACGTGCTCTTTTTCAAACTGGACAAAGCTGGTGTTAGGAGTTCTGCTCTCAACTAGTTTCGCACCTACCTGCATGCTAGACTCTGGAAGATTATAATCGATGGTAGTGATGGACCATACTTTTCACTAGAGATGCTTTGCCTTGGTTCTGATCCCCAGGGAAGACCTTCCGTTCTTGATTCAAGTGAATGACTTTCCTAGTACATCTATGGTCCAAACACTGCTATTATCAATTTTGCTGATTACACAAAATTCATAGTACCTACTTACCTGGAGAGTCTATGAGAGGATGTAACCTTGGTACAGGACAAGTTTCTTCAAATTAAATCATGGATCTTAGGTGAAACATAGTGAGGACACAACGAAGCCTATTAGACTCTCAGCACCAAGAGTGGGTGATGAGCATATGACTCAATTTCTCTTGAGGAAATTTTTTATTTCACTCCTGTAAATTTTTTGTTGACTCAGATATGAATTTTCATCACCACAAAGATGAATTGACATCGCGTTTGGCCAGCGCCTGTTTCTGCCTAAAAAAGCTCCGCCCCGATACCTTCAGAAAAACTATGGTGACGGCCCATCATGGGCTCTTCTTGTCGGAAGCCCGTTGTGAGTTGCTGTTCTGCGCAAGTCCATCTAATATCCAGTCCATTTTTAAGCTACAGAAAAGATTGATTCAAATTTTGACCTGTTTGTTTCCTTCTTGTTCGTGCCAAGGTGTCTTTAAGAGAGAAACAATCCTTACCTTACCTTCTCTTTACATTCTTGAAGAACTTTCTTATTTTGCCAAGGTTTATTCACATTTAAACCTCCACAAATTTCGCCACGATTATCAAATACGTTTGGAGATCAGAATCCTACTGGTTCCCCAGCATCCCCTCGAATTCTTCAAGGAAGTGTTACCAACAATGGGATAAGTACTTAACTCTATTCAATCACTTCGTACTTTACCTACCTCCAAGATATTATATGCCCAATCAACTCTACGCCACGTTCAGGAAAAAACATAAGAACTTTTTAATTGAAAATTATTTTTATGCTGTTTCCGATTTTTTGAATTCTAAGGTATCATTCATCTTAATGATTATTGTTAAATTTATTATTGTTTTGTTGAAGTTTTGCTCTTCCATATAATGTGAGTTCTGATGGCAATAATAAAGGTTTCAGTGTTATTATTTTAGGTAGGTAGGTCTTTCTATCAATCTCAACTTATTCAACTTTTAACTCACTATTCCAGCTATGCTTGTAATACTGTTTCTCGCCAAGCTCAATACAGTCAAATTCTTCATCCCTTGTAAGTTCTGTATTTTTGCGATGACATTAGTTGACAAGTACAGTTTCCTATATCCCAAAGAGATCGTTAGAATGGATTTTCCAAAATATTTTCCTTATTTATAGTACTTTTATTTATACGAGCGTAAACAAGTAACAAAAGGTTAGGTGGGTGCTTTGGTACGTAAGGTATTAACAGTATTTATAATATAATCTGATTTTTAAATTGCCATTCTGGAGCGTGTAACATCTATAAGAGGCGCACTGTAATCTTGTCGGTTTTTCCATTGAAGCTACTCAAAGGAACCGGGAAGGTTACAGTGCCCGACATTTACCTAAATTGACTAAAATATAAAATATGATTTATTTGTTAAAAGTAGAAGAAAGCAGAATGTATAGAGGATTTCACGTTAGCACATGCACTATTTGTAACCATCCGCGATGAAACGCAAGGGGAATGGTCCAACTCACAATTTACTTCCCAAATTTCATGGAAATCTGATAAAAAATAGCAGTTATCCATATCAGCATTAATTAGTGGATTTTAGTAGATAATTCAGCTACTACCTATTATTACTACCTACGGTTTCCATTAATTTAAAAAAATCTAGAAAATTTTCACCTTAGCAAAGTTGAGCATCTCAAAAGTAAGGATGAGTAAAAATATGGTAATAGGGCATACAACGTCTGAAATATAAATTTTTTTCTTCTGCAGGATGTAGGCCTTTCAGATAACGTTGCAACATAAATCTGAGCAATAAAAATATTTTTGAAAAAAAAAATCCAGTCATGTAGCATGATTGTATAACAGATTTTGTTGATTATCGTCTTATAATTCATCCTGTTCTTTTGAAATTTGAGCGAATAGGTAAATGGAACTGTCAATTCTATGCCAAAAGAATCTTGCTCTAAATATTATTCTGCTATTTAATCATTGATTTTGAATTTAAAGCATTTTTCGCATATTAATGAAATTAATGTTACTTAAATTTTCCAGCATAATTTTGTGCACACATTTTTTAATGTTCTTGGTCAAAGTTTATAAACTTGTTTTGTGTGTCATTCAATAATATAGAATATTATTCTTCCGGTTTTTTTTCCTCGAATTTATGTTTCAGCGTTATCTAAGCTACCGCCATCCTGCAGAGAAAACAAATATTTATGTTTCAGACGTTGTATGCTCTATTAGCATATTTAGAGCCATGAAAAATCTACCAACACATTATTATTTATAGGCCAAAACTTCTCAAAATAACACCAAATTGTAAAAAAAAAAAAAAATAATAATAATAAATAAAAATAAATTCATAAAATTTAAAATAGCGTAAATACCTGTACCTAATCCATGTTTGAACCCATTAATTTTGAAAAATGTGATCTACTCTTAAATCTGACTTATAAAATGTTTTAGCAATTTTTTAAGCCCTTTTTATAGCACATGTTTATCCACAAAAAGTACTAAATAGGTCTTTGTATTTATTCATCTTGCTTGATTTTATTGCCGTACAAACAGATTTTTTATTTTTTATTTATTTATTTATTTTTTTTTTTTTTTTTGGGATCCAAGATCAGGTCTGTGCCATTTGAAATAACCTTTTTTTCTTCAAGTTTTGATTCAGACGTTTTTATGAAGAACATCAAAAGTAGATGAATACGGAAATTCATTGACTCATTGGAATAGCTTCGTTTTTATAGAAAATTCGTAAGAGAAGCTGACTGGTTAGAAGGGCTTACTTACTCGCATTTTTGCAAAGGTAACAGTGAGCTGTCCATCACACTGATGGGAGGATAGAAGAATTGAAGATCTAGCTCTCTGGCATCAACTGCTTTATCTCCTGACGCCTGCTCCCACTCTCTTATTGCATCTTTTGTACTGCTCGTCTTTTCCTAAAATTAACAAACCTCTTTTAGCGAATTTTTGAAGAAAATTAAGCTATTGCTCTCGCCTCAAAATTTGTAGAATGTGAATTTTTGAAAAATTTTTATGCAGAAATCCGTTTCAGGCTATTCTGAATCATATTCTGAAGTTTAACGCATTTTTTTATGTATGTATATATGTATATATGTATATATGTATGTATATATGTATGTATGTATATATGTATGTATGTATGTGTCATTCCAGACGATAACTGTCCGTAGAATTGTGCTAGAAACTTCAAACAAATTTTAAAATGTTAAGGACACAAAACGAAAGTTCAAGTTCGTTGGCCAGCATGATCGGATTACATCTTCGGTTTGAAATTTTCAAAAATGTAGTCAAAAATTTCAAAATAGCCTGTTTTTTGCGATTTGTTGTGCGAAATAATTTTTTCAGCATACTAACATGTGGTATATTCGGAATCAGCGTAAAATTTCCTATAAGAATATGTATCAAGTTTTCAAAAATTTAAAAGTTGAAAAATCAGTCAAAAATCGAAATAATGCCGTTCGCTAGTTGTAAAAATCGGTAATATTTGCATGAAACTTGTCCAAATTCAGATTGAGCTACCCTTATGGAAGTATCCCTGTATAACCAATCCTAGAACCATGCTGTTGAAAACGTGGGTAGTTGGTGCTTGTTAAAAAATCATAAACTAAAAATTCTCTACACGATCAATAGCGACTGAAATGTCGAATATTTCTTCAAAAATTCGCTCATGGGGTCATGCTGCATGACTGGACTTTTTTCCAATTTATCTCTTGATGAAACTCTATCAATTTATTAAATAAGAAACTTCCTAGCGTACAAAAACTGAGCGAATTCTCATGAGCCTTTCCTGAGGGCCTCTGAATGCAGGCCGCTGAGTGACCTTACTGTCAAAGCAAGACTAAAGCACATCAGGATGGTACATAGTTATTGTTGCAAACATTTTCCTAGACCTCTGGAAGCATATTGATCCTGATTTTCAGAGCTGTGCATTCGACGGTCATCTAAGCAAAACACCAATTTTGGTTGATCTTTTTGAGAGAGAGGGTAAACAGGGATTTCCCAGGTTGCCTCATCTGATCGCCTGGTTCCTCCATAGGTCCTGTCCGTTCAGTCCATCAGAGTAGTTGATTCATCTTCAAGTGACGCACAATGAATGAATTTCACCCACACCCACAATTCCTTTTATAGTAGGTAGTTTTAATTATTGAATGATAATATATCTAATAACTGAATGATAACATCCTCCCCTCCCCTCACCACTAGGTCAGCTTTATTAAATTTGAAAAAAGTAGTCAATGACTTGAATTAGAGTAATCCAAACATATTCGACAATCAAATCCCCAGTTCGTTCAGTGATAACAAGATACCCCATTTCTCCCACCCCCTTCCCCTAAAACACGCCCTTCTATGTTTTAGATTTGAAAATTTTCAAGTACCTAGCCTGTGATTAAAGTTAGAATACTCCAAACACATTCAACAACTCAGATCCCCAGTTCGTTCAGTGACGTTCGAAACGCTTCAACTTCCCCACCCCCTCTCCCACCATTGTGGGTCAGATTTGAAAATTTTGAAAAAAGTAGTCTTTGACTCGAATTTGAGTAATCCAAACATACTCGACAATCAAATTCCCAGTTTGTTCAGTGATGACCAAGATACCCCATTCCCCCTCCTCCCCTAAAACACCCCCTATGGGGCAGATTGAAATTGTAAACCTTTTCTGGACTTCCAAAAATAATTTAAGTAAAAAATTAGGCAAATCGGTCCAGGCGTTCTCGAGTTTTAGCTAGACTAACGAACAGCAATTGATTTATATATATATAGATAATAACGCGAACAAATCTTCATTAATTTGCAGCTCAAAACTTCCTCAACCCTACAACACTGACTAAGTCACTGAAACGAACTAAATCACTCGCGACGAAGTTGTGGAAACCCATTATAAAACGGAAGTTAGTGAAAAACGTTGTCTATTTCCACGAAAAATAAAGAGTTACAATGTTAAATCGATTTCGACGGTTAGGCCATCATCAGTAACAAACAATAACTGAAGACACATTAGAAAGGACACAGCTTATATAGAGACAGGTGAAGGGAGATTGAATCCCATTGGTCGAGAGAAAGGAAAGGGGCAGGAGGTACAACCAATCAAGTGCATACAAAGTGAAAGGGAGATTGAATCCCATTGGTCGAGAGAAAAGAAAGGGGCAGGAGGTACAACCAATTAAGTGCATACAAAGTGAAAGGGGATTATAGCTAATCAGATGAAGTGAAAGGGGGGAAATAACTAAATAGGGTTTCAACAGTGTGAAGGGATAATTCCAAGGTTTACAGAAATGGACCTATCAGTGGTGAAATATATTGAGGTATATCCTCATTTAAACATTTACCAGACCTGTCACTTTTGATAATTTCGAATTTTTCAAGTACATTCAACATACCTCCCTTTGGGCAAAAATGAAGAAATTCTACAAACTGTCTGTCTGTCAAATCAAAATTGTAACTATGATTAGATTCCTTAAGATGTTTTGCAAATGTAGACTTACCCTTATTTTCCCTGAAATCCTCCATATGCTCGTCTATTCTTTCCCTAAATTTCCTACCAGTCTGACCGCAATATTCGTAGCCACAAGAACATTTTAATTTATAAACTCCACTTTTATCCTGCACACTAATTTTATCCTTAACGGATCCTAGTAATGCTTTAAGACTATTTTTATTTTTAAAACCTACTTTATAACCTCTCGATGATAGAATTTTGCCAATTTTATCAGAAATTTTCCCATAATAAGGTAAACTTATCCATTGCTTTTCTTCTAAAGTTAGATCTTCCCGAGCCAGATTGGAAACTTTTTCCCTACTCTTTTTCCTAAGAACCTTATCCCATATGGTATCAACGAGATCTCCTCCATATCCGTTACTAGCCGCTATGCTTTTGATAATGGATTTTTCTTTTGATAAATTTTGTTCACTCATTGGAATAGATAGTGCTCGGTTGATCATACTATGGAAGGCTGCATGCTTATGTACTAAAGGGTGATTTGAACTACTATGGATCGTTATATCGCTATATGTATCTTTTCTGTAGATTGAAAAATCATGCTTCTCATTTACTAAAGAGATGGACAGATCAAGAAAATTTAGTTTATTCCCGCCGAATTCGAGGGTGAATTTGATATAGGGATCTAATTTATTGATTTTTTCGTGAAAAGAATTTAGTTGTCTTTCTGTGCCCTTCCATAGAATGATGATGTCATCGACATATCTATACCAATAGAGAAGATTATTTGTGTTAAAAGTTGTAAATATTTGTTGCTCAAGATAATCCATGTAAATATCTGCGAGCAGAGGAGATAACGGAGAACCCATAGCAACCCCTGGCTGTGTATAGCATTGCCCCTCGAATAAAAAGTAATTTTGATCCATACAGACAGACATCAAATTAAACAATTCATCCTTTTCGAAAATATTAAGTTTAGAGCCGTGAATCAGCCTGCATACCACATCTTTGCAGCTAGCTACATCGATATTGGTGAACAGACTAACCACATCAAAAGAGGCGAGTTTAGCATTTGGAGGCATCTGAATGTCCTTAATTTTGGAGACCAAATCATAAGAATTTAGTACAGTATGTTGAGGCCGAAAGTTGATTTTGTTTCTAAATAAAATATTGAGTTTTTTAGCCAATTTGTAGGCAGGAGCACCAATATAAGACACCACCGGTCTCATCGGCGCTCCTTCCTTATGAATTTTAGGGAGACAGGATAACCTGGGCGCATGAGGGTTCATTTCTACAAAACTTGGAATGTACATATTTTTTAGTAGGCTATCTTCTGATTGTTTAACTACTTTTCGAACTAATCTTTGAAATTTTGAAGTTGGGTCAGATGGGAGATTTGAACAATTATTATCTTCTAGAAATTTTACAGTTTTCGAAACATAATCTTGCTTATTTAAAATGACAGTTGTATTACCTTTATCTGCTTTGAGGGCAACAATATTTTTCTGGGCAAACTTCTTCTTTAGAACAGCTGCAATAGTCTCCTCCTTCCCGGGTGGTGGTCCTAGTGATCTTGATGAGGACTGGATCTCTTCAGCACAAAGTGTTTTGGTGGCTGATGGTCCATTCGAAGCCTCGACGGAAAATGCCAAATCCCGAATCGCTGAAGCTCCAAGGGAGAAAGATGGGTTGTGCTTCAACCCTTTCTCAAGAAGAGATACTTCTGCCGGAGAAAATGTGACATCCGACAGGTTCTCCACTTTCTTGAAGAATGGGCAGGATACTGTTGATGGAGATGGAGTCTTAGGGACTGGCTTTTTAGACTTCAAAAGTTGTAATAATTTACCTTCCAGAATCTTCTTTTTCGTCAATCCTTTCTTCCATGCGGTTTCAACTGCGTGTTGCTCGATAAGTTCCCATTCACAGGAGGTGTAGCGGGTGGTGAGTTCTTGGAACATATAGTAAAGTTTTTCCCGAGCAATATCACGAACACTATACCATCGATGGAGTTCACTTTTTACAAGTTTAATTTGAGCCTCATTGATAATTCGGATCGCGGCACCTGAAGGGTGCTTACATTGAATTTTCACAAAATTTGGAATTACACTGTTGGAAATACACTGTTGATTAAACCAAATGTTCCTTTCCGCGATAACTATGCGTGTTTTCAGTTTGATATACCAACTCGCGATTTCTGCTCGACTTGCAGAACTGAACTAAATCATACGAAGTTGTGGAAACCCATTATAAAACGGAAGTTAGTGAAAAACGTTGTCTATTTCCACGAAAAATAAAGAGTTACAATGTTAAATCGATTTCGACGGTTAGGCCAACATCAGTAACAAACAATAACTGAAGACACATTAGAAAGGACACAGCTTATATAGAGACAGGTGAAGGGAGATTGAATCCCATTGGTCGAGAGAAAGGAAAAGGGGCAGGAGGTACAACCAATCAAGTGCATACAAAGTGAAAGGGAGATTGAATCCCATTGGTCGAGAGAAAAGAAAGGGGCAGGAGGTACAACCAATTAAGTGCATACAAAGTGAAAGGGGATTATAGCTAATCAGATGAAGTGAAAGGGGGGAAATAACTAAATAGGGTTTCAACAGTGTGAAGGGATAATTCCAAGGTTTACAGAAATGGACCTATCAGTGGTGAAATATATTGAGGTATATCCTCATTTAAACATTTACCAGACCTGTCACTTTTGATAATTTCGAATTTTTCAAGTACATTCAACATAACCTGATCTTTTCTCTCGACCAATGGGATTCAATCTCCCTTCACCTGTCACAGGATGAATTGTTCAATTTGATGTCTGTCTGTATGGATCAAAATTACTTTTTATTCGAGGGGCAATGCTATACACAGCCAGGGGTTGCTATGGGTTCTCCGTTATCTCCTCTGCTCGCAGATATTTACATGGATTATCTTGAGCAACAAATATTTACAACTTTTAACACAAATAATCTTCTCTATTGGTATAGATATGTCGATGACATCATCATTTTATGGAAGGGCACAGAAAGACAACTAAATTCTTTTCACGAAAAAATCAATAAATTAGATCCCTATATCAAATTCACCCTCGAATTCGGCGGGAATAAACTAAATTTTCTTGATCTGTCCATCTCTTTAGTAAATGAGAAGCATGATTTTTCAATCTACAGAAAAGATACATATAGCGATATAACGATCCATAGTAGTTCAAATCACCCTTTAGTACATAAGCATGCAGCCTTCCATAGTATGATCAACCGAGCACTATCTATTCCAATGAGTGAACAAAATTTATCAAAAGAAAAATCCATTATCAAAAGCATAGCGGCTAGTAACGGATATGGAGGAGATCTCGTTGATACCATATGGGATAAGGTTCTTAGGAAAAAGAGTAGGGAAAAAGTTTCCAATCTGGCTCGGGAAGATCTAACTTTAGAAGAAAAGCAATGGATAAGTTTACCTTATTATGGGAAAATTTCTGATAAAATTGGCAAAATTCTATCATCGAGAGGTTATAAAGTAGGTTTTAAAAATAAAAATAGTCTTAAAGCATTACTAGGATCCGTTAAGGATAAAATTAGTGTGCAGGATAAAAGTGGAGTTTATAAATTAAAATGTTCTTGTGGCTACGAATATTGCGGTCAGACTGGTAGGAAATTTAGGGAAAGAATAGACGAGCATATGGAGGATTTCAGGGAAAATAAGGGTAAGTCTACATTTGCAAAACATCTTAAGGAATCTAATCATAGTTACAATTTTGATTTGACAGACAGACAGTTTGTAGAATTTCTTCATTTTTGCCCAAAGGGAGGTATGTTGAATGTACTTGAAAAATTCGAAATTATCAAAAGTGACAGGTCTGGTAAATGTTTAAATGAGGATATACCTCAATATATTTCACCACTGATAGGTCCATTTCTGTAAACCTTGGAATTATCCCTTCACACTGTTGAAACCCTATTTAGTTATTTCCCCCCTTTCACTTCATCTGATTAGCTATAATCCCCTTTCACTTTGTATGCACTTAATTGGTTGTACCTCCTGCCCCTTTCTTTTCTCTCGACCAATGGGATTCAATCTCCCTTTCACTTTGTATGCACTTGATTGGTTGTACCTCCTGCCCCTTTCCTTTCTCTCGACCAATGGGATTCAATCTCCCTTCACCTGTCTCTATATAAGCTGTGTCCTTTCTAATGTGTCTTCAGTTATTGTTTGTTACTGATGATGGCCTAACCGTCGAAATCGATTTAACATTGTAACTCTTTATTTTTCGTGGAAATAGACAACGTTTTTCACTAACTTCCGTTTTATAATGGGTTTCCACAACTTCGTATCAGTTCTGCAAGTCGAGCAGAAATCGCGAGTTGGTATATCAAACTGAAAACACGCATAGTTATCGCGGAAAGGAACATTTGGTTTAATCAACAGTGTATTTCCAACAGTGTAATTCCAAATTTTGTGAAAATTCAATGTAAGCACCCTTCAGGTGCCGCGATCCGAATTATCAATGAGGCTCAAATTAAACTTGTAAAAAGTGAACTCCATCGATGGTATAGTGTTCGTGATATTGCTCGGGAAAAACTTTACTATATGTTCCAAGAACTCACCACCCGCTACACCTCCTGTGAATGGGAACTTATCGAGCAACACGCAGTTGAAACCGCATGGAAGAAAGGATTGACGAAAAAGAAGATTCTGGAAGGTAAATTATTACAACTTTTGAAGTCTAAAAAGCCAGTCCCTAAGACTCCATCTCCATCAACAGTATCCTGCCCATTCTTCAAGAAAGTGGAGAACCTGTCGGATGTCACATTTTCTCCGGCAGAAGTATCTCTTCTTGAGAAAGGGTTGAAGCACAACCCATCTTTCTCCCTTGGAGCTTCAGCGATTCGGGATTTGGCATTTTCCGTCGAGGCTTCGAATGGACCATCAGCCACCAAAACACTTTGTGCTGAAGAGATCCAGTCCTCATCAAGATCACTAGGACCACCACCCGGGAAGGAGGAGACTATTGCAGCTGTTCTAAAGAAGAAATTTGCCCAGAAAAATATTGTTGCCCTCAAACCAGATAAAGGTAATACAACTGTCATTTTAAATAAGCAAGATTATGTTTCGAAAACTGTAAAATTTCTAGAAGATAATAATTGGGGCCTACCTAATTTGCCAGTCAAACTTCAAAACCTGCAGTCAACCAGAAAGAGGTGTGGAAAACCTGCAGTCAACGCGGATTTATATTCGGGAGGAAGAGCTTAACATTTTATGAAAAAAAATTTCGGAAAAAATCGGGAAAATGGTCGGGAAAACCCCAAAAAACTGAGATTTTATACTTCAAAACCTGCAGTCAACCAGAAAGAGGTGTGGAAAACCTGCAGTCAACGCGGATTTATATTCGGGAGGAAGAGCTTAACATTTTATGAAAAAAAAATTTCGGAAAATTCGGGAAAATGGTCGGGAAAACCCCAAAAAACTGAGATTTTATACTTCAAAACCTGCAGTCAACCAGAAAGAGGTGTGGAAAACCTGCAGTCAACGCGGATTTATATTCGAAAGGAAGAGCTTAACATTTTATGAAAAAAAAATTTCGGAAAATACGGGAAAATGGTTGGGAGAACCCCAAAAAAAATGAGATTTTATACTTCAAAACCTGCAGACAACCAGAAAGAGTTGTGGAAAACCTGCAGTCAACGTGGATTCATATTCGGGAGGAAGAGCTAAACATTCTATGACAAAAAATTTTCGGAAAATTCGAGAAAATGGTCGGAAAAACCCCAAAAAAAATGAGATTTTATACTTCAAAACCTGCAGTCAACCAGAAAGAGGTGTGGAAAACCTGCAGTCAACGCGGATTTATATTCGGGAGGAAGAGCTTAACATTTTATGAAAAAAAAATTTCGGAAAATTCGGGAAAATGGTCGAGACAACCCCAAAAAACTGAGATTATATACTTCAAAACCTGCAGTCAACCAGAAAGAGGTGTGGAAAACCTGCAGTCAACGCGGATTTATATTCGAAAAGAAGAGCTTAACATTTTATGAAAAAAAATTTCGGAAAATTCGGGAAAATGGTCGGGAAAAAACCCCCAAAAACTGAGATTTTACACTTCAAAACCTGCAGGCAACCAGAAAGAGGTGTAGAAAACCTGCAGTCACCGCGGATTTATATTCGGGAGGAAGAGCTAAATATTTCACGAGAAAAAAAAATTTGGAAACTTCGGGAAAATGATCGGGGAAAACCCCAAAAAACTGAGATTTTAAACTTCGAAACCTGCAGTCAACCAGAAAGAGGTGTGGAAAACCTGCAGTCAACGCAGATTTACATTCAGGAGGAAAAGCTTAACATTTCATTTAAAAAAAATTTCGGAAAATTCGAGAAAATGGTCGGAAGAACCCCATAAAACTGAGATTTTAAACTTCAAAACCAGCAGTCAACCAGAAAGAGAAGTGGAAAACCTGCAATCAACGCGGATTGTTATTCGGGAGGAAGAGTTAAACATTTTATGAAAAAAAAAAATTCGGAAAATTCGGGAAAATGGTCGAGACAACCCCAAAAAACAGAGATTTTATACTTCAAAACCTGCAGTCAACCAGAAAGAGGTGTGGAAAACCTGCAGTCAACACGAATTTATATTCGAGAGGAAGCGCTAAACAGTTTATGAAAAAAAAATTTTAGTTAATTCGGGAAATTGGTCGGGAAAACCCCAAAAAACTGAGATTTTATACTTCAACACCTGCAGTCAACCAGAAAGAGGTGTGGAAAACCTATAGTCAACGCAGATTTATATTCAGGAGGAAGAGCTTAACATTTTATGGAAAAAAAATGTCGGAAAATTCGGGAAAATGGTCGGGAAAACCCCAAAAAACTGAGATTTTATACTTCAAAACCTGCAGTCAACCAGAAAGAGGTGTGGAAAACCTGCAGTCAACGCGGATTTATATTCGGGAGGAAGAGCTTAACATTTTATGAAAAAAAAATTTCGGAAAATTCAGGAAAATGGTCGGGAAAACCCAAAAAAAAAAGAGATTTTCTACTTCAAAACCTGCAGTCAACCAGAAAGAGTTGTGGAAAACCTGCAGTCAACGCGGATTTATATTCGGGGGGAAGAGCTTAACATTTTATGAAAAAAAAATTTTCGGAAAAAATCGGGAAAATGGTCGGGAAAACCCCCAAAAAACTGAGATTTTATACTTCAAAACCTGCAGTCAACCAAAAAGAGGTGTGGAAAACCTGCAGTCAACGCGGATATATATTCGGGAGGAAGAGCTTAACATTTCATGAAAAAAAAATTTCGGAAAAATTCGGGAAAATGGTCGGGAAAACCCCAAGAAACTGAGATTTTATACTTCAAAACCTGCAGTCAACCAGAAAGAGGTGTGGAAAACCTGCAGTCAACGCGGATTTATATTCGGAAGGAAGAGCTTAACATTTGATGAAAAAAAAAATTGCGGAAAACTCGGGAAAATGGTCGGGAAAACCCCAAGAAACTGAGATTTTATACTTCAAAACCTGCAGTCAACCAGAAAGAGGTGTGGAAAACCTGCAGTCAACGCGGATTTATATTCGAAAGGAAGAGCTTAACATTTTATGAATAAAAATTTCGAAAAATTCAGGAAAATGGTCGGGAAAACCCCAAAAAACTGAGAGTTTATACTTCAAAACCTGCAGTCAACCAGAAAGAGGTGTGGAAAACCTGCAGTCAACGCGGATTTATATTCGGGAGGAAGAGCTTATCATTTTATGAAAAAAAAATTTTCGGAAAATTCGGAAAAATGGTCGGGGAAACCCCAAAAAACTGAGTTTTTATACTTCAAAACCTGCAGTCAACCAGAAAGAGGTGTGGAAAACCTGCAGTCAACGCGGATTTATATTCGAGAGGAAGAGCTCAACATTTTATGAAAAAAAAAATTCGGAAAATTCGGGAAAATGGTCGGGAGAACCCCAAAAAAAATGAGATTTTATACTTCAAAACCTGCAGTCAACCAGAAAGAGGTGGGGAAAACCTGCAGTCAACACGGATTTATATTCGAGAGGAAGCGCTAAACAGTTTATGAAAAAAAAATTTTAGTTAATTCGGGAAATTGGTCGGGAAAACCCCAAAAAACTGAGATTTTATACTTCAACACCTGCAGTCAACCAGAAAGAGGTGTGGAAAACCTATAGTCAACGCGGATTTATATTTGGGAGGAAGAGCTTAACATTTTATGGAAAAAAAATTTCGGAAAATTCGGGAAAATGGTCGGGGAAAACCCCAAAAAACTGAGATTTTATACTTCAAAACCTGCAGTCAACCAGAAAGAGGTGTGGAAACCCTGCAGTCAACGCGGATTTATATTCGGAAGGAAAAGCTTGACATTTTATGAAAAAAAATTTCGGAAAATTCAGGAAAATGGTCGGGAAAACCCCAAAAAAATGAGATTTTATAATTCAAAACCTGCAGTCAACCAGAAAGAGGTGTGGAAAACCTGCAGTCAACGCGGATTTATATTCGGGGGGAAGAGCTTAACATTTTATGAAAAAAAAATTTTCGGAAAAAATCGGGAAAATGGTCGGGAAAACCCCAAAAATCTGAGATTTTATACTTCAAAACCTGCAGTCAACCAAAAAGAGGTGTGGAAAACCTGCAGTCAACGCGGATATATATTCGGGAGGAAGAGCTTAATATTTCATGAAAAAAATGTTTCGGAAAATTCGGGTAAATGGTCGGGAAAACCCCAAAAAACTGAGATTTTATACTTCAAAACCTGCAGTCAACCAGAAAGAGATGTGGAAAACCTGCAGTCAACGCGGATTTATATTCGGAAGAAACAGCTTAACATTTTATGAAAAAAAAATTTCGGAAAATTCGGGAAAATGGTCGGGAAAACCCCAAAAAACTGAGATTTTATACTTCAAAACCTGCAGTCAACCAGAAAGAGGTGTGGAAAACCTGCAGTCAACGCGGATTTATATTCGAAAGGAAGAGCTTAACATTTTATGAATAAAAATTTCGAAAAATTCAGGAAAATGGTCGGGGAAACCCCAAAAAACTGAGGTTTTATACTTCAAAACCTGCAGTCAACCAGAAAGAGGTGTGGAAAACCTGCAGTCAACGCGGATTCATATTCGAGAGGAAGAGCTCAACATTTTATGAAAAAAAAAATTGCGGAAAATTCGGGAAAATGGTCGGGAGAACCCAAAAAAAAATGAGATTTTATACTTCAAAACCGGCAGTCAACCAGAAAGAGGGGTGGAAAACCTGCAGTCAACACGGATTTATATTCGACAGGAAGAGCTAAACATTTTCTGAAAAAAAAAATTTTAGTTAATTCGGGAAATTGGTCGGGAAAACCCCAAAAAACTGAGATTTTATACTTCAAAACTTGCAGTCAACCAGAAAGAGGTGTGGAAAACCTGCAGTCAACGCGGATTTATATATGAAAGGAACAGCTTAACATTTTATGAAAAAAAAATTTCGGAAAATTCGGGAAAATGGTCGGAAAAACCCCAAAAAACTGAGATTTTAAACTTCAAAACCTGCAGTCAACCAGAAAGAGGTGTGGAAAACCTGCAGTCAACGCGGATTTATATTCGGAAAGGAAGAGCTTAACATTTTATGAAAAAAAATTTCGGAAAATTCAGGAAAATGGTCGGGAAAACCCCAAAAAACTGAGATTTTATACTTCAAAACCTGCAGTCAACCAGAAAGAGGTGTGGAAAACCTGCAGTCAACGCGGATTTATATTCGGGAGGAAGAGTTTAACATTTTATGAAAAAAAAAAATTCGGAAAATTCGGGAAAATGGTCGGGAAAACCCCAAAAAACTGAGATTTTATACTTCACATGCTGCAGTCAACCAGAAAGAGGTGTGGAAAACCTATAATCAACGCGGATTTATATTTGGGAGGAAGAGCTTAACATTTTATGAAAAAAATGGAAAATGGTCGGGAAAACCCCAAAAAACTCAGATTTTATACTTCAAAACCTGCAGTCAACCAAAAAGAGGTGTGGAAAACCTGCAGTCAACGCGGATTTATATTCGAGAAGAACAGCTTAACATTTCATGATAAAAAAATTTCGGAAAATTTGGGAAAATGGTCGGGGAAAACCCCAAAAAACTGAGATTTTATACTTCAAAACCTGCAGTCAACCAGAAAGAGGTGTGGAAAACCTGCAGTCAACGCGGATTTATATTCGGGAGGAACAGCTTAACATTTTATGAAAAAAAAATTTCGGAAAATTCGGGAAAATGGTCGGGAAAACCCCAAAAAACTGAGATTTTATACTTCAAAACCTGCAGTCAACCAGAAAGAGGTGTGGAAAACCTGCAGTCAACGCGGATTTATATTCGAGAGGAAGCGCTAAACATTTTATGAATAAAAATTTCGAAAAATTCAGGAAAATGGTCGGGGAAAACCCCAAAAAAACTGAGATTTTATACTTCAAAACCTGCAGTCAACCAGAAAGAGGAGTGGAAAACCTGCAGTCAACGCGGATTTATATTCGGGAGGAAGAGCTTAACATTTGATGAAAAAAAAAATTGCGGAAAACTCGGGAAAATGGTCGGGAAAACCCCAAAAAACTGAGATTTTAAACTTCAAAACCTGCAGTCAACCAGAAAGAGGTGTGGAAAACCTGCAGTCAACGCGGATTCATATTCGGGAGGAAGAGCTTAACACTTCATGAAAAAAAAATTTCGGAAAATTCGGGAAAATGGTCGGGGAAACCCCAAAAAAAATGAGATTTTATACTTCAAAACCTGCAGTCAACCAGAAAGAGGTGTGGAAAACCTGCAGTCAACGCGGATTTATATTCGGGAAGAAGAGCTTAACATTTTATGAAAAAAAAAATTTCGGAAAATTCGGGAAAATGGTCGGGAAAACCCCAAAAAACTGAGATTTTATACTTCAAAACCTGCAGTCAACCAGAAAGAGGTGTGGAAAACCTGCAGTCAACGCGGATTTATATTCGAGAGGAAGAGCTCAACATTTTATGAAAAAAAAATTTCGGAAAATTCGGAAAAATGGTCGGGAAAACCCCAAAAAAAATGAGATTTTATACTTCAAAACCTGCAGTCAACCAGAAAGAGGTGTGGAAAACCTGCAGTCAACGTGGATTTATAATTGGAAGGAAGAGCTCAACATTTTATGAAAAAAAAATTTCGAAAAATTCAGGAATATGGTCGGGAAAACCCCTAAAAACTGAGATTTTAAACTTCAAAATCTGCAGTCAACCAGAAAGAGGTGTGGAAAACCTGCAGTCAACGCGGAATTATATTCAGGAGGAAGAGCTTAACATTTTATGAAAAAAAAATTTCGGAAAATTCGGGAAAATGGTCGGGAAAACCCCAAAAAACTGAGATTTTATACTTCAAAACCTGCAGTCAACCAGAAAGAGGTGTGGAAAACCTGCAGTCAACGCGGATTTATATTTGGGAGGAAGAGCTTAACATTTTATGGAAAAAAAATTTCGGAAAATTCGGGAAAATGGTCGGGAAAACCCCAAAAAACTGAGATTTTATACTTCAAAACCTGCAGTCAACCAGAAAGAGGTGTGGAAAACCTGCAGTCAACGCGGATTTATATTCGAGAGGAAGAGCTGAACGAAAACCCCAAAAAACTGAGATTTTATACTTCAAAACCTGCAGTCAACCAGAAAGAGGTGTGGAAAACCTGCAGTCAACAAGGATTTATATTTGAGAGGAAGAGCTTAACATTTTATGAAAAACAAATTTCTGAACATTCGGGAAAATGGTCGGGAAAACCCAAAAAAAAATGAGATTTTAAACTTCAAAACCTGCAGTCAACCAGAAAGAGGTGTGGAAAACCTGCAGTCAACGCGGATTTATATTCGAGAGGAAGCGCTAAACATTTTATGAAAAAAAATTTCGGAAAACTCGGGAAAATGGTCGGGGAAAACCCCAAAAAACTGAGATTTTTAACTTCAAAACCTGCAGTCAACCAGAAAGAGGTGTGGAAAACCTGCAGTCAACGCGGATTTATATTCGGGAGGAAGAGCTAAACAGTTTATGAAAAAAAAAATGTCGGAAAATTCGGTAAAATGATCGGGAGGGGAAAACCCCAGAAAACTGAGATTTTAAACTTCTAAACCTGCAGTCAACCAGAAAGAGGTGTGGAAAACCTGCAGTCAACACGGATTTATATTCGAGAGGAAGCGCTAAACAGTTTATGAAAAAAAAATGTTAGTTAATTCGGGAAATTGGTCGGGAAAACCCCAAAAAAACTGAGATTTTATACTTCAAAACCTGCAGTCAACCGGAAAGAGATGTGTAAAACCTGCAGTCAACGCGGATTTATATTCGGGAGGAAGAGCTTATCATTTTATGAAAAATATATTTCGGAAAATTCGGAAAAATGGTCGGGAAAACCCAAAAAAACTGAGATATTATACTTCAAAACCTGCAGTCAACCAGAAAGAGGTGTGGAAAACCTGCAGTCAACGCGGATTTATATTCGGGAGGAACAGCTTAACATTTTATGAAAAAAAAAATTTCGGAAAATTCGGGAAAATGGTCGGGAAAACCCCAAAAAACTGAGATTTTATACTTCAAAACCTGCAGTCAACCAGAAAGAGGTGTGG
Organism: Adelphocoris suturalis; assembly: GCA_030762985.1. Classification (NCBI taxonomy): domain Eukaryota; kingdom Metazoa; phylum Arthropoda; class Insecta; order Hemiptera; family Miridae; genus Adelphocoris; species Adelphocoris suturalis. The sequence continues at coordinate 37,900,955 of CM061046.1, forward strand.
AAAACCTGCAGTCAACGCGGATTTATATTCGGGAAGAAGAGCTTAACATTTTATGAAAAAAAAATTTCGGAAAATTCGGGAAAATGGTCGGGAAAACCCCAAAAAACTGAGATTTTATACTTCAAAACCTGCAGTCAACCAGAAAGAGGTGTGGAAAACCTGCAGTCAACGCGGATTTATATTCGAAAGGAAGAGCTTAACATTTTATGAAAAAAAAAATTCGGAAAATTCGGGAAAATGGTTGGGAGAACCCCAAAAAAAATGAGATTTTATACTTCAAAACCTGCAGACAACCAGAAAGAGTTGTGGAAAACCTGCAGTCAACGTGGATTCATATTCGGGAGGAAGAGCTAAACATTCTATGACAAAAAATTTTCGGAAAATTCGAGAAAATGGTCGGGAGAACCCCAAAAAAAATGAGATTTTATACTTCAAAACCTGCAGTCAACCAGAAAGAGGTGTGGAAAACCTGCAGTCAACGCGGATTTATATTCGAAGGAAAGAGCTCAACATTTTATGAAAAAAAATTTCGGGAAATTTGGGAAAATGGTCGGGAAAACCCCAAAAAAATGAGATTTTATACTTCAAAACCTGCAGTCAACCAGAAAGAGGTGTGGAAAACCTGCAGTCAACGCGGATTTATATTCGGGAGGAAGAGCTTAACATTTTATGAAAAAAAATTTCGGAAAATTCGGGAAAATGGTCGGGAAAACCCCGAAAAACTGAGATTTTAAAATTCAAAACCTGCAGTCAACCAGAAAGAGGTGTGGAAAACCTGCAGTCAACGCGGATTTATATTCGGGAAGAAGAGCTTAACATTTTATGAAAAAAAATGTCGGGAAATTCGGGAAAATGGTCGGAAAAACCACAAAAAACTGAGATTTTACACTTCAAAACCTGCAGGCAACCAGAAAGAGGCGTGGAAAACCTGCAGTCACCGCGGATTTATATTCGGGAGAAAGAGCTAAATATTTCACGAGAAAAAAAGTTTTGGAAACTTCGGGAAAATGATCGGGAAAACCCCAAAAAACTGAGATTTTAAACTTCGAAACCTGCAGTCAACCAGAAAGAGGTGTGGAAAACCTGCAGTCAACGCAGATTTACATTCAGGAGGAAGAGCTTAACATTTCATTTAAAAAAAATTTCGGAAAATTCGAGAAAATGGTCGGAAGAACCCCATAAAACTGAGATTTTAAACTTCAAAACCTGCAGTCAACCAGAAAGAGGTGTGGAAAACCTGCAGTCAACGCGGATTTATATTCGGAAGGAAGAGCTAAACAGTTTATGAAAAAAAAAATTCGGAAAATTCGGGAAAATGGTCGGGAGAACCCCAAAAAAAATGAGATTTTATACTTCAAAACCGGCAGTCAACCAGAAAGAGGTGTGGAAAACCTGCAGTCAACACGGATTTATATTCGAGAGGAAGCGCTAAACAGTTTATGAAAAAAAAATTTTAGTTAATTCGGGAAATTGGTCGGGAAAACCCCAAAAAACTGAGATTTTATACTTCAACACCTGCAGTCAACTAGAAAGAGGTGTGGAAAACCTATAGTCAACGCGGATTTATATTTGGGAGGAAGAGCTTAACATTTTATGGAAAAAAAATTTCGGAAAATTCGGGAAAATGGTCGGGAAAACCCCAAAAAACTGAGATTTTATACTTCAAAACCTGCAGTCAACCAGAAAGAGGTGTGGAAAACCTGCAGTCAACGCGGATTTATATTCGAGAGGAAGAGCTAAACATTTTATGAAAAAAAATTTCGGAAAATTCAGGAAAATGGTCGGGAAAACCCCAAAAAAATGAGATTTTATACTTCAAAACCTGCAGTCAACCAGAAAGAGGTGTGGAAAACCTGCAGTCAACGCGGATTTATATTTGGGGGGAAGAGCTTAACATTTTATGAAAAAAAAATTTTCGGAAAAAATCGGGAAAATGGTCGGGAAAACCCCAAAAAACTGAGATTTTATACTTCAAAACCTGCAGTCAACCAAAAAGAGGTGTGGAAAACCTGCAGTCAACGCGGATTTATATTCGGGAGGAAGAGCTTAACATTTTATGAAAAAAAATTTCGGAAAATTCGGGAAAATGGTCGGGAAAACCCCAAAAAACTGAGATTTTATACTTCAAAACCTGCAGTCAACCAGAAAGAGGTGTGGAAAACCTGCAGTCAACGCGGATTTATATTCGGAAGGAAGAGCTTAACATTTTATGGAAAAAAAATTTCGGAAAATTCGGGAAAATGGTCGGGAAAACCCCAAAAAACTGAGATTTTATACTTCAAAACCTGCAGTCAACCAGAAAGAGGTGTGGAAAACCTGCAGTCAACGCGGATTTATATTCGAGAGGAAGAGCATAACATTTTATGAATAAAAATTTCGAAAAATTCAGGAAAATGGTCGGGAAAACCCCAAAAAACTGAGATTTTATACTTCAAAACCTGCAGTCAACCAGAAAGAGGTGTGGAAAACCTGCAGTCAACGCGGATTTATATTCGGGAGGAAGAGCTTACCATTTGATGAAAAAAAAAATTGCGGAAAACTCGGGAAAAGGGTCGGGAAAACCCCAAAAAAACTGAGATTTTATACTCCAAAACCTGCAGTCAACCAGAAAGAGGTGTGGAAAACCTGCAGTCAACGCGGATTTATATTCGGGAGGAAGAGCTTAACATTTCATGAAAAAAAAATTTCGGAAAATTCGGGAAAATGGTCGGGAAAACCCCAAAAAACTGAGGTTTTAAACTTCAAAACCTGCAGACAACCAGAAAGAGGTGTGGAAAACCTGCAGTCAACGCGGATTTATATTTGGAAGAAAGAGCTTAACATTTTATGAAAAAGAAATTTCGGAAAATTCGGGAAAATGGTCGGGGAAACCCCAAAAAACTGAGGTTTTATACTTCAAAACCTGCAGTCAACCAGAAAGAGGTGTGGAAAACCTGCAGTCAACGCGGATTTATATATGAAAGGAAGAGCTTAACATTTTATGAAAAAAAAATTTCGGAAAATTCGGGAAAATGGTCGGGGAAAACCCCAAAAAACTGAGATTTTATACTTCAAAACCTGCAGTCAACCAGAAAGAGGTGTGGAAAACCTGCAGTCAACGCGGATTTATATTCGAAAGGAAGAGCTTAACATTTTATGAATAAAAATTTCGAAAAATTCAGGAAAATGGTCGGGAAAACCCCAAAAAACTGAGGTTTTATACTTCAAAACCTGCAGTCAACCAGAAAGAGTTGTGGAAACCCTGCAGTCAACGCGGATTTATATTCGGAAGGAAGAGCTTGATATTTCATGAAAAAAAAAAAATTTCGGGAAATTCGGGAAAATGGTCGGGAAAACCTCAAAAAACTGAGATTTTATACATCAAAACCTGCAGTCAACCAGAAAGAGGTGTGGAAAACCTGCAGTCAACGCGGATTTATATTCGAAAGGAAGAGCTTAACATTTTATGAATAAAAATTTCGCAAAAACTGAGATTATATACTTCAAAACCTGCAGTCAACCAGAAAGAGGTGTGGAAAACCTGCAGTCAACGCGGATTTATATTCGGGAGGAAGAGCTTAACATTTCATGAAAAAAAAATTCGGAAAATTGTGGAAAATGGTCGGGAGAACCCCAAAAAAAATGAGATTTTATACTTCAAAACCGGCAGTCAACCAGATAGAGGTGTGGAAAACCTGCAGTCAACACGGATTTATATTCGAGAGGAAGCGCTAAACAGTTTATGAAAAAAAAATTTTAGTTAATTCGGAAAAGTGGTCGGGAAAACCCCAAAAAACTGAGATTTTATACTTCAAAACTTGCAGTCAACCAGAAAGAGGTGTGGAAAACCTGCAGTCAACGCGGATTTATATTCGAGAGGAACGAGCTTAACATGGTTTGAAAAAAAAATTTCGGAAAATTCGGGAAAATGGTCGGAAGAACCCCAAAAAAACTGAGATTGTAAACTTCAAAACCTGCAGTCAACCAGAAAGAGGTGTGGAAAACCTGCAGTCGACCCGGATTTATATTTGGAAGGAAGAGCTGAACATTTATAAAAAAAAAATTTCGGAAAATTCGGGAAAATATTCGGCAAAACCCCAAAAAAACTGAGATTTTATACTTCAAAACCTGCAGTCAACCAGAAAGAGGTGTGGAAAACCTGCAGTCAACGCGGATTTATATTCGGGAGGAAGAGCTTAACATTTGATGAAAAAAAAAAATTCGGAAAATTCGGGAAAATGGTCGGGAAAACCCCGAAAAACTGAGACTATATACTTCAAAACCTGCAGTCAACCAGAAAGAGGTGTGGAAAACCTGCAGTCAACGCGGATTTATATTCGGGAGGAAGAGCGTAACATTTTATGAAAAAAAAAAATTCGGAAAATTCGGGAAAATGGTCGGGAAAACCCCAAAAAACTGAGATTTTATACTTCAAAACCTGCAGTCAACCAGAAAGAGGTGTGGAAAACCTGCAGTCAACGCGGATTTATATTTGGGAGGAAGAGCTTAACATTTTATGAAAAAAAAATTTCGGAAAATTCGGGAAATTGGTCGGGAGAACCCCAAAAAAAATAAGATTTTATACTTCAAAACCAGCAGTCAAGCAGAAAGAGTTGTGAAAAACCAGCAGTCCACGCGGATTTATATTTGGGAGGAAGAGCTTAACATTTTATGGAAAAGAATTTCGGAAAATTCGGTGAAATGGACGGGAAAACCCCAAAAAATTGAAATTTTATACTTCAAAACCTGCAGTCAACCAGAAAGAGGTGTGGAAAACCTGCAGTCAACGCGGATTTATATTCGAGGGAAAGAGCTTAACATTTTATGGAAAAAAATTTCGGAAAATTCGGGAAAATGGTCGGGAAAACCCCAAAAAACTGAGATTTTACACTTCAAAACCTGCAGGCAACCAGAAAGAGGTGTAGAAAACCTGCAGTCACCGCGGATTTATATTCGGGAGGAAGAGCTAAATATTTCACGAGAAAAAAAAATTTGGAAACTTCGGGAAAATGATCGGGAAAACCCCAAAAAACTGAGATTTTAAACTTCGAAACCTGCAGTCAACCAGAAAGAGGTGTGGAAAACCTGCAGTCAACGCAGATTTACATTCAGGAGGAAGAGCTTAACATTTCATTTAAAAAAAATTTCGGAAAATTCGAGAAAATGGTCGGAAGAACCCCATAAAACTGAGATTTTAAACTTCAAAACCTGCAGTCAACCAGAAAGAGGTGTGGAAAACCTGCAGTCAACGCGGATTTATATTCGAGAGGAACAGCTCAACATTTTATGAAAAAAAAAATTTTGGAAAATTCGGGAAAATGGTCGGGAGAACCCCAAAAAAAATGAGATTTTATACTTCAAAACCGGCAGTCAACCAGAAAGAGGTGTGGAAAACCTGCAGTCAACACGGATTTATATTCGAGAGGAAGCGCTAAACAGTTTATGAAAAAAAAATTTTAGTTAATTCGGGAAATTGGTCGGGAAAACCCCAAAACACTGAGATTTAATACTTCAACACCTGCAGTCAACCAGAAAGAGGTGTGGAAAACCTGCAGTCAACGCGGATTTATATTCGGGAGGAAGTGTTAAACATTCTCTGAAAAAAACAATTCGGAAAATTCGGAGAAATGGTCGGAAAAACCCCAAAAAACTGAGATTTAATACTTCAAAACCTGCTGTCAACCAGAGAGAGGTGTGGAAAACCTGCAGTCAACGCGGATTTATATTCGGGAGGAACAGCTTAACATTTTATGAAAAAAAAAAATGTCGGAGAATTCGGGAAAATGGTCGGGAGAACCCCAAAAAAAATGAGATTTTATACTTCAAAACCGGCAGTCAACCAGAAAGAGGTGTGGAAAACCTGCGGTCAACGCCTATTTATATTCGCGAGGAAGAGCTTAACATATTTCATGAAAAAAAATTCGGAAAATTCGGGAAAATGGTCGGGAAAACCCCAGAAAACTGAGATTATAAACTTCAAAACCTGCAGTCAACCAGAAAGAGGTGTTGAAAACCTGCAGTCAACGCGGATTTATATTCGGAAGGAAGTGCTTAAAATTTTATCAAAGTCAATTCCATCTGGCATGAGCAATGGCAGGGTGAGGTCACTGGTCTGCGTGGTGTCCTTCAGGACTTGAGCCCGGTGGGCCCTTTCGTAACCCAACTTCCAAGGAGGGATCGAATGGTGGTCAACCGGGTTGCCACTGGCCATATCCGTCTTACTCACAGGCACCTGCTTAGTGCAGAAGCTCATGATGTTGTGTGAGGGAGGTGTGGGGGTGATCTGTCCATCCGTCACTTTCTGGAGGACTGCCCAGCCCTTGTGGACCTCCGAGTCCAGCATCAGCCACCTCAGTGGGATGATGTATTATCCGGACCAGACAAGGTCCGATCCCTGTTGTTGTACCTGAGAGCCACTGAGCTATACTACGAACTGTGATATCTGATCTATGATATTAATTGCTGTGCAATTCTTAGGCCGACCACCAACAATTTTTTTTTGTAACGTCCGTAACGAAAAATTCCCGTAACGCGAAGCGCGAGTTCGTGGGTTCGAATCCCAGCCAGGCTTGAAAAAATTTTTATGTCCATTTTTTTCGCATCGTGGGTTCGAATCCCAGCCAGGCTTGAATATTTTATTATATCCAAATTTGTGTATACTTTATTTTTTGAGCGTTTTCAGGCTAAGAATTGCATAGCAAATTATCCCCGTTTTCTACACAGTAGAAAAGAGAAAAGATCCGGGGGGTCCAGGGGGGCGAAGCGCCGAGTATATTTATATACATCTAGTCGTAGTTTTATTTCACTTTTCTGATTGTATATTTATATACATCTAGTCGTAGTTTTATTTCACTTTTCTGATTGTATATAGTAGCATGTACCTACATAGTTTACATCTAGTCTAGACTGCAGGTTTTCTTTACCTCTTTCTGGTTGACTGCAGGTTTTGAAGTTTAAAATCTCAGTTTTTTGGGGTTTTCCCGACCATTTTCCCGAATTTTTCAAAAATTTTTTTTCATAAACTGTTCAGCGCTTCCTCTCGAATATAAATCCGCGTTGACTGCAGGTTTTCCACACCTCTTTCTGGTTGACTGCAGGTTTTGAAGTTTAAAATCTCAGTTTTTTGGGGTTTTCCCGACCATTATCGCGAATTTACCGAAATTTTTTTTTCATAAAATGTTTAGCTTTTCCTCCCGAATATAAATCCGCGTTAACTGCAGGTTTTACACACCTCTTTCTGGTTGACTGCAGGTTTTGAAGTTCATAATCTCAGTTTTTTGGGGTTTTCCCGAACATTTTCCCGAATTCTCCGACATTTTTTTTTTTCATAAAATGTTAAGCTGTTCCTCCCGAATATAAATCCGCGTTGACTGCAGGTTTTCCACACCTCTCTCTGGTTGACAGCAGGTTTTGAAGTATTAAATCTCAGTTTTTTGGGGTTTTCCCGACCATTTTTCCGAATTTTCCGAATTGTTTTTTTCAGAGAATGTTTAACACTTCCTCCCGAATATAAATCCGCGTTGACTGCAGGTTTTACACACCTCTTTCTGGTTGACTGCAGGTGTTGAAGTATTAAATCTCAGTGTTTTGGGGTTTTCCCGACCAATTTCCCGAATTAACTAACAATTTTTTTTCAGAAAATGTTTAGCTCTTCCTGTCGAATATAAATCCGTGTTGACTGCAGGTTTTCCACACCTCTTTCTGGTTGACTGCAGGTTTGGAAGTTTAAAATCTCAGTTTTCTGGGGTTTTCCCGATCATTTTTTCCGAATTTTCCGAAATTTTTTTTTTCATAAACTGTTTAGCGCTTCCTCTCGAATATAAATCCGCGTTGACTGCAGGTTTTCCACACCTCTTTCTGGTTGACTGCAGATTTTGAAGTCTAAAATCTCAGTTTTTTGGGGTTTTCCCGACCATTTTCCCGAATTTTCCGAAATTTTTTTTTCATAAAATGTTTAGCGCTTCCTCTCGAATATAAATCCGCGTTGACTGCAGGTTTTCCACACCTCTTTCTGGTTGACTGCAGGTTTTGAAGTTTAAAATCTCAGTTTTTTGGGGTTTTCCCGACCATTTTCCCGAATTTTCCGAAATTTGTTTTTCATAAAATGTTAAGCTGTTCCTCCCGAATATAAATCCGCGTTGACTGCAGGTTTTCCACACCTCTTTCTGGTTGACTGCAGGTTTTGAAGTATAAAATCTCAGTTTTTTGGGGTTTTCCCGACCATTTTCCCGAATTTTCCCAATTTTTTTTTCATACTATGTTTAGCGCTTCCTCTCGAATATAAATCCGCGTTGACTGCAGGTTTTCCACACCTCTTTCTGGTTGACTGCAGGTTTTGAAGTATAAAATCTCAGTTTTTTGGGGTTTTCCCGACCTATTTCCCGAATTTTCCGAAATTTTTTTTTTCATGAAATGTTAAGCTGTTCCTCCCAAATATAAATCCGCGTTGACTGCAGGTTTTCCACACCTCTTTCTGGTTGACTGCAGGTTTTGAAGTTTAAAATCTCAGTTTTTTGGGGTTTTCCCGACCATTTTCCCGAATTTTCCGAATTTTTTTTTCATGAACTGTTTAGCGCTTCCTCTCGATTATAAATCCGCGTTGTCTGCAGGTTTTCCACACCTCTTTCTGGTTGACTGCAGGTTTTGAAGTTTAAAATCTCAGTTTTTTGGGGTTTTCCCGACCATTTTCCCGAATTTTCCGAAATTTTTTTTCATAAAATGTTAAGCTCTTCCTCCCGAATATAAATCCGCGTTGACTGCAGGTTTTCCACACCTCTTTCTGGTTGACTGCAGGTTTTGAAGTTTAAAATCGGTTTTTTTTTGGGTTTTTCCGACCAATTTCCCAAATTTTCCGAAATTTTTTTCTCATAAGCTGTTTAGCGCTTCCTCTCGAATATAAATCCGCGTTGACTGCAGGTTTTCCACACCTCTTTCTGGTTGACTGCAGGTTTTGAAGTTTAAAAACGGTTTTTTGGGGTTTTCCCGACCATTATCCCGAATTTTCCAAAAAAAAATTTTCATAAACTGTTAAGCGCTTTCTCTTGAATATAAATTCGCATTGACTGCAGGTTTTCCACACCTCTTTCTGGTTGACTGCAGGTTTTGAAGTTTAAAATCTCAGTTTTTTGGGGTTTTCCCGACCATTTTCCCGAATTTTCCGAAATTTTTTTTTCATAAAATGTTTAGCTCTTCCTCTCGAATATAAATCTGCGTTGACTGCAGGTTTTCCACACCTCTTTCTGGTTGACTGCAGGTTTTGAAGTTTAAAATCTGTTTTGGGGTTTTCCCGACCGTTTTCCCGAATTTTCCGAAATTTTTTTTAAATAGTATTTTCAGCTCTTCCCCTTGAATATAAATCCGCGTTGACTGCAGGTTTTTCACACCTCTTTCTGGTTGACTGCAGGTTTTGAAGTTTAAAATCTCAGTTTTTTGGGGTTTTCCCGACCATTTTCCCGAATTTTCCAAAAATTTTTTTTCATAAACTGTTCAGCGCTTCCTCTCGAATATAAATCCGCGTTGACTGCAGGTTTTCCACACCTCTTTCTGGTTGACTGCAGGTTTTGAAGTTTAAAATCTCAGTTTTTTGGGGTTTTCCCGATCATTTTCCCGAATTTTCCGAATTTTTTTTTTTTTTTCATAAACTGTTTAGCTCTTCCTCCCGAATATAAATCCGCGTTGACTGCAGGTTTTCCACACCTCTTTCTGGTTGACTGCAGGTTTTGAAATTTGACTGGCAAATTAGGAACCTCCTAATAATTGTTCAAATCTCCCATCTGACCCAACTTCAAAATTTCAAAGATTAGTTCGAAAAGTAGTTAAACAATCAGAAGATAGCCTACTAAAAAATATGTACATTCCAAGTTTTGTAGAAATGAACCCTCATGCGCCCAGGTTATCCTGTCTCCCTAAAATTCATAAGGAAGGAGCGCCGATGAGACCGGTGGTGTCTTATATTGGTGCTCCTGCCTACAAATTGGCTAAAAAACTCAATATTTTATTTAGAAACAAAATCAACTTTCGGCCTCAACATACTGTACTAAATTCTTATGATTTGGTCTCCAAAATTAAGGACATTCAGATGCCTCCAAATGCTAAACTCGCCTCTTTTGATGTGGTTAGTCTGTTCACCAATATCGATGTAGCTAGCTGCAAAGATGTGGTATGCAGGCTGATTCACGGCTCTAAACTTAATATTTTCGAAAAGGATGAATTGTTTAATTTGATGTCTGTCTGTATGGATCAAAATTACTTTTTATTCGAGGGGCAATGCTATACACAGCCAGGGGTTGCTATGGGTTCTCCGTTATCTCCTCTGCTCGCAGATATTTACATGGATTATCTTGAGCAACAAATATTTACAACTTTTAACACAAATAATCTTCTCTATTGGTATAGATATGTCGATGACATCATCATTTTATGGAAGGGCACAGAAAGACAACTAAATTCTTTTCACGAAAAAATCAATAAATTAGATCCCTATATCAAATTCACCCTCGAATTCGGCGGGAATAAACTAAATTTTCTTGATCTGTCCATCTCTTTAGTAAATGAGAAGCATGATTTTTCAATCTACAGAAAAGATACATATAGCGATATAACGATCCATAGTAGTTCAAATCACCCTTTAGTACATAAGCATGCAGCCTTCCATAGTATGATCAACCGAGCACTATCTATTCCAATGAGTGAACAAAATTTATCAAAAGAAAAATCCATTATCAAAAGCATAGCGGCTAGTAACGGATATGGAGGAGATCTCGTTGATACCATATGGGATAAGGTTCTTAGGAAAAAGAGTAGGTAGGGAAAAAGTTTCCAATCTGGCTCGGGAAGATCTAACTTTAGAAGAAAAGCAATGGATAAGTTTACCTTATTATGGGAAAATTTCTGATAAAATTGGCAAAATTCTATCATCGAGAGGTTATAAAGTAGGTTTTAAAAATAAAAATAGTCTTAAAGCATTACTAGGATCCGTTAAGGATAAAATTAGTGTGCAGGATAAAAGTGGAGTTTATAAATTAAAATGTTCTTGTGGCTACGAATATTGCGGTCAGACTGGTAGGAAATTTAGGGAAAGAATAGACGAGCATATGGAGGATTTCAGGGAAAATAAGGGTAAGTCTACATTTGCAAAACATCTTAAGGAATCTAATCATAGTTACAATTTTGATTTGACAGACAGACAGTTTGTAGAATTTCTTCATTTTTGCCCAAAGGGAGGTATGTTGAATGTACTTGAAAAATTCGAAATTATCAAAAGTGACAGGTCTGGTAAATGTTTAAATGAGGATATACCTCAATATATTTCACCACTGATAGGTCCATTTCTGTAAACCTTGGAATTATCCCTTCACACTGTTGAAACCCTATTTAGTTATGTGGTGAAATCCACCCCCTCTTGTCAACAGCCCTTTTCAGGGCTACCAAAAAGAGGTAGATACAACACAAAAATATTTACAAGACGTCGAATTATAACTCCGTCAAACAAAATATTTCACCAGAGAGAAAATACTAAATTCTCTCCCAAAAGTGAAATATTAAAGAATAACACACAAGGCGACCTCCCCAAACATTTACTGGGCGAGAGAGATGCGACAAACATCTCGAAACAAGTCGCCTTGAATGAGAAACCTCAAACAGGAAAACTCAAGGTCGTTCAGCCACCCCCGGGGACCCCGTCACAGCGACGGACGCAGGGAAACCACCCCGAAAGACCAACTCAGCTATCATATGCACAGATACTGAGAAAACAATGCGCGAACCAATAAGATTGCACAGTCGAATTTATGAAATTAAGCGGACCAACCAGGAGGCGGCAGGAGGCGGCCACCTCCCTATAAATACCCCGCTGGGAGCCCTCCGAAATTCATTCCACTCTCCGCTCTCGACGACGACACACTCTGAAGTACGAAGAATTCTACACGCTCTACGCTGACGAACCTTCTGCCTTACGAAGTCATCTCAAGAACGGCTTCCTACTGCTTTCTACAAGCCAGACCTTCTCTCCACACAGATCTCGCATTGGCATCTACGAGTCCAGTGATTATTCATCCTGCTCATTGCCCAACGTAGTTCATCTGTCAGGACGCCACCCGGTACAGCTATCGATATTCTCTTTAGCTCGTACGCCCGAGGGACGTTCCGAGCCGTGTCGCCCGGGTTTCGTAGCATTAAGCTCGTAACCGACCGCTGTGGGCACGCCGGTAAATTACTCAGCTCCTCCGCTCTAATTTACCGTCTAAGGAAGCCTTTTTCAAGGCTACGAGGTAGGACCCTGACATACGAGCATTGGAAAGACGCTCTGTCAAGCGAGTCCACCTCCAAAACCCTCTATTTTTCACACATAGAGGCATCGAAACGAGCTAAAACTCGATCATCTCGATGGAACGTCGGCCTTCCTACGTCCCCTTGCAAGGGGAGGCGGACGACGGCGAAGCCGGGCCGAGGAGCCCACGTAGTGCTCCCTACCGGCTACAAGGCGAATCCGCTGAACCCAGCGACAGCGCAAGGCGCGACCCTCACGTCCGGATCGCCTTCTCGCCCGACGTATTCGTTCAAGAAACGTTCGAGCAAGCCTCGCCTATACAAAAGATCGAGGAAACCTTTCAGACTCGCTCTGAAGCCGATCATTACGATTCGACCAAGCTGTCCGAATACCCACGATATTCGACGCAGGCTTACCCGGCCGATCCGAGTGTCAAATACACTCCAAATGTACAAAAAGCGAAGGATACTTTTCAGTACCTCAACCAAGCTCAACATATTCCCCTTTCAGATATAAATCTAAGGCCGGAATATTACAAAACGGCTCAGTACCAAACTGATCGAACCCAGCACTTGCTACGCGAGCCCAGTGCTCCACGCGGCTGCGACACGAACTATCTCCCCTTTCAGTCCGCCAAACCAGTTGACCTTGGCGGATCCGCCCGCATTCCTCGCGGGAATGACCCGGAGACCAACCCGCATAACCGGGATATAAATGTCCGACTTGGCCTACCTACGCCAAGTAAAACATATCTAAATCCACTACAAGTTATTTCCCCCCTTTCACTTCATCTGATTAGCTATAATCCCCTTTCACTTTGTATGCACTTAATTGGTTGTACCTCCTGCCCCTTTCTTTTCTCTCGACCAATGGGATTCAATCTCCCTTTCACTTTGTATGCACTTGATTGGTTGTACCTCCTGCCCCTTTCCTTTCTCTCGACCAATGGGATTCAATCTCCCTTCACCTGTCTCTATATAAGCTGTGTCCTTTCTAATGTGTCTTCAGTTATTGTTTGTTACTGATGATGGCCTAACCGTCGAAATCGATTTAACATCGTAACTCTTTATTTTTCGTGGAAATAGACAACGTTTTTCACTAACTTCCGTTTTAAGTCACTGAAGAGCTGAGTCCAAATGGTATCAAGTACCTACCTACATATGCAAAATTATATTACTCACAGCCATATCCGTTTAGATGTGCTCATTAGTGTTAGTTACTGTGTTAGATCAGACATGCAGCAGCCATGCAAAACAGGCATTCGCATTGGGTGTATAACCATTGCATTGTAACGGCTTGAATCCCAAGCCCCATTCAAGTCAGGTAAGTTTCTTACATCTCGTTAGGTCCTGGACATTGTCTAACATGGATATGTTGTGTTGAATGATTAGAGGAATACATTACGTGTCCAATAATAATAACATTCTACTTGAAATTAAGTTCTAATCTAATTTGTTTTTGGATGTTTTGTGTGTGCCAAAAATGGATAGGTATCTTGGGTGTCATGTCGGAAACACTACTCAAAATTATATAACTAGCTACTATAGTTACGGTTGCTAGTATGGTAGGTTGGTACGTAGGTACTTTCATTCATAGAAATTAACAATTTACTTAAGTAGGTACCTACCTATCTAGGTAGATAGCACCCTACCTCTAAAGTTGTAGGTAGCTATAACGCTATGTAGGTAGTGTTTTGTACTTAATTACCTACATTAGTTTACTGGATGTGTTCAACATCCCACCATCTTTAAAACTCCAAAAGTACAACAATTTTAGGAGATTATTTGATTAATATCATGGAACATGCTTTAGCCATGACCGAAAATGTTACAAGAAATCGGAACAAAAATTTGACTTCAACTGAGTGCCACGGAGTTACTCGAGTTGGGCATCACGGTGGGAGTGCTCCATGGTATCACCACCCGCATCCTGAGGAGTTCGTACTTGAACTGGTGGTCGTTTTATAGGGGCATTTCCTTTCACCCCACTCTCCCTTCTCTTCCTTCAGCTTCCTTGATCCCAAGGGCCGGCGTCGGGTAAACCTGGGGGCCCTCCCCACTTTTTTATTTCATTAGTTTATTTTTCAATTTAATGGTGTGCCCCCTCTGCCTTTGAGAGGAATTTTGTATTTAAAAAAAAAAAGTGTGTGTGATTTCAGACAATAGGGTCGTTCAGACAGGCAGAACCGTGCTGAACCGGTCTACCTTGGCCACACCCTTTTTATGCGATTCGAACAGTCACAGAACGAGTTCTGAACGTGTGGTTTGCTGTTTGGACAGACAATCCCGAACCGTTCTAAACTCGTTCTACCAGTTCTGGATTTTCTTCAGAACGGTTGGTTCGGGACATGTGCACAGAATGTTTTCAGCATAACCCCCGCCATATTTGAATTTATCTTCGATTTCCCGCACATTGTGTATCCCGTTTTCAGCTTTTTATTGATTTTCTTGTTCTCATTATTAATCACACTGTTTTAAAATTTATTTACAATATTAAAATAATAAATTTATATTCTTGTACTATGAATGATTGGTTTAATGAAGGTCTCTCATCATTCTGAATCATTGAAGCGCTTTTGGAGTGCCACACGTTCCGAACAGGGTTCGGAATAGTTCTCCTCACGTTCCGTTCAGAACGCTGTTCTGTTCAGAATGGTCTGTCGGGACAAATTTAGCTCTCCTCAGAATTGAGATAAAAATCCCATTCTTGCGCAAAAAAAAAAGAAAAAAAAAAGCTTTCCAAAACGAAAGGATGGATTCGTTGCCCAACACTTTTTGAGCACATTAAATTGGTCAAATTCCAATTTCAATGTACCCAACAAATCACTAAAAAATCGTTTAATTTATAAATTTTTTTTTAGCATAATTTCAGCCAAAAAAAAGTTTATTAACAACGAACTTGTAGTAATAGTCAAGTTAATTATTAATTTCCCAAGTTAGTTATTAATTTCCCAAGAATTCAGCCATGAGATACCTTGGGGATCACACTTCCTAATTATTATTGTAATTTTGATTTCATACAGTTCGAGAATACACGCACTCTGATTCGTCTTTGTTACAGCATAAAGCAGAACTAGAACATTATAAAATTTACGCACAATATTATGCTAAAAAAATCTACCCAAATGTCATTAAAATTCGCTGAAAAATCGATAAAAACTGCAAAAAAGCTAAAAACCAAAACCTCTTTCTTGATAGCAGATTATTATTTGGAACAAGTTTTGTTGCCGAAAAATTGGTAGGAAGTTTACAATTTCCTTGTACCTACTTAAAAAGGTCAAATTTCACAACAATTTAACATCATAGGTACCCACAATACGATCACGAAAATTCACTCATACAATCATGCTGCATGACTGGAATTTTTTAATAAAAAAAAGTGAAGGGTACTTGCTGAAAATTTGAGGTGCATCCTCATAAACAAGTCGACCAACAGGTAGCCTACCTACATGTTGGTGAGAACCAAGGCCCTACAACTGTACGTGGATCTCAGACGCCGCCTAATGCAAATTGAAGAGAGCATTGGCGGACATATTGGGGTCAACTTCACGCGCCCTTTTTGAATTGTAAGGCTAGCTAGTTTGTGTATAAGTGTCCGTAAAAAACATATTTTGTATTATCTTGATGAAAACTAGTCTAAAATCATTAAAAACGTCAATTATTATGATGACAACACCGTTTGTAAATTAATTTGATGCAATGTTTTCAACAGAGACAAACTGTGGGAGCTGCTTGTCTTTGGAATATCTAACCAAATATGACGATATACAAACTTATTTAGGCCACAATTCTCGTCCGATTTTCGTGATTCTTTTTTTGTTCAACTAAGAATTTTGTCTAGTTTTGGAAGGTATATTAGGAGTTTCAAATTTCATTGTGGACGAGGAAGATTGGAGGAGGTAATAGTAATAAATCATGATGTTTTAACTATTCAAGTCAGATTTTCGAGATCATTTTTTAAATTCGGTCTAGGTTATAAAAATATGTCAGGAGCTTCAAATTTCATACTAGAAGTTTTATTATTTGAATTTGCTGTCGGTGGAGGGAGTTAATTGGGGGGGGGGGGGGGGGTTCGAGAAATCATGATATATTTGTTTTTTCTCTTATTTTAACTCTCACCAAATATATATAAAATCAATCCATAGGGACGCCCGTGTAATGTATGCAATACTTACCAATATGATTTCATGTAGTTTTGAGTAGTGATGATATTGTACTTTTCATACCTACCGTACTTATAATAGTTAGGGCATAAGTTAGTTAGGTAGGTATTTTAAAGTGAAAGATCCTTCCATTATTCAAAAGCAATTATCTCAGAACCATTCTTCCAAAGTAACAGAAGAATCGCTCTGCATTTCAATATTGAGACAATATCTTGTGCATAAGACACAGTTTTACAAACACCATGGGTTCACCTGGATGGGGCAAGGAGTATGATCAGAGGAGCTGAACAATTGAATAAGTAAATGAATAACTACATCATGGCACTTTCTATGTTATTATATGATTTTCATTTTACATACAATTTCATAAAATTCTGTCAATACAGTTCAATACAATATACAATAGTACAATACAAAAAACAATTTCACACAATTCTCTCAATTTCTTGTTTTAAGGAAATCTGTGGAAAAAACAAAACAAAGTTTAGATTAATTTGAAACTTTGTAGCTCATGCATAGTGATGAGTTAGTAAAAAGAAAATTATTACCAACTACAATAGGTACTGCGTTACCACATCAAGAGGCCTACAACAGACCAAAATAATCTTTAGGAAATCGTGAAAATCTATACTTACTTGTGAAATGAGAGTGTGCAGTCTTCAGTTTTGCGATTTATGCTGTTAAATGCCGCACACACTTTAACCATTGTGCATTATCAAAGAAATTTCATGAGTAGATAAACTATAATAATACAATCTTCATTGCACATAAATAACGAAGTTGCCCCCAATATGGCCGACTACGGACCGTTCAATTTGCAACGCGACACTAGCGCTACGAGTGGGTCTAGTTTGGTGAGAACAGATACACAAAAGTTTCGGCTACATACATAGATACAAATAGAAGAATAGAAACAAAAAAATTCGAGCAGGCAGTGAGCAGTGCTGCCAACCCGTTTCAGCAAAAATCCCTCCAAATTCACGAAAAAATCCCCAGGAAGAACCAGAAAATAGATAAACTAATTGAATATTTATGAATTTAGCGGTTCGGGGAAAATAAGGTTTAAACAATAAATTCGAATTGAAATTTCAGTTACGTACATCGATGCTCCGAAACCATCGATAGTAGTTATCGATCCAAAAATATCGATACTGATATCGTTATTTTATTGGCTATCTGGATTCACTCCCCGACTAAGCGGAGTCTCAAGTGGCTTCTTTCCCCTCCATGACCTGTCCTCTCTATCCAATTATAAGCTCTTTGATCAGATCCATGATATTAGGTCCATACGTGATGTGAACTGATGGAACCATACAACTTGGTGTTTAGCTTTTCGTGATTTTCCCTAGACCGATGGATGATTGGATTCCAGACCTTGACAACTTTTCAGTGATAACACTCAAACGCTCTCCCTTTTTTTTCGCGAAATCGTGACGTTCCGATCCCCGCACGTGACGGTCACCGTAGACGGCTCTCAGCCATAACATATTTCGAGAATTATTATCAAGTTTTTCGAAAGTTTCTTAAAATCCTCGGAAAATGGCTCCATATTCTGGCCCCGCTCCTCAGATCAAAGGTAAACTCACGTTCGACCAGGCTGTGAGGGCCGTTCTCCTTGGGCCACCCGGTTCTGGCAAAGGAACTCAAGTAAGTGAAAAAAGACATTTTTATTTATTAGGTCAATAGGTATCTAACGCACACCCACTTAGAATTTTGTCATGAACTGAATTGTATGATTGACCAACCATTTTTGGATGTTCCTTTACCCTTGACAAGTGTCAAGGCTATCTATCTTGTTGTAGGTCAAGAGGCAGCCATTTCGATTTACGTATTTATATTTTCCTCATTAAAACCAAACCATACCAAGCCGTCTATTTAATTTCTGCAAAAATACTTATATATCATAATTGATCTTTTTAAAGTTGTTTGACGTGCTAATTAAGTTAAATTACCACCTCGAACGTTTCTCTAGGACTTCTCATTTCCAAAATTGGAGAAGAGGGTGTACCTAACTGGGTTACTCTTTTCTCAGTTTGAAGGTTGAATTTTTCGCGTTGTCGACAAACGACATGTACGATCTACCTGTACTTGCCACGCTATCGTAACGTGATTTTGGTTTGCCACACCGCACCAATAAGGAGCGGTTGCCATGGTAAAGCCGGAAAATCTCTTGACTTGCTCTCCAAATCTTGGATTTCGTAATCCCTCAGATTATTTCAGTCTGGCACTAAAACTGATAAATCGGTAACGTATGAGAATCGCTGTTGATAGGTTTTCCTATGGAATGATAAATCGTAGGTACGGCTTTCTCTTATACCCCTACCTACTTAACTCATTATTCATTCCTGACTTCCGTTATCACTGGGTGCCTCATTTGCCATTCGTCCCGGTCTGCTAATTACCTTGTGTACCTACTTATCAGTTAACGGGAGGCCACCCACAAATTTTTTTTCTTTTTAATTTTGGAAAATATAGATAAGTTGGTCAACGACTAATAGACTGAATGGTGTTAGTTAGGTGGTCTGGATGCGCGCACCTTATAAATAGGAAAATATCCTAAATCAATCCTGCCAATGAGGGTTTATCCACATTACTTACATTGGATCTATTTAATTTTTTATTGGAAAGTAGGTACTTTCTAGATAAAGTTACATTTGCCTTTCTAGACGTAGGTAGGGCGCACTAGCAGCATACACTTTCACCTTCAGATTCAAATTATAAGAGTTCTAGGTGGCCTATAGACGTTTTTCTGGAACTTGATGATGTGATGTTTTCATCTGACGGATTTCACTTGAACCCAGCTCTGAAGAAGGGTCTTTTACCCAAGACGTCTCGTGATCAGCACAAACGCATGGCATCTGTTTGAGGAATTTCCGTTCCCGCCATTTTCGTCAGACTGTAGGTTCGTTCGGCTAAGGATTCTGGACGAGTTCAGGACGGGACGGCATTCTGCAAGGGGAGGGAATAGGATCAGTACGGTACCGTTCTTAACCGAATGCCTTCAGAACTCGTACTGAACTGGTAGCCAGTATTGCAACCTCCCTTCATTTTTTAATCGTATTTTTTGCGGTATTTGTCTGTTGTCTTCTCTCGTTTTTAGTGATTCAGTGTAGATTTTCAAACGTTTACGAATTTAATAGTTATACTTCTTAGCACACAAAAAGCTCACATATCAAGACAATTTAACATAAATTTAGCATAATAATAAGTACCAACCTACCTACCATCATTTACGAAAATGAGAAAAACATCATGGGAAAACCAATTAACTTTTAGTTGCATTCAGTGACTAGGTACACAATATAATATTCCAAAACTCCATCGGATTCGTAAAAATCTGAGTCAATCATTTTAACTCAAAATTATTCAACAAAAATGACAAGACGACACACGCCAACAGTTAAAAAAAAAAAAAAAATTATATGATAAGCGAAATGATGATAAGACGATGTGATAAGCAAAAATATCTAGTGCGCATGTCTCGGACTGTCGGTCCCGACGAAAATCTCAGGACTGGTTGAACTGGTCCTGGACGGTAATGGATGCCTAAACGAACAGCGGACTGTCGGTACTGGACGAGTTCTACGCCTAAACGCTCGCCACAAAGGGGGCGGGGACCATCCCGAACCGTTCAGGATCCTTAGCCGAACGAACCTTGTAGTGGACATAGCGACATGGAACAAACCTTGGAGAATTGTTCAATATTCCAACAATTTTCGAAAAGGAAATTTCTAAAATTTTATATAATTTTGCTTTAATTTGTCGTTCAATATAATTTTATGGAATAGAATGCGTTGGGCACACGTATATTTGGAATTGAGGAGGAAACCGGCGGGAAAATTTTCAAGCATTTTAAAAAAGAATGGAGAAAACTGTGTCTAGCTGAAGCCGCTCTTGGGCAGAGACAGAAACCATAGCATGGATGCTACATACTGAACCTAGCATGAAACGCAGAAGTTTGGCTAGCCCTTCAGTATCCATTCTTGTTCTTTCCCGTAGTAGTCACATGTCCCCTCCAGGTGGACTCTCTATCCACCTCAGCCATTCCCCCCATATACCCCTGTCAGGGTGATGTGGGGGATAAAGCAGTAGATGCTGAGACCTTTTCTCCTATGCCAGGCTGGTGACCATTCTAGGCCTTCAAGGAGTTTGCCCATAATGGCCTGCCACCCAGTTGAGGCCGAATTCAGGAGCTGGAGGGGGGGGGGGGTTGTAGTGGTTTCACACCCGATTGTAGTTTCCTTTGGGTTTCCCGAGGGGCAGCGGCTAGGAAATGGAGCCTTGGTGGGGTGCAGCCCCCCCCCCCCCCCAACTCAGTGGAGCCCCTTTTCCTCAAGATTGGTCCTGGTAACGGCCTATACGGTTTCCAAGTGTGCAACTGTTCTTTCTTCCCATTGGGATTGCCAGTCCCATTTGGCGGTTGATGTGGTTGGTGTTGTGAGAGAGAAAGCGTGTTTGTGTGTGAGGGGGGTGCCTCCTTCGGCTGCTCGATGAATGTTTTAGGGCTGGGCAATTCGAACAGGCGGCTTGATCTCTTTTTCTCCGATTGTTGCATCTACAGTTGTTTACCAATTTCTTGTTCTGTTTGACATCTAGATTATCACCTGTTTTTGCTGTGAGGGGTTTTCCTCAACAATTTAGGTACCTACTCAAAATACCTCTTCATTCATCACACTTCTTCCACTTAACAGTCACCCTCTTTACACTTTTCACCCCCTCAGGTATATCAAACACATAAACACACACACACACAAAATTATTCTAGACCATCATTTGTACCTACTCCTTCCTGCCATGCTTCCTCCACCCCTCATACTACAACGCAAGAACCACCACACGGACAAGTAGTACAAGAAGTCTCAACTACTTCTTCACTAAAGCTGACGACGCCGATATGGCGAAATATTCTCAATTTTGTAAGTTATATTTATTTGTTTCTTATATTTTCGGACCATCTGTAACACCTCAAAATAATATTACACGCGAGTGTTTTCATCCTTCACCAAAACTATATATATATATATATATATATATATATATATATATATATATATATATATATATATGTTTCGGGTAGTGGTCGAGATATATATATATATTTTTTTTTTTTTTTGTTCGCTCTTATATATTTCAATCTTCATCTATTTATTTCCCATCAATAAATACATTTTCTCCTATAGTTTTTTTTTTTTTTTTTTTTCGCTCTTATTTATTTCAATCTTCATCCATTTATTTCCCATCAATAAATACATTTTCTCCTATAGTTTCATTTACTCATGAAGAAACGGTGATGTAAACAATGTTAATGTAAAAAATTTGTAATAAAAAAAATAATAATAACAATAATAGGTAAGGAAAAAAGTAAAAGAATAAAGAAGAAAATAAAAATAAACACACACTTGAAAAAATAAATTTATTAATAAATATGATAGAAACGACACAAGGAAGAAGAGAGGAGTGGGATCATACTCGCAGAAGATTTGATCTTCCGATCGGAAGTCATTGGCGGGTCGTCGAATCGCGGGTAGATGGGGTCATCGAAGTGGCACATATGACCCGCGCGACATGGAAACTGTACCATCTCGACAAGTGTGGTGCCGCACTGCACCTCAATGTGTGCACTCCTATTTGATAACATTACTCCCAAAAACTGCCCTGCCCAGTCCTGCACTGAGCTGGTTGGCTGCATCACAATATTCGTCGGGCCTAAACCCCAGCTCATGTTATTAGAACACATGTTGAACTTTGAGTGGCTATGAGAATGGGTCCTAATCCGCGATGGTTTTTTTCTTTTGTTGCTTTAACGAATGTACTGATCTTTTATGATTAACAGGCTCCTTTACTCAAGGATAAATACTGCTTGTGCCACTTGGCCACTGGTGATATGCTGAGAAGCGAAGTGGCCTCTGGATCTGCTCTTGGTAGCAAACTCAAAGCTGTTATGGATTCAGGTAATGTCCCAGTATTATTGGTTCAGAAATTGTAGTATATTGCTTCCTCACTTCCAAAGATAGGGAAGCTTTGTATAATAGAAAAAAGTTGTTTGTCCTCCAAAATAGAAAGTACACTTACTTTTTGCGTTTAACAGCTTTTTGAGCCATATCGGTTCAGTTTCTGTGGTTTTGTTCTTATCCCACACGAAATTTCAACTGGAATCTAATGAGATTTTCT